>LR994585.1:8677745-9897644 GCA_905187575.2 Celastrina argiolus
ACATATCGAATGAATACGAAAAAAAATCAAAATGATGAGCAAAATATAAAATAAGATTTAGTGTATGTTTTAAACATTTAAGTTTTTAGCAATTAAAAAAAAATATCTATCTCTCAAAACGATATTTGTACGCAAGTTGTTTTTTTTTTTTCTAAAGGGTACTCACTAATGAAAGCCGATTTAGCTGTATCGGACTTGCTCGAAAGCCGATTTAGCTGTATCGGACTATAACTAGCCGGGTGGCTAGTTGTTTGGTCGCAAGTTGGTGTAATGTCTATTGTCTATACATAGACTTAACAACGTGACGTCACAATCGACTGTTCCCTTCTCGTTCGCACATTATGTTTAATATCTTAATTTTTTTAAATTGTACTTAAATAATTTCTCAGGGGGCTATAATATCATCAATTAAAAATACATTCGAAAGACTAAAAAAATTGCAACAACACACACTAATATAAGTTACATTATTACTGTAATGGAAGGTATTACTCACACTTTCTTTTACAATTTGATATTGTCATCTTGTCACTTTTGCTCATATTTAATTTATATCTAAGGAACAAAAGACCCATTATAAAGTTTTCTCTTATTATATGAATTACTAGCTGTGCCCGCGACTCCGTACGCGTGGAAAAGTAATTTAGGGCAGTGTTATAATAAATGTTATAATAAATCTGTTTTAAAAATATTTTTAGTTATAAAAACTGTCGAGGTATTTAAAAAACTACTTTATGTTGACAATTCCTACTACCAGCTTGACAAACGACCGTGTATAATTACTATAATGCGAACGGGACTACTTGATACTTGATAGTACGCTCACATACACGACGAACATCTAGTACTAAGATTTGTATGGATTTTGCGCCGCAGCGACTGCAGACGATGATCGTTTCCACGCCGACGCTGCTGGTGTGGCGACAATGATATTAAGACAGCGCGCCGCAA
Source organism: Celastrina argiolus (assembly GCA_905187575.2). NCBI lineage: Eukaryota > Metazoa > Arthropoda > Insecta > Lepidoptera > Lycaenidae > Celastrina > Celastrina argiolus. Next base: position 8,678,697 of record LR994585.1, read on the forward strand.
AATTTTGGGGTATTTTAGCCTTTAGGTGCGTAAGTCCGACTCGCACTTGCCCGGTTTTATATTTATTAATAACCAAACATGTAGGTACTGATTATAAATCACTTCACTGTTAAAGTACTGATTTTATACAGAAAAGTAGCAAAATATAGAAAGTACCAAAAGAAAGAAAACAAACCTAAGTTGTACCTAACATAAAAACCATTCCATAATAAAAACTAAGAAATAAAAATATCAAGAAAAACATAAATCTAACTTATATTGACATAACTTTTTTAGTTTAACTGTAAACACAATACTTATGTTAATCAAAATTCTATGTATTATGCAGTTATCGAATACATAATTTGGACAAAGAAGACTATAAAATGTACAGTAATAGTAGGCTGTAGTATGAGAACTATAATATACAATGCAAAATAATATTATACATTGCTAATGATGCACACTGAGTTTAACTCTCAGATAGCGTATTCTACTCAACTCAACTTTGCTATAATTGTATTAAAAGTACGGCATTTGGCGTATAGATGTCGCTATTATGGTCTGCTCTGCATCGCGCTATCGCTTGTAAGATAGATTTGTATATGAGAATACTCTATCAATATTATGATATTTGGCAAAAAAACCCATAATAATCTGTTAACACATATCCAGGACAGGCCGCAAAAGGCTAGAATTTCAAAAGGTATCTCGATTGGAATCGAGTTGTATCAACAGTTTTCCCCTGTAACACAGTTTAGTAACTATCAAGATGTTTTTTAACGTATGTATATTATGTTATAAAATAGAAAAAACAAAATAAAGAGCAATATATTTATGAAAATCTTAAAACTGTTTTTAAAATTCCGTACCTCAAAAGGAAAAAACGAAACACATATTATAAGATCATTTCCATGTCCGTCTGTCTGTCAAGACCCTTTTACTCAGAAACGCGTGTAGCCGTGTAGGTATCAAGATGAAAATTATATAAAATACTCAGGATACCTACTGTTCCTTGAAGCAGTGAAAAAATCAGACCTCTTAGCCAATGCAACCAAAAGCAGTTGCTTAGGTATGTCGCTAAATTTCGTCATTTTCGACACTCGTAAGGGAATCAAAACCTAAAGGGTACTTCCCGTGAACTCAAAATCATAAAATTTGAAACCAAGCAACGTCTAAAACCATACGTTTTTAGTAACATTATATAGATAGTAAAAATATTTTGATTTTTTTAAACTTAGTACCGTTTGTCATGAATGTGTATAATTGAAACTTATAACAAATACTTAGGTCTCTAATATATTCAAGCTGTAACCAAATCAAAATTCTATGTCAATCAGGTTTGTATGGAGCTCTCGGTGCGCAAGTCCAACTCGCACTTGGCCGGTTTTTATTTATTTACTTATTACTAACCTACGCTTACAAATATGTATACAGTACCTACTTATCACAAAGGACTTTACAGTAAAAGTACTAACTGATTTTATACAAATAACTTTCATAATAAACTCAAGAAAAAATATCTTAGACTGTCCCTACCTAGCAAGCCTAAAACTAACAAATAAAAGTCACCCCCGCGGCCCCGGTGCGTTTGCTGCGAATACAATTTGAAGCGGCGCGGCGGCGCGCGGCTCCCGGGCCCGCCGCGCGCTTCCTACAAACGTCCAGCAAAAACGACATGATCTTTTAAAATTGTCATAACTTTTTTATTTATGAACCGATTTACATAAAACAAACACTAAATGTTAAGTGAAGCTTGCCGCAATATATTAGTGAAAAGTACATATTAATCGGATAAGCCGTTTCTGAGATTAGCGTGCACAAACCCACAGACAAACAGACAAACAGACAACAATTTCAAAAATCATAGTTTTGGGTACTATTGCGTAAATAAAGGTCCCCTATCATATTTTTTTTCAAATATCTTCAATGTACAGACACGACTCCTCTACAGATTTATTATATGTATAGATAGACTAGAAGTTTCCCGCTACTTCGTATGCGTAAAATGAAACTTTGCAACCTTACCTTTATCTGCGGTAAAAAGTAGCATTTAGCATAAAATGCAGCATATAATTTAAGCCATACCTATTAAGGTATGGTAGTTTATATGCTGTCTATATAGTATAACGCATTAGCGTTCAGTAGTTTTTGCGTGAAAAAGTAAGATCCATCCATCTATACTTGCAAACTTTCACGCTTAGGATTTTAGGATTACGGGTGAATTTCGACCACAGGTCACCTCTTGTTTAAATACCAACAAGGAGATAATAAAGTTTATAATAATATTGTAAAGAGGTATGATTTGTATTCTTGTATGTTTGTTACGAATGAACTCAAAAACTACTGGACTGATTTTGATAATTATTTCACTATTAGAATGATAACTACACTATCATATTATTATAACATAGGCTATTTTTTATATAAATTATAATGAAAAATGAGAGACCCTAATATTGCATGAGCCTAACTAGCTAGTATAAAATCTATTTACCCCTACAATGTCGGTAGAAAATCCAAACTATGAAAAATTTTAAAGTTACACACAACAAAATGGAACAAAACGTAAATCCTCAAAGTTATTAAAAACCTGTATACGGCGCGGACGATACAGGGTGCCCCAGAAACGTCTGCGAACAAACACGCTCTCCTCGGAGACGGTGTAAAATTACATTGTATGATTTACTAAAAGGATATTGTTATGTTCGCTATCATTTAGGACATGTTGAACTTGGCGGAACAATGATGAATGGGGTTCGCGGGACTACATCGACTTTTATGTATGGCATGTGTGAAAATATTAGGAAATATTCACTCAGAAGTTTTCGTGATGTAGCTCCTTTCAGTTTTTGTGAGTACGTAAATAAGATTTATTCTACGTTGACGCGCTCCTCAATATTCGTCGTGAGTTCAAACAGTGAAAATATGAATGGAATTATATCTGTTGTATTGTAATCTTAAGGCCGTGTTTTGACCAAGCAATGTTAAAGTTAACGCCATGTTAAAATACCATGCCATCTCATTCATTGACAGGAAATACGAGAGGGATAACATAATATTTAACATGGCGTTAACTTTAACATTGCTTGGTGAAACACGCCCTTAACTTTAACTCAAACGTTTACACACTTGCCGAGGCTTGAGAAACGTCCACTAGCCAAGTCTTTATTAACGCTTTTTACACGCTTGCAAATGCATCATTGTGTTAGGAAAGGTACGGTTGCAAAGTTATAGCAGACATGAGTCTGGGTATCCATCTCTTCATCCTCCGGGTATGTATCATCTAACTATCCATAATCAGGTTAGTGTCAGTAAGCCAAGCCAAATTTCGTTTACACGCTTGTGTTCCGAACAGGCAAATTGTGCAAGGGAACATAGCAGCCATAAGTCCGGGTACCCATCTCCTCATCCTCTGTGTATCTATCACCTAACCATCCATTGTCGGGCTAATGTTAGCCAAGCCAAATTTCGTTTACACGCTTGAGTACAAACGACAGCGTGTCCACAAACAGTTAGTCAAGCATGTACACGTAACATAAGATAATAACAGGTAACGAAAAACGACATAAAATATGAATTCAAATTAAATAAATAAAGGTACTTTTTTAAAAAATTCCGAAAGATAAAAGTTAAAAAGTAAATATAAGCACATAGGTACATCTAATCATACAAATTGTTGCTCAAACTGCTAAGCTTGTCTAGAAGCACTTCAAACTATTTCTTAATACCGCTTCAAGAGTTAACAATACTTTACAAAGAGCTATAAATCCTAACAAATCTGTAACTTAACTTCTTACTTCTAGTTATCTAAACAACACACATAATATAGGGACGCAATTCCCTGCAAGAGAATGATTTTGAATTAATGTAATCATCATGGCGGATAGAAAGGCTCGCCTCACGCTAATTAAAACTGCGATCGCAAACCCGCCTGCCAAACGTGGCAAATATAGGAATCACCCCACTTTAAATACTTTGGGGGAGGTTTATGTCCACTGTTACGTCATAGCTGAAATAATGATGATGATGACTTTTTTTAACGGGCATTGGCCCACCTCACATTCCCACCACTGCAACTCCTGTAAGCCAGGATCAACAGCGGGAACCAACCACGACAAACCCTTTGATATGATCTCAGGGGTGCCCGAGGGACAAGCTAAATCTGTCTTGGGACCCACAACGAAATTAATCAGAAGAAAATGATGATGATGACTACAATATTGCATTGCAGTATTGTAAATGTCATGAAGGTTTCCAGTTTCCACGCTACAAGTCATCATGGCGGGCGGAACGCCATGCCCCACGCTAATTACTCCTACTTGTTTACACAATGCATGCACTGATTAAATATCTAACAGGCGGTCTAATGGTCTCATTTGCAACCAGGTACTTTCTAGTCATTAATTCAATCTGTCTGTTTAGATAGCTCAATATGCTTGGGTTACCAGCTAACATGCAAATTATTCGCAGATTGTTAGTTCGATTACAGCTTTTTCTTAAATATGCCTCTATATTTAGAAAATAAATTGTCATTTTTAAAATAAATTATAAAAGGATGATACGGTGATTTAATATTATTGTGCAGTAGCAAGATTTTTTTGGCGTTTTGTATGGAACTTTACGTGTTCGAATACGACTCGCCCTTGGCCGGTTTTATTATTTAATATTTTTCAGAAATAAACAGGTGTTGCTAGCATTAACTAGAAGTCTAGAAAAGAAAAATAATATTATTGAAAATTCATATAGACAAATAATACATACAAGAGTTGTAGTGTAGTTAGATTTCATAAGGTTAAATGTACTAAGTGCAGAATATGCTAGTATGAAACCCTAAGTAATTTTACCGAGCCCACAGCCCACAGGCAATTTAGCAAATCCATTTTGAATCTTAATCCACATCTAATACGGGTGTGGACTGGAGTCCTTTGAGACCCCCACAAGTGAAGCTTTCTTTGATATGAAGGTACATAGTTTTGTATGCGAACTAATGCTGGCGTGCGTATTAAATTCATTTAATTTCCTTGATTTACCTGAACAAAGTACGCCCGCATCCCGAGGGTTTTGTGAGGAGATTTATTAAAGATAAGTTGGGAGCTCAGTGGTTTATGCACGTGTGGTTTCTTGGGCATTCATAACACAATTAATTGATAACACGTAATTCGTGTGTGCGATTTCTTTGTTGTCACTTTTTGTTTGTATAAGCTGTGGTATTTTGTACGGCATTAGGTAAGTGTTAAAATGTGAATACGAGGTTAGCCATTCAGTGTCTAGTCAGATACAAATATAAACGAAATGGCCAAGTCTATAGCATTATATAAAGTAATGTATTTAAGTCTGATGGTAAGTAAAGTTAGGTCTACTGGAAGAAATTCCAAATTGGAATAAGTAGCACCTTTGTACATAATATGTGTGTTTTAATTTAAGTTTCTTTTGTCTTTTAACATTATATGTACATAAATTATTAAATAAAATAAATAAATAAACTAATTATGTAGGTTTTTTAACTAATAAATACTTATATAAAAAAATTGACATGTTTGATAATCCCACATAAAATTTTAGTTTTCTTTTCTCAGTCATTAAGTAGAATAACCTCAATTTTCTGATGTACAAATTGAAATATAAGAATTAAGATGTTGACTAGATACATTTTAAAATATTTAGTAGAGCTACTTAATTTCAAAAGAACTTACGGAAATGCGCTCATACTCCTATGGGACACTTGGTTTCAATAATTTTAAAACACTCCCTAGGAACATTACCTTCCAACATAATATTTTCAATGAATTTGAAATAAATATTATTAGAGTACCCAACATTTAATATATTTGAAAGAACATTTTTATTCCCACCTCTCAAAAGTCATAACGGACCTAGAGAAACGACTTTCGCAAACCAAAATGTAATCATAACTCTCATTTTTCGACGAAATTGAATCACTTTCAAAATAACCTAATATTGTAATATGTTCTTAAGTGAGGAGAATCTTATGAGGGGAGGGAGGAGGCAGGGGAGGGAGCAGCCGACAGGTGAGAAATACGAGACATCACTCTCCCGGAGTTGTACATAGATTTAAGATTTTCCCCTCAAACGGGAAGTGGGGTTACGTGAAATGTTTTGGGTGTTGCTTAGTTTTTATTCGAGTGTCAAGGATATTTGGTTCTGTAACTGGTCAAAATGTTTTTCTGTAATAATTAAATTCAGTACTATCTAATGATCATACACTTATTAATATTATATGTAAAGCAAAAAGCTTAGAAATAATTTTACAAGAATTGTGCAAACAACTGGTTGTATGGCATAATTATTGTAGGGATATAGGCTACATGCGAACCTATATCCTACTAATCCTAATAATATCTATATATATAAAAGAAAGTCGTGTTTGTTACAACACTTATAACTCGAGAACGGCTGAACCAATTTTCATGGTTTTTGAATCGTTGGATTTGTCTCCTCCCCGAATAGCAGAATACATATTAAAAATAGTGAAAACTTGATGTGTAATGAATAATTAATCATATAAATAAATGCTCATATTTTGTTCGTCAAATGTCAAACATTTGTTGTCAAATGATGTAACAACTATGCGTTCAGAAATCTATTCGTATTGAAGTGTCAGTTTGTAACTTTCAATTAGCAACGTTTTTCTAAATGCATATGACATTTTAAACGATATTTTCTTCTTTTTTTTGGCATTGGCAACGATATCTAGGCACTGAAAACGAAAATGCAATTTAAAAAAATGTCTGTCTGTCAGCGTGTCTCTTTGCTCTGGCTAATCTCTGGAACGGCTGGACCGATTCTAACGAGACTTTCACTGGTAGATAGCTAAAGTTACAAGGATTAATTTAGGCTACTTTTCATCATCATCATCATCGTCATCTAACTAATGATCACCGAATCGGCTGGACCGACTGTGACGGGAGCATTCACCGGGCGTTAGCTTATGTTAGTAGGAGTAATCTATACATCTATATGTATAAAAGTAAGTCGTGTTAGTTAAATTATTGATAACTCAAGAACGGCTTTATCGAAATGGCTGAAAATTGGTGAGGAAGTAGCTTAGAGCAAGTAGGATATATAAATACATAGGATACTATTTATTCCATTCGACAGCGTTTCCGTGAACGTTGCGGGTTCTGCGTTACGGTTTCGCGTTGTGGGTTCCGCGTTGCGGGTTCCGGGTTCCCGTGTTGCGGGTTCCGGGTTCCACGTTGCAGGTTCCGGGTTCCCATGCTGCGGGTCCCGCGTTCCGGGTTCCGGTTTCCCGCGTTGCAGGTTCCGCGTTGCGGGTTTCGGGTTCCCATATTGCGGGTTCCGCGTTGCGGGTTCCGGGTTCCCGCGTTGCGGGTTCCGGGTTCCCGCGTTGCGGGTTCCGGGTTCCCGCGTTGCGGGTTCCGGGTTCCCGCGTTGCGGGTTCGGCCTTGCGGGTTTCGGGTTCCCATGTTGCGGGTTCCGCGTTGCGGGTTCCGCGTTGCGGGTTCCGGGTTCCCGCGTAGCGGGTTCCGGGTTCCCGCGTTGCGGGTTCCGGGTTCCCGCGTTGCGGGTTCCGGGTTCCCGCGTTGCGGGTTCCGGGTTCCCGCGTTGCGGGTTCCGGGTTCCGGCGTTGCGGGTTCGGCGTTCCGGGTTCCGCGTTGCGGGTTCCGGGTTCCCGCGTTGCGGGTTCCCGCGTTGCGGGTTCCGGGTTCCCGCGTTGCGGGTTCCGGGTTCCCGTTCTGGGTTCCCGCGTTGCGGGTTCCGGGTTCCCGCGTTGCGGGTTCCGGGTTCCCGCGTTGCGGGGTGCGGGTTCCCGCGTTGCGGGTTCCGGGTTCCCGCGTTGCGGGTTCCGGGTTCCCGCGTTGCGGGTTCCGGGTTCCCGCGTTGCGGGTTCCGGGTTCCCGCGTTGCGGGGTGCGGGTTCCCGCGTTGCGGGTTCCGGGTTCCCGCGTTGCGGGTTCCGGGTTCCCGCGTTGCGGGTTCCGGGTTCCCGCGTTGCGGGTTCCGAGTTCCCGCGTTGCGGGTTCCGGGTTCCCGCGTTGCGGGTTCCGGGTTCCCGCGTTGCGGGTTCCGGGTTCCCGCGTTGCGGGTTCCGGGTTCCCGCGTTGCGGGTTCCGGGTTCCCATGCTGCGGGTTCCGGGTTCCCACGTTGCGGGTTCCGGGTTCCCGCGTTTCGGGTTTCGGGTTCCCACGTTGTTTTTTTTTAGTTGAATTTATCATAAACTCTTTTTATGCTCAACGAAGTGGGCAAGGGTCAGCTAGTTATTTTATAAATAACGTTTGAAAATAATAATATACAGGTTGATTCATATAGTGCCGAATATAGTGTGAAGAGAATGACGCGTAGAGCATTTTTTGTTTTGGAACCTCTATAAATTACTTAATTTTAACTGAAAAGATAATAATTAAAGGTCTAAAATGACCACAAGGAGAGAAACTAACGCACTGGTCGTTGAGCTAAGTCCTGACCGGGATTGAAACTCATCTGTTTAGTGACTTTTATGCAGATCTTTAATCGTGATTTGTCGCGTTATGATAAGTAATTTATATGAGGAGCCAAAATAAAAAAAATGCTCTACGCGTGATTCTCTTCATACTATATTCGGCTTAATTTATGAACCATTAATCACCCTTAATATAAAAACAAATAATAACAACGACACACACTATGGCACCCACACTACGTTACACACCATTAGTTGTATAAGAAATTTTAATAAGCAGGTACATATTTTAACCACTGACAAAAACATAGAGGTTATACATATACATATTACAAGTTGGACGTGTGTTTTTTATTTTATTCTAACTAGATTAGTTTTTAATTTTGGTTTTAGTTCTCTTGTTTAAAGCTGACGTGATCGAGAGTCTCCTTAACTCATCGCCATCAGTTTGGTACTTGCTTCACAATTCTGCTTTTTTTAATACTGTTATCTAAAGACAACATTTACGATACACAAAAAACCTAACCGTCATACGATAATCTTATAATCTTTAAGTAGTTTAAACTTACTTCTGTAAATCGATTTTCAGTTATTTATGGATTCAAATGTATACTTAAAGATAAATGATTGTGGTGGCACATGCAAACAATATTTTGTTTCGATTGTACGAAGGCTCCCAGACTACAAAACAACAACCTTCGTAGGGTTAGGGTTATGCTTTAAGACGTCATTTATTACTGTGGGTTCGATTACCGCGTTGGAACAACAAAAAATGTTGTTTTCAGGTTTGGTTAGGACAATGTAGGCTGATCACCTGATTGTCTGACAAGAAAGATGATCCATGCGTCGGATGGGCATGTAAAAAGTCGGTCCTGCGCCTGTTCTCTCGCCACGCGTGTCGGATTATCGTCACACTGGGTTATGAGAGCAAAAGGAAGAGAGAGTGCTTCTGTGTATTGCGCACACACTTGGGCACTATAAAATAATTCCTGTGTAGCTGGCTTGGTTTCAATTATCAATCGGCTACCGACACCGAAATCGGTGAGGGGAGCTACTCGAGAATAATAATAATAATTTATTATTCTAGTGTTTAGGGTTCGTATTTTGTAGGTAGTACGAAGTTCTTTTACCTACTGAGAATCTGCTGTTCGCCCGTCTCTGTGTAACCACTATGCCATACCATGCTAGACGGTTAAATTTCCACAGGTGATGTGGCTAAAACAATAAATTACTAAAAACAGAAATAAATAGTTAAGTAGAGAATCCAAGTTGCAGAATTATTTTTTGCCGTTTCTTGCTCGATATTAGTACCTACGAATACTTGTAAAGAACCAGTTGGATAGTCCAGCGCGCACTTGGCTATAACATACCTTTAGTAGCTGCTTCAATGATGTCTATGTTCCGCAACGTCAGCGGCACCGGCTCCACGATCAAGTTCAACATTATGACACTTTCCTCCCGCCTTTTCGCACTCAAGAATATGGCATAAGTTCGTTTGCGGAGGAGTGGGCATTTTTGAACCGCCGAATATTGCACTAGCACCGTCGCATCGGTGAACCGCAACGACTCGGCCGCGCCGAACCGAACTTGCAGACCGACATCGTTCAAATCGCCCTTCAGCACGCGACGGATATTCACCCCGTACACTCTCACTCCATCACTGCAATTCACATTGTACACTCTCCCCGTAAATATGTATTTAGACAGCAACGACAGGTGTTTCAAACTCGCGCGATCGTGTACCCCGCAGTCGACCGCCGCGGACGCACATATACAATTTAGAATTAGGAACACCGGTATCCACATTATGAGTTATCGCTGGCCGGCTTTACTCGTTTGTTTTGAATGGCTTCGCGCTTTAAGACTAGATAGAAGCGTGCGCGCAGGGCCGAGCCGGGTTGTGACTTGTAGGCTGCAGGCTGTCATTTCTACGCTCTCACCCACTCACCCCAGATCGTTCACCTACCTCGTATATTTACATATTGATTGGTCCCGCGGCAAATGACACCTCGTGTATGTAATAGGACACCAGATGATCGCATCGGACATTTATCAGTGATCCTATCTGATTTGTCGCCGTTAAAGAATAATAAATCCTTATCTACGGACCCACGTGTTTGCGTCTTATCAACGAGGAACAAAGTCGATAAATTCAAAAGTTTACATCCACAGTACGAGACGTAATTAAATCCAAAGGAATTTCGTTTATTTATTACCTACACATGTAAGCCGTTTTAAACAAATGTGTTCATTTTAATAAGATCAAAAGTATCAACGTGAACGCGTAGAACCTTAAGATTTTATTATAGAACCTTAAGATTTTATTATAAAAGCCTTGGCGACGCAGAGTCGAGATCAAGAGAGGAGTGAATCAATTTATCACAAATAATGAGTTTGCGATTGAGATTATTTACAGAGTTATTAAAATGGGTTTTTGTGGGCAAATGAGGCGGCAGACGTCTGAGGGAAACCGCGGTGGAAGACATCAAAAATCAATTTGCGTGTTGCTTTTCATAACTCGTTTGCCTTTAGAGATCCGTGCTCGTGAACGAGTAATGTATGTTCTTTTATATATTTATGTACTATAAAACTATTTAGAATACCTAGTAAATTTTAATTTTATTTCGGAAATATTAAACTGTGTTTTGTAACCACGTATAAACTGAATAAGCATAAACGTAGTCTATTTATTATCTACGTTCACATAAAATAATTATTTAACAAGAATTTGAGGCAGCAATTTTCATTATAAGATAGAAGTAAATATACAGTATTCTTCTTATTGTCCTTATAATTTTACCATCTGAGCCCTATTCTGCCTATTATTCTATAAAGGCCCGAAACTACTGTATTAAATTTGGATTTACAGTAACATATTTAATTACAACAAAATTGAATTCATAACGCGTTTGGACGAGGGTCGATACACATAAGGGTCATTAAATTAAAATTCATGCCTACAGAGCCGCTCAAGTGGAGGTGCAATTAATATGAAAATCTCTGGACAATATTTATGACAGTGACAGGGTATTATGTCCCAGTTTAATATTTGCTGACGGCCCGTATTTTACACGGCACGGGATTATGTGCGAAATCTGTGCGCAGTTTGTGCGAAAATTGTACGCATTTTGTGCGAAATGTGCACACCTATTTGACACTTAATCATTTAGGGTCTTATTGGTGTTAACTTGTAAAGCGTGTAATATATAGCGCGTTACCTACTGAATATTTACGCGAAAAATTTGTATGTCATCAAAACAAAGCCCTAGTGATAAAACAGGCTGACTAATTCAATGTTGTACAAATTGTAGCTTTTCACGTCGAGTAGTGAACACACTCACACTCAGCACTCTGAATACAAATTATTTACAAGCGAGCAGTAAAAATGACAGTAAAAAGTAAAAGCCATCGTAACTTCCTTAATAACATAAACATAATCCTGAAAGATAACAGTCCTTATCGTAATAAGAGTGACCCGGGCACATACTCGTAATAAATATTAATTATTTTGGAACAAATCTCGCATCTAAATTATATGTGAATTGCACTTTAGGGTTATGCGAGGTCCGAGAACAATGGGACGGCACATTAACCCTCCAGAACGGATGACAAAACATAACACCCACCGATACCTAATTGGGATATACCCGACCTTTTTGTTCCGTTTACGTTTAATATTAAGTTTTAAAGGTGATTAAGTTCGATATTAATTTTTAAAGTCTTGTGTAAGGGTAAACCGCTTCGTTACGTAACGCGTTACGACGCTCGGCTGCTTGGCTTTCTTTTCTCTCAAACATATGGCAAGCTGTAGGCAGGTTCCTTCTCTATCACAATAAGGTAGCCCCTTAGGCTACTTATATGTAGAATGTACTCATATTATTTAATTTTATTATTGACATATTTATTATATGTAAATCAAACTTTTTTTTAAAAGAGAAATTTTCCATCTTTTAGGTAAAAGATGGCCCCATGCGAGTTTCTTACGCCGGTTCTTCTTGCTGGGCTAGTTCCCGAACCGGTGGTAGGCATCATATAGAAACGACGTTCAGAAAACATTTTTTTGTAAAAATTTACACTGAATAAAAATATATTATTTGATTTCATTTGAATGATAACTTTATACGTCTATCCGTATAAACTTATCAATTCTGTCGGGTTGCAAGACACGTTTTTTTTAAACAAAGAGGTTGTTATTAGAGGCGATGGCTGATTCTTCTTCAGAAGGAAACCCTAGTCTGTATAATAGGATAAAGATTCAAAATGTAAGAAGTACCTAAGTGAAGCGGATAGTTTAGAATTAAAAACCCACGACACTAGTAAGTATGTACTATGTATATCAAGCTAAATAGTTGTGGTAATGTTGTGTATGTTATTAGTATGCAGCCATCATTCAAAACGCCTCCGTGGTCTAGTGGTTCTGAGCTTCGCTCTCGACCCGGAAGTTATGGGTTCGATTCCCGCGTTGGAACAACAAATGTTGTTTTCAAGTTTGGTTAGGACAAAGCAGGCAGATCACCAGATTGTCTGACAAGAAAGATAATCCATGCGTAGGATGGTAAAAAGTCGATCCTGCGCCGGTTCTCTCGCCAGTCGTGTCGGGTAACCGTCCCACTGGGTTATGGGAGTAAAATGAAGAGATTGTCTTTGTGTATTGCGCGCACACTTGGGCACTATAAAATAACTCCTGGCCTGGTTTCAATGAAATCGGCTACCGACACCGAAATCGGTGAGGGAACTATTATTATTATGCAGCCACCTACGGAACCCCTATCACAAGGCTCAGCTTATCCGCTTAACCACATAATAACCTCCATAGTGCATATGAAAAAATATTCCGCAAATGAACGCTGAATAATAACGCATTCTGTGTGCGCATCACAAATGTCCCCGCACAGGATAATTGTGTTCGCGATTACTTCCACAACTGCCACCGTGCGACGGGTGATATATGAGCATACGCTTTCAAATCCTCTCCACCCACGAATAACCCGCGAATAAACACAAAGGTGTACACACTGCGAGTCAACCATTTATGCTCGGTTTTGCGGGACAAGAGTTGGGTCCAGCTGCAGCCGTAGATATCTTTTTGCGTCGAGAAACTAGATTTTAGCACTGAGAATGTCTAACCTGCGGGTGCGTGAGACTGCTGTGTCCGGAGAGATGGTATCTGATTGTAAATATGTCCTGTCATTTTGACAGGACATATTTACAATCAGTTGAGGGGCTCTAATGTTAATGCAGAACATATAACATAGGCTCGTAATTCGCTAAACGTGTCACCAACAGTCCAACTCACCAACTGCTAACGTCATGTATCCTGGATATTGGCTCACTCTTTTACACGCATAGACCACTGAAAGAAAGCGTTTTGCTTACACAAAAGTATAAATACTGTCAGATAGTGTGACGAAATTGCAGATTTCCTTTATGAATCTTTCGTGTTGTCTATTATTCAGTAGAAAGAAACCATATCTATGGTGGTCATGGTGACTGAAAAGGACTTGAGCGGAGCTTTCGTAAGCCGCGTCCAAATGCTTTCCCATATATATCCCATAGAATGTGTGCGGGTCTTGCAGCCAATTGCGTACAAGTACCATTAAAGGACTCCGAGTATAATAATTTTGCCGCAAAACCTCATAAATAATCGCGGCTAATTCCAAAATCTGTAAGATATAAACTGGGGTTTTGTTTGTGTTACCTGTTGAGTAGACATCAGCTCTGATTAGTTTACTGGGTTTAGTCAACTTTTGCTGAATGTTTTGAGAGTCAGGTTTGAATATAATTTACGAGCTACCTACCTATTTAAGTATTTTTATTAATAATTTATACAGGCATTAACGTCATCAAATACTATCAATTAAATATTGCAACGTGTTTTATATTTCGTGTAATTTTCTACTAATTTATCAAAAAGCAGTTTTAAAATGTATCACGCTAATAATTGTAAATACTCTTGACGAAATAAACATTTTATCACTGGAATACCTCATGTCATAACTGAAATATGTGGCATGAAATATAAATAGTTGTAAACTTACACACACGTAGGGCGGACGACGTAATTAAACATTCCTCTACCTTATAACGTATGAAAATGCCAACAATGTCGCGTGTCTCTAAAGTAGAGTATTTAGCGATGTCAACTAAATTGTTCGTTTACAATAATAATAATAATAATAGCTCCCCTCACCGATTTCGGTGTCGGTAGCCCATTTCATTGAAAACCAGGCCAGCTACGCAAGAGTTATTTTATAGTGCCCAAGTGTGTGCGCAATACACAGAAGCTCTCTCTTCCTTTTACTCTCATAACCTAGTGGGACGGTAAACCGACACGACTGGCGAGAGAAGGCGCAGGACCGACTATTTACATGCCCATCCGACGCGACGCATGGATCATCTTTCTTGTCAGACAATCTGGTGATCTGCCTGCATTGTCTTAACCAAACTTGGTTCGCGGGAATTGAACCCACGACCTCCGGGTCGAGAGCGAAGCTCTGAACCACTAGACCACGGAAGCGATATCGTTTACAATATTGTTGATCCAAAATGAAGGCGCGGATGAGACTCCTTAGCCTAGCCGCAGATGGAAATGATGAAGTTAGAAATCAAAAACTGTTTAGAATTAATTGTATCGCACTTTATCACTTAGCGATCCTTAAATACCTTTGTCGAGATATTGACAAAGGTGAAATTATAAAGTAGAGTATTTATCTATGTCAATTGTCAACTAAATCGTTCGTTTACATTATTATTCATCCAAAATGAAGGTGCGGACTCCTTAGTCTAGCCGCAGATGGAAATGATGAAGTTAGAAATCAAAAACTGTATACAAGGTGTATAATAAATTAGTGATAATACTTTAGGGTGTGTTATGCTTTATGCTTGCTATGTTCCAGCGCTGAAAGACTTATATTTGACTTTCATGTTTCTATGAGAAATGCCCCAGAATTATAAATTTGCCCGTACAATTTTAAAAAAGTAACTGTTTTAGCGCTGGTACTTTCATAGTAAACTCTATATACGGGACCCATACCCACCATATTATCGCTGATTAATATTTACAACCTGTAGAATGAATTGTAGCGCGACACTTAGCGATCCTTTAATATACCTTTGTCAATATCTCGACAGTTAATATACATCTATATTCTATACTTATAATAAAACTGTAGAGAGGTCAATTCTGTACATTGAATATTTTTTCAAAATACATATTGGAGGATGATTGGCGATCGATACTGATGCCAAAAATGCAATTAGTAAAATTTTTGTCTGTCTGTCTGTCTGTCTGTCTGTCTGTATGTGCACGATGGGAACAAAAACTTGGTACGATTGTAGCCCATATTCCTGGGCAGGTTATAGGCTATATAACATAACGCTACGATACATAGGAGCCGAGCAGTGACCATAAATTTGAAGCAAGTCGGATGAATTTCGCGCGCGCGGCCTGCGGTCGAACGGTTCGTGCGGGGGGCGCGGGGGGATCGCTTACACAGTGACGCGAAGCAATAGAACGTGGCACTAAAGTAGATTAGAACATCAAATAAGTACCTAACTATCAGGATTTTTTTTCTGGGAAAACAGTGTTTTCACAGTGTCATAATAATATAAAAATTGTATTTTTGAACTTGCTTCACAAATTGAAATAAATTATCATTTATTGTATAAAATCAACTTAATTAACTGTATAATTAAAAGAAAGCCTTTCGCGATAAACTAAAAAACGGGCAATTAAGCGGTTTTTGGGAAGCTATTTATACCATCACGGTATTAATCCTTATCATTTTTAATACGTTAGTTGGCTTAAGCATTCCATGAAGACTATTATAATATTTGCCCTTTATACCATGCAAATATAATGAGTAGTTTAGGAAATATAGCAAAATTAAAATCGTTTCGCCGTGATTCGACCGGGCGCCGCGTAATCCAGGCTGCTGGGTGACGTCTTACGTCCGAGCCGGGCTGGTGTAGTGTAGACTGCTGGGTAAAAAATACTATTAAAATGTGCTAGCTGTGCCTGTGTTATTATAAGAGACTTTTATTTATGCAATAGTACCCAAAACAATATTTTTATTTTATTTTTGTCTGTTTGTCGGTGCATTTGTGCATGCTAATCTCGGAAACGGCTTATCCGATTTAGATGTGGTTCAATCATATTTGAAGTAATCTTGACTTAACATTTATTTCATCTCAATCGGTTCATAAATAAAAAACTTATGACAATTAAAAAAAAATGCTGGACGTTTGTATGAAGCGCGGCAGGAACCACGCTGCAAACATTCAAATTTAATCTTTTTTTATTTTATATTTTCTTTAAAACTAAATTTAATTTATTTATGTTATTGTTATACTTAGGGTAGGTTAATAAAAAAACGCTACTAAAACCGATCGGCGCGCCGAGCTGGGGCCTAACTCTCCAAACTGAATCGATTTTGATTCAGATTCGATCGTGCCGCATAGTCCCGAATAAATTGACGTTTGTTTATTTTTGTTCTATGTCGATTGATATCGTCGGGTGTACAAAAAGTTACGTTCCAAAGGTTTTCTTTATCCTAATTAGTTCCAAAGTAATCTACCAAATAAAACACCAAATCCGTTGAGATCGAACTGATTCGATTCTCGGTTGTGTCGAGAGTAAGCCTGCTGGATCCTCGACGGGGCGTACCGCTGCGCCCATGTCTAACCGAGAGTTTCGTTTTAAATACCTTAATAATTGCAATATATTATGTTTCAATTTAATATCTTAAAATATTAATGACAAAAAAGGTAGTAAGTTCAAAAAAATTTAAAATAATTTTATGGTTTCGCAATTTATCCTATGTCGGCACAACTAAGACGTTGCTTCGTATCAAATTTAGGTTTTGGTTCCCTTTGGAGTGTCGAAAATTAGAGAGATACGGCTGAATCTTTGGGTAGATGTGGCTAAGGAGTCTGTTTTTTTCAAAGCCAGAAGGGACAGAAGATCCTGAGTATTTAATAGGATTGTTAGCTTGATATGCCTACACGTGTTAAAGTTTTGACAACCAGACAGACAGACAGACGGACATCGAAGTTAAATAATTTACTAAATTAACGTGAAAAATTGGCTGGGTCTATACGGTGCATTCGAATAATATTATCCTAACTTCGAATACCTTTGCTGACTTCTACATATTGTTCGATGGCCTACTTCTTTTGCCGAGCTCCGAAAGGATGGTACTATATTATTATTATACCCTGCATACCAAGGGGCTTGCCGGGTACGTGACTTGCTGGATCGAGATCAACACTGGGATACACTGGGAAGTACCTATTGGCGAAAGTTGTCAGCGGTTGCGCCAATAAACTAAAAATATATTTAAAAATATAATAGTGTCCTAAATCACTTTTCCACGCGTACGAAGTCGCGGGCACAGCTAGTAAGTAAATATGACAAGACGACGGAAAATAGACAAAGGTATATTAATATACATCTTTGTTTTCGAACTTCTTCATCATAATTAGAATCACCAGGGATGCCATCGCTTACAAAGTTCTATAACAAAATGTATGGGATTTGACATAAGCTACGCTAAATGATCGCGATTTGGTATGTTATTTGGCGTACCTTATGTCAAATCCCATACATTTTTTCGACCTTTGTAAGCGATAATTAGTGATTGCATCTTGAGTAGGCCCCCTGTGGCGAGGTTCACCATCCGTCAGGTAAAGGTGCCTACTAGTTGCCTACAAGTTCTCTGCTCCTGAAGTGTGTCGTGAGTTCGTGACGTGCATAGTCAACAACCAACTGGCACAAGGGTTCCTGTAAAGGCAATTTGAATTTGAAGGCCTTCCATCCTCCACATAGCTTTTTTGAACCCTCTAGAATCTAATAACAACTAAATAAATAAAAATAAATATGCGTTTATTTCAGACTTAGTCCATAGAGTGTTAGTAATTACAATTTATTAATCTTATAATAATATATTAGTAAGTGATACAAAAAAAAGCAAATTAACAAAAACAAACCCTTTATTAAATGAACATTTACCCAATGGCGCATAATTGGCCAATCGACTTCATCACTTATCACTTTATGAATGGTGTTGGTGCTCGCGCGTACTCGGCTCATCAAAGAGGCAATCCGCTTTCGTATGACGGCTTGAAAGCCATCAGTATTAGGGTATCGAGAACCGGTAAAGTTTTAGGAACCGGGATTTTCGGTACCGGCACTAGTCAGAACCGGGAATTCCCGGGATTTCCCGGGATTTTTGGTATTTTCGTGATTTTTTTCTTACTTGACTAAAAACAAATACAATGGCTTCGAAAACTACTTTTTATAAATAAATCACACATTTTGGTATGTCAAGTTAAAGTATGATACATTAATTTGCTATACAATGATTAAAATATCGTAAATTTATATATTTTGAATTTAACGTCTCTAATATTAGAGCTTTTACCCACGGCTTCGGGCGCGTAAAATAGTATTCGTAACAAAAAGTTCTTTATCAAATAACTCTATGGCTACAGTATGATTAAGATAATGTTATACCAATAATCATATGACTATCCACTATTCAGTTTCTGGCCAGATCATACGCACTACAATATTTTTTTCCGTGGCGTATATTATGTATAACGATTTGCTTATATAGGCTTATAAGGCACACTTAGCAAATTCCCTCCCACTTTTGCAAAGTTATTACTTTTGTATAGGTATATAAAACATTGCATATTATATCTACGATCTATCATGAGCCAAAAAACTATTTTACCGGTGTAAATCTATTAAAACTTATAATATTGTAAAATACTGTGTAGTACAAAAAACCCAACCAAAACTGAGAAGTTTTATAAGTTTAAGTATGAGTAATTATATTTTACGTCACGTTGAATACTACTTTGCTCGGTAGTTTTGCCTCGGCGTTGATAAGTCCTATTTATTATAAACTTATCGCCGTACCAAAATTAAACCAAATCGGTAAAACGGTTCATGACTCTTAAAGTAACAGACACAGTTAGTTTCACGTTTGAAATAATATTAAGTATGGATAAAACATTTTAAAATTATTTTTCTGCTTAGCCAATCGCACGAAATGCGGTATAATGTTTGGACAGAAATTAAAATTTTAAACGCAAATATTGTAAAGTAAGTTTTTACCCTTTGAATGTAATATCGATGTGAGTTTTACTGGCTAAAAAGATGGATCTTCCAAAAATGTTAACAGCTTTATCCAACAGATAAATTGATTCATCAAAAATTCATAGCTTAAAGATATCTTATAAAATTGGTTTTTTGCGATTTTTTATTTATAAGTAGTAGCAAAAAGATTTTTTATAATTATAATTATGATCCCTTGGGACCTTTTTGTTTCCCAACAAAAAAAATCCTGTTATTAATTTCATGGTCCAATCTACCTTTGTGCCAAGTTTCATTTAAATACGTCGTAGTTTCACCGAAATATCATTAAATAAGTAGCTACTGTTTTTTGAAAATCCAACGGGCACCCTTTAATCAATATAATGATACTCATAATATGTTTATTACTATAACATTATCTAAACCACATTGCAGCTGTAGTGTTATTTGGTAAAGAACTTTTTGCTACGAATACAATAATTCCACACGCCCGAAGCCGCGGGCCAAAGCTAGTAATATAATATTACTCACGTTTATAAAAATTGTTTATATCTATGTAAAACTTTAATGGAAGTGACTGTATAACGATATTTTAATCATTGTATAGCAATAAATACATTATCCTTTAACATGACATGCCACAATGTGTAATTAAAATACAAAAGTACTTTTCTAAGCCCGTTGCGTTTATTTTTTGTTAAGGTAAAAAGAATCCCGAAAATACCGAAAATCCCGGTTCTTTTGCGTTGAGAACCGGTTCTATAACAGTAGTCAAAGAACCGGGAAATCCCGGGATTTTCGGTACCGGGAAATCCCGGTTCTGAACCCTAATCAGTATGTATTGAAATATCATCACAATATTTTAAGAAAAAAGACATACTTACCTAGTTAGTTTTTAAGAAATTGCTAATTAATAATAATAATAATATCTATGGACGCTTCACACCACGTCAATCTGGCCCTGTGCTAAGTATCCGAAGAACTTGTGTTACAGGTACCCGACAACGGAAATATATTTAATACTTTTATACTATACACATATTTAAGATTTTTATTATATTATACACAAATTTAATACACATCCATGACCCAGGAACATTGAAAACTTTTTGTTCCCTCGGCGGGATTCGAACCCGCGACCTTTCGTTCGAGCGCCAACGCGCATAATTGTTTGAAATATTAAATTTCCTATTTTATTTTATTATTAAATTCCTTCTCTAACTTTTTTTCAGAGTACTATGCATATTTTATGTGTTAAATTACAGCATATACCAAATTCCGTACAATTACCGAACAAACTGCACGGAGCCTGCGCGTTACATTAATGCTGAACTCCTTAACAGGCACTCGCTAAAAGATTGCCCTTCGGAACAAATTGATTTACGTCATACTTTATCTTGCATTCAGCTCGGTTCCTGCAAAAGCTCATTACTTATTGTACCATAGACTCAATTATCCGATTTTCTACTTACTCACCGTAATAAGTATGCTTATGAGGGGAGTTTTACAAGTCCCTCGATTCCTTTAACAAAATAATAGCTTCAAATTTGAAGCCCCGGCTTTTACGAAGTCAGATAAGAAGGATTATAAAGGGAGGAGGGGGCGAGACGTAGATAAGGCATAATGGGACGAACGAAACGTCGAAAAGTAAAGAAAATGACGTACTTATCTCCCGACTCCAAAAGGTTCAAATTAATACATCGCTTCCGTTATGATTTGTTTATTTGAAAATATAATATTTACAAAAGTGTGAAAACTCTTTACGAATACAATAATCACGAAATGACACTTGATAACGAGATATGTAAATAGGTATTCAAACAGCTATGAATAGTAGATAAGTAAAGATTATCATGAGTAAAAACACAGCTTATTATATCTAGAGAATTGTTCACCTAACACACATTTTATTACAGTAACACCATAAATTGCTTCGGCAATCTTCGTTTTTCTATGGAAAATGGAAATAGTCGATGTATAACTACGATCCGAATGTCCGAAAGACATTGAGGTGGAAGTAATTTAAAACTATATCCAGTAAGCGCGTATTCACCGCGAAATGCATACGCGCAAGGTACTGGGAACCCATATTACAATGCGTCTAGAAGTTACGCACGTATTTTTAATCGACTTCCAAAAAAGGCGGTTATATTATGTTCGGCTGTTTTTATTTCGATGCACGTATCGTACTATGCTTAATGCTCGTAATTATTACTACTAATAACGAACGTAATTCGCCTTTCAAGACATGGTCATATGGGATAAGAGTAGAGAAGAATTTAACAGACTTTGTAATTTTTAAGGTAATACGTAATTATTGCTTTATTTTTAAACCTAATAAAGGCGGATCTACAGTAGCGCCGTAATCATACAGAATATTTTCAGCTAAGTCTTGTTCGTACAAATTCAAGATCCGTAAAAACCTCATAAAAACCGTGTGAAAAGTATCTCATAGTAAGTAGAAAACGTTCTTTTTCGCTTATTTCACAACACAAGTGTATACTCTCCGTAAACCTTCATAGCGTTTTGTAACCTTTAGGTATATAATCTATGCCGAACCACTAAGCACCAATTTGACGCTTTAAACATCTGGATCTACTACAGTCCACTTTAGCCTAAAAGATAACACTTCACTCGATCGAAGATACCTATGGGTCCCCAACTATTGCCAAAAACCCTAAGATAAAGAAAATCGCCCCTCACACGTTCAGTTGGGTTCGCGGCAAATAGCACGTTAGACGGAGGCAGTCCAATCCATGGACTATTCGTCATAATTAGCACGACAGTTCGATCCGCAGTCCAAACTACACAGATCCCGCCACGGTTTGGAACGTAGTTCTATGCGTGGTGCAAACTGCCTACAGTAAACAGAGCGATAAAGATGTAATATACCAAACAACTTACAAACACAGTGTTAATAAGTAATTATACTCAATTACAACAGTCGACATTGACTTATTACTGTACTTACATTGGGTGATCAATCTATTATTATAAAGTGTTTGATTAAGCACGTCAATCTCATATTAGCGTTTTAGATTTTTCTTGGATTGAGGAAAAACCCCTGATTATGTAGCTGAAAAACGAAGACGGTTTTTAAGACCGTATGCGTATTATAAATGCGCAGACGACGTATGAATGAATATCTTTATATGTATTACTCTAATATTTTATGATCAGCTGTATTCAACAAGCGCGCGTCTCTAATACGCGCGTCGTCTGCGCGTTTAAAATAGACCGTGTGTTTACGGCCTAACTCTAAGATAGGTATATAATAGTATATGAGTTATACTATTAATTTAGGTGGTTACTTACCGAATTTAGTTCCAATGTAGTGAAATAAGTTTTCGAAATTGTAAACCTACATATAATTAATTACCTACTTAACTACACCAACAAGACGTATAAAATATAATTATATTTCCTTTTTACATACCTAATTCCTTAATTATTTTTAAGAATATTATATAAATTGACACGCACCTCATTCTCTCGCTTAGATATTTATTTGATTTCTAACGTAATATTCACTAGATATCAAAGTGATTAATTCAATCAAATCCTAATTCAATCATTACATGAATGCATACGGTATAATAGAGAAGTATTTAAATTTAATAGGGTATTAGCAGTCAACAACTAAATATGTCATTCAAAATGAAAGTTAAGAATAGTTCCTATAAACATAAAAAAAATGTCGTTGGGTGCATTTACAATTTTTGGATATACTCTGTTTAAATCCAACATATTATAAAGAAAAACACAATAGAATCCTATAATCCTACCAATTCAAATTACACTTATTTGTTAATAAGTGTAATTTGAATAGACTGTTGTCTAATAAAAAAAACATCTCATTAGATCGAATCTAAAAAGCCAATTTGGTGTAACATTTTGTTTTTAGTTTGCATCCATTTTGCATCCCTGTCGGCCGGCTACTGTTAAGTTTAGATTACATCCTTTTTGGGTATAGTATATTTGAGTGCCACCAACAGTGTTGCCAGTATGATTTCCCAAAGAAGTACGACTGGCTCTCCGAAAAGGTAGATACGGATTTTAACTGAACCTATAACTTCCCTTTTGTAGTATGTATGAATTGCTTTAGTTCGTCCCTGATAAATTTAACCTAAAGGTAAAAAAACCGAAAACATAGAAATTTTCACTTACTCACTTATTGTGTACACATATCAACACTTCCACTGGTATATTAAAGGATTATACTTCATTATCCAATACATTTTATAATAATTAAACAATTATTAATATGTTTAAACACCAAATGAAAATGTTTCACAGAAAAAATACGCCATTTTGACACTGCCGATTGTAGAATATAAGCCTATAGTCTATGGATTCATACAAACAACAATCATTGTATTTATTATTGGCATCACTGACTAATTTATGGTTGTGTCAAAGGCGGATTTGTTTACGTTTAGGTTAAATTTATCTCGGACGTACTATAAGTACAATT
Organism: Celastrina argiolus; assembly: GCA_905187575.2. Taxonomy (NCBI): domain Eukaryota; kingdom Metazoa; phylum Arthropoda; class Insecta; order Lepidoptera; family Lycaenidae; genus Celastrina; species Celastrina argiolus. The sequence goes on from LR994585.1 coordinate 8,702,676, forward strand.
TATAAGTTACGAAAAAGGTACGGTGCACACTGAGGTCCGGTTGTGTGACAAAAACTACGGAAAACCGTACTTTTTGGTACGTTTTGACAACACAGTACTAGGGGCAGACGACTTTGGCGACGTTGTACGCGGTACAGGGCTTCACGCCGTACGAGACCACGGACACGCCGCGTGCGGGCGGGATGACGTCACGCCCGCTCACGCGCAGCCGGTGCACGCAGCCCACGAAGCCAGACAGCGAGTGAGAGCCCGACCTTAGGGAGTAACGTGACACGTTAAACCTGAGTATGGCATATGAAAGCAATTGGACACTCAAAAGACAGACGAAGGAGCCAACCCATGCTTGAATGTTATTTAAGCGACAACAAATTAATGATTGGAATAAATAACAAATTGAGATTGGTAATTTAGTAGACAGTAAGTTACAGTGTACATACTTTCTTATATAATTGAAGACGAGTGGATGAAGGTGATATGTCGCAAAAAAATCCAGATAATTGAGTTTAAACTCTCTGTTAAACATTTTAGGATGTGTAGTAACGTATAAAGTACAAAGTACATTGATTCTAGACAAAGATCTTTAGAAATGTACTTAATACTTTAGGACATATTCTAAAATGTTTAAGTAACAGTTTAAACTCAATCAAAATTATGCTACATATCACCTTGGACCATTCATGTCTTCAATTATAACAATAATATAAACGAAAAAATTTTGGAGGTCAGGATGTTACGCAAAAACTACTGAACTGATTTTAAATAACAGTAAATTAGGCTATGGCTATATATTTTTATAGCAGCAAAATTGTAGGGCTGCTGGAAAAAAAATCTTTCAGAAACAAGCAGTAAAGGTACTGTGTGTCTTTCTCTGTAATTTGTACTATTGTTAAGTGTTTCTTGTGTACAATAAATTGTTAAATTACATTAAAATTAAATGTACAGTTCCAGACGGATTTTTTTTGATCGTACCAACTACCTTAAAACCAATGTAGTTTTATATAATATTTATACTTACATATTCTTCGTGACATTTCCGGGGGGATGGCCGATGTAAATGAAAGGGTCCACGTCCAGCGAGCTCATGCGGCCCCGCGTCGACCCTCGCGCGACAGACGACCCCAGCTTCAGCATGGCGTCCTTCTTGTACCTCCGCGCCGATATCTTCGACTTCACATCGACCCTCACCTTTCCCGACCGCAGCTCGAGAGGCCCGCTCCCCGCGTCCCACTTCAGAACGGCCCTGTCCTCCATAAACCCAACCCACAAGTAATCTCTCACGCCTGAAGCGCTTAATAATGTGCCTTTGTCACACACGGGGGACACCTCGGCCCAAATGTCGAATCTTTTGGCGGGCAGCCTCATCCGAGCCGTCATACGCGCGAGCCCGTCGAACAGCGGCGCCGTGTGCACGTCGTTCTCGTTTTCGTACAAGTAATCGTCGTACGTCGGATAGCTCTCCTCGATTTCGTTCAAGTCGTACGACTCCTCGATCTCGTTCCCCTCGGGTTCGGGTGCGTGCTTCACGCAATTGCTCTTTGGTTTTTCCTTTACGGCTCTATGAGTACTCTTATGCTCTGCGAATCAACCATCGAATGTAAAATAAAATTATTAACAAAATCCGTGTACTACGTGCGAAACTAGCGAAACTAGCGATAATCGACCGGCGGCAGTATGTCGATGCACGATAGCTCTACGGGACTGTCGGGTTTGCCGCTGTCGCTGGTGTCTACGGAAGCGTCGGTCTGGTCCGCGTGCGGTATGTCTGCTTTGGGGTCTGTGCGGGTCTGGTGGGCCGCGTGTATGTCGTTAGCTTTGGGGTCTGTGCGGGTGGAGCGACTACCTCGTCGGACGGTCGGGGTCTCGCAGGGTCCGAAGGCCTGGACCACGACGTCGGCTTGGGACCTGCAGGCGTGCGAGCGCAGGTGACAGGTGGAGTGGTAGCTGCGACCGTCGCTGCCGCACACGGTCGGGCCCTCGGTGGAACAGTCCGTGGAGCTGCACTCGCACGTGGCGAGGCCGCTCCGCAGCACGCAGTACGCTCCGAAGTAGCACGTCATGCGTTCACAGTCCGTCGCCGGTAGCTGGGTGGACTCCGCTGTTGACAAAAGCATACATTTTTATTTAAATTTCAACAAAAATAAATGTATAAATGAATTCTTTTTTGTGCACACAACATAAACATAAAAGAGAAACATAAATAATTTAAATACCGTGGGATGATGACATAGGTCAGTCGCAGGGTTAAACTGGCAGAGCGTGGCCCACGACCGTGAAAAATGGTCAAGTTTGGAAGAGGCCTTTACCTGAGACGGGTTCCTCAACTACTAGTTATTAATTGAGTTATAATTTACTCTTATATTTTTAACAATAGTTCATTCTAACAATATTTATTTATGTAGATTTATTTGTCCTTTGTGTAAATATTAAAGTTATTGTTAGTAAGTACTGTAAAGTAATTTAGAGGAAATAAAAGGCTTTATTTTTTTTTATTACCGGGGTGCCGGCGAAAAAATAGCACCTCTCCATGAGCCATCTTTCCCGTTGGTGTCGTAAAAGGCGACGAGATGTTTCACCATTCTCTTCCAGCAGTTGTGAGCGAGACATAGTGTCAGTGCATCTCTGTCTACTGAAGTAAACTATAGTAGGTACATCCGAGATGAATTTAACCCAAACGTAAACAACAAATCTATGACACAACCAAAGACTAGTCAGTGATGCCAATTGGCCATTATTAATACAATGATTATTGTTTGCTATGAATCCATAAGACCATAGGCTTATATTCTACAATCGGCAGTGTAAAAACAGCGTATTTTTTCTGTGAAAGATTTTCATTTGACGTTTAAACATATTAATTATTGTTTAATGTATTCAGTAATAAAGTATAATCCTTTAACATTCCGCTGAAAGTGTTGATAAGTGTGCACAATAAGTAAATATGTGAAAATTTCGGTGTATTTGGATTGCTTAGGTTTAGGTTAAATTTATCTCGGACGTACTATACAAAGGGGTTATATATTATACACTTACGGTCGAAACATCCGTTTGGTCCGAGTGTGTGCTCGTGGTTGGAGCAGACGGTGCACTTCTGTCCCTGTATGCCGGCCTTGCACACGCAGCGGCCGGTCATCTGCTCACAGTCCTCGCGAACTGAACCAAACGCGGAGCAGCCGCATGCTACGAAAAGATTTGTACATGAGTTACTTAACAGGGTTATTAATTATTAGGACTCTCGTTACATGCGAAGTAGGGATATTTCATACTACTACGACGTGTGTCATCATCACAATTTTTTAAAATATTATAATTATGCTATAAATATGATTTTACTAGGTAATAACTAGTCTAACTACACGATATAAAAGACTTTTTAATTAAGTGAACTGAAACTTATGAAGTTTTAAAAACAATATATAGCGCATTTTTGCTATGGTGCGCTTTGACAGAGTCGTGTTGCTCTTGGCGAGACTAACATTGACTCAAGCTCCAGTCGTCCAGTCAGGACGTTTACCAAAACTGTCATGTTTCGTTTAGTCTCAGTACTGATAAAGCGAGCTAAATTCATAAAGTACTGAATAGTAAATTTTATAAGCGTTTTCTAAGTATGTTGTCTTTTCACGATTTGCCTACGAAAGCCCAGTATCCGAAGGAATGAACCATAATCATAAGAGCCCGTCCGAATTATCTTATTTTTATTTCTTATCTTCTCTTATATATAAAAATGAATCGTTAGTTAGCCTCGCTAAAACTCGAGAACGGCTGAACCGATTCGGCTATTTTTAGCCTTGAAATATTCGTGGAAGTCCAGGGAAGGTTTAAACGGTTTGTATGCTCAACGAAGTGGGCACGGGTTAGCTAGTCTTCTTTCTTATATATAAAAATTAATTGATGTTCGTTAGTCTCGCTAAGTCTCGAGAACGGCTGAACCGATTCAGCTATTTTTAGTCTTAAAATATTCGTGGAATTCCAGGGAAGGTTTAAACGGTTTCCATGCTCAACGAAGTGGGCACGGGTCAGCTAGTATTATATAAATAAGCTTACGTATGCATCCTGTATGTCCGGTGCCAATTCTTGGCAAGCCCCAGTACCCGGGCTCGCAGCGGTCGCACTTCGGTCCGCCGACGCCCGGCCGGCACACGCACTGCCCGGTGACGTCACACAGCTCGGACGACGCGCCCAGGCGGTGACACCCGCACTGGGACGGACAGCCGCCGCCACCGGGACCCTTCGCGGCCGTCACGCCGTCCGCGCAGCACCCGTACCATGACTCCTGACAGTCTTTCTTGTCCTCAACAGTCTTGTCTGTAACAAATAGTATAAAGGTGTAAGTCCAAAATGAATGAATGTATATTTCCATAACCAATTGAAAAAGTATACTGAACGGGGCGAGTAAATAAAGCGATTCTATTAATTCTTGAAAAACCCAATCCTCGCCACACACCTGAAACAGAATTGGCGGTATACCTTGGCCTTACAGTTCCTACACAAACAAATACGACTACACCTACTGTGTTTTTGGTTTACGAGAAATAGGTACTATCCATTGGTGAAAACATCATGAAGATTGATGCAGTAGTATTTGAGTTTATCGCAAACAGACAGACAGACGCGAAAACTGTTTTATAGTTTTATAATATGTAATAAGTCAAATCACTTACCTTTTTTACAGCATGTCGCTGCCTTGGCAGTGTGATGACAGTAGCTGCCCGCGGGACAATCCTTCCTGTGCGGACCGCCACCGCAGTCCATCGGACGACCGTCGGCGTCCGTTATCGCCTCATCATCGCCACACGGCTTAAACTGGAAGTTGGAAGGGTCACATTCAATAAATAAAAAAATACATAATTATAGCAGCTCCCCTCACCGATTTCGGTGTCGGTAGCCGATTTCATTGAAACCAGGCCAGCTACGCACGAGTTATTTTATAGTGCCTCTCTTCCTTTTACTCTCATAACCCAGTGGGACGGAAACCAACACGACTAGCGAGAGAACAGGCGCAAGACCGACTTTTTACATGCCCCTCCGAAATATGGATCATCTTTCTTGTCAGACAATCAGGTGATCGGCCTGCATTGTCCTAACCAAACTTGAAAACAACATTTTTGTTGTTCCAACGCGTGATCGAAACCGTGACAGAAAAATAAGCTGCCGCTGCCGTGTTTAAATTCTGCCAAAAATCTCTTAAAAATATTACATTACTCCTCGACGACCTTCCTATCTACCTATATTGAGCGCGTTGGAGCTCGAGCGAGAGGTCGCGGGTTGGAATCCCGCCGAGGAAACAAAATGTTTTCAAAGTTCCCGGTTCATGGATGTGTATAATATAATAAAAATCTTAAATATGTGTATAGTATAAAAAGTATTAAGGCGAGGAGTAACCGCAACTAGCGCCACTCTTTTTAAAATAAATTTTACAATGACACAAAGGTCTTATTAAAAAAAGTAATCGGTTCAAACTTTAAGTAAATAGCTAAACTAATTTATTATAGTAATATATAGTAGTTAAACTAATATTATGTATTATATCTCGTAAGTAATAACTAAAACGGCCGTTTAAGTTATTACTTACGAGAGTAAATACAGTATAGGATTTAGAGCTGTAATTAAATGCCAATAAATTAGTTTAACTACTTACTTAAAGTTTGAACCGATTACTTTTTTTAATTAGATCGTTGTGTCATTGTAAAATTTATTTTAAAAGAGTGGCGCTAGTTGCGGTTACTCCTCGCCTTAAATATATTTCCGTTGTCTGGTACCTGTAACTCAAGTTCTTCGGATACTTAGTCCGGGCCATAGTGACGTGGTGTGAAGCGACCATAGATATTATATTATACTCTAAACAGAACGCACCTCTAAGCCGCGACAGAGAGCTAGCGGACGTAGCCTCAGATCCTCTTGCCGTCTACACGCCTCGAGTTTCATATGACACAGCGTAGGGTACATCCGCATGTCGGACGCGCACACCGGCGCCGACGCCGCCGCCGCCGCCGCCGCGCAGTCGAACAGGCACGCGCAGCGCGGCTGCCCGCCCGCATCGACTGCACACGTCGCCTCGTACGCACACTGCACACGCGCGCACACAGCACTGCCCGTACCAGAGTCTGTGGTTTCGTCCAGGCGAATTTCGTTACCGCGATCTAAACTTGTATTGTTGCCTGTAATTTTTATTGAATCACTTATCACAATATCGAAGTATAACTATTTGTTAGGATTCATTATTTATGTTATACATTAGTGTATAACTGTATATCCTTCTGGAAGTGAATACTAGATACAAGCAGTGGATACATTACCACAGCAATATATACCAATATTATAAAGCGGAAGAGTTTGTATGTTTCTTTCTTTGTTTGTTTGTTTAAACGCGCTAATCTCAGGAACTACTGGTCCGATTTGAAAAATTCATTTTTATTGGATAGTCCATTTATAGAGGAAAGCTTTAGGCTATATAATATTACAATGCGACTAATAGGAGCGAAGCGTCAGTGAGAAATGTTCCAAAAACGGGGAAAATTATTCACATTTGGGGACTTTCGTTGCGTGCGCTGCATAAACGGTTTATGTCACTCAAAAACCACGCGAACACAGTCGCAGGCACAGCTAGTTAAAAAATAATATGCGTTTTATACAATCCGTTTAGTATTAAGTAAACCGACCTGCAGCAGTAATATTCACGACGTAGTTGTCGGTGCATTCGCCGTAGTAAGACAGTCGCGGCGGGGGTTCCCCGCGCAGTTTAGCCTCGCACGCGGCGCGGCGCAGCGCACACTCGCTGGGGAACGTGATGCCGCGCGCACACACCGGCTCGCGTGCTGTTCCGCACACACTCGCGCACGAGCACTCCCCGCGCGCGCACGTGCCCTCCTCGCACTCCACGCCACCACAAGATTCTGTTATAAAAATATTATAATATTGAATATGAGTAATTTTACAGGGTATGTCCAAAATGTTAGGATGTCAAAGTTTATGTAACTTTTACATCAGAACAAATTAATTACAAAACATTAACATGTAATTACTATTACAGTAATGTTATTCAACTTTTAATAAATCAGTTTATTTCCCAATTCCCAATGGATACAAGGTACAAAATAAATTATATACAAAGAGGCGTGCCAATATTTTAAAAGAACTTTAAGTTAGATTACATAATGAGAAAGGAATTAGTTATTACAAATGTAAAAAGTATATCATATTAAATTTAATTAAGGTTATATACTAACCTTAAATGAAATATAATATTATGTATTATAATTTATAACCTTACCACAGGAACCCATATGTTTAACATGCAGTCTCTTCTTTTCCCGACAAGCGACGTCTCTCAATGAGCACATACTACTGTATGTTTTGTTGTCATTACCGCAAACCTCCTCAGTCTCCTGCAAAATAATGTCAGTATGTTATTAGCTAGATTAAAAAGTGGCAAAAATCAAAATACTACATAGGATCAGGTTTTGTGAAAACAAATGAGGCGTCCGAATCCCACAGCTTATTATAATATCATAATAATGTAGAATTACGCTTAGAATAGAAAATAATAGACAGATAGAGCGCACGAAACATCGGGACCGAAAGCATTAAGCACATTCAAAATAGAAATAGAATCTGCAAAGCTACGTTATTAGTGTCTTTCGGGAGTCCCCGATTTTGATTCTGAAATTCATTTTAGATTTGCATTGCTGTAGTAACTTCGTTCAGATTTTTAGTTCCCTATATCTGACAATTATTTTATATAATTTAATATCTAAAATATCTTTAATAAAGGGAGAGATGAGAGATTCTGGATATTATTTTATATTGATTTTTTTATTGTTATAGTACTTCCCAGATAAATTTAACTCGTAAACGTAACCCGTCTATGCCATAACCATAGACTAGTTCAATGATGCCAATTGGCCATTATCAATACAATAAGTATTGTTTGCTATATGAATCCATAGATTATAGACTTTATTCAATGGCAATGTCAAAATGGCGTATTTTTTAAGTAAAAAGTTTTCATATGATTTTTAAACATATTAATTATTGTTTAATAATTGATATAAAATGTTTTGGATAATGAAGTATAATCCTTTAATACTCCGGGAAAAGTGTTATCAACACTACACAACACAAAGTGTGCACAATAAGTAAATATATGAAGATTTCGATGTTTTTGGTTTGTTTACATTTGGGTTAAATATATCTGGGACTTACTATTAGGAAAAGTTACTTACAGTGCCCTCTTCGCAATGTTTCGGACAGACGCAACTCGCTTCTGATATGCCATCACTCTCGCACACTGCATAAAATTCGCACTTCTTGTTTTCGCATCCATCTGTAGAAATATGCAATATAGATACACTCCATTAATTTAGTTACACCTATATCAATACATTTTTCAAAACCTATAATTAAAAACTATAACTGGATTACGCGTATACTACATACATAGACTACCAAAATTATTACTCTTCCTTCTGTTGTACGTGAAGCTATTCAATGGCGTAATTGAAATTCGGATCAGAAAGATAAATATGTAGCTCCAACACTAAATAGTGTACCCCTGTTACCATTCGTTTTCTTGACTTGCGTCTCTATGAAAGCAATTTTAAAGACGTGTTTACGTCTGAATACATTACACGCAGGACACTTACTGCACGGACCGTCGTACAGAACTGTGACGTCACGACGGTGCCTGCAAGCCTCTAGCTGCAGCTTGCAGCGGTTGCCGTAGGAGATGCCGTCAGAGCCGCAGACGGGCGCGAACTCGTTGGAGCAGCGCGGGCAGCGGCACACGCCCCGCCCCCCGGCAGGCACGCACTCGCCGCCGTGCGGGCACACACGTCCCGCGCACACGCCGTTCGAGCCTGCAATATATATATATGTACTAGCTGTTCCCGGACTTCGTTCGCGTGGTTCTTGAGCGACTTAAACCGTTTATGCAGCACACGCAACGAAAGTCTCCCCGTTTTTGCAACATTTCTCACTGGCTCTTCGCTCCTATTAGTCGCAGCGTAATGTTATATAGCCTAAAGCCTTCCTCTATAAATAGACTATCCAACAAAAAAAGAATTTTTCAAATTGGCCCAGTAGTTCCTGAGATTAGTGCGTTTAAACAAACAAACAAACACACAAACAAACTCTTCCGCTTTATAATATTAGTATAGATATAGAAGGTGGATAGGATATTATGTTTTTTTTCATCTGCAGGCCCGAACGGCGTGTGTATATATATATACTTATATATCTGGAAATGGGCAGAGTAGCATTACCGCGGACATTGTTATTATTTTAACACTGTGCTCGCTAACCCGCCTGCCAAGCGTGGTGATTATAACGATGGCTAGGGCAAGGGCAAGAAATATGAGACAGTCTTAAGTCCAGAAGTTGATGGCATAGATTTATTATAAATCAATGTTACTAACACTTTTTCACTAAAACTTCCTTCGCACTATAATATCGATTACGCACGTTACATTGGTATATTAAAGTCGTACAAATGCTCAGTTTTTAAGCACATATCCAATTAGGTACATGCAATTTTCAATAGGCTAATCGCAGTATACCTACAACATATGTTAATATCGTTATATTGTTGATCAATATCGTCGCTTTACCTTCACAACCTATTTCGAATTTGAATTTAATAATTTTAGATTTTATTATGATATGGATTTTTATTTAAATGAGGCTCAGTTAAGTATTAACCTAAAGTATACAATTTTGTATACTTAAAGTTAATACAAGCTACAATGTTATCGAGAAAACATTTTTTAAATACGAGGTTGAGAAAGTATGAAAAGCGACGATATGCCCAATAATACCACAAGCCACCGCGTGTACCACTTTCAGCTACCCAGTAGACAGGCAACGCAGCACAGCTGACACTCACACGACATATTATATAACTTGTTATATGCTATGAGAATTACCACAAGCCCCCGCGTGCACCACTTTCAGCTCTCTGCCCAGTAGACAGGCGGCGCGGCGCAGATCACACTCGCTGTCGTGCGTGCGCGCGTCGCTGCCGCACACCGGCCGCAGCACGGGCTCGCACGCCGGCGGACACGCGCACACCGCGCCGCCCCCCTCCACGCGACACTCCGCGCCGTGACGACATTCCACCTCCGCGCACGGGTTCAGCCCTAAACATAACAATACATTTGTTTTAAATCCCTATTATTATAAATGTGCATATCCGTTTGTTTGCTACAAAACTACTTAACCGTACATACACATATTCTTGGAAGTATTAGCAGTAACATATACTTTACTAGGTTTGCCCGCGATTTTGTTCGCGTGGTTTTTGAGTGACTTAAACCGTTTATGCGGCGCACGCAACGAAACTCCCCAAATGTGAATAATTTTCCCAACTTTTTGTTTTTGCAACATTTCTCACTGTCGCTTCGCTCCTATTGGTCGCAGCGTAATGTTATATAGCCTTCCTCTATAAATGGACTATGCAATTAAAAACTATTTTTACAAATCGGACCAGTATTTCCTTAGATCAGCGGGTTTAAACAAAAAAACAAACTCTTCCGCTTTATAATATTAGTATCTATAGACATGGCCTACCATCCCATACAATCTATCTTTAATACAAAACAATTGCAATAGATGTCACTACTATTAACGTTTGTAAATTATAAAATGTAAATATTTAAAATAAAGATAAGCATATTTTTAAGTATAACATCACATTAAGCTAAGTTCAACTCCTTAATTAAGAAGAAGATACGAAACGAAATAAATAGGTGATTAGTATTTTCCAATAGTGGCGCTAGATGGCGGTTTCCGGAATTTCTAAGGACTTCACCCTTTGCCAGTCGTATTGCCAGTATTAGGGTGATACCATCTTCTAGTACTAGGTCGTGTCTCTGTTATATATCTACTTTGTGGTATAGATATTCCACGCGGGCGAAGCCGTTGACTAAAGAGCGAGCCTTTGACCCTTTGACCACGGCTTCGTCGTTCACACAACTCTATTCAGCTCACTTTCATTTACCTTCTGAAGACTCATCGAAATTCCTGGCTATTTTACATGCTTGAGCTTCCTTCTGAAAGAGAACTAGCCTACGCCACTGATGGCATTAGAATTACCTATAATCATTAAAAATACCTACCGGAACTGCACTGCCCCTTGAATATGATTTTCAATTGTTTTCTCGCTCGACACGACTCTCTGTGCATCTGGCACTCATTGGAGTAAGTCTTGCCGTCGGAGGCACAGACGGGCGAGAACTCTAGAGGACAGGGCTCTGCACATCGACACGAGGGCTGGCGCTTGTCGTCGAGTTGACACACTTCTGGATCTGGGCATGTAACGCCGGCACAGGGGTCTGAAAAAAAATATTTAATTTATTGCAGTTGTTTTTCGGTTGCAGTAGCGAGACTGTTTCTCCTTCAGAGGCAAAAGGGTAGAAATATGGATAACGGCCCTCACTTGGTCAAGTTAAGTGAATCCGATAGAAATGGAGTTATCGAAACCTTTCGCTACTGGTAGGTAGAGTAGTAGTTATTTGATAAGTAATCTCTTCATATATGCTTTATACTTACTATAAAGAGAAAAGTTTGCATTAAATATGCTCTGAAACTTCTGGACTTTTAAAGATTGTTTCAGAAAAATGTACCGCGAGATTTACTTGCGCACGAAGTCTGGGAAACATCTAGTAATAATAATTATTTGCGTTTAACTGTGTAGGTACTTATCACATACATAATATAATAAACGCAAAACTTTGTGAATTGTGTATAGTTAGTATTTTAACTGCGGAACGGTTTTAGATAGAAACAATTGGGCACACTTGAATACTTTGTACCGTGGATGTTTATGAATGTAGACTTATTTGCGCGATCGTTTGCGCTTTGTAGTCGAGACTAACGTCTAGTTTATTTCATTTTAGTTTTATTATCTACTTTGTGATTTTAGTCAAACGTCGTTGTCGTTTAAATTAATATTTTTCGCACCCGGAACTTGGCAGACACACTACTGTTAACTGAGTATGAGCACAAAAAAATGATAAGTAAGGAAAATCACATAAAATGTAGCACTTCATTGGCTCTTGGCCAATAAAGATAAAGGCCACAAAATCCCAGACATAAGACAAGAGCTCTTTAGATATAATATTGGTCAGCACCTGTTTCTACTGAAGTACACTCGGGCTGCATAATTTATGGATGTAATGCATTGTGTTAAAGGTTAGAGGCTCTTAGGTCGCCTATTTCTGCTGAGCTTTAATTTAATATTAATGTAATAATAGCTCCCATATTGAATTTGGTGTCAGCTAGTGTTGAAAACAGGCCAGATACGCAGGAGTTATTTTTATAGTGTCCGACCGACACGACTGGTAAAGCAGTTCAAAAGGTAGTAGGTATATTAACTCACCACATTTGCCGTAATACTTGAAAGTTATATTCGTGTTTGTGTCGCAAGCGGCTCTTCGCATTTCACATACGTTGGGATAGTCCTTAGCGTCGCTGGCGCAGAGCGGTCTCGACCCCTCATGGTCACCATAGCTGGGGCATGAAGCTGGGCACTCGCAGGTGTAGCTGCCGGCGTCGGCCGTGGGCCGGCAGAGCTCCCCTGGGCCGCAGACCACGCCGTGGCAGGGGTCCGGTACGTCTGACACAATCACACACACACACTGTAACAATAGAAACGTAATCTACCATACGACACATTTTCTACGTGTTTCGGAAGCCACTTGTATCTATATATAGGTACTAAAACGACTGGGTTAAGTCATAAAAATTGTAGAGTAGGTAACGTAACCATCTCACTGTTTAGTAATTTTTATAACATTTAATTCCACAGACCAAGTTAAGTGCGTAAATAAATAAGCTGAAATCTTTCAAACATATTATTAAATTAATTAGGACCTAAACCCAAAGTAAGTAGCTACTTACGTTTAAACACAAACCTTGAAACGATCTAAGTTTAATAATTATTGTGAATTAGAATAAAACTGTATTTACCACTAGGAAACACGTAGCATCCAGAAACGCAGGTGATAATAAGTGCTGATACTGTAGCAGACTCCAAAAATAAAGATTTTGTCATATCGCGATCCTGCAACATACAAAACTAAATTGAAATTACCCCTGAACTTTACTAAATATAATATTATGTCGTCGAATTATAACTTTGGACTATATGACAAATATATTTCCAGCGTTGTTAATAAGATAATTACGAAAAATATGTATAAACCCTTATTAATTTGATATTAAAAATCAATACTAAACTCACCAAATTAAGGAGTGAAGTTTATAAACGGATTAGCACATTGTTTCTCCGGATATGAGGGGACCTAAACCTACTGAATTTATGGACGAGCACATCGCAACTGACAGTGTCTGAAGTGCGAAAATCTGAGAAGCCTCCAAAGCGCAACCTTTGGTTAGGAGCATGCGCAGTCACCTCCAACGTTTGACGGAACTATATTGGATGTACCATAAAAAGCAATTATGGATTGGGCAATTAAAATTCCTCGAAAGTTATACGTACCTACTAAGCCAGTGGTTCCGGGGGGGTAACCTGGGGGTAATTACCCCCGCAGGGGTAAAACGATGATTCTAGGAATAACACGGGATGGCTCGAAATAGTATTAAAATAGCAATAAACAAAATAATAGTAGAAACGGTAAACGGTAGCACGGCGCTCTCATATTATCATATTTTCGTTCGAATTTGAATGGTTTTCATTATTTTAAATTAGCTAAGGGTAAACTCAATTCCCATACTTGTTAACAGGGGTAGTAACAGGGGTAGGTAAGGTTAGGAACCACTTTACTAAGCCTTTTACTTTTATTAGGGACTTATTATTATAAGTTCCTAACAAATTAACGATGTATTCAGTTGCATTGGTGACAGAATATTATTGAATAGTATTTTTTGTTGCAATATTGCAATGTGACGTAGACGTACGTGTATAAACAGGAACGAGTATTCCTACCTACTCTAACTAGTTACATATGCATATGTACCTTGTATAGATTAGGTATAGCCTATACCTAATCTATACAAGGTATAGCCTATACCTAATCTATATAACCTAACCTATACCGTATAGGTTAGGTTAGGTTAGTCCTACTAGGGTGCTACAGTAAGGATCTATTAAATTCAGTTCGATTAAATGTTAAAGAAGCCAGATACGGGACTCACGGGTATAACATTCAAAAGTAATAAGACTAATAATAATTGCTTCCCCGCTTATTTCGTCGACGGTGGCTGGTTTCATACAAAACATGTTGTTTTTAGTATCCAAGTAATAATTATTATTATGTACCTACGCAACACAAGGCACTATATTCTCATCCTTAATCCTCCACCACGGCTCTATTTTGACGTTTTTTGTACCTATGCATATCTGGATTTCAAATTGAATTATTTTTTTGTTGCAGCCTTTTTAGACCCCTTTTTTGCGAAGTCGTCAAATATATTTTCCGTTAAACTAACCGTACTACTACTTGTACAATGTACAACCGAATTTTAAATGTTTATTTTGAATTTAACAATAAAATGTAATAATTAATAAATATTTTTATATTATTTGCCAGGACCTATCTTTTGATACCAAACACGATACAATTATCTTAATTTGTTTTTGAGATAGTTTCCAATAGTAATCCAAAATTTTTCTGAAAATTATATACCTAGCCTATGTCACTCGCGGGACCATTACGAATCGATTGACACCCTATTTATTAAAATCGGACCAGTAGTTTAACCGCTACGAGGGAACATACATATATACATACAAACATACATATATACGACTGCTAAAATCATTACCCTTCTTTTTAGCTTCGCCGAAGTCGGGTAAAAAACAAATTAAAATATCACATTTACCTAAATTGAATTTGGAATTGTCTTTTGTAAAATTTAAACCTTTTTAATGATACCAAAATCAGCCAGATACAATTGGTAGCCCAAGCCCAAGAGATTTTATGACAAGTTCATACATACTACGAGTATATTGCGAAAAGATTTTAAATAAAACATATTATAATGATAATGTTATCCTAGAAATCCAGAGCATAGTGTGTAAAATATATTCTAGTCGTTTTATTTAAGCACTCATTTCCAAAATGTAAGATAACAGGGGGTTTTCATAAAAATACCAAATCAATTTAATAATATGTTTATTATCATGGTATACACCATTTAAGATGCTTTTCACTCTCATTACATACTCTTGCAGTTTGTAACAGAGAAGACTATACAATACATAAATGTATAAAAATAGGACTGTACGAGCCCTATTTGGGACTCGTAAAATGCATATTATATAATGAGAAAGAAAACAAATTATATTCTTCCATAATAAACACTGCTAAAATGCAATGACCAAGTAATGTGCCCAACATCATGCTACACTTACATGATACTCAAATTGCACATGATTTATTTATTTTATGCAAATCTACACAATTAATATTTTGTACAACTACTTGTTATATAATATATATACTATAATATCACCATTTTCCGACCCAAGAATAATTGGAAATGTAAATAAATAGTACATACTGCTATCAAAGATGAGAATTCAATTTAATCCAGTAATATTGACAACAAAATTGAAACAATATAAAAATTATTGGTAATTTATCTAAAATCTGTACAACAACAACAAATCGACAGACTCGGAAATAAATAAATTCACTGTACAATCGCACTTATAAAATAGTCATATTAACAATAGTATCCCTCTTTTCATCGCTCCACCCTTATCACAAAGACAAAACCACAGCACTATTTGTCACTTCCACTTTGCACTGTACTTTTTATCCGGCTTCAACGATAAGAGATCAGAGTTATATACATTTACTAATGAAAATCTACAATCTATATTTACAGTGTCTCAGACGACGTTCGGGAACTAAGTCTGTGGCGCGCGTCGGTCATAGTCTCTCCGGTACACTTCCCGCTCGTACTCGCGGTCGTCGTAGGGGTAGTCCGGCTGCGGGTAGCCACGCCAGTCGTCGGGGTAGGGCCGCCCCGGCGGGAAGCCCATGCCTCCGGCCATCGGCGAACCTTCGTACGGCCCGTATCCCGGGTACTGCCCGCCACCCATTGCTGCGTAGCCTCCGAATCTGCTAAAAGTCAAATAAAAATAATAATAATAAAAATATATCATAGGGTTTATCGGTGGTACCCTATTTATTATACTTAAATAAGATAAAGTAGGTACTTAAATATTTACCTTCTCTTATCGTGCGGGCGTGGATTCCTGTCGCCGCGGTACGTGCGCGGGCCGGGATACGCCGGCGGCGTCCAGGCGGGGTGCGCGGGATGTGCGGGGTGCTCGTGCGCGTGCGCGGCGTACGGCGGGCGCGCGCGCGTGGACCCTGCACCACCGCTATCCCGGCGCGTGCGCGACCGCTCCCGCGACCGTTCTCGCGAGCGCTCCCGCGCCCGATCCCTGTCCCGCTCCCGATCCCGGCCACGGTCGCGGTCGCGGTCGCGGTCCCGCTCTCGGTCTCGCTCCCGCTCCGTTCGACTCCGATCTCTGTACAAGAATTCGTCCCGCTTCAAGCTCCCGTCCCTATCCTTGCGATTCTTGTGCTTGTGTTTACTTCTGCAGGTATGGAAGAAGCGACATGGTAATGAGCGAGGAAATGTTAGCTATGACATTGGTTGTTAATAATGGGACAGAAATGACATAAGGCAAAGAACAATTTTGTTATATAGTTAGGATATGTTATATAGATAGGATTGAAATATGATATAATAATGAAAAGAAGTGAAGTTATTGGTATTAAATAAAATAATAGGAAAAATATTGTTATAAAAGCGAAAAATAATGGTATGCAAGCATGTTTGGTGACTAGTTATGAAACCTTAGTAATTATTATAATAAATAACAATAATAATTACCTTTCATGTCGTTTGTTTTCGTGAGACTCTGGATCACACTCTCCATCTTCTAGTTTTCGTTTTACTCCCGACGGATGCGCATTTTTATCGCTAGGCTTATCTGATTTATCTTTTTCTATTTTTGGCCTTTTCTCTTTGCGATCATTACCATCATGTCTAGGTTCTTTCTTATGCTTCCCATGATTATTTGAATTATTGATATTGTTCTTTGAATTATTCTGTAAAACAAAGCATATAAATGTATTACCATCTTATTTAAAAAAAAGCTAATCCCAGAAAAAATCAAGATTATAAAATATAACTTGTTTCATACCTTAACATTTTCTTTATGTTTTACATCCTTTGATTTCGTGTCTGTCTTTTTGAGACCATATTTGTATAACCTATACAGTTGCTTGGCATCAAAATTTGTAAATTTTGAAACAAAATACCAGAGATTACTTCTCCATTCTACCTTCTTCTCAGGATCTGGATATGCATCCAGGCATATGTCTATTTGACTACCTATTTGTGCCAGACAAGCTCTCGTTCTTGAAACTTGCTCAGATTCTGATAAAGCTTGATCAGGATTATCTAACGCTCTCAAAGCTTTTTTCACTGGCCTCATTTTTTCTTTACACTGTAAAGAAAAATCGAATGAATTTTTTTTTATAATCATAAATTTAAAAACATTTCTTGTAGTAAAATAATTTTTATCAATTACCTCTTCAAAAACAGATGGATCTAAATCACCCAAAACTTCCAATGCTCTGGGTTCGTTGTTGGCAGTAAAATGCATAGGACCAGCCGGTTTCTTCCTACTCTTTGATTTATCATTTTTGGGTCGGTCTTTCCCTTCTTTTTTCGTGCGCTTCTTATCTTTTTCCTTTCGGTCATTAGAAGTTTCATCGTGAGTTGATACTTCTTCTAATTTTAATTTTGCCTAAAAACAAAAAAAAATATATGGTTCCATTTCATTTATATCAATGTTTAGTTGATAGTCCAAATTAATGATTTTACCTTTTCATGTTTTTCATTTTTGGTCTGTTTATTGCCTTTTTTAGCTTCTTCACCAGAACTTATGTCATCCTCCACAATATCTTTTGTTACAGGTTCTTTTGGCACTTTTTTCACTCTAGGCTTTCTTTGTCGTTGTTTTCCATTTTTTTGGTCAAGCAATTTCTTGATAAGTTTTAGTAAATATTCAGCTCTAGATTGTAAGTGTTTCGCTTGAGGTTTTTTATCTTCATTTGTTAGTATTTTATCACAAATGATAAAAGAAGAATCCATTTTAATAGCTTCCCATGAACCCATTCCATATTGATATATACCAGCCAGCAACTTCGAGTCATCTTCAACACCCCATTCAACGTCAAAATTAGCTGGCCTCGTCCTAAAAAAGAAATATTTACAGTTTATTTAAAAAAAACAAAGCAGTTTATTTCGTGAAATATTCATATGAAATTTTTAATGGACATGTGTGAGATATATACCTGAAATCTAATTGCCATTTTAGCCTGTCCTCTTTTGTTTGTGGTAAAAACTCATCTAATGGAGCAAGCTCTTCTAAGCATGCAACCATTGTTTTTGCATTGACTGGTACTCCACCAAGTTTGAAACTTTTTCTTGTGTTCTTTTTGCCCTCATTATGATCATCTTAAAATAATTATTAATTAATTAATTTTATTGTAGGAATAGTAAAATATTATTTATTTTAAACTTAGTTATAATCGTAAAAATATTACGTAGTTTAATCTTACTTTGTTCAACTGTATTATTCATGACAGCTTTACATCTTTCTTGAAGAGTTTCTGCTAATTTTTTCAGATCTGCCAATGGCTTCTCCTGAAGTTCTGCATCACATGCTATACTGTCAAGATGTTTCAAAGGTGCAGAAAACTTTTTATAACTTTTAACAAATCTTCTGATCTGAAATACAATAATGTAATTTTACCGCACAGTAAATAATGTTCTTGTGTGGTATAATTTATTTAAGTACTTTATATTGTTTCATATTATCTCATATACGTGATATATTTTACCAGTGTATAATTAATTGTTTCACTTGGAAGAAATTTAATTAATTTGTTTGTGTTTTGTTTAATTAATTTTCTACCATATAGTATGTTGCTTGTATTGAGTGTGTGCAATGCAATATAATATTCTCCAACGAATTGTCTCATCATTTTGCCATAGTTTTAAAAGCTGTAGTTTTAGCAAGTTTCAACCGGCAATAATAAAAAAGTAAAAAACCTCTTGGTCAGTGAAGCCCTTGATCTTCTCTCTGTGCGCGGCGGGCGGGCGGCCGCGCTTGCGGGGTCTGTCGTCGCCGTCGCTGTCGCCGTCGGTGGCGTCGCTCTCAGCGTCGCCCTCCGCGTCGTCACCGTCAGCATCGCCGTCGCCGTCTGCGTCGCCGCCTCGGCCGCGACGGGATCGTCCGCCTTCTAGAAAGGAATATTTTTAAGAGTCGTAGAATACCGGGCCCGAATATGATGCAATAGAAAAAAGCTCACATTCAAAATTAGATTTATTGTAATTCTCTGAGCATTCTCACTGTGACGTTTGTTGAACTATTTCGATTATGCATTTCTAATATTGCATATTATGCTAATATTGACAACCTGCTTTTTTGCATGTGCCATTTTGAAATTTTTAAAAAATATATATAATTCCACTTCTGAACACTGAGAACAAAGCATCAAAACAGGCTGCTGGCATGACAATATTTTACAAGGAAATACATTTACACGAAAAAAACTTAATTGAATAAACAAACAGAACCAATAATTCTATTATATTAAAGATAATTTTTGGTTCTGTACACTCTCACACGATCATATAACATTTTTGTATACATACTGCCATCAGCATTATTTTGTTGTAGATTTTTTCGCCTAGGTGGTAAATACAAGTCCTCCATTTCCTTGTTTTTTTCCTGTTCGGCTATATTTTTTCTTACGTTCTCAGGTATGATGTCATCCTACAAAATAAAATAGTTAACACGTCTAGAATTTAGTGTAAACAACAAATATGCAACTACTAAAATGATCCTTTAAGTAAATCGCGAATAAGTCAAATTTTCATTTTGCCGAGAGGGAGTTAATTCTAAGTAATTTATTTTGTATTAGATCACTATTTGCTGCATTGTTATGCTCACCCAGTCTTTGGGCTCCTCTCCGCCTTCTTCTTTTTTCACTTCCATCACTGCCTTTTCTTCGTCGAATGCAAAGCTCGCCACTTTAAATGCTGATAACAGTTCATCGCCTGCCATTGAGGGAGCATCATCTCTAGTTTCTGCCCTTTGTAAGATTTCATCAATGTCACACTAAAAATTAGTTTTAATTTATTTTAATATGATGAAAAAAATATATCGTTTTATTTTTGTTGTAATGTAAATATATTTTATGTTGGTTATTTAAAATTATTATTATACAAATCATTACTCACGACTGGTTCTTCATCATTTTCATCGTCATCTTTAAATAACTCTTCGGCGCCGAATTTTAAAATTGCATTCAAATCTTCTTTATTGAAAGGATTATTTGCTGTGGTTCCAGCAGCATCACGTTTGTTTAGTACAGTCCGTCCTGTTGTGTCCATTCTTTGAATAACAAGATGATCAAGTACCATTTTTCTTTTTGCCCTCTCAACAATATCCTCTTCAACTGAATCAGCAGTAACCAATCTGTAGATATTTACCTACAAAGATAGTAATTTCATAAGCTACAGATGAATTACCAGACATATTCGTCAGATATAAACTAACATAATTATGTTTGTAAATTATATTGGACAAACTTTAACCATAATGAATAACTAGCTGTGCCCGCGACTTCGTACGCGTGGAAGAGTATTTTAGGGCAGTATTGTTATACTGCCCTAAATTACTCCTCCTCCTTAACCTACCCTAAATAAATCTGTTTTAAAAATATTTTTAGTTATAAAAACTGTCGTTGAGGTATTTAAAAAACTACTTTATGTTGACAATTCCTACTACCAGCTTGACAAACGACCGTGTATAATTAATATAATGCGAACGGGACTACTTGATAGTACCTACTCGTACGCTCACATACACGACGAACATCTAGTACTAAGATTTGTATGGATTTTGCGCCGCAGCGACTGCAGACGATGATCGTTTCCACGCCGACGCTGCTGGTGTGGCGACAATGATATTAAGACAGCGCGCCGCAAAATTTTGCTGTCTTTTAGGTGCGTAAGTTCGACTCGCACTTGCCCGGTTTTTTTATTTATTAATAACCAAACATATTGTAGGTACTGATTATAAATCACTTCACTGTTAAAGTACTAACTGATTTTTACAGAAAAGTAGCAAAATATAGAAAGTCCCAAAAGAAAAAAAAACAAACATAAGTTGTACCTAACATAAAAACCATTAGGTCCATGATAAAAACTAAGAAATAAAAATATCAAGAAAAACATAAATCTAACTTATATTGAAATAACTTTTTTAGTTTAACTGTAAACACAATACTTATGTTAATCAAAATTCTATGTATTATGCAGTTATCGAATACATAATTGGGACAAAGAAGACTATAAAATGTACGGCAATAGTAGGCTGTAGTATGAATTTTAACGGACGGAATGAGAACTATAATATACAATGCAAAATAATATTATACATTGCTAATGATTAGAGATGTAACGGATATCCGGTAACTATCCGGTATCCGGCCTATCCGGCCTTGTTTTCACAATCCGGCCGGATACCGGATAGTAACACAGTATCCGGCCGGATACCGGATAGTAAAATTAAAAAAAATCTTATTATTTTATTAAGGCAAATCATACTCCAATAGGTTGTGGACACCGTTTATTTTTATAAACGCACATCAAAAATGTTTGTTTTATTACCAAGTGGCAAATTGTGACGAATAAATACCAAATCTTACGCGATAACACTCGAACGCCCCCGAGTCGACCCGATCTCCGGTTACGTGCGACCCGAATGCGCCTGAATATTTCCGATCTCGTTCACCGCGCCAATATTCAAATCAAACTTATTATTATAACGGGTGTAAAAAAAGCAGTCACTATAACTTTGGGATATGATTATACTACCTTTTCTCATTCTCGAATTTTTTTTTTTTTTCTAAAATTAAAAAAAAAAATTTTTTGCTTTATTGTTATTTTTGCGACAAAAAAATAAGAAATGGTGAAAAGTTAAAAAAATTTTTTTGGTTTTTGACAAAAAAAAAATACATTTCCAAAATGAGGAAAAATAGTATAATTGTATCACAAAGTTATAGTTGCTCTTTTTACACACTGTATATTATTAAAAGGGCCGAATATCCGGCGCTCCGGCCTAGTAGCTTGCCGAATATCCGGTACCCGGCCAAACTACTATCCGTTTCATCTCTACTAATGATGCACGCTGAGTATAACTCTCGGATAACGTATTGTATAAATGTAGGTACCTACTCAACTTTGCTATAATTGTATTAAAAGTACGGCATTTGGCGTATAGATGTCGCTATTATGGTCTGCTCTGCATCGCGCTATCGCTTGTAAGATAGATTTGTATAAGAGAATACTCTATCAATAATATGATATTTGGCAAAAAAACCCATAATAATCACACTGTTAACACATACCCAGGGCAGGCCGCAAATGGTTAGAATTTCAAAAGGTATCTCGATTCGAATCGAGTTGTATCAACAGTTTTCGGCTGTAACACAGTTTAGTAACTATCAAGATGTTTTTTAACGTCTATCTTATTAAATAGAAAAAACAAAAAAAAGTGCAATATAAGATTACGTACCTCAAAAGGAAAAAACGAAACACATATTATAAGATCATTTCCATGTTCGTCTGTCTGTCAAGACCCTTTTACTCAGAAACGCGTGTAGGTATCAAGATGAAAATTATATAAAATACTCAGGATACCTACTGTTCCTTGAAGCAGTGAAAAAATCAGACTTCTTATCCAATGCAACCAAAAGCAGATGTCGCTAAATTTCGTCATTTTCGACACTCGCAAGGGAATCAAAACCTAAAGGGTACTTCCCGTGAACTCAAAATCATAAAATTTGAAACCAAGCAACGTCTAAAACCATACGTTTTTAGTAACAATAAATAGATAGTAAAAATATTTTGATTTTTTTAAACTTAGTACCGTTTGTCATGAATGTGTTTAATTGAAACTTATAACAAATACTTAGGTCTCTAATATATTTAAGCTGTGACCAAATCAAAATTCAATGTCAATCAGGTTTGTATGGAACTCTCGGTGCGCAAGTCCAACTCGCACTTGGCCGGTTTTTATTTATTTACTTATTACTAACCTACGCTAACAAATATGTATACAGTACCTACTTATCACAAAGGACTTTACAGTAAAAGTACTAACTGATTTTATACAAATAACTTTCGTAATAAACTCAAGAAAAAAAATCTTAGATTGTCCCTACCTAGCAAGCCTAAAACTAACAAATAAAAGTCACCCCCGCGGCCCCGGTGCGTTTGCTGCGAATACAATTTGAAGCGGCGCGGCGGCGCGGCGCGCGGCTCTCGGGCCCGCCGCGCGCTTCCTACAAACGTCCAGCACAAACGACATGATCTTTTAAAATTGTCATAACTTTTTTATTTATGAACCGATTTACATAAAACAAACACTAAATGTTAAGTGAAGCTTGCCGCAATATATAAGTGAAAAGTACATCTTAATCGGATAAGCCGTTTCTGAGATTAGCGTGCACAAACCCACAGACAAACAGACAAACAGATAAACAGACAAACAGACAAACAGACAAAAATTTCAAAAATCATTGTTTTGGGTACTATTGCGTAAATAAAGGTACCCTATAATATTTTTTCTCAAATATCTTCAATGTACAGACACGACTCCTCTACAGATTTATTATATGTATAGATATGTCATCAATCATAGAACAGAGCAGTAAACAATTACCTGATTTTTTTGTCCAATACGATGCGCGCGAGCCTGTGCTTGTAAATCGTTCTGAGGATTCCAATCCGAGTCGAATATTATAACAGTATCAGCAGTCGCCAAATTAATACCCAAACCACCGGCTCTTGTAGACAAAAGAAAACAAAAATCTTGTGACCCTTCAGCATTAAAGTGATCTAACGCCTGTTTTCTAATTTCTCCCTTAATACTACCATCAAGTCTTTGGAATGGAAAATGCCTACGCTGCAAGTACTCTGCTAAAATGTCCAGCATTCTAACCATTTGTGAAAATATGAGAACTCTATGACCTGTTTCTTTTAACCTACATAGCAACTTATCCAGTAAAAGCAATTTGCCAGATCCTCTTAAAAGTTTCTGAAATAAAAAATAACTTTGATATAAAATATTTTTTATTAATATTATATATTTTTTTGTTTCATATAGATATATATTATAATTTATAGCACAAGTTATAGTCAATTATGAAATATTTTTACCTCTACAGCATCTGTGGTGGCTAAGGAAGCTCTGGACTCGAAATCCTCTGGTTTAGTGAGTAATGCATGATTGCAACACTTTTTCAACTCTATTACAATATTTATAAATGTATTTATAGACCCCTTAACACCCTTTCTTAAAGCACTGTAATTTTTTGTAAGTATCCATTTGTAATATTGTTTTTGTATAGATGTCATTTTTACCCTTAATATTTGCTCTACTTTAGCAGGCAATGACTTTTCTACGTCTTTCTTTTGTCTTCTTAATATAAATGGTTCTAATTGCTTATGGAGCTTTTCATAGCCTTTAGTTGCAGCATCCTCATGATCTTTTTCAAAATCTTCCCATGTTTCAAATCTTTAAACAGCAAATATTTATTTTAAGAAAAAATGCTATAAATATAAAATTTTGTAGGTGATAAAAACAATTAAAAATACTTACTTGTATGGCATAATAAAATGTAATAAGGCCCATAATTCTTTTAGTGAATTTTGTAATGGTGTTCCAGTAACTAGTAACCTATGATTGGTATCAAACTCCTTTAAAGCTTTGTACAATAGTGAGTCATCATTTTTAAGTCTATGAGCCTCATCAACTAACAGACAGGCCCAACTAAAGGACCCTAGAAATTGTCTGTCTTTCAGTAGAATTTCATATGTGGTAAGTATGGCATTAAACTTCAGTCGTTTCGAACTAGCAAAACTCCATTCAAATTGTCTGATCTGTAGATAATAAATAATTTAGTAAGTACATCTCCATTTAAGGTTTATCATAAAAAACAGTGATAAAAACAAACTTACAATATCTCTGCTAGTTACATCACCAATGTAAGTGACAACATTAACATCTGGTGCCCATTGAACAAACTCCCTCTGCCAAGCAGTCATCGTACTCAGGGGAACCACACAGAGAAAAGGACCATAGAGTTGTTGAGATTGAAATAAATAATACAAGAAACTAATTGTCTGAAAAATAAAAATACCTCCAATGAGTAAGTGTATAATTATGATTGGTTACATATAGTTATTGAATGAAAGCTTAACAAACAAACCAACATTCACATTTATAATATTAAGTAAGGGCTTGAATAGTATTTGCTCTATAAATTATTCTAGATTCTAGGTCAACATTTTAATGTTTCAACATATTTACCTGTATGGTTTTTCCTAATCCCATTTCATCTGCAAGTATAACAGAATTATCCTTACACCAGGAATGAACTAACCAATTAAGTCCATCCATTTGATAATCTCTTAAAACAAAAGTCTGAAAAATGTGTACAATCATAAATATGTATAGAGTAATACATCATTATAATAAGTTGGACTACTTCACTCTTACATACTTTATCTTTTCCTAAGTATTCTGGTTGTTCTTTAAGTTGATGAAACTTTGGCCTTCTCCTTAAAACTGGACAATGCCTTGAAGGTGTGGTTTTCGCTGCCTCTCTATACTTAAAGTTTTCAACTTTCTCTGGCCATCTCCTTTCTATGAGTGCTGCATCCTCCCAAGTAGCATCAGCATATGGCAGAGACTCCCACTTACAAAAGTATTCCCGTGTAGTTGCACCACCTTCTAATTCGCGCGTTTGTTCAGCTATAACAGATAAAATTCTTTTATTTGCGTTGCTGTATAAAACATGGTTTTATAATTAAAAAAGTATATGAACATACCAATAATTCTTTCAACATAATTGTAGGTTTTAACTAATTCCTGTTGCAGCTCAGCTTGACATTCAAAATAATCAATATCTTCAGGACCAGCCCGTTTTCTCCAATAAGACAATTCACCTTCCTTCTTTATGTAGTTCTCTAGTTTCTTTAGTCCTTTAACTTTTTGTTCGGCTAGAGATTTTTCTGACTCCCAGGTGTTGTGAATATGTGACCACCCCTTCCATTTTATCAGGTACTGTGGCTCTGTTGAATCTTCATCATCAGGATCACAACCATCATTAGGATCCCCATGCTCTTCAATATAGTAAACTGTGGTCACATTGCCAGTGACTGCGACAATGATAAGAAGACATTAGCTAAAATTTAATGATTAAATGCCAAAACATAAAAATAGTTCTGAATTAATTTTAGGCAAAGTCTGGCGAACAATGTTTAAAAAATAGAAATAATAAAATGTAGCAATGAAAATAGTAATTCACCTCCTTTCTTTCCTCTTCTGATTCCAAGAACTCTTTCAATTGTTTCACTGTGGTCTTCAGGTTCAGGTTCTGCATCAGCATCTCCATCACCCTCCACTTCCAAGAGATCTGACGAGTCTGTTTGCTCATCGCTGGCTTCTTTATAACTAACAGCAGCACCAGTTCGCCTTGTGGCAGTTCTACAGAAATTGAAGTTTAGATTATAAAATAAATATAGGTAGATTTAAAAAATATATAACTCTTATTGAGATTTTAGGTGGCTAGGCACTACAGCTGAGTTTGATAATAAAATCAATCACCATTTGAATTGATATTTCATTGTTCAGAAAGATATTTACATAATTTCATTCTACAAATATGATATTTGTAACATAACAGTAGGCAAAGTTAAATACGGTAATAGATCGTGAAATGTATTGAGTCATAGTGCAGTTACGTAATTCAAGGCCGCACGTCGCGACTTCGACATGACTAACTAAAAAAAATGGCGGCAGTATAAACAAAATGGCGGCAGTATATACAAAATGGCCGCAGTATAAACAAAATGTTGGCAGTAAAAACAAAATAACGGAGTATAAACAAAATGGCGGATAAGTAAATCCAATTTCAATAAAATGTATTGTTTAGGTATGTTCTAAACCTA
Organism: Celastrina argiolus; assembly: GCA_905187575.2. Classification (NCBI taxonomy): domain Eukaryota; kingdom Metazoa; phylum Arthropoda; class Insecta; order Lepidoptera; family Lycaenidae; genus Celastrina; species Celastrina argiolus. The sequence goes on from LR994585.1 coordinate 8,729,751, forward strand.
GAGCAAAAACATAATTAAAGACAAATATAGGAGATAATGAATGAAAAGCAAAGCTGGTCAAAGTAGGTAGGTAGATTAATAATTTTTAGTGTTGTAATTGCAGGTAATACTCATACATTCGCCGGCAATTTGAATATGATTTACGTAGGTACAATTTCGGATGTATGACTTCTTACAGAAGTTCCGCAATTGTGGAGATGGATTCGATACTCCGTTAAAACTCTAATCTGATACCAATACTATCAACCTAGGTTAGGTTAGGTTAGGATTTAATTAGTTTGCTCTGTATATCGACTACCTACAACTACCTACAGGTAGGTTTAGGTAGTCAGTATACCTACACCAGTGGCGAACGCTGGTTGTCCTTGGTTGAATGGTTGTCAGAATACCTATGCCACTTTCATTTTATGTTTTTTATTGGATTGTTGTATGTTTTTTATTTAAAAAAAAACGGCCAAGTGCTAGTCTGACTCGTGCAAAAGGGCTCCCATACAGTAAAAAAACATTTTTAAAGCAGGGGAGCCCAGATTTAATATTTATTTTCTTCTGTTTAATACTGATTGTTGTAGCAGTTACAGAAAAAAATCGTCAGAAATTTAACTGTTTAGCTATCATGATAAGTAGGTAAGGCTGTAATATACAGGCAGGTAACAAAAAGACAGATGGCAATGTTTTAGAACAGTTAGTAATAAACGCGTTTTACCCTTTCGGTACAGAACCCTAAAAATTTATAAATTAAATTATTAATGTCACTATTTTTTATTTTTAGCTATCCATATACTCTGTTGGAAATATAAAATGAGTAAAAAAAATACGATACTTCGTCGGGTAGGTAGTTTCCGAGTAGTAGTATTCATTTAAAATTTTCGATTCAATGACGTCACTACACTACAAGTTTACAAGAATTTTAAATGTCTGTTAATTCCATAGATTTTGTTACATACCTACTTACTGTAAGTCTGGTAAATTCATTAATACTTGGTAATTTTGTTAAACAAGTTTATTGGTATAAATACAAGCTTTACTGATTCAAAAATTTAGGCAATTTTGTAAGTTTGGTGTTAAGCAATATATTAGGTTCGGGAAAAAGTTTTTTCGCATTTTATATAAAAAATAAAAATTCAAAAGGTTTTTTTTATTTTATATAGTTTATTAACAATTGACTAAAGTAGGTGTATAGGTGCCATTTTGTTCAATAACTTTTTGCCAACAAGATGTAGGAACATGATCCTATTGCTATAAAAATTTTGGGGTTTCTGATGAAAAAACTGCAACAAGTGGTTTTGGCAGTCCTCTTGTGATGTCAACCTGACACTGCCTAAGGAATTCTGCAGCAACCAAAACAGGCGGAAATAGGAAGGTGCAAAGTCAGGACTATACGACGGATGCATTAACACCTCCCAGCCAAACTCCCATAATTTTTGCTAAGTGGCTAAAGATGTGTGAGGTCTAGTGTTATCATGGTAATAAACCACACCCCTTCTATTGTTTAATTCAACTTTCTCTCAACTTCTTGCTTTAAAATTAAAACTTTTTAATGATACCAAAGTCAGCCAGATACAATATAGCCCAAGATATTTTATGACAAGTTCATACATACTATACTGCGAAAACAATTTTTCCCCAACCTAGTATAACAACATTATTTTCAAAAAAGTCTATCATTATGAGGATGTGTAGTTAAAAATGGAAAAAATTGTATACAAATAAAAGCAATATACAGTGAAACCTGGTTAAGTGAGACATCAAGGGACCTGCAATGTAGTTTCACTTATAGAGGTATTCCACTTACCCAGTGTCTCAGATATACAGGTATAAATAAATATCTGTCTCATTTACAGAGGGTTCCATTAATAGAGGTGAGAATACAGGTTATTTCACTTATACAGGTGCGATCATTAAATAAAATAAAATAAAATAAACATCTGTATGATGATAGTAAAGCGAAACTAAAACTGAAGGTAATTGAAGCTCAAAATGTGTACTTACGTACTTGGAATTACGTGTGGAATTTGTGGGTAGAGTAAGAATGAGTAAACAAACAATGTTATCTCAGTTACAGAGGTTTATGCATATAAAATTTACTCGCTGTCTCAGTTATAGAGGTAACTATGATGATAAATCGAAAGAACAAATCCCAGTTATAGAGGCTTACCTCATCCCACTAATAGAGGTAATTCCGTGCCAAAGTGTTGGGACCTCAACATGAGTTCTAGTTAGGGAGGTTTCTCACTTATCCAGGTCCCACTTAACCAAGTTTCACTGTAATTTCAAACCTCTACATTACCTCTTGTTTTCTTCATCTGAGGCTTCTGAACTTTCATCTTCCTCGCTTGAAAACTGTCTTCTTCGTGATGGTTTCTTTTTTCTTAATGGTATGCTTCTTTGGCCTGGTCGCTTTGAAGGGGGAGGTGGGGAGCCTTTGTCACCACTGTCACTATCCGAAGTATCCGAATTCCATGAATCACTAAATGAAAAAAAGTGTATTGCAAGGGTGCATGTTGTAAAAAAAAGTAAAGTTAATATTTATAGAGAAGTATATTTACCTCTTTTTCCTACTTTTTCTGTCACTACTTCTTCCTTTGTCACTAGAATCACTATCAGCAAGTTTTAACCTATCAGGTTCTTTCCTAGATCTACCTGACCTCCTTATGCCATAAATATCAGGGTTGTCTTCCCATAGATCAGATTTTACTTTATCATGGCTGTTTTTTGATGTGTGTTTGTTTATTGTGTCATCGGAAGAATCCTTGTCAGAATGGTGATCGGATTTTGAAGAGTTAGCATTGCTATGTTTTGGCGAAGACTTGGTATCGTCACTTTGTAACCTATCTGCATTAGAAGACTTTTCTGACCCAGACCTGCCTGCAGATCCAGACCCCGAGGAACTTGACCCACTGTCACTGAGGAAAAATTATAGTGTTAACTTTGCAACACAATTAACAATTTAATAAAGTACAGTAATACTAGTAGTTCTCCGCAATCATAAATTTTGTACTCAAATGATAGACAAAGTATGAAAAACGAAAAAAAAGGTTTCACTGTACATAATATATTATTTGCTTTAAGTAATTTACCTGTCACTGCCAGAACCACTTGAGTCACTTTTTTCTCCTTTATCGCTCATGGACTCACTGCCAGATCCATGCATGGAACCCTTCTGTAAAAAGATTATTGTTACAAAAAATATGTAATTTTAGTTATCAATTGATAGTAAAATTGAAAAAAAAATTTGCAACAATTAACAAAATGTTAACTCTTGTTTTAAAGTAAATTTTATTTTTTTTTAACTAATTTTCACAATTTTTTATACACTAATTATAACACAGTTGTAAATAAAGTAGTCTTTTTTAAAGATGACACTTAATCAGTTTCTATTAAAATTTATTAAAAATGAAAAATAATTAGATTAATATTAAAAAACACAAAGTTTTAATTTCCCTGTCTCAAATGACCAATTGTAATACTAGAAAGAAAAGTTTTACACAAAAACGTTATGGGATTAGGTTCACAAAACATACCTAACCTAAAAGCTGCTGTGTTTGTTTATAAATATAAACAAAAACTGTGTATAATGCCATACAAATAACCATTTAAGAAACCTAACATCAGGAAATACATTTATTTCCTATAGACTACACATTATAACAGAAACCTAAATGAATTTGATACACTATAACAAGAACTGCTTGTGGAACATGGCAATGTCCTAGGAAGACCTATTTTCAAAGCCAAATTGCTAAAATGGGTCCATTTTCAAAAACATTTTCACTGGCCAGTATGGAAAGATTACGTAACATAGTTGCATTGTAAACTAATTTTGGCGTGGAACAAATACCTTTTAATACATAAAAACACGAATATCAATTGTAAACAATCGAGGAATATGATTTTTTCACTATTGCGTCTTGAAATTTTATTATTTTTCAGGGCCACACCCAACAATTCTCGAACCTTCCATTGTAGTTAAACCATTGAAAAAGTATCTAAATTTAAATGTATGCAGAAAAATATTTAAAATAAAGCTTTAAAACACTTACCATGAGCATTTTGAAGGAATTCTAAAGGTGACGGCGTATTTTAATAGATAGTAAATTTAAACTATTAGAATGTAGTTGATTCATTTAAATTGTAACTAACAAAGTTGGTTGAATTCATTTTTTGGTATTATTTTATGAAAAAGTAATAAAATTGAAAATTAAATTTTGCAGCAAAATCTTGTCAAGCGACGCCATTTTGTCGTCGCGTGAATTCTGGTGACGACGAAAATGAAAAACTACTTAATTTGCTACAGAATGTTAAAAAAAACACCGTAAAATATAAAAACAAATGGTAAAAAACTTAAATTGAAACTTTACAAGCGTCAGAAATACTTCGTTTTAAGCTAAAATTAACACGAGCACCGCGCACTACCAGCGAAATCCGAACGCTACGGCCATAATGCCATGTTGCCATTGCAATTTGCAAGCGCTGATAAAAAGATGTTGCCAGTCGTAGTCTGAAAATGTGAGTAGCATCCGTTTTAGGATTTAAGGCCTTATTAAACTGCAATTTTCTAATATTAGTTTATCTAGCACTTTTATATTTATACACTCTTAATATAAGAGTATATAATCTAAGACCTAGCATGGTGTATTATTAAGAAGAAGACAGTCGTTATTCAGTCCACTATCCTGCGTTCTATAAGGCTTTAAATCTTAGATCATATTTTATTATGGCTCCATGTTGTACGTTTAATTAATTTAAAATGCAATACAAGGGTGTGTTCCTTTAGGCGCTCTTTTTACTCTGAACGCACAGATCATTCTTATGCTAGTGGAACGACTGACAGATGTCAAAATTTAATATTTCCTTTAAATCCCATAAATTCTATTTATATTTTAAATTAACAATAATAACTACATTAAAAAAGAATCTAGAATAAATTTGCTCGATCCATAATTTAAAAATAACATCGAGATCAGTGAAATCTCTGAAATCTAAGTAAACGTCAAAAACAAGATGGGTAGAAATATGCAAAATGGCGTGATCATTCTTTGCGTTTTGAACAGTTTTTGACAGCTGACAGCTGCATCTGGAACACGGGGTCATACAAAATGGTGTCGATGTATCGAAGAGTACTCCTGTAAACAATCCATGAAAATTGGAAGTAATAAGTACTACGTACAACAGGAATGAGCTGGGGGCCTACTCAAGATGCCATCGCTAATTATCGCTTAAAAAGTTCGATAACAAAATGTATGGAATTTGACATAAGGTACGCCAAATGACATACCAAATCGCGAACATTAAGCGACAATTAGCGATGGCATCTTGAGTAGGCCCCCTGTTGTCGCAAAATCGAAGCCGAGCGAGAGATCAGTAACTAAGAAATTACTCATATGGGCCTGTTCCAGTAGACGCTCTGAACGTTCAGATCATTCATAACGCTGACATTGACAGCTGACAGTGCCTGTGAAAACAGTTCAAAACGATCCGAAACAGTGCTAAAGAAACGCAAATCTGAACGAAAAAAACGTTATTTTCGTTTACTATCAGGTACTGGAACACATGGTATCTATGTCAGTAACTATACCTCCCTTTGATGACAGTGACAGTAGTGTGAAAATGATTTTAGGACTTTTATAAAAAGTGATTTGATATTTGGCCTCAACAGATCATTGCTTCACGAGGATGCATAAAATGAGCGGTTTTTATTTTGACAGTTCTACTAGTTTAAGAAAAATGCTGATAGATGGCATTAAACCTAAGTAATATGTCAAGTCCTGTGTAAAATATCAATTTCCGCTTTGTTTTTTGTTTGTTTACCTTTCAACTTTCTTTCTTTCACTTGCAATAGTTTATTATTTATTAATTGTGCCCTGAGAACTAAACTACACATGGCTAGTCCATGTGTAGTACAATTATTTAAAAATATAGGTAACATCCGCTTTCCCCAAGATGAAACTCGGAGATCAAGATGGATAGAGGCTATCAAACTTATTAAAACAGGATTAACTATAACAAAAAATTCCTTCAGAATATGTTCAACTCACTTTACGCCAGCAGATTTCAACGAAACTTAACGAAATCACAAAACACCACTCAACGAGAGCAAACAACAGAAGTTGTGTGTTGTATTTGTTTGTTTATAAAGTTTTTTTTCATCCTGTGATGAAAAATGTTGCCAGATGGTGTTTGAAAAATTCCTTAGTCCACAAAGCAATTTTATTCAAACGTTTTTAGTTTCTCTCATCAATTGTCACCTAATCATGCAAATTTAATTTGACCCACTTCCCGTTAATCGATTGAGCTAATTTAAATATATATATACCGACCACTTAAGAGTGTAAGAGTGTAATTTCTTAGAATGTAAGTATAGGGGAGTACTAAACAAGAACTTCCCGAAATCCGTAGAGAAACGGGAGAAAAGTGTGATTAATTATTTGTTTGAAAAATCAAAGATATAATGCTTTGCTATTAGCTATAATGTATAAAGGTTTCCTCCGAAGTGTAGGAGATCACTAAGAAAGGAATTTGAAAGGATTAATTTTGTGTATGAACCAGCATACCTTTACCATACCCAGCGACTTAACCACTTTATGAATAATTTCACTACCTGAAAATTGATAATAGCTATAATCTGGCAACCCTATTAACCACCCAACAAACCCTGTGTTCCAGGAGACGCTCTGAACGTTCATTCATAACGCTGACATTGACAGCTGACAGTGCCTGTGAAAACAGTTCAAAACGATCCTAAACAGTGCTAAAGAAAATAGTAAACGAAAATAACGTTTTTTTCGTTCAGATTTGCGTTTCTTTAGCACTGTTTAGGATCGTTTTGAACTGTTTTCACAGGCACTGTCAGCTGTCAATGTCAGCGTTATGAATGATCTGAACGTTCAGAGCGTCTCCTGGACTCCTAAGATAGGTATTATGTTTCCATTAAGTTATGATACCCAAGATAGGTAACAAACATAAAGATATGTACATATATTTAGGTTAAGAAATTAAAAAAATGTTACTAATTTAAGTCTAATGTCAATAAACTTTATTATTATTTCTTATTGCAAGCTAAGATAAATATGTATTTTCCATCTTGGGCCTCTTGCCAAATGTGATGACGGAGAGATGAAATCTGCAGGCTGGCGTAATCTTAATCCATCTTGATCTCCGAGTTTCATCTTGGGGAAAGCGGTGGTTACCTATATTTTTACAAAATTGTACTACGCATGGACTAGCCATGTTTAGTTTAGTTCTCAGGGCACAATTAATAATAAACTATTGCAAGTGAAAGAAAGAAAGTTGTAAGATAAACAAACAAAAAACAAAGCGGAAATTGACATTTTACACAGGATTTGACATATTACTTAGGTTTAATGCCATCTATCAGCATTTTTCTTAAACTAGTAGAACTGTCAAAATAAAAACCGCTCATCATTACATGAAAAGCGTAATAGCGCTTATTTCATTCACATTCGATAACATTACCATGGCGGAGAGTATAATTCAAAGGTTCATGTTTGTTTTGTTGACAGTTACAACAAAAGTAGGAATACGTAATACACGTATTCCTACTTTTGTTGTAACTGTCGAAGTTTTTGTAAGTTTTCTTATACGTGTTGTTGGCTTTTCTGGATTTCAAATCAAATCACATTTGGCTGTATACCGTTTTTTTTTTAATTTTTTTATCGATTTGGAACGCCTCGGCTCGATCTTGGCCAGTCTTTAACGTCTATATCGTCTAATAGTTGTCATGGTAACAATATTGTTTACAAATAAAAAATAAAAATTATGAAATGCTATAAATACTGTATTATAATCAGCTTAAACTATTTGGATTAATATTTTTGTAAATCCAAATAGTTTTAGTAGTTTAAACTATTAAATTCCTAGATAATTATTAATTATCCAAATTTTTTTAAAAGGTCTTCATGATGCACAGGCTAAGGTCATAGACCATACTGCCTAGTCATTAGTTTTCTATCAATAAACGAACCATCACCTTACGGCTGCATTCACCATGTGCTTGTCTTGCCAGTCAACTTGCTATGGCTAATAAATAAAAAAATCGTTATAAGTGGGGCTAATTTTACCCAGCTAGGGAAATTAAATTCACCAAAGCCATAGATTAGAGTAATTTATTTAAAAGTATTACTCGAATACCCCACACACAATCCGCTGTCAAAACACTTGCCGTTAAACATGTGTTTGGCGAGATAATAGTGTATTATATTTAAGTGTAATTTTAGATGAATAAATAATTTAAAAAAACTTAATAGACTACTTTAATCAGTAAAAAAAAAATAGTCTGTGGTTGGAATTCAACCGAGAAGAAGAAGAAAGTAGTCATGAAACATCCAAGCGAGATCCAAGCCGGCAGCCGCTTTCATTTGACAGTTCAAAGCTGTGTTCTTATGTCAAAATGCACTGTTTACAACATAGATTAAGAATACATAGATTTGCTACGATACGTCAATAAAGTGTGTGAACGAGATCACAACATACAAAAACTTTAAAGAAGGAAAAGGAAGGCGACAATATTGCCTGTCTTTGTCAGAGTTCCTGTTTTTGTTTGTTGGGCACAACTGCTATGTGCCCAACAAATCAGTTGACAGTTCGGTCACAGCTCGTATCTTCCAGGATTTTTAGTGAATAATAGTGATATAAGTGGTAAAAATAAAAAGAATCTTAAGTGATGCATAATACTAACCCTGCTTGTCATGGATATATGTTAAATAATCGGCTGTAAAAGCCGTACTGAGCAAAAAACACGAAATATTTCCTATCATGCGTAAGTACCATTTTTAGTAACAAATACCCCTTGCTTTGATAAAATATCGACAGGTTGTGTTCCGTAGCACACTAATAAGCTATTAATAGGTTATTGTGAATAGAAATAATGAATTAAAATGTTGTTTAAAATTACAATAATAAATGTATTATCCAACCAATGTATGTGACAAGGTTAAATTGTCATCCTCGAAACAAATGTCAGGCAGTCCGCCATTTTAAACTACTTTTTGACTTAGTAATGTTAAAGATTTAATGGGGATACCAGCTAAGGTACTCATAATTTACCCTAAAAGTGGGGTCTTTTTTAACCGATTTCCAAATAAAATAAAAGATTTAAAAAACTATAACCCGACTTCGCAAAAAAGGGCTCTAAAAAGGCTGAAACAAGAAAATAATTTAATTTGAAATCCAGATATGCATAGGTACAGATATGGTCAAGGTAGAGCCGTGGTCGTACCCGCTATTGGGATTGTATATTTCAACAGCAGACGAATATTATAGATTTGTTTAGCGGGTACGACCACGGCTCTACCTTGACCATATCTGTACCTATGCATATCTGGATTTCAAATTGAATTATTTTCTTGTTTCAGCCTTTTTACCCGACTTCGGCGAAGCCAAAAGGAAGGGTAATGATTTTGGCAGTCTATGTATGTATGTATGTATGTATGTTTGTATGTATGTATGTATGTTCCCTCGTAGCGGCTAAACTACTGGTCCGATTTTAATAAATGAGGTATCAATCGATTGGTAATGATGCCGCGAGTAACATAGGGTATAAAATTTGTCGAAAAATTTTGGATTTTCAAAATTATACCTCAAAAACTATCTCCAAAAAAAATTAAATTAAGATAATTGCCTCGTGTTTGGTATCAAAAGATAGGTCTTGGCAAGCACATTACGAATATGTATTTGAATATTTTATTTATTGTTAAATTTCATTGTTAAATTCAAAATAACGTTTAAAATGCGGTCGTAAAGGTAGTATCTAGGAGTTGTTTAGTTACTTTCTATGCGTTAATTGAACGTTAGTTTAGTAAAAATATAATGTTATATTTGATGTGGAAACAGAAAAATATAAAATAAAATAAAAGTTTACAAACTATAACCCGACTTCGTAAAAAACTGGTCTAAAAAGGCTGAAACAAGAAAAAATTCAATTTGAAATCCAGAAATGCATAGGTAAAAAATGGTCAAGCTAGAGCCGAGGTCGGACCCGCTAGCTCATAATATTCGTCTGCTGTTGCAATTATATTCAATCCCAAAAGCGGGTCCGACCTCGGCTCTAGCTTGACCATTTTTTACCTATGCATTTCTGGATTTCAAATTGAATTTTTTCTTGTTTCAGCCTTTTTAGACCAGTTTTTTACGAAGTCGGGTTATAGTTTTTAAACTTTTATTTTATTAGAGCCCTTTTTTGCAAAGTCGGGTTATAGTTTTTTAAATCTTTTATTTTATTTTACATTTTTCTGTTTCCACATAAACTATAACATTATATTTTCACTAAACTAACGTTAAATTAACACATAGAAAGTAACTCAACAACTCCTAGATACTATTTGTACTACCGCATTTGAAACCTTTATTTTGAATTTAACAATAAAATATAACAATTAATTAAAAATTTAAATACATATTTGTAATGTGCTTGCCAAGACCTATCTTTTGATACCAAACACGATACAATTATCTTAATTTAATTTTTTTTGGTGATAGTTTTTGAGGTATAATTTTCAAAATACAAAATTTTTCGAAAAGTTATATAGCCTATGTTACTCGCGGGACTACTACGAATCGATTGACACGTTATTTATTAAAATCGAACCAGTAGTTTAACCGCTACGAGGGAACATACATACATACATACAAACATACATACAAACATACTTACATACATACATAGACTGCCATAATCATTACCCTTCCTTTTGGCTTCGCCGAAGTCGGGTAAAAAAGAGGAGGTTTCTCAATTCGACCGTATATATATTTTATTTTTAATTTTATTATTCAATCTTAAGCTGTGCAATAGTGAAACTGTTGTTACAGATTTCCAAAGGACTCTTCAACCCGCCAATTATGGATTCGTGCCACAGGCCGACAAACTAGCAACCAACCAAATATACTCGACATTTTGAACAAAGTTGTTTTAGAAAAACAGCAAATATGACAAGTTTAAACCCGTTATCTATTCCTACGCGTCATGTTATTGAGCAGGTTAGTTACTATTATGGTATTTATTTACGTACTCAAAAAGTGATTATTATAATGTTATAAACATAATATTATATTCAGAGTCTTGTGTAGAGCCTACTGAAATTTACCTACATAAGTTCACTAAAAGTACTTGTAGTGTTTGATAACTGATTGCCTTAACCGTAGTGATACACAGACGTGCCTGACAGATATGGTAGTTATTACTAGCGGTACACAGAGTCAATTACTATATGTGCATACTACAGTACTATTTTTTTACTGTAAAATAACGATGGAAATGGAAATCTTGTCTACATTTAACGAACGCCACTACTACTCCTATTTTATATATTATTGCTTTGTTTTAGGAAAGCCGAAGAAATATTTATTGAAAGACGTAGGTATAGTGAATATAAGTCGTAAAAGTCACTCCAAAAATTTCCATTCATGAACTCTTGAACTGCGGTGAATAGTCGAATGAGATTATATCTATAAATTGTAGTTGGTATAAGAAATAAATTAATAATATGAATGTCCCCGGAAATGCTGGTAAGGGATCCACACTATAGGAGGCATGAAAAGGAAAATACCAAATGCTTAAACGAGGAGGAAGAAATTCGTGCATCTACTTCCAATAGCAAACGGTATGAATACAGTTACGGAAATAATCATTTTTAATAACGACCCATATATGTTGTAATATACCAATAATTATAAAAAAAATGCAAATATTATAATAAAATCATTTAAATAATGACTATATGCACAGATTACCTTTAAACACCTTATTTTTTTATATACTTTTTTACGTATATACCTACTTTATTAGTTATTTTACATTAATTTAAATATTTTTATATTTGTTAAAATACACGACCGGTTTCGACGAAGTCATCGGCGGTGTAGGTATATATTATAATAAAGTGAAAAAAAGTGCAAGTACATAGTTTGTGTTTTATTACTACATAAAAAGAATGTCCGCCAAGAAATTATAGTACATTCGATAACATAAATAGAGTACCGACATACATATATAAATTATTATTACGTCCGCGTCTGTGATGAAAATAATTATGATGTAAAGACGTTTTTTTAAACCTTGGGTTTTGTTGTATGGTATGTTTTGGGCATACAAAGTAGCAGCCAATGCTACTTTGTATGCGCAAATGGGAACCGTTGGTACATTTACACGTCATAAACGTAACATATTGTTTCCTGCTTTATCCGTTCCAAATTTCATAATTGAATGGAAACAAATAAATATAGATATACAAACTTTCTCTCATTAATAATTTTTTATTTTACTGTTCTGTACTAATCTTTGTTAGTCCCGAGTTGTAAGATTACTGAATAAATTGGGTAAATTTAAATGGGGTTGGCAACACAGATATTGTATATACTTTTCGTTTGTCCTTGTCGGCTGTGGCACTGTGTTAAATCTATAGGATTCTTTATCTAAGGTTTACAAGCATTTCGTTCCTTCTTTGAGTGGTAAAATGGACATCAATTTTTAGACATAAGTGTCCGGTTTTTTTGATATTTTAACTTTTTAAATCGTGTTTTAAGAAGACGAAGATTAATATGAGAAGATTTTCGCGTTTGCAGTGTCCGCATTTCGGGTTCCGCTTTGAAAGTTCCGCATTGCGAGTTTTGGGTTCTTATTTACTGGCAATTACTGGCAATCATTTATAAGTTACAATTTACTCACACTTTTTAGGGAAACTACACAAAACAGTAAGTTAATAATGATAAATACCTATTGTTTGTAAATTATTGTAAAAATTTCCAATCATGGAATCTCATAATATGTCCTTTACAACTTATTTATTGTATATTATTCATTGTAAATAGCTATTTATATTCTGGTATCTGTATTTAAAAGTACATAGTATATAGTGCTAAAATGCTGTTAATATGAAGAATTGATGCCCACGGAGTTGCGTAATCAGGGGCCTGATTACGCAACTCCGTGGGCATCAATTCTCCGTGGATATCAACTTCTTCTTCTTACGTGTCCGGCTGTCATAAAACCGGACAAGTGAACTGAAATATGAACTATTGTTGTAGTCACAGATTAGAATAGTACTAATGTGGTTGTAGTTCAATATGCGTCTCGTAATGGTAACTTAATTCTATGCTATTAACCAATTACGATACATAATAAGTACATATTAACAGCATTTTAGCACTATATACTATGTACTTTTAAATACAGATACCAGAATATAAATAGCTATTTACAATAAATAATATACAATAAATAAGTTGTAAAGGACATATGAGATTCCATGATTGGAAATTTTTACAATAATTTACAAACAATAGGTATTTATCATTATTAACTTACAGTTTTGTGTAGTTTCCCTAAAAAGTGTGAGTAAATTGTAACTTATAAATGATTGCCAGTAATTGCCAGTAAATAAGAACCCAAAACTCGCAATGCGGAACTTTCAAAGCGGAACCCGAAATGCGGACACTGCAAACGCGAAAATCTTCTCATATTAATCTTCGTCTTCTTAAAACACGATTTAAAAAGTTAAAATATCAAAAAAACCGGACACTTATGTCTAAAAATTGATGTCCATTTTACCACTCAAAGAAGGAACGAAATGCTTGTAAACAGTGCATTTTGACATATGAACACAGCTTTGAACTGTCAAATGAAAGCGGCAGATAACGAGCTGCCGGCTTGGATCTCGCTTGGATGTTTCATGACTACTTTCTTCTTCTTCTCGGTTGAATTCCAACCACAGACTATTTTTTTTTTTACTGATTAAAGTAGTCTATTAAGTTTTTTTAAATTTTATTTATTCATCTAAAATTACACTTAAATATAATACACTATTATCTCGCCAAACACATGTTTAACGGCAAGTGTTTTGACAGCGGATTGTGTGTGGGGTATTCGAGTAATACTTTTAAATAAATTACTCTAATCAATGGCTTTGGTGAATTTAATTTCCCTAGCTGGGTAAAATTAGCCCCACTTATAACGATTTTTTATTTTATTAGCCATAGCAAGTTGACTGGCAAGACAAGCACATGGTGAATGCAGCCGTAAGGTGATGGTTCGTTTATTGATAGAAAACTAATGACTAGGCAGTATGGTCTATGACCTTAGCCTGTGCATCATGAAGACCTTTTAAAAAAATTTGGATAATTAATAATTATCTAGGAATTTAATAGTTTAAACTACTAAAACTATTTGGATTTACAAAAATATTAATCCAAATAGTTTAAGCTGATTATAATACAGTATTTATAGCATTTCATAATTTTTATTTTTTATTTGTAAACAATATTGTTACCATGACAACTATTAGACGTTATAGACGTTAAAGACTGGCCAAGATCGAGCCGAGGCGTTCCAAATCGATAAAAAAATTAAAAAAAAAACGGTATACAGCCAAATGTGATTTGATTTGAAATCCAGAAAAGCCAACAACACGTATAAGAAAACTTACAAAAACTTCGACAGTTACAACAAAAGTAGGAATACGTGTATTACGTATTCCTACTTTTGTTGTAACTGTCAACAAAACAAACATGAACCTTTGAATTATACTCTCCGCCATGGTAATGTTATCGAATGTGAATGAAATAAGCGCTATTACGCTTTTCATGTAATGAGCGGTTTTTATTTTGACAGTTCTACTAGTTTAAGAAAAATGCTGATAGATGGCATTAAACCTAAGTAATATGTCAAATCCTGTGTAAAATGTCAATTTCCGCTTTGTTTTTTGTTTGTTTATCTTACAACTTTCTTTCTTTCACTTGCAATAGTTTATTATTAATTGTGCCCTGAGAACTAAACTAAACATGGCTAGTCCATGCGTAGTACAATTTTGTAAAAATATAGGTAACCACCGCTTTCCCCAAGATGAAACTCGGAGATCAAGATGGATTAAGATTACGCCAGCCTGCAGATTTCATCTCTCCGTCATCACATTTGGCAAGAGGCCCAAGATGGAAAATACATATTTATCTTAGCTTGCAATAAGAAATAATAATAAAGTTTATTGACATTAGACTTAAATTAGTAACATTTTTTTAATTTCTTAACCTAAATATATGTACATATCTTTATGTTTGTTACCTATCTTGGGTATCATAACTTAATGGAAACATAATACAGTAGGTACCTATCTTAGGAGTTTATACCTAAAAACCAAACTTTTGTTTGCAGCTCATCGCCTAAAAATACTTAAAAGAAAAGCTGTTCCTTCTATATTCCCATGGAATGAAGCTTGTCAGCAAGCTAACCAGCTCCAGCAGCAGTCAGAGCCAATGTTTAATCCAACTGCAGTTCAGGCTACATATTCTCAATATACCTATATATACCAACCACTTAAGAGTCGAAAATACTCGGCAGCAGGCTGAAATTTGGCATGTATCTTTCATAGAATGTAAGTATAGGGGAGTACTAAACAAGAACTTCCCGAAATCCCTACGGAAACGGGAGAAAAGTGTAATTAATTATTTGTTTGAAAAATCAAAGATATTGAAGCCAGCTAGCTATAATGTATGTAGGTTTCCTCGGAAGTGTAGGAGATCACTAAGAAAGGAATTTGAAAGGATTATTTTTGTGTATGAAACAGCATACCTACAGCGACTTAACCACTTTATGAATAATTTCTCTACCAGAAAATGGATAATAGCTTTATTCAGGCAACCCTATTAACCACCCAACAAAGATCAAAGATTTTTTTGACATATTACATTATGCAAGCGCCATCTTACGGTAGTCTCTGTACCTAAAAGTGACACTTCGAAAACCCCTCATTGTTATTATCATTCGTCGACATCCTTTTACGTTACTTTACCTTGCTGTCAAATGTTTCCGGTTGGCCTACATTATGAGGAATAACTGTAGTAGGTACTCTAGATGCGAGTTCCGCATACCAGTTTTCGCGTTGCGGGTTCCACGTTTAGAGTTCTACGTTGTAGGCTTCACGTTGCGGGTTCGGGTTTTGTTTTTCTTTAAACTGAATTTCATCACAAACTGTCGTATGCTCAACGAAATGGGCACATGTCAGCTAGTCTTACGTTTTCGTAAAATGCTATGAAGCAATTCAATCATGAAATATAAAAGATCCAAACAACGAAAAGGATCAATTACCTACATATTATCTACATAGGTACACATAGGTAATTACATAGGTGCCGACAGGGCAACATACCCTTACGGATACTAAATTATGAACTGAACAATAAAAATATTAGTCTTAAAGACTAAGCGGGGCATCTCATTACGGGCTACATCACACATGCATTATGCGTATGTGCATATCTGCTTACGCGGCACGTAACATGTTACATAGTGAATACTTACTTATTTTCTGAGTTATCAAAATAGGTTTTGGACTTTCCATAGGTCCATTTTTTGCAAGGAAATAACATTTTAAAACATTAAATAACAATAATATGCCAAATTAATGTCAATTATGCATTTCATTCGTTCTTTGAGTGGCAAAGTGGGAATCAATTTTTTGACATAGCTGTCCGGTTTTTTTAATGATTATATGTTATTAAAACGTATTTTAAAAAGATTTAGCATCACAATGACGGTTGATAATGACGTATGACGAAGAAGAAGAAGTAGATATCCACGGAGAATTGATGCCCACGGAGTTGCGTAATCAGGCCCCAGGCCCCAGGCCCTAAGATCACAGATTTTTTTGACATATTACAATATGCAACCGCCATCTTACATCCCTGTACCTAAAAGTGACACTTCGAAAACCCCTCATTATGATGTAAAGATGTTTTTTTAAAACCTTGGGTTTTGTTGTATGGTATGTTTTGGGCATACAAAGTAGCAGCCAATGCTACTTTGTATGCGCAAATGGGAACCGTTGGTACATTTACACGTCATAAACGTAACATATTATTTCCTGCCTTATCAGTTCCAAATTTCATAATTTAATGGAAACAAATATAGATGAACAAACTTTCTCTCTTTAATAAATTTGTATTTTACTGTTCTGTACTAATCTTTGTTAGTCCCGAGTAGTAAGATTCCTGATTAAATTGGGTATATTTAAATGGGGTTGGCAACACAGATATTGTATATACTTTTCGTTTGTCCCTTTCGGCTGTGGCTATGTGTCAAATCTATAGGATTCTTTATCTAAGGTTCAAAACGATCCTAAACAGTGCTAAAGAAACGCAAATCTGAACGAAAAAAACGTTCAGATCGTTTAGAGTTAGGAAGTGGAACAGGGCCTCTATACAATAATCATAGATAAGAGTAATTTCTTGTAGAGTAGGTATATTAATACTGGTAATACTGGGCATGACATTGACAGCCGACAGGATTCTTTTAATTTCTTAAATTGGAAATTTTGAAAACCATTTCGGTTCGGGCAAATTAAAAACATTATTATAGTAGAAATGGCGAAGCGTTCAGCTTCTGTTGCTTTTAAAGCAGATCCGCCGTCGGTATCAAAGGAGGGCAAAAAACATTCCTTAGATTCAGACGAAGAGGATAGTGCAGCAGAAGAAGAGAAACAGAATGTGCTGAATGCTGATGATATAGAAGGTGAAGAGGATGGTATAGGTGGAATGGAAGGTGAAGTAAGTCATTTAGAAATGATTGTCCATTTAATTAATAATGCTTACTGTTATATTATACTATGATTCTTATCGACATTATGTATGTACTAAACTACATTGCGTTTACTTTAGAATTCGCGAAGTTCTTGGTAGTAAAGTAACACTGCAAAGCCAAAATATTAAAAATAATAAATATAAAAATATTGGCAAGGAGACTAACATGATTTACTAAAGATATTATAATTTTTTACAGATTACTATAACACCTTTCAATATGAAAGAAGAATTAGAAGAAGGTCATTTTGATACACAAGGCCATTACCATTGGAAAAAGGAAAAAGAAATCAGAGATGGATGGTTGGACAACATTGACTGGGTAAAAGTAAAGGGCAGGCCTGAAGACAAATATAAAGTGCACAAAGACAACGAAACCTCCAACATATTAGATGACTCCGACAGTGAGCCCGAAGAAGAAGAGAAGTTTGACATGATAACTAATTATAAAGAAATCCTCAAGCATATGAAACCTAAAGAGACTATAGCAAAATCCTTACAACGACTTGGTATGTTAATGTTGTTTTCAATTTTTAACCGACTTCCAAAAAAAGGAGGAGGTTCTCAATTCGTCTGTATGTTTTTTTTTTTTTTTTTTTTTTTTTTTTATGTTTGTTACCTCAGAACTTTCGCCTGGGTGAACCGATTTGGATGATTTTTTTTTTATTTGAAAGGTGGTGCTTCCCGTTTGGTCCCATTGTCACCAAAGTGGTGACCTGATGGTGGGATCCGTGAGGAATCGAGGGAACTCCTCAAAATTTATATGGAAACATATATCGATTTTGATTTTTTCTGAAGTAGCCCAAGCATATGTTACCAAATAGTAAGATTTTGCACCATATCCTGGACCTAAAGTACGGAACAGAACTTCTGAGTCCTTAGAGATACACGTTTGAAGATTGCAGCGTTGTTTAAAGAAATGCAAGCATACGCCACTACGTCAATTACAGTGTTGTACCAGTGTTTACCAAAGTGGTGACCTGATGATGGGATCCGTGAGGAATCGAGGGAACTCCTCAAAATTTATATGGAAACATATATCGATTTTGATTTTTTCTGAAGTAGCCCAAGCATATGTTACCAAATAGTAAGATTTTGCACCATATCCTGGACATAAAGTAGTGAACAGAACTTCTGACTCCTTAGAGATACACGTTTGAAGATTTCAGCGTTGTTTAAAGAAATGCAAGCATACGCCACTACGTCAATTACAGTCGAACTTGGTCTCATAGTTATCAAAGTGTATGCCTGTTGATGGAGTCGTGAGGAATCGAGGGAACTCCTCGAAATTTATAGGAACACTCATAGTAATTTTGTATTTTTTTCGAGTACCATAAGCATATCCGACTAAAAACAAACATAATTTTGAATCAACTATCAAGGTATACCACATAGATCAGAAACAGGCATACAGGACTGCTTAGTCTTTGAAGTTATAAGTTTGGAAATTACGACATCGCTTAAAGTACTGCAAGCATATGCCACTATATCAATTACAATACTCAACACCACCTCTGTCTTCGCCAGATAGTAGGTATCTATATATAGGTACTATCATAACAATATGACGAAATAGGTAAATATTAAAACGGTAAAAAATTGTTTTAAGCTAAATAAAGAAATGTAAATCGACTAAATAAATAAATAAATAAAAATAAATAAGTACCTATCCTTACTCAGTCTACCCATAACTAAAAATCTTAAAATAAAATAATTTTAAACAAAAAAAAAACCGACTTCAAAAAGTAAACTAAAAAGCAAAAAATAAATTTACTTCGCACAAAGTAATACTTATTTTCACTTAAGTAAATAAATTTATTCTATAATTTTGAAGTCGGTGCCAAGTAAGTACTTCAACAACCTTACTACAATATCAAATTACTAAATATATGTAGGCAATCACAGAAAAAAAGAATCAGAAAAAAATATACAACTATCAATGTAACTATTACTATATATTATGTACCTACCAAAGTACTGGCTTACAAACTAATATTAAATGGAAACAAATTATGAAAGAACGCTAAACTTGGCACCGACTTCAAAATTATAGAATAAATTTATTTACTTAAGTGAAAATAAGTATTACTTTGTGCGAAGTAAATTTATTTTTTGCTTTTTAGTTTACTTTTTGAAGTCGGTTTTTTTTTTGTTTAAAATTATTTTTATAATTTATTTGTTTGTAAATCTAGAAATGCAAAATTTAAAAGTTAAAAATAGAAGTGTATAAGTGTTGCATGGTATTATTTTGAGCATGAATTATTATAAACGATAAGAACCAACAGTACTCAATTTATTTAAATATTCTTGATATTTTTTTGCTAATATGTCTATTGCATTTTGTATTTAGTTTAATAATAAGTAGCATATTGTAAAATAAAACATAGTATTGTCTTGTCAGTTATTTTGTAATATATGTCTTGTCAGTTACTTTGTAAATAAGCTTGCAATGTGTAATAATGTTAGTTATGATTATCAACTATTTGATTTTAGGAGCAAAATCCAAAATATCCAGTGCAGAAAGATGGAAAAGAAAAAAAGCAGGTATTGTTGATGAGGACAGCAAGATTGTGACTAGGGTCACTGAACTTGCAAACCAGATATTAACTAAGCTGGGCAACATGGATGTGTACCAAGAAACCTTTGAGAAGATCATGAAAATTGTAGACAAAGCCAAGAATAAAAGTGGTGAAGCCGAATTAGACATGTATGCTGATGACTTTGATGAAAAAGAAAAGCAGAATATAAACAAAAATGATACAGAAGCTGGACCAAGTGATGATTATGAAAAACCAAAGGAGGTTCAGTGGGAGTTCAAATGGGATCAAAATGGTGATGATATTTCAGGTCCTCATTCTACACAACAGATGCATAAATGGTCAACTGATGGACACTTCAAAACTGGTGTTTGGGTGAGGAAACATGGAGAAGATAGTCAGTTTTATAGTTCAAGTAGAATAGATTTTGAATTGTATATTTAACAAAAAATATACCAGTTTATTTTTTCATCTTTATTTTATTTATTGATTCACAAACAGAACATCATCTGGTACAATTAAAAAAAAAAATAAACAATAGCTTATAGATAAAATGAGTTCTAATGACTGGTGAAATATATAGTGTTTTTACAATTGGCGACAGAGAAAATGAAATTTTTAATGAATGACAAATGAATGATTGAAATGTATAACGAAAAAATTGCAATTTCCTTCTTAAAAACTTATCAGTGCTTAACATAACATAAAAGATGATGATAATATTATTCTACAAGAATGTGTCATTGAAACATTTAACTGTTAAAATAAATATACAAATCTCGAAGGAAGTGGATAGGTATGGTATTGTAGGATCTACACAATCTTCTGAGTGGCCATTTGTATTAAATTAGTGTATAACGTAATAAAAATCTTAAATACGTGTATAGTATAAAAGTATAAATTATAATATCTCCTTTGTCTGGTAGCTGTAATACAAATTCTTAGCATGGGGAAAAAATTGTTTAAATTTCTGGACTCGTTGCCCTCATGCATACTTGCTCTCATACCAAGTTTCTGATGTTAGTTTGTTGGTAGTGTACAAAGAGAATATAATCACTACGTTTTATGGTAGTGTATCTCTTCATTTGTAAATTTCAATTGTGGTTTGGTAAATTGTCATAGTACAAAAAAAAATTGGCCAAGTGCAAGTGGGACTTATGCATGAAGTGTTCTGTGCAAAAAAATAAGTTTGTTGTATGCAAGAGATAAATATTATTGTGTAAAGTTTATTAGAATGCAAGGTGGTGTTGTAAGGTTGGTGGTATTAAAACAATGATCAAATGAAGACTGCTCTCCGTTTAATAACATCATAATAAATAGGCTGCATATATCAAGAAATTACTCTTATCTATGGGCTACATCATTTACATAGTTATTTTAAGACACAAATAAAATAGGATGGCATTATTGCTACCAATTGAAGTTGTCGCTAATTTATAAAGAGCTTTAACATATTTCGATGAACACCACGAAATAAAAAAAAACAATGTCAAATGTCAATTCAACACGAACTGTGAAAGTTGAAACGTCAAACGATGTTTTATACTTTATTTTGTTTTGGTATGAATTTGAATTTTGTTATTAACAAGAAAATTATGAGATAAGAGTATGTGTATACATTTGAATAATATCAGAATAATAAATTACAGAACAATAAATACAATAAAATATATTTTGTCTCAGCTTAGCTGTAAAGCGTCAAGAATGTAACAAAATAATTTCGTCACTTTCTTCGAATTGGTTTCTCAAAGAGAGGTAACTTTTTTTTGTGTGCCTTTTTGGACATTATTAATTATTGTAAACCAAATAAACCAGATCTAACCTAAGCCTGTAATTTAAGTATAATATTACAACAATTATTAAAGATTGATGGGAACTAATAGAATATAAGGAAAATGCTTTTTTATAATAACATAATATGTTTTATAATATTGTTTTCACCCAAAACCCTTGTTGAAAATGCTACTTTCTGTCCCAACTTTTACAGTTCCCATGATATGGATATATTTTTAGTACTTTCTAGTTTTTTAAATCTTTTATTTATAGAGTATGGAATAAAAAACAGGATGTGAACAACAATTACATTACATTTCCTTAATTCTAAGCTTAAAATAATATATATGTATTATTTGTTACAGACATACAGATGCTGTAATTTTCACATACTACCTAAATTTGCTATTAAACAAAGATAAAAATGTTGGAACTGTTACCAGATGATATACTCATTATAATATTAAAGAAATTAGACTTCCAGTCACAAGCTAATCTTTATGAAGTGTCGGAATGTGTCAAAAGGATTTTTATGGGTTATAAAGTTACAAAAGAGTGCAATATATCTTTAAGCACAATGGCTACTGTTAAGACTTTACAAACAGATTTCTTTAAGATTATAGCTTTTAACTTATTGAAGCTGGACCTATCAGCAGTGAATGACTTAAATAAAACAGCATTAATGCCTATTATGGGAAAAATGAAACATCTAGAAACTTTGGATGTGTCTTATACAAACATAAATTTAAAAGATTTTATAAATATATATAAAGTGTGCCCAACAATAAATAAGCTGACAATAGATTTAAAATTTACCCCAAAATGTCCAACTAGAGTTCCAATGGACATTATGTTGGAGTGCCAGAAAACATTTAAAAAATTTGAAAGCATACATCTCTTTGGAAATGATTCTCAATTGTTGACAGGCATGATTCCATTCATGTTGCAGTTATCAAATTTGAAAATTTTACAATACACCATAACAGGCGATACTACAGACTATTATTATAGCAACTATGGAAACAGTTTGCTTCAATGCAATCATATCTATATAAATGTTCCATCTAATGATGTAATGTCATTTCCCATATCTTCAATACCAATTGAATCCTATGACTATTTATTTATTGAGGCCGGAATTGAAGACTGGAATGCATATGGTTCACCTATGTTTAATGATTTTTTTAAGGAAAATTTTTATTCAAAAATAAATAACTCTCTTAACGACCCTGGAATTTATACTAAAGGAGATACTTGCGTAATGTTATGGATGAAAAATACACAAAAATATGATGAAGTATTTTTCAATACATTACGCAATAAAATTAGGCAATTTTTAGTATGCTTTAGTCTTGATAGCTGGCATCCTAACAATATATCTAAATACGACAAATTTTGCATCACTCCTAGAGAAAAAGAAAATTCTAATACACATACTAGCGTGGATTTTGGTTTTAAAAGAAAAAGAATTGTAGCACAAAACCATGTACTAGATTATGATGAAGAGTTTCGAGACAAAAATGAAGTAGAATTGAATTTAATGTTTTCCTTTTATGTGTTGAAGGCAGCTATTACATTAAACAGTAATTGTGAATATTTAAAAAAGTTAACTTATTTACAGTTGATAGGCACTGTAAAATACAGTGCAACTTTTTTTAATATCTTATTTCGATCATGTGTTAAACTAGTTACATTAAATGCTGCCATAGAGAACTTGAGCGCAAGTGATGTTGCAAGATCAGCCCCCTTGAGCCATTCCATTAAAAATCTTCGGATTGTTGCAAAAGTGATTGATTTCAACAGTGTCTTGACATCACTGAGTCAATGTTCCACATTAGAAAATGTACATATTGTTGATATGAGCAGTGCCACTCCGAGTATGCTGTTTGATCCTACTACTATGATACAAAAGTGTGCAAATTTATATTGTGTTCATATAACTGATTGTGGAATTTCAGCAAGTAAACTAGCGAAGCAGATAAAAATAATTGAAAATGCAAAAACTAAGTTTCAGAAAACATATTTAAGCTTTAAAGTACTAAAAACTGTATCTTATTATCATGTTCAATCTAGGCCTTATGTCGATGTGTTTAGGTTAAGTCAAATAAAAAATATAAAACTATTTTAATAAAGTTTATTTTATTATAAATACTATACCTATTCATATATATGTACTAGCTATGATTTGGGTTTCGATGTGAGAATTGTAATAGAGAGAGACAGTATCCCTAGAACTGCGCTGCCACCACAGGCGTAAGTCAACACTCCTCTATAATACTGGGGACAGTCTAAGGCGTCATCGCATTTGCTGGAATAAAAACAAATAACTGGTTATTTGACATCTCATGGTTATAAAATTACTGTATTAAATATTTTGTAAGAGAGTAATCGATTTGAGGAATGATTTCAATACTATTTTTATGAAATACAATGCAGTTGCAAGCGAGATAACAGCAGGCTTACTCCCGACACAATCGAGAATCGAATCAGTTCGATCTCAACGGCTTTTGGCATTTTATTTGGTGGATTACTTTGAAACTAACCGGGATAAAGAAAATCATTAGATCGTAACTTTTTGTACTCCCATATCGATCCACTAAGAATCAAAATAAACAAAATGTCTATTTATTGAGAAGTTTGCGGCACGATCGAATCTGAATCAAAACCGAATCAGTTTGGAGAGTAAGGCCCGTGATCGTCTCTAGGAATCGAAAGGCCATGGTCCCGCAATACCGCAGGAGTAACAAGTGCGTCGTTGGCCTTTCAAAAAGAATTACTACGAATACCTACGTCTTATTGTTAAGTTGGATAGGTACTAAAATTTATTATTGTACTTACTAATTTTCTATAGCAACTACCGCAATCCCGGTGACGAGTTTGTCGGCAAAAGTAACTATGGAGTATATTAAAGCACCTTGATGAGAATGTGGCCCAATCAAATCAGCCGTGACGCACAAACTCGATACCAGTGTGATGGAGCTTCCGGCACCTAAAAATTAATGTATAGAAATTAAAATATATCTTTTTTTTCTGGTTGATTAGAATCAATAAAAATAATAACGACAGCGACATCTAGCGGAGATTTAAATAAACCTTACTTCAAATCCCCGCTAGATGTCGTTGTGTAGCTAAGTTTCAACTTTTAGCCATGGTAGAAATGTTAAGCCAGGCGTTTAGACAGTAGACTAATATGTGAGAGATATTCTAATAAAAGTCAATAATGCATTATGTATACCAGTACCTATTAATGTGGCCACTAAATATATCTGGATGACGTTTGCGTCGGGGCTTATTGCCAACGCGATCCATAGACAGCTTACTAGGCTGAGGGTACTTCCAACAAAATACGCTACCTGAAGATACAATAATTGTAAACATTAAATGTCCTTTATTTAATTTAAATTACTAATTTACTTCAATTACTTATTTACTCATATTCAATATAATCAATTTGGCACAGAATTTCTGAGCACTTAAATTACTTCTTATCACAAAGTAGATAATATACTGTTTACGGTAAGACGTTCTGAAAAAAATTAGTAAAAGAAATTGAAGTAAGTAAAACGAAGATGGTACCTATCTAAGTTTTTAATTTAAAGAATTCGGCCCATTCTTCTTATAAATAGCTTTACGTAATTCATTCTTACAAAACAATATTTATTATAAGTATGTAAATACATGCTACATATAGGTAGCTCGTAACACAGAAGGTACTTTGTACATATTTCTTTTTCTGTTATTTTTGAAGTTTCTTAGTTATAAAAATATTTACATAGGGTACTATTTAGGTATACTGCTGACGAGTGACGACGTTGTGTAGTTTATGCTATACAACGTTTTTGCCTTGGCTAATACGTTACAAAAGTCAAAGGATTAAAAATTGTAACTATAGTTTATACAGACTTTATAATATTATCTACTTTGTGACAGAGTGTAATTTATTTTTTAATAAACGGTGTAAAAATTTAGGAAATCTTTCCCTGGATAATATAGTATTATGCTAACACTATGTATCAGCTGGTAGTTACTAGATAAGTAGATAATAAACATACGTGATGTCCAAGCCTATTAATTTTGCTTTTCAGAAGAAATGAGAAGAACAGCGAAGAGACGTATAAAGCTAGGGGCACACTGGCGACTAGCTCCGAGCCTTCGGTGGGGTTGACCGAGAGCCGTTCTTCCAGGAAGAGAGGAACGTAAACCAAACTTAAAGCCCAGTACAGCCGGGAAAACACATACCTGCAACAAATAATTAATGCAACAAAGTTATTTTTCATCAAAATATAATTTGGGCTGGGGGTTAATCAATTTCAAATCCAGCTCGACTCAGAGATTTAGTATTTTCATTAAAAAAATTATTTTTGTATTTTACATAAATATATTGCAAAAAAATGGTTTAATTTTTTTTTAACTTTTCAAACCCATTCCGCAAAAATATTTGAAAAAAATGTATGCCGTATACCGACCTAGATGCTAGTCGTAGCAATGCTACGGCGTAGGCCGCTGCTGTGTTATTACTTATTACTTATTTATAATATTATACACTTACAACAGAAGAAAATCTTAATATTTGCGTCTATATCGGTTTTCTATACTAATATTATACAGAGGAAAGATTTGTTGGCATTGAATATGCTCCGCGCACTAGGAGGATCTTTAGTCTCCTTGTAAGTGGCGACTATCCTACTCCACAGACAATATATAAAATACTCACAATAAGCTTGTTTGATACAACAGTGGCATTTGAAGAAAGTGCATAATTTTTGATTTTGTGGTGATATTCTGCAATACGTCTTCCCCCTTCTCGACGGTGTGACCATTTTGTTTCTTCTGTTTTATTTCTATCGTTGGGTTCAGTTTGAAGAACACGTGGAATATGACGTAGGAAGCCACGCCGACGCCAGATATTATGAGCGACACATCCTGAAAATAAACTGCATGATACATACCTATAAAGATTATTATATATATACTCGATGAAATTGCAGAAGTTAGACATGGCGGACAAAGGGACGGACAGAACGGAAAAAAACAACAGTTGTGCGTTGGAATTTGGAACTTTCAAAGTAGAAAAAAAAATTCCGCCAGGATAGCTGATAGGCATATTTGTGTAATTTAATATTAGTCAATGCATAGGTGAAACCTATAAACACACGTAAACGTTTTCTAAAAAACCTACATCTGTATTATATGGATGTGAAACATCGACCCTAACTAAAAGAGAAAGGAAAGGCTAGAGGTTTGAGGTGTGGCGTTGGAGAAGAATGAAAGATATACATTGGATGGAAAGAAAAACAAATATGTGCATATTATAGTGGAAAAAAAGGATATAAAAAAAATAGAGAACAGAAGAGTAAAGATTGTTGGGCACTTGATACGACACAACGAATTTCTTAAGAATATTGTGGAAGGAAAAATACTGGGAAGAATAGAAAAAGGAAGACCTAGGAGATATATAGAACAAGTAAAGGAGATGACAAACGTTGTTTTGTGTCATGAGGTCAAAAGTAAAGCACAGGATAGAGACAAATGGCGATTACTTCCACCTACAAGAGCCTATCTCTTATAATTTGAATTTGAATATTATAAAGAGGTAACATTTGATTGTTTGAATGGAATAGGCTCTGAAACCACTGAACCAATATGAAAAATACTCTCGCTTTTTAGAGTAAGCGGCTGTGTGGATGAAGTTATATAATATGAAATATAATAAAATACAATGGATGTAAGATAAACGTAATGTTTAATAGGACACGAAAAATCAACCCATTAGACGGCTATCAAAACAGTTATATAAAAAACATCTAAAAAACTGGACAGGTCAACCCATCTAACTCAAAAGAGGTTTTACCTCAATACCTTCTCTAGATGTGCTGACCAAGGCAGTTCACCAGATGTTTAAACCGAGGCCTAGCAAGCGGCTTCGTGAAAATATCTGCCAGCTGTAGCTCAGTGCTGATCCTCTTCACAAAGTTACTGACATTCGAAACTAGCTCACGTACAAAGAAATGACGAATACGTATGTGCTTAGTTCTTCTGTGAAACTCAGGATTTTCAGCTAAACGTACAGCTGCCTCGTTATCAACATATAGCACAGGTGGAGCTTCTGTCTTTATTAATCCACCAATAAGACGAGTTAGCCAAATGCTTTCTCTTCCAGCTTCACTGGCGGCGACTATCTCGGCTTCCGCGTTCACGGAAGGGTTTGGCGTTGTGGGTTCCGGGTTCCCGTGTTGCGGGTTCCGGGTTCCGCGTCGCGGGTTCAGGGTTCCCGTGTTGCAAGTTCCGGGTTCCGCGTTGCGGGTTTCGGGTTCCCATGCCGCGGGTTCCGCGTTGCGGGTTCCGGGTTCCCGCGTTGCGGGTTCCGGGTCCCCGCGTTGTGGGTTCCGGGTTCCCGCGTAGCGGGTTCCGGGTTCCGCGTTGCGGGTTCCGGGTTCCCGCGTTGCGGATTCCGGGTCCCCGCGTTGTGGGTTCCGGGTTCCGGGTTCCCGCGTTGCGGGTTCCGGGTTCCCGCGTTGCGGGTTCCGGGTCCCCGCGTTGTGGGTTCCGGGTTCCGGGTTCCCGCGTTGCGGGTTCCGAGTTCCCGCGTTGCGGGTTCCGGGTTCCCGCGTTGCGGGTTCCGGGTTCCCGCGTTGCGGGTTCCGGGTTCCCGCGTTGCGGGTTGCGGGTACCGGGTTCCCGCATTGCGGGTTCCGGGTTCCCGCGTTGCGGGTGCCGGGTTCCCGCGTTGCGGGTTTCGGGTTCCCATGCTGCGGGTTCCGCGTTCCCGCGTTGCGGGTTGCGGGTTTCGAGTTCCCATGCTGCGGGTTCCGCGTTCCCGCGTTGCGGGTTGCGGGTTTCGGGTTCCCATGCTGCGGGTTCCGCGTTCCCGCGTTGCGGGTTGCGGGTTTCGGGTTCCCATGCTGCGGGTTCCGCGTTCCCGCGTTGCGGGTTGCGGGTTTCGGGTTCCCATGCTGCGGGTTCCGGGTTCCCGCGTTGCGGGTTCCGCGTTCCCGAGTTAGGGGTTGTTTTTTTTAGTTGAATTTCATCATAAACTGTTTTTATGCTCAACGAAGTGGGCAAGGGTCAGCTAGTCTCTTATAATTTGAATTTTTATTGAACTATATTAGTGTCAGATGACTTATTAAGTATCTTGTTTTGTGTCTGCCGCTCGACATAACAAATCTTCTGAAAGGTTATAAGAATAGGAACTGTACCCTAAACTTGTAATCATCGGCCGGTCCTATGAAGTTACTGTAGTTCGTCGCTCTCAATACAATCCACGTGATGAAGTAGACCGTCAGACTCGATATCACTGAAGCCATATACCTGTAACAAAAATATTTTCTTACAAACTACAGGATAATAATAATAGCTTCCACATCGATTTGGGCGATAATTGCATTGTATTGCGGGTTTCATTGAAATCCAGAAGTAATTTTATAGTAACCAAGTGTAAGCTTGATTTATATTATTGTATATAATAATATTGTATTGATTAATTATCGATAATATTGTATTTATGGTACTTCGTGTTGGTTGTAACTTTAATTATACTCTGTTTAAAAATAATGATTAAATAATATGTTTATATTTTTACGTAATATTAAAATACATATTGTAATATTTTTACGGGGGCTCTAACGTTAAAATGATTTAATTGACTAAACATTCATTTAGTCAATTCTAAGATGGATACCCGTTTGGGCGGGAGATGAGTTGGTGGGGTAATATGGAGGGGTTTTGAGAAAGACCAGTGATGGTATGGGGATGGCATTCTGAAGCGAATCTTTAAGGAAGTAACATACCAATGTAATAACATTTAGTGTGTAAAGTGATTCTGGCATTCTGGAATAAACTAAGTGTGAAGTAACTGTGTTACATTTATTCTCCTTATACAAGTGTGTGCGAAATACACAAGAGAACTCTCTCGTTCTAAACTATCGTAAACAATTGGGAGTGATAAGTGACATGAGTGGCAAGAGATCAGGCCGAGGACAATTTAATGTCCATCCGACGCAAAAAATCTGTTCGCCTCCGATATATTTCAGAAGTAGTACCAGATAAGTGCCAGATACTAAAACCATCTAAAACGTACCTTATAGACGTAAGCTCAGAGCGTACTTGCAGGCTCTCCGTGATGGACGGTATTATGGCGAGGTGTGATATCTGGACGATGGCCCAGCCGATCTGGAAGAGGACGATGAGCGTGGCGTAGTACACCGGCATCCACCAGGCCAGGTACTGCGTGTCCCCCGCCGCCCGGCAGCCCCAGCAGCGGATGAACAGGAGGGGAAATGTGCACGTCACCACGGCGCTACCTGGATACAATAAAATTGCAGACATGATTGGATGAAGGTGATATGTTGCAAAAATTTTTTTTTTAGAAAATTTGGTTTCTGTCACATAAACATTTTTGGTTATGTAGTAACGTAATAGGTACATTAATTCTAGAGACGGATCTTTAGATTAATGTACTTAATACGTTACGACGAATTCTATAATATTTAAGTGACAGTTAGAACTCAATTTTCTCGAAATCCTATTTTGCATGGATGAAAGCATCCATTTATGTTTTCAATATATATTATGTGAGTAGGTATACTATAGGTACGGCAACCGACAGATTATAAAGAAAGAAATAAAATAAAATAAATTATATACGTAGATATACATAAAACAACAAGCAAAAACAACATTATTTCCCAAATAGGTGTTCACTCAGCATAATGTTGCGAACATAACAGTTCACAACGCTGATTTTCAGTGCACACCGTAGACAGACAAATAATTACTATAACAAACATAAAAATAACTTTAAAAATTAGATATTCGGTTTATCACTATTGAACTTTATCACGTAGTAATAAGGCTTAAAATACTAATAATAAAAATAAAAATAATTAGGACTATAAATTATCCGAACGATATTTAACACAACATTATGCTACTGTATTATAGTCAAAATAAAAGCAGTATGAGAAATAATAAAACGTAATTCACAGAAAAATAAGATTCTTAAAATTTCCTGACAATTGTCGTCACAGATACTTAGTTAGTTATAGCTAAAATAGAATACCTTGAGAATCACGTATGTATTATCGTACTTCGCGCCAATTTTGAAGGTTACCCGCCATGCGGTTATGAATCGAATTATGTACTTTTTATATTGGATGATCTGGTAAAAACATAAGAACACAGTTGTAATAGCCGATAATTTTGAGTTTACCTGTTAAATGCCAGATTTTCTTAGTGCTATATTTATCTGCAAGCACACCTACGACCGGTGTGGCTAGAGCATCTACTACTTGACCTGCAACAAGCAAAAATGAAATAAGAAGTGGAGTACACTGCTTCTCTTTCAGAGGGAACAGGATTCGGGCTTCTTAACATATATTAGGTAGATATTTGGCCTTTAAAAGGTTCCGATAGTGCAGTGGAACTTCACGCCATAGATTATTATTTACTTCACGAACACACCTTACTTTATTAGCAAGTAGATCACATTTTTACGTTTCACGACTTATAGTGTTTTGTACGATGTTACGAAAAAAAGGAATTTCAAAGAGAATCAATCATCCTAAAGGAAAGTTTTCCTATTCACATGTCTCTTATAGGACGATAAGGACATATATATTTTGTCTCTGGTCATGCTAATAGCCTGCTATCTATGCTGTAGTTATTAATCTGGGTTTTAACAGTTTGGACACTCATGAAAACACCGTGTTTGATGTCTCTTTTACTCATAAGATTGCCTTTGACGTTAGTGAGACAGATCGCTGTTTGTATCTTTAGCACTATTGTATTACTACTCTCACGTCAAGACTTACCCAATAGCAGCATGGCGCCGGCGACCACCGCCCGCATCTCCAGCACCGCCTGCAGGAACAGCATCATGTAGGAGAACCACATCGCGGCGCACAGGTCGTTGTACATGTGGCCCAGCCCGTACACCAGGTGCTGGCTCACCCGCCACCATTGCCGCCGCTTGTGTGGCACACTGGAAGGTCAAAGGTCAGAGTATAATCTCCCGATATACTTGTCCGTGGGGTGGCGAAGTAAGAATAACACCTTCCTAGGTCAAAGGAGAGTATAATCTCCCGATTGTCCGTGGGGTAAGTATGAATAACACCTTCCCATCAACTATCTTTCCCGTAGGTGTCGTAAAAGGTGACAGGGGGAAAGGGGAAATATATTATTAGGTTGGGGAAAAGTTTCTTTGCATTTTATATAAAATTCAAAAGGTTTATTTGTAAAGTTTATTTACAATTGCCTAAAGTATATAGGTGCCATTTTGTTCGATAACTTTTTGCCATCTTGTTGGTAGGAACATGATCTGATGAAAAAACTGCGACAAGTGGTTTTGGCAGTCCTCTTGTGATGTCAACCTGACACTGCCTAAGGAATTCTACAGCGACAGAACAAGGTGGAAATCTGAAGGAATAGTCCTGACCTTACACCTGCATTAACACCTCCCAACCAAACTCCCGTAATTTTTGCTGAGTGGCTAAAGATGTATGAGGTAACGCTAGCGTTATCACGGTGAAAGACCACACCCCTTCCGTTGATTGATTCTGGCCGCTTTCTCTCAACTTCTTGCTTTAATCTCATTTTGTTCGCATTACAGTTCAGAATCGATGGTCCTGTCTGGGTAACAGCTCATAATGACTAATGCCCTACCAATCCCACTACACACACAGCATCACCTTGTTGCGAGTTAACCCGGGTTTCGCCACAGTCTGTGAAGCCTGACCGGCCTTTGACCACGATCTTTTTCGCACGTTCTTGTCGTACGTGATCCACTTTTCATCACCAGTTATCAGCTTCTTCAAAAATGGTTCGGTTTCATTACGTCGTAATACAGAATCACAAATGAGTAGGTACCGTACACGGTTCATTAGGTTTCTTTCAGTGAGCTCATGAGGCACCCAAATATAGTTTTTTTTTTATCAGCTTTTTTTAAAAAATGCGACAAAACCGTATTGCTGTCAATCACCTGTTCTTCAGCTACATCGTAACTACTAATATGCCGATCCTGCTCCACTTTTTCAAAAATGGTAGCAGTCCGTAAATCAGCCAGATACAATTGGTACCTATATCCCTTGGGCCATACCAATTGATCTCTTGAGATTTTATGACAAGTTCATACATACTATAATGCGAAAAGACTTTTTCCCCAACCTATTATTTATATGTTTTTCCCCAACTTATTATTTATATGATTTTTCGATTTTTCGTTGAGAAAAATCGCACTAACTTGGCTTAAATTTGTATGATGTAGGCGCTTTTCACGATTTACTGTCCGAGCCAACCTCAATTGCAGCAAAAATGTTATTCTCATTGTATTGTAAACGTAGATAGTACATAATGTAAAAGTTATGATGGGACTGACATAATATTCACGTTGTGAAAAAAGTCCCTTAAATAAAATAAAAACAATCGCACTACAAAATATATGACGTGGACGTGACGTATGCGCTCTAAGATGCATTGAAGAAGGTTAACTTATATCTCATAATGGTATTTGTAATAATTATGTGCTACTTACTTACTTAAATACATAATATAATATGTTAAGTAGGGTAACATACAAGTTAATAAGTTATTATTTCGAATAGGTATTACTGATTACTCTTGAAACCATACATGTAAGTGGGTATATATTATAGGCCACACCCATTAGTCATTACCTACAATTAAAGGGTGGACTTCATAAACAATAATACTAATTATTTGGAGGCGAAGATTAAGTTCTGTCTATACAGGCTATTATATTAATGAGTGATAATACTTTAGGGTGTGTATGGGTCCCGGTTATAGTTTTAGCTTACTGTGAAAATACCAGTCGTGAAAGAGGTACTTTTTTAAAATAATAATTTAATAAAATGGTAATGAATGTATGGGAAAATTTATGATGTTGGGACATTTCTCATACAAACATGAAAGTCAAAAGTAAGTCAGTTCAGCGCTGGTACTTTCACAGTAAACTCTACATATGCGGCACATACACACCCTAAAGTATTATTACTCATTTATTTTACACCTTATAGATTAGACTTAAAATAAAATTAAAAAGACATACTCACATTAAAGTACATGCAACTCACATTCTTATCGACTCAAATGTAAATAAAACCTGCCACGAAAAGACGGAAAATAAAATACGGCAAAACAACCGTATATTTTGTTTTTTGCGATATGCAATCGCAATCAACAAAATTGATTATATTTTTGTTGCAGTTACCCCACATTTACAGTTTTTAAATATTTAACGTCATCTATGAAAATTTCAACCATCAAAATTAATGATATAGGTACCCGACAGCCAGTAATAGACATACGGACAGACAGATACGCTGACGAACGGAGAGCGGTCTAGTAGGTACAATAACGTAGGTACTAAACTACTAAGGCCGTGTTTCACCAAGCAATGTTAAAGTTAATGCTATATTAAAATACCATGCCATCTCATTCATTGACAGGAAATACGAGAGGGATAACATGATATTTAACATGGCGTTAACTTTAACATTGCTTGGTGAAACACGCCCTTAAGGTCATCTATGAAAATTTCAACGATCAAAATTAATGATATAGGTACCCGACAGCCAGGTAATAGACATACGGACAGACACACTGACGAACGGAGAGCGGTCTAGTAGGTACTTTATCGTAGGTACTAACTACTAAGTATAATTATATAACAATAATATGGTCCTGCTTTTACTTTTTACTCTTTGGGCGCGGTACGGTTAAACCCGTAACAAACATATTATTTTCTAATACCTAAACGCAAATCCTAATAGCTATGCTATCAAGTGTCAATATAAAATAGTCACTCTTCATCCATAATTGAGAGATAATTTGGAGGATATTCGGCAAATTTGATCAAAACCGTTTGAAGTTCAGAATAAGGATGTACTAATTTGTAACAAGCTAACAATCTTCGTTTTGTGGTACTTGTGCCAATTGCGTGTCGTGAATGCACTGAATTGGAAATTATATGGTACAGCTACCATTACTGAATAACTTTAGCTGAGAGACTTACCTTACCTGGGGGTTTACATGCACTTATAGCAGTTTCCCCGTAATATTACTTCTGAACATGATCTCTAAGATATATATTTTTAATTTGCTCCAAAGTAGAAAAATCACCCTGGTTCCTTAGTAATTTCTTACCTTTAGCTATTGATAAGGTAAAGAATGGTAAGGATGACCATAACCATTACCTGCCAGGTACATTTTAAGTTAAATTAGTTACTACTGTTGTACATTTTACAGTAATACATTTTAGTGACAATCTCATGTTAAAATATACTTCCGTAAAAAAGTACTTCACCATTATATTCGATGTTAAATATTAAAGCATAAACATTTTTGCATTAAATACCCTAGAAATAAATAGGTGCTTACTGCCTACATATAGGTACTCTATAACTAACATACTCTATTTTTTTGTGTACACTTACAGTGCTTGCGTGCACGGCGCATCACATTCTAGAAAAACATTTTAAATTGTTCCTAGTTTAATTTTCTTCGAATATAAACTACGTAATAATTTCCAATGAAAGTACACGTCTTTTCTAACACAAGCTCTAACACAACATACCTGACATCAATATCCTCGATAGAATCCTCAGTTTTGATCGTATCACAATTCGTGGAGCCGTACCTGGGCGACATTATTATCACTGAAATACACTTCAATGTACAAGCGAAATTCCCATTTTCCTTCACGACATTTCACAGCGCGTGTGGCTTGAAAGGATTCCCTCTGACATGTGGTCGCAGCCTGAACTCGCGACAATGGAGCCGCTAAATTAATCCAAATACGATACATTGACAGCTTGACCGAAAATAGCTCATGCATTATTACAGGTAATCTTCAATAAAACGTCGAAGTTTTTGACCAACAAATCTTTTAAGTCACAGTTAAGCCAAGTTATAATTAAAGGAAAAATTGTGTACTTTACTTACAATAATACAATCCAAATAATATTATTTGGATACTATCTATAGTATCAGAATATATTATTGGCTTGGCTCCTAAAATGTGACGGCCTGAAATGAGACGAGTGACAATTTGTTACGTTCAAAATAATTATGGCATTAGTATCCTCTTTTCGGATGCAATTGAATCGAAAAATAATTTAAAATATTTAATTCTACCAAATGAATGTGTCGTTGTATTTCTTTCTTGCACGGTATACAGATGTAATAATTAAAATCGGTAGCATTATAGTGTACAGTCGTTTTCGTTAAATGGTCTGAGAGTATAATAGAATGGTCTAAGACATTAATATTGGTATATTAGTACGATGGCTATTTGATACTGTTTCGTAGATGTGGGTCATTGAAAGGCGGCGGGGGCTTCCCCTACCTCCTGGTGTTGGGTTTCTGTACCAATTCGTGGTTCACTGGTCTAATCGTATCGATAATAATTTATATAGACACATTGTTCCGAATATTAAAAATTTACACAATGTATGTAGTAGATCTAGTATTTTTCTCTTTACAAGAGAATCGTAATCTTTGCAAATGGTAAAAAAACTTTAAACAATTTTGAAAACAAAATCTCTCTTCCTTTATAATAAATTTATTATGTCTACAGATAGGTATATAATTTTGACTTCGGCGTTGGCGGCTCCTTCAGGAGTCAGAATATTGTAATGTTTTAGATGTGCAACGTGTAAAATAAATAAATTTTAATATTTAAGGATGTTTCTGTATAGAGTTGACTGGACTCCGTGAAAGTAACAACGGTGAAAGATTTACTTTTGTTTACGTATGCCGTCGGACCATCGTGTCTAAATCAGAGACATAACGCAAACCAATCAGTCCATTATATCAATTTTTCTGATTGGAGCGGTAAATCAAAATTGCTACGAACTAGTTGAAAAAACGCCACGTATCACCATACAGGTCATAATAATACTTACCTACCTGTTATATTTTTTGCATGGGCTCCGTCCCCACCTACCATCAAACATCGAACTGGTACCAATGTGTTCCTAAAGTGCGTCCTAGTTAGTTAAAATCCTTTGTTTTAAATAAAACAGTGGGAATATTAAAAAAAAAAAACAAATTGTAATTAGTAATTAACGTGCATGAAAATGCAATTCGCATCCCCCCGGGAGGGTCTTCCATTAAAACCACTTGCGGATTGCCATCAGCCATGTGGGGTGGAATACCCTGGATCTGTCAAAACATAGGCCACTCCTCCCTCGACCGGCCGGTTCACCTCTATAGGGACCGGCCTTCCATCAAATTAAGAGAGCGCTCCGGCAAACTGAAGCGCTCTCCTCGGCGCCGAGACTGACAAAGCCAGGGAGGTTACCCATCCTTCTACCCGGAGCCCCGTACTAGACGTGAGACATCCACGCCGCAAGAACTGGGCGCAGTGCCGTGGCTGTATGTTGACCATACGGGGACTGCGCCAGGACCTCACCCCACCTTCTTAGCAACCACTATTGCGCCAGCTTCCGCAGTTGCGAGAGCTCCTCCCAAAAGTTCGGGCCCAACGGTTCCTACCTGCGCAAGAGCGTGGGTCGGAGTGCGGGGCGAAGGGGTTATTATCTTTATGTGCATGCGCCGCCCGCCGCTGTGCACTAAAGAATAGATAAATGAGCATGTGTTTTGGAATTAGTCGTCAATAATACGTTAACGAGAAATTTGTTTAAAAGTAACATAATATCATGAGAACATGCATTTGGGCAACGTCGCCATAGTAGGTATACAGGGTGACCTAAAATTCGATACATTCCTTTGAAAGACAGAAAGTAGACCTCATGTACAGTAATATTTTTCATGACATCCCCTATCCGAAAGATGATATTTACAAAGTTATTGAAATTTCAATTTTTTTTTCTTTTTTTTCGACTTTTTGACTTTGACATGACATATTTTTAAAAATGTTTGTCTATTTAGTGATCTTTTTATGTATTTTAACCGTCAATGAGTCAAATAATATTTTTAAGGAATAAATATGGACAAACTAAGCGAGAATTTTTCAATATGAGACATGAAACTGAATTTTCTCTTAAGAAAAATGCACATATTTCTTAAAAACAGGTAATTTTCTTTAAAAAAATGTATGATACAATGCGTACAAATATTCTAAATAACTTCCTTATCTCATTAGCTTTCCAAAAAGGTGCAAATGTCTACATAAAAATATGACGTTGTAGTAAACATAGAAGTAAAATGAAATAATGTCTAAATCTATTTATTTGCGATAAGGTTAAAATAAAAGGAAAAACTTGAATTTAATTACGTTTATTGTGTTTAAAAAACATCAATGGTTAATTAAATTTAATAATAAATATTTTATTTTAGGTCTTGTTTAAAATGTGAGCCTCTGTTTCTGATACAGGCCCGTAGTCTTCTCCGTACCTCTGTTTTGATTATTCTGGTAGTAAGACTAATTTTGATTTCTTCTGCTGCATTTGTTATGCGGCTTCTGAGCTCTTCTACATTAGTTATGAGTGAAGTATACACCAAAGCCTTCATATGACCCCAAAGATAAAAATCACACGGGGTCAAATCGGGACACCGTGCTGGCCAAGGAATTGGCCCGCCTCGACCTATCCAGCGATGTGGGTAAGTTTGGTCCAGCCACTGGCGTACGCCGAGGCGGAAGTGGGCCGGGCAACCATCATGCTGGAAAATCATATTACGACGAGTTTCTATTGGCACATCTTCCATTAAACCAGTAATCTCCTCTCTTAGGAAATGTTCATACATTTCACCATTTAAATTTTGAGGCAAAAAATGAGGTCCAACTAAATTATTATTAATTATACCCATCCAGACATTTAGACTGAATCTGGTTTGATGGGCCCTTTCTTTTTTCATCCTGGGGTTTTCTCCTTTTGGTGCCCAGTAATGTGTGTTGTGGAAATTGTTTATCCCGTCACGGTCAAATTTCGATTCATCCGTCCACAATATTCTTGAGAAGAAATTGCGATCCTCCATGTCTGCATTTATCATAAAACGGCAGAATTCCATTCTTCTAACCGGGTCTCCCTCTTCCAGCGCTTGGACAGGTGTGTAGTGAAATGGATGTAGACGCGCTGTGTGTACTGTAAACCACACCTTCCATTGACTCAATCCAAGTCTTCTAGCTGCTGCTCTTGTAGAAATAGAAGGATCATTTTGAAAAAGTGTTAAAATTTCTTCTTCTTCTTCTGGAGCATACAAACGAGGTCTGCCTGAATCGCCACGTCTTCTATCAACACGGCCGCTTTCCCGAATTCGTCGAAATGTTGTTGAAAACACTCTAACGTTTGGCACTCGTCGATTCGGAAAACGTTCAACGTATGTTCTTCGTGCAGCAGCAGCATTACTACTACAAAGTCCGTAACAAAACAAGATGTCAGCGTATTCATCGTACTCAAAAGCAGCCATCGCGAAACAAAAAAATCACAAGTAGAAGTAAGGGTGTAGTTTAAAGTAACAATACGTCCGTACACGGCAATAGTTGACTTAAAACTAATATAAGCTATTTAATTTGCTCTCTAAGCCAGTCGGTAACTCATTGACAAAGGGCCGCGACGTAAGTACCTGAAACATTCCAAAGTTTGAACAAAGGAAACAATTGAAAAAAAAGGTCGCCTCAGGTAGAGTAATTCTTGAGATAACGTTACCTGATGATTGTTTTGTCTTTGTTTATTACATGTTCATATTTTTATCTAGACATTTGCACCTTTTCGGAAAGCTAATGAGATAAGGAAGTTATTTAGAATATTTGTACGTATTGTATCATACATTTTTTTAAAGAAAATGACCTGTTTTTAAGAAATATGTGCATTTTTCTTAAGAGAAAATTCAGTTTCATGTCTCATATTGAAAAATTCTCGCTTAGTTTGTCCCTATTTATTCCTTAAAAATATTATTTGACTCATTGACGGTTAAAATGCATAAAAAAATCACTAAAAAGACAAACATTTTTAAAAATACGTCATGTCAAAGTCAAAAAGTCGAAAAAAAAGAAAAAAAAATTGAAATTTCAATAACTTTGTAAATATCAACTTTCGGATAGGGGATGTCATGAAAAATATTACTGTACATGAGGTCTACTTTCTGTCTTTCAAAGGAATGTATCGAATTTCAGGTCACCCTGTATAAATATCATCTTGCCAAGATGTATCAATTGAGCTACATTTTATTTCCGTTGATAGGTGGGGACGATTCCGCCCATAGTCCTTTTAAAATGAATTTTTCTCCTTTTTGGATAAAACATAACTCAAAAATTACTAATTGCACCATTAATTTTTTATCAGCCATTCATATTCATATTATATTTTTTTGCAAATTTTCAAATTAATTTTTCTCTAAAAATGTTCAAACATTTTTAGAGAAAAATTAATTTGAAAAGTTAAAGAAAAGTGAAGAATAAAGGTTGCTGTTGACGGAGCATGCTCGGACCCCAAATCTGTCAATGCTGGTGTTCCACAAGGCTGTGTGCTATCTCCGACGCTGTTTCTTCTGCACATCAATGACTTGTTGCAAATTGGTGCCATTCATTGCTATGCGGATGACAGTACTGGAGATGCCTTTTACACAGGCCGAGCAAATATTTCTCGGTGTCGGAACAAACTTGTGTCTGAAGTCGAAACTTTGTTAACTAAAGTTTCGGACTGGGGCCGACTAAATCTAGTCCAATTCAACCCTAAGAAGACTCAAGTTTGCGCGTTCACCGCTAAAAGAACACCTTTTGTCGTATCTCCTCGCTTCGATAACACTCCCCTATTTGCCACAGCTAGAATCGGAATTCTTGGAGTTGACATATCGAGCGACGTTCAGTTTTGCGGTCATCTGGAGGGGAAGGCTAAACTAGCTTCCAAAAAGCTTTCTCAATCTTAAAAGGTTCTCAATAGGGCGAAGCAGTACTTCATACCTGCTCACCGCCTGCAACTGTACAAGGCGCAGGTTCGGCCCCATATGGAGTACTGCTCTCACCTTTGGGCGGGGGCTCCCCAATACCAGCTCCTTCCATTTGACCGCATCCAACGTAGAGCGGCTCGAATCGTCGACGACCAGGCTCTTTCCGAGCGGCTTGACACTTTGGCCTTGCGTAGAGATGTCGGTTCACTCTGCATCCTCTATCGCATTTATCATGGGGTGTGTTCAAAGAAAAACAATTTCAGAGAATAAATAAGTTTGATTCAAAAATTGTGTTTTAATGTTTTTTTTTATGTATGACTTTATGGTTTTTTGTATCAAATATATCAAACCCCAATTTTCCTATGGACAACCGAAAGTCCATCGGACAACTATGATGTCCCCACATAAAAATGAAATCAAATCTCAAATAGTTTTATTTTAAACATTTTATTATGTAAATGTCATATATTGACGGGTAGCTAAGTATAAAAGCAACATATATATATATATATATATATTTAATACTAGCTGTGCCCGCGACTTCGTACGCGTGGAAAAGTGATTTAGGGCAGTGTTATAATAAATCTGTTTTAAAAATATTTTTAGTTATAAAAACTGTCGTTGAGGTATTTAAAAAACTACTTTATGTTGACAATTCCTACTACCAGCTTGACAAACGACCGTGTACAATTACTATAATGCGAACGGGACTACTTGATAGTACGCTCACATACACGACGAACATCTAGTTCTAAGATTTGTATGGATTTTGCGCCGCAGCGACTGCAGACGATGATCGTTTCCACGCCGACGCTGCTGGTGTGGCGACAATGATATTAAGACAGTGCGCCGCAAAATTTTGCGGTCTTTTCGGTGCGTAAGTCCGACTCGCACTTGCCCGGTTTTTTTATTTATTAATAACCAAACATGTTGGTACTGATTATAAATCACTTCACTGTTAAAGTACTAACTGATTTTATACAGAAAAGTAGCAAAATATAGAAAGTCCCAAAAGAAAGAAAACAAACCTAAGTTGTACCTAACATAAAAACCATTCGGTCCATGATAAAAACTAAGAAATAAAAATATCAAGACAAATATAAATGTGTACTTATATTGACATAACTTTTTTAGTTTAACTGTAAACACAATACTTATGTTAATCAAAATTCTATATATTATGCAGTTATCGAATACATAATTTGGACAAAGAAAACTATAAAAATGTACAGTAATAGTAGGCTGTAGTATGAATTTTAACGGACGGAATGAGAACTATAATATAGAATCCAAAATTATATTATACATTGCTAATGATGCACGCTGAGTATAACTCTCGGATAACGTATTGTATAAATGTAGGTACCTACTCAACTTTGCTATAATTGTATTAAAAGTACGGCATTTGGCGTATGGATATATTTGTATAAGAGAATACTCTATCAATATTATGATATTTGACAAAAAAACCCATAATAATCACACTGTTAACACATATCCATGGCAGGCCGCAAAAGGCTAGAATTTCAAAAGGTATATCGATTGGAATCGAGTTGTATTAACAGTTTTCCCCTGTAACACAGTTTAGTAACTATCGAGATGTTTTTAACGTCTATCTTATGAAATAGAAAAAACAAAAAAAAGAGCAATATATTTCTGAAAATCTTAAAACTGTTTTTAAGATTCCGTACCTCAAAAGGAAAAAACGAAACACATATTATAAGATCATTTCCATGTCAGTCTGTCAAGACCCTTTTACTCAGAAACGCGTGTTGTGATGAAAATTATATAAAATACTCAGGAACTACTGTTCCTTGAAGCAGTGAAAAAATCAGACTTCTTAGCCAATGCAATCAAAAGCAGTCGCTTATGTCGCTAAATTTCGTCATTTTCGACACTCGTAAGGGAATCAAAACCTAAAGGGTACTGCCCGTGAACTCAAAATCATAAAATTTGAAACCAAGCAAAGTCTAAAACCATACGTTTTTAGTAACATTATATAGATAGAAAAAATATTTAGATTTTTTTTAAACTTCGTACCGTTTGTCATGAATGTGTTTAATTGAAACTTATAACAAATAGGTACTTAGGTCTCTAATATATTCAAGTTGTAACCAAATCAAAATTCTATGTCAATCAGGTTTGTATGGAACTCTCGGTGTGCAAGTCCAACTCGCACTTGGCCGGTTTTTATTTATTTACTTATTACTAACCTACGCTAAC
Organism: Celastrina argiolus; assembly: GCA_905187575.2. Lineage (NCBI taxonomy): Eukaryota > Metazoa > Arthropoda > Insecta > Lepidoptera > Lycaenidae > Celastrina > Celastrina argiolus. Next base: position 8,772,728 of record LR994585.1, read on the forward strand.
AAATATGTATACAGTACCTACTTATCACAAAGGACTGTACAGTAAAAGTACTAACTATTTTTATACAAATAACTTTCGTAATAAACTCAAGAAAAAAAATCTTAGGTTGTTCCTACCTAGCAAGCCTAAAACTAACAAATAAAAGTCACCCCCGCGGCCCCGGTGCGTTTGCTGCGAATACAATTTGAAGCGGCGAGCGCGCGCGGCGGCGCACGGCTCCCGGGCCCGGCGCGCGCTTCCTACAAACGTCCAGCAAAAACGACATGATCTCTTAATATTGTCATAACTTTTTTATTTATAAACCGATTTACATAAAACAAACACTAAATGTTAAGTGAAGCTTGCCGCAATATATTAGTGAAAAGTACATCTTAATCGGATAAGCCGTTTCTGAGATTAGCGTGCACAAACCCACAGACAAACAGACAAACAGACAAACAGACAAACAGACAAACAGACAAAAATTTCAAAAATCATAGTTTTGGGTACTATTGCGTAAATAAAGGTCCCCTATGATATTTTTTTTCAAATATCTTCAATGTACAGACACGACTCCTCTACAGATTTATTATATGTATAGATTTTCTGGTTTAATATTATGTAAATTAAACTTTTAACGTCATACAAAATTGATGGTTGTCCAAGAGACACTATTTCTTAAAATATTAGGAGTACTATGCGTAATATCTTAAATTGACTACTTTTAAATTTAGATATACACCCGACTTGATTTATATGTACAGTGTTAAATTATGTACAGTGTTAAATTACAGATAAAATAAATATTCACACAAAAAAAAATATTGAACTAGTTGTCCAGGTGACTGCTTTTATAAGACTTCAGTGCGCTTACAAGCTGAAAATAGCCAATTCTGAAAGAAAAGTGCTCTGCTGTATGCAGATTCGTAAAGTAGAATATAATAAAATATATTCTAACTTCTGAAACTATTAAATATTAGAAAAATCAATACTTGAAAAAATATGGAAAAATCACAACCTGTGCACTAAATAGTTGATTGACCCGTGTATAAATGTCTGCTATTTGCTGACTTTTCGGATAAAATATAACTCAAAAATTAGAAATATTTATCTTCTATTAGATGCTGTTTAATAGATATTTGTTTTTATCCAGCTACTAAAGCTTCTTGTAAGCAGGGGAAGTTATTCTATAAAAAATCTGGATTACAAGTTAATAGATAACGAAACATGTTGTTAAAACTTTTGAGTAAACCGCAATAACATTTTTTTTTTAACCACGACTACGGATTATTTTGTGGTTTCAAAATGGCTAGACTGTTGTTTACTCACGATCCTTCATAATTATTATGAATTATATCCCACTGCTTATACAGTTATGTTAATATTCTATACCTATTTTATTAAATAAGTATTATCATATACCAATTATATGTATAATTGGTCCATGGTATTATTAATAAAAATACGCATTAGCATATTCGTTGTGAAACTTTAGTAACTATACTAAGACATTAATTCGATTTTTGAGGCATTGGTACATTAAGTACCTAATAAGGCTTCATATTTTATTGAGGCATCCTCCTATGGTTGTAGGTCTACCAGGAGTGTGACCTTATTTACGAAAGCGCCATCTATATTCAACTTACAATACCAAGATAGCTTCTGTCGAGCGCGACGTGTAATATCCGCGCGGCTGCAGACTAGAGGGTAATGTAGAGTTAACTTTATTCAGCAGGTGGCAGCACAAACCACGTTTGGAAGCACGTTGTTTTAAATTTAAAATCATACTATTAAGTTTTCGTTTGAGAAAATTAAAATTTCTCAAACGAAAACTTAATAGTCTTTTTTTATTTTAATTCTTTAACTCTTTTTTATTTTAATTCTAAAACTTTCTTTAATAATTTTATTACGCCTTACATCGTTACATTTGAAATCTCTGGCTTCATTCAAAATACTGTACAATTAGAATATACTTGTATTTATTAAATAACAGTAGAAACTATTATCGAAAAAGCCTTTCTAATTTCTGGACAAAATATACCTATTCGTCGCCCTCGCAATGCCACACGTTTGCTCACAAGTATTGAGTTGTTAACAAAAAATGTTTATTTTATTTTATTGAGAACAATATTACAGATAACATTTACGAGTATTTTATAACAAGAATATCAGCGTCTTGTTCATTAGAGATGCGGGCTGTTTCAAGACTTTGTCATCCACAATTTAAAGGAGAGAGAAGTGTATTAGGTATCGATACCAATCAGACTCTTTAAAAATTGTGAGGACGGGTCCAGATAATTAAGACTCGCTTACGACTGTTTATATTAAATAAAGTTTACTGGCTTATAATGATAATGGTTATAATATATTAACTACATTAATAATAATACATTACATACTCCAAGTTACGCTGTGGGAGCGGTTTCATTTTTTATCTGTTGACAATCTATATTATCGAGATAGAATTACACCGACCAACATAACAAATGTAATAATTTGTGACAATTTCTATAGATGAACCAGGCTACGTTTATACAGCGTGACTGGTGAGACATGTACAATACTTACGGAGAGTACTCAGTACTCGATTCCCATTATAATTATGTAATTAAATTAGGTACTTAATATTTTACCAAATTTTCTTTTAAATAAATGAATCATGTATCATGTATTTTCTTAGTATCCATGTGTCATAGTATCCATTTTCACAGTAGGCAAGTGCCTACGCCGGCGCGGCGGCGTGCGACATCATCGTCATCAGACGGCATGGAAAGTGATCGCTTACCACCACTAGGTTTCCGGAATAGCAGCTCGTAACGCCCACAAGAAACAACTGACAAGCTAGACCTGTGGGTCGTTGACAATTTATAAGAGATTGGTTCAATAGCATATTAGCATAATATCACTTACTTATCTTTGTACTATCTGTGTTTGCTTTTGATCTATTGACTTTGTCTAACTATTAAAAGTACGTTTTTAGATTGATGTTAGGTACATCCCATTTTTATTTATTGTTCTTTTCCTTATAGTATTGTTGTTAAAGTAAGTAGATTACACATTATTGTAATGTATTTTTGTCTTTTATTACTGTACCTTTGAAATTACTACGAGTCTTTGGGCCGATTTTTCAATCGTCAGATAACTTTTATCTGTTGAATAAACATGTGACTTTGACATTTGTTCTATACAAAATCTGCCAAATTCACATATTTATTCCTTAGATAAAAGTTATCTGACGATTGAAAAATCGGCCCTTAGTCGAATACTGAATCGATTGTTAAATTGACGTTCAAATCATGTGTTGTCCTTGTTGTCCACAAACAGTGACGGTGAAAGCCTGGGAATATGAGGGCTCCTTTTTTCAACTTTAATTAGTAAGTCCTGATAGTAAGAAAGTGAAGCATATTATAACTAAGTACTAAATATTCAAATAATCTAACCTCAAAATATATAGTACACAAACTTATTTTATGTAGGCTTGAGCCCTTCAGCGAATCGACATAAACGCGATCCACACACATAAACGTATAAGTTATGCGACCGGCAGGCTGATTATGTATCTCGCAACAGCAACTCGACAGGCGTAAATTGTGGAATATAGTTGTCAAACATTATTTTTGTATTACATAAAACCACAAGCGACGCGATCGTCAACAATCGATAGACTCGCCCTCTCCCGAACAATCGGTGAACTAAAAGTGCATAAATTCTCCATAGATCTACAAAAATCGGTATTACGTATGAGTGTGACAGCAGCATGAGAGCAAATAATTAGGAGTTGAGAAATGTCAAACGGCAACAAGCCTTAGAGGTTGTTGCTAAAGTTATAATCATTATTATACTATAAACAAACAGTTAAAAAAGTGTTCAAATGTAATATTATTTCATAATATAGATTTCGTCTATAATTTGAATTAGATATTTAAGACAGAATTAGAACGTTCGATGATAGTTTGTTTTATATTAGGTAGGATATTTCTTATTAGTATATAATTATCTCGATTTTATAGATTATTTCGATATGTCTCGTGCTTTTCTCATTGAAAGGGCAATAGAAACACAAAATAGACTAGACGAGAACATGCGCGTGAGACTTTTACGACGAAGATTAAGGACTGAGGCAAGACCTATGGAGCTTCCTGACTTTACTGCTCATTATAGGTTAACAAAAGAGTTGTTCAGTGAATTATGCACTGAACTTGAACCACTTTTGCCTCGAACTAGAAGGAAAACAAAAGTCTCCATAGAATGTAAAGTAAGTACCCAATAAAATTATCATATTCCTTAGTACTTTCTTTCACATTGTGCCTAGTCCTTGACATAAATTACTTATTAATTGCAGGTGTTAACAGTGCTGTCATTCTATGCAAGTGGCTCATATCAAAAACCTGTAGGTATGAGCTATCTGCATGGACTGAGTCAGGCCAGTGTCTCTAAGGCCGTAGCAGAAGTGACCATGGTATTAAACCACCCTACTATTTTAAGAAAGTATATAAAATTTCCTCAAACCAGACAAGAAAGGCAAACAATCGTGAATGGGTGAGTAATGGTTTGTAATTATGTATACACATTATTGAGTATTATATGAGAATTGCAAAACACATAGATTTTTGTTATCGGCAGGTTTTCAAACAAATTTGGCTTTCCTGGTGTTTTAGGGTGTATTGATGGCACACATGTTGCCCTAGTAAGGCCAACTGAACATGAAGAGAGATTTTTTAATAGGAAGCACTACCATTCCAGGAATGTTCAAATTGTAAGTTGGTAGGCTGATTATTTACTTTCTTGAGTCAGTATTTTTCCCAATAGGTCCTAATTATTCAATTATTTTTATTAACATATGATTAACATTAGTAACAAAACTAATTTTATGTTTTACTTTTTTACAGATTTGTGATAGTGATCTCAATATATTAAATATTGATGCATCTTTTGGTGGTGCTAGCCATGATGCATATATTTGGAGAAATTTAGAAATACAAAATCATTTGCAGCAGCTCCACCAAAATGGTGAAAGCACCTGGTTTCTTGGTATGTAATTTTGATATGTCTACATTTACACAGGTTATTGAATTTCCAGAAATATAGTTTGTACTAATATTAAAATAAAACAAATTGAAATACACAAAATATATTATAAATTAAATTTAAAATGTCCTGAATTATTACTGTATTTCATAAAATATAATTATTTTCTTTTAAGGTGACTCTGGATACCCCCTAAGACCATGGCTTCTAACACCAATTGTTAACGCACAAACTGGAAGTGAAGATGAGCACAAACATGCATTGCAGAACAAGAAACACTGTTGAAAGGTGTATTGGAGTATTGAAAGCCCGCTGGCGGTGTCTGTTGGCACATAGAGTGCTACATTACAACCACCATGTTGTGGCTAAGATTGTTAATGCATGTGCTGTATTGCACAACATCACTAACAGACACAGACTTCCTGTACCTGAATTACCCCTCAGTGATATTCAGAGGGAAGCGGACTTCCTGGTGCCTCATCAGTCATACATTGAGGATGGTCAACAGCTTGAAAGTGGCAGGCAACAGCGACAACTTATTGTGCAGAGATTATGGCGTAATAGATAAGATGATTACAAAATGTAGTGGTTTCGGCTTGGTTTTTTTAAATTATTTTTCCTTTGTAAGAATATATTGATGTATCTATGGATACAAGTTTGTTGCCATTTCACATAATAACCACAAAGCCAATTTAGTATAGTATATATTGATAAAAATTATATGACTTAAAGATAAATTATAAAGTGTACCTATAAAGTTGTAACCTAGCATAGAGACAACTTACTCCCAGGGTGTGCAATAATTAATGAAATCATTAAGCTTACAATAACTTGTAGTGCACAATTTTCTTTTCAAAATTTCTATCTACTTTTTAAATTTATCTATAAAGAGATTTTGAATGTTTTCTAGGATTCTATTGTATAGGCATATACATTATACCTTTAAAAGATTTACTTACTTTGCTTAAGTCTAATAACTGTATATCTAATCTGTGCTTATTTCTAGTGTTTTACAATGGTTGTCGCTTTTCTTTTTGAAATAACTTATATTCATTTTTAAATTGTCTAAGATGTATTAAGAAGCGACGGTCAGAATACTTATTTCCTTAAACTTTTTACACTCTGGAATTCTCTATTAGTATACACTCTGGAATAACACATATTATATATACTACTTTTTACAGCTGCAAAGTGTAAAGAAAATATAGCGTTTATCTAGTTTTATGCAAAAATCAGTTTTTAGTATTACCTTTGTTAACATGTATTATCTATTTTAAATAAAAAAGAAAAAGGGAAAACAGAATTTATTATCAACTATTTCTAATACCTACACTTAGCACAATTATTAATTTTAATTACAAGCGTAGGTTGGGTTGTTTGTTACTAAAGTAAATTAATATATTTACTATAATAAATTAATATATAAACAAACAACCCTTAAAATACATAAATGGGCATACCTAACAACTATCAGTAGGTACTTGGACTTAACTACTCAGATTTACATGGCAAAATAGTAAAATGCTATCTATAATATAACGGGTGTAAAAAGCACAGCCACTATAACTATGGTATTTGATTATACCACCTTTTCTCGTGCTAGAAATGTATTTTGCGACAGAAAAATAAGAAATGGTAAAAAGTAAAAAAAAAATTTTTAGTTATTGACAAAAAATAATATTTAAAAATACATTTCCAAAATGAGAAAAGGCTGTATAATCGTATCTCAAAGTTATAGTGATTGTTCTCTTAACACTCTGTATATAAATAAAATACAAACAGCATTCACAATTAATATTGATCACATAATTGTATCTATCTTACCTAACATTATTGTTTACATAAAACATGCCAATATAATGAAGGTAAGTTAGAAGAAACTGTAAGTTAAATATGTCATTTTTTCAAAGTTTCTATCAACTTAGCCATGAGTTCATAATGCATCTTGGTACATTCTGAATTTGAGCGAGCAATCTCTGAATTTATCCGAGCAGTCTCGGAATTCATTCGGACACCCTCCGCTATTATCATTGCAGCATTGGCCAATTTTTCCTCTGCTGCTATACGTCTCGTTTCTAGTTCCACGACCCAAGCGGGATCCACTTTGGTCCGATCTGTAACATACATTATAACTATAATTACAACCATATACCACATATATAACATGGTGATTTTTAGATCTGGGGGCATGGTAGTACCCCCGCCAAGTTGAGCACGGTAGTACAATCTTTTCTCGAAGCACTTCAGGCCATTTTCGACCCCTTCTAACTTCGTTGTGCATAAAACTATAAGTTAAGACCACTATAAGATGTTGGACCAACCAACTTACCCCAACTTGGTATCACATGGATGTCATAAATTTTGACGGCAAAAGAACTTTTTACAAGTTTTGTTTTTGATGGGATATGAATTTACCTAATAGTAATTATAGAACATTGTTATTCTATTTTTATACATAGATAGTACATAGTAGTAGAGTACATAGATACCTAAATAACAAAATATTAAACAATTATAGCGTTTATCAATCAGTCAGTCATTTTGCACTAATATTTATAATTAAAAAGATGTTAAACTTACTTGACTTATTGGAGCTTCTATTAGACTTTGGATCGTGGAAGAGAGAACGCTTCGGAGGCTGTGAGGTACTGGCAGTTGCTATATCTAAAATGAATTATATTAGTTATCAATAAGTTTTAATTTCTAATTGTATATTTTGTTCCTTATGTAGCAAGTAGTACTATACCAGTTAGCTCTTCACATCCCACTGTTTTGTTAGTATCCGGCGTGTTGCATGTTGTATCTGTAAAAATTGCAATAATTATTGTATAAAAGTGATGTACACATTTTTCAATAATGTTTATAATTAGTTGCACAGTTTTACTTACATAATATTGTGTTTGTTTGCCCAGTTTTTGAAGGCGAACACAATTTTGCTTGTTCAGTATTTGCTGATTCTAAAAACAATATATATTTTTATTTATTATAATTAGATATATTATACATATATATAGGTACTTAATATATCTAAATATAATAAATAAATTTATTTATATATTTAAAGTATATTTGTATTATTAATGAGTTCATTATGTTATACCTGGCATGATATTTAATATAAGAATCTCCTCGGGCTGTTCCCTATCCTCTATTACAACCGGAGGTTCTTTTTGTGTTTCCTGCAAATAAACCAAGTTGATAATAATATATCATATAATTTGTTTGACAATAATAGTCACATTAATAATAATATAATACTGATTACTAACAAAAACAGGCACTTGGTGTTGAGTGTCTCCATACACGGCCGCATTCCCAATAAGACCCAAGACCTTCCTATCTGTTTCGGACAGATCTTCTTCTCTTGAAGGTCCAGCACCTGTGGCGAAAGCATCTCGCCGCCTCGCAGCAGCCCTTGATTTTGCTTTGTGCTTAATATCAGCCCAATACTGCATTTAAAGGATAAAAAAGTTGTAAGTAACAGGATTAAAACTACTCTATATTATTATAGTAGACAGAGTGCGCTGTAAAGAACTTTATGAAATAGATATCTTGATAGTAAATTCAATATCAAATATATATATAAAATAATAATATTTAATAAATGATACCTTACTTGAAATATATTGATTTATGTGTAACATGCATATAACAGTAATTAGTTCAATAAAAAAATTGTAAACATTCACTTGTTAGTCTCTTTCAATTAGTAACAACTAACAATAATGGTGTATTATAAAGAATATAGGTATTATATTATACTCACTCGTTTCCACCGTTGACCACTTTTATTGGCACCGGACCCATGAGAGTTAAGTTTTTGGGCAAGATTATTCCACTCTCTATCAATTGTCTCTTTTGATCTCGCTCCCAGACCAACACCTTTGACTAGTGAAGAATGACTAGCGAAGTGGTCCAACATCTCTTCTAGCTGTGAGTTAGACACTCTATGTTCCATTATATTCTAAAACAATTGTATTTATAATAAATTATACTAGAAGAAACAAAACAACCACAACCTAAACAAATCTTTTAATACTCACTTGTTGCCTTGTCGTAGACGAATAAGTATCGGAGAGCTTGTAATAGTGTGTTATTCCTTAACCACTTAATAAACTTTTTGTCACCACCGACCATTTTTTGTTAAGTTAAATTATTGTTCATATTATGAAGATACGAAGTAGAAGCCACTTGAAAATTCGGCGTCAAAATTTGATGAACACATTTTGTTTTTCGAAATCGCTATAAGCAACAATATTACACAATTCTGGAGCTTTACGTGTAAAGCGTTTTTAAAAACTAAATCATAAATGTTTCGTAACAAGTAATTTTTGTAAACAAAACACTTGACATCTCCTGACATGTTTACTTTATTAGTTCCACATGGAGCTACAAGATTGCTAGTGGCGTTTTTTTTATCGCAAAAAATGCATTTGACAGTTGGCGAACAACAGCCTAGCATCAACCGTACATAATACGAATTTTTTCAGCGATTAGCGGTCGATTGCGCGATGACTACGCGACGGTTTTTATCTGCTAAAAATCTGCTAATGATACATAATCAGGGGGCGGTTTATGAAAAGCTAACCAACCCGTACTAAACGCTGATTGGTGAAACATTTATAAGCGAGAAAGAAAGGAACAGAAAAATAAAATACCACAGATAGAGTTAATGAGGGGTTTTCGAAGTGTCACTTTTAGGTACAGAGACTACCGTAAGATGGCGCTTGCATAATGTAATATGTCAAAAAATCTGTGATCTTTGTTGGGTGGTTAATAGGGTTGCCAGATTTTATCCATTTTTAGGTAGTGAAATTATTCATAAAGTGGTTAAGTCGCTGTAGGTATGCTATTTCATACACAAAAATAATACTTTCAAATTCCTTTCTTAGTGATCTCCTACACTTCCAACAAATAATTAATCAAACTTGTCTCTCGTTTCCGTAGGGATTTCGGGAAGTTCTTGTTTAGTACTCCCCTATACTTACATTCTAAGAAATATACAAATTTCAGCCTGCTGCCGAGTATTTTCGACTCTTAAGTGGTCGGTATATAATTATATATATTTAAATTCGATTTTTCTCTTACCTTCTATATATATATATAATATATATATATAAATCCTGTTTTTATATGTTTGATAGCCTCTATACATCTTGATCTCCGAGTTTCATCGTGGGGAAAGCGGTGGTTACTTATATTTTTACAAAATTGTACTACGCATGGACTAGCCATGTTTAGTTTAGTTCTCAGGGCACAAATAATAAATAATAAACTATTGCAAGTGAAAGAAAGAAAGTTGAAAGATAAACAAACTAAAAACAAAGCGGAAATTGACATTTTACACAGGACTTGACATATTACTTAGGTTTAATGCCATCTATCATAATTTTTCTTAAACTAGTAGAACTGTCAAAATAAAAACCGCTCATTCAAATCGTATGTCAATGACGATTTGAATTAATCTTGTCTGTGGTATTTTATTTTTCTGTCCCTCTCTTTCTCGCTTCATTGAAATCGGTGCCGATCGAAAAGGCACCGATTTCAATCTTGAATAAAATTGATCAAAGATTTGATTAGCCTTCCAGAAACCGGCTTTTATTACTTTATATACATCGAGACCCTAACCCACAGATAAAATTTAAGCGAAGATGGTTTATTTTTCAGCGCCCAAACGGAATCGGTATCCAAACGGCCATCACAAAATCTGCAATGGCCGCCATCAACTACTTTATGGGCTAAATAACGTGTCAATAAAATTGTAGCGTAGATACTCTACGCCGTAGTGACACAGTATGCATGTTTAATGAGTTAAATATTAAAATACCTAAGCTTTTATTAATTTTCTGTTAAATTAATGAAATCGTTTGTTTAAAAAGAGCCATTTTTAAAATCTACTGGAGCCTTACTCTAAAAAACGATTTTGATTCAGATTCGATCGTACCGCGTACTCCCGAATAAATTAAAGTTTTTTTTATTCTCATTCAATTGATATGGTCGGGAGTACAAAATGTTCTTTATCAAGGTTAATTTCGAAGTAATCCACCAAATAAAACACCAAAAGTCGTTGAGATCGAACTGATTCGATTCTCTTGTGTCGGGAGTAAGCCTGCAGCTGCATCGGACTGCATAGCGCTGTAATCGCTTGCAATGGAACGTATAATAAAGTCTTGAGTAAGGAATAAAGTTCAATATTGTATCACCTTACAAAAAATACCGCATGTTATCTCAGGACGAACTGACGGTTACTTTTGGTCAGATATCAGTAAGAGACAGTGTCTGTTGTTAGTATGTTTTGTCTCTGTCGCTCGATAAAAAGTAAAAAACAAACCGACTAAGCTATCCGACATTTATCAGTAGGAATGTGAAATGTATTTTTTTTACATTTCATTTGTAAATCAGATTTATACAAAACGTAACCCAAATATAATTTTCTTTATTTTCCGAGGGCACAAACTCTTTTGTTTTCAGTATTTATTTCCTACGGAATGGAAATGAGGCGATCTCTATTCATAATTCGTTTCGAATATTGCCCTATACAATTTCTAGAGCGATACTGTTAACAAGTTTAAGGACACTCACCCACGATCTACTTTTGTAGAACTGATAATTTAACCCGCCATGTGTTCTGACCGACTTATTGTATGTCGCGTGTGTTGCACTATTGTTCCGTTTGTTCTATTTTTAAACGTATAAAATCGGTCAGCGGTTATCGCGTGAGCACCCTTAGAGGAAATTTCTTTCTCGAAATATAGCGGTGTTGACGTTTACTAGCAAGTAACATCTAATATTACGGAAATGTCGCGATAAATAACAAGATTCGATTTTCGGGGCCTATTGGAAACGCTTTTTGAACGGTTATAGTTTTGTTGGTAAATGGAAAAATTTTGCGTTTATTAAACGTTGAATGTAAACATATGGATAAATATATCATACACATTAATCTCAATTAAAGGAAAGCAGAAGTAGACGTACTACGAAATACATATATTTCAATGCATACAATTTAGGAATAGGATTTAGACAAAGGAAAAGTTTCCCAGATATTATAATAATTCCAGAGCCTAAACTACTACCCTATCTGTATCTGTCGGTCCTGCGGCTGATCTCCCTCCAGTCGTGTCGGTTATATCCCACTTGGCTACGAGAGTGAAGGAAGAGAGAGTGCTTCTGTGTTTTGTGCATACACTTGGGCAATATAAAATAACTCCTGCGTAGCGAGCCTGGTTTCAATGAAACCGGCTACCGTCACCGAAATCGGTGTGGGAGGCGTTATTATTATTAATAGAGCAGTAAGTCAGAAAACGCAGTCTCGAAAAATGTAAAGTAGGGCTTTAAGTGCCATTTTCTCGAAACAGCCTTTTCTGACTTACTATTTTCTATCTCTCCAAGTTTGCTTGTAAAACCGAACTAGCCCACTCTAATTGTAGCATTATTCCACTTGAATACTAATGTAACTAGCCGGTTAACTCCGAAACTTTATTAACGCGTTATGAGGCTAATGTGTGTTGGGCAACATCAGAATACTTGTTTTGTTTCGCGTTGCCCGTTAATAATCGTAAATTGACCGTAGGCTTTGAAAGTTGGTGTCTAATGTAAAAGTGTGGTAACAAATTGGATTACTTACATCAGCTAAGGTGAGATTTTTTGATTTATGACACCGCATCTATTTCACATCTATTACAGGGTGATGGTGCTTATATCAAGAATATAGTGTGAAAAGAATGACGCGTAGAACATTTTTTTGTTTTGCCACCTCATATAAATTACTTAATATATTAACTCAAAAAACTTAAAAGGTCTCAATTAACCACAAGGTTCTTACTATGCTGGAGCTCGCTGGCTCCTAGTCTATACACACGAACGCACTGGTCGTTGACCTGAGACCTGACCAGGATTGAAACTCATCTGTTTTGTGACTTTTATGGAGAACTTTTGTCGCGTTATGGTAGGTAATTTATATGACGTGCCAAAACAAAAAATGCTCTATGTTTCCTTCTCTTCACACTTAATTATGCATAATATATGAACCATGAACCACCTGTATACCTACTCAAATAGGTATAGTCTGTTTTGATTTCTTGAAATAGAAGTGTAAACAAAGTATAATGTCATCATCTTTTTAGCTATGACGCTACTCCTCCTAAAGTATTTCATGGGGAATAGTTGCCTACACTCGCCACGCTTGGTAGGCGGGTTGGCAAGCGCAGTTTTTAGATAATAACAATGTCCGCTGAAACGCTGCTGCGCATTTCCTGATATAATTATATTCTCTCTGTCATCTTTTACAACACCTACGGGGGAGATATCTTTTCTATTTTTTTTAATTAACAGGAAAACTTACAGCTACATGAGACAAAACAGAAATTACTTAGATTCCAAATAAGAGCTAATTACAAGTTTTCCCATATAAAGGATACATAAGAATAGAAAAAGCTCACTTAATATATAAATAAAATAACACGATAAAATATACAAAGAGTAACAACACAACAAGCAAGAAGGATGATTGCATTATTCCCGTAAAACAATATGGGCGGTTAATATAATGAAAGCACTATATCCAGATTATTTAACTCAAAAATACTCTACCAGTAGGTAGAGAATAAAGATACAGATTTGCTTTATGGCCTTAGTACTGGTAGGAGCTATATGGAGTTTAGTGGCCTCTGGCCTGTCCCTGTGGTCTCTGCCTGCATTATTGGTCTGAAATCAACGCAGAATTGTGCCGCACCGCACGCGCCGCAGCCGCTGCACTACCCTAACAATAGCTTGTGCTTTGCGAGCGCTGCGCCTAGGTCTGCGTTCACCTTTAATAGCCTAGCGAAATCGGTAGGGTTTCGTTCAAAATTTACGAGATTCGCTTAAAGCTTGGGCAGTTTTGCCCTTCAAATCCCTTGAGTATTTGTGTAGGAGTTTAAGCTTAAGATTAATGTGCCAACAGAGACAGCGACTCGCATGAGTAGCATGTTTTTATTTTGGCAAAATGTGCCTTTTTATGACTTTAAATAAAAATAATATATCTATGCACACATCAAGACGCACCATGTCAATCTTGACCCGTTGAAAGTATCAAAGGGGGTGTGTTGGGTTTTACGCCTTAAGTTTACCAGACAACAGGAAGTATCTACACTAATATTATAAAGAGGAAAGATTTGTATTTTTGTATGTAACGAATTAACTCAAAAAGTACTGAACCGATTTTAATATTTCTTTCTCGTTAGAAAGCTACATTTTCACTGAGTAACATAGGCTATATAAAAAACAATTGCTGTTCGTTAGTCTCGCTAAAACTGAAGATCAGCTGAACTGATTCGGCTATTTTTGAAATATTCGTGGAAGTCCCGGGAAGGTTTACACGGTTTCTATGCTCAACGAAGTGAGCACGGGTCAGCTAGTATTTAATACTTTTATGTATAAAATGTTTGTTTGCACCATAGGGATTTGTAATATAAAATGTATATTATATTCTTTGCCTCCGCTCCAGTAAGCGTATAAGCGTGAAACATAATATACTGCAAAAGTAAAATATAATTTTAATGGAACATTGTGGATATGTAAATGGTTAGTTAATTAGCAGGAAACGCGCGGTTTCGGCGGGGGCGGGCAAGGGTGTAAGGGCTACGACAAATTGCTCTAAGGGCTGGTGGCAATTACCGCAGGCTGTTACCACTTGCCGGCTATTGCCGCTGTTGCTATTTCTGTTGCCGCTCTGTTGCCACGTTCAGATTAAACGCTTTACATATTTTTGCGCTTAACTCTCAATGAATTCAGCGTAATTACGAGACAAACGAAATTAATTTTATATTTCTAATATTAAGAGCTCAGATTATGAAACAATAGGCAGATAGAGTGCACTGAAGATCTGGGTGTAGCCGTAAATACCCGAAAAAAGTCAGTCTGCTATGTAATTAATGATGTACAATTTCTACAAACCGCAGTTTACTTAAACATTTTAAATACGATTTACGAGGAAATAGTCTTTTGTTTGACTGCTATGTTATGGCGTTGGCGCTAATTGTTAAAACAATTTTTGAAATTTTAGTAAACTACTTGATTGTATTTTTCTCTTTTTAAGCCCCGACAAAACAGAGGGGGTTTATAAATTTGACGTAGGTGTCTGTCTCTGACATACTAATAGTAGGACTTAAACAAAGGAACCGATTTAGATCTTATTTTTTTTTGTTTGAAAGCTTACGTGATCACCAGAAGTTCGTTCACTGCATAAAATGTCTGGGTTACCTTACATAAAAAATGTTTTGTTTAAGTTAATATACCAAAATTATGTTTCTTCGTTAGTTGAAGTCTTGCTTTATTTATGTTCTTACAGTGGTATGTTTAAGTTTCTTATGATTCCTGAGAAATTTGCCGAATAATTTTGAAATGTGCATGAGAATAGAATAGAATAAATTTATTTATTGAATTGTTTAAAAAGACTAAAAAAACACGCTTGATTGCATTATCATTATCCTTGATGAGTATGCAAAATTTCAAATTAATCAGCTATTCTGGAAATTGGTTTTTCACCAAATATTGATTGATTGATTGATAAAAATTATGTTCAAAGATTCCGTAACATACATACATATTACATAGATACATACGTACAACCCAAGCTTTTAAAAGCGGGTTAGCAAAAAGAACACGACAGCATAAAATACTTCAAGATTCTTTTTACCAAATCGGCGCGCACAACAACCAATGAACTTAACAAAGTAAACTGGCACATTTATCTTTCCTCAACGTATATATATTGTTAATTTGTTAAGTGATAAAATTGTAGGAAAACATGTAGGAATAGTTTCACACGGTCTGAACCTTCGGGCAACTTTCTCCGGGCAAAATGGGATAGCAAACAATCAGTACGTCGCGCCGCGTCGCGCCGGACACGCAAGGCTCGAAACGCGACGCCCGACGGCAGCGGCGATACTTAAAAAAAAAAAAAAGTTATTCAACATAGAATTAGGGCTTTCCCTCGCCGGTATTTATGGGCATCGAACAGACGAAATAATAGTCTTGAAACTAGGGCTGGATTTTATCTACATCATTGGGTAAGGCCCGAATAAAGAAATCAATCTTAAACCCAACCTCACTTGAGAACCTATTTGACAGATAAAACAACGTTTCGTTTCGCTTTTAAAAGTGAACAACTTTATTAAATTTACATAGTACTTTTATTTCCTTTCTTTTTATAACGTTATATTAATATTAGATTACGGCAAAACATTAAATAAGTATAATATATATTTTTACGTTTTAAAAAAGAAAAAAATTAAAGGATATAAGTAAGTAAAGTTCTTCATTTTGAAAAGTGAAACGAAACGTTTTTTATCTGTCAAATGGGTTCTCAAGTGAGGTTGGGATTGAGATTGTTTTATTAATACGGGCCTAAGGGCCGTATTCGTAGGGCAAAAACGCCTCGTTCCACTTTTAAAAATTGAGAATTTTACTTATGTCATAACTTTAATTTTTTTCATTCTTAAAACGTAAAAATAAAGATTATAAAAATATACATTATACTTATTATATTGTTTCCTGTAATCTATAATATGAATATAACGCTATAAAAAGAAAATAAATTAAAGTACTATGTAACATTAATAAAGTTGTTCACTTTTAAAAGTGAAGCGAAACGTCGTTTTAACTGTCAAATAGGTTGTCAAGGTGAGGTTGGGTTTGAGATTGTTTTATTTATACGGGCCTAAGACTGGTTCTCCACTAGAGGTAAGCGATAGCCTGTGTAGGTACATATTGGCTATGGGTAACTTTACGACAATTGTGCGAACATGGTTTATGTAAAGAAGGACTCGAAATCTATTATTATCGTTTTTTAATAATGTTTAGAAATACATACATTTTATAAAAATAACAACAGCACACACTCTTGTATTAAGTACATGTAGTAATAGTAGGTTTAACACATTTGGCGATATTTCTTTCAGGGCGGTGATTCTCAGGCCTCGAACTTAGTTTTTAACCGACTTCCAAAAAAAGGAGGAGGTTCTCAATTCGTCTGTATGTTTTTTTTTTTTTTTTTTTTTTTTTTTTTATGTTTGTTACCTCAGAACTTTCGCCTGGGTGAACCGATTTGGATGATTTTTTTTTTGTTTGAAAGGTGGTGCTTCCCGTTTGGTCCCATTGTCACCAAAGTGGTGACCTGATGATGGGATCCGTGAGGAATCGAGGGAACTCCTCAAAATTTATATGGAAACATATATAGATTTTGATGTTTTCTGAAGTAGCCCAAGCATATGTTACCAAATAGTAAGATTTTGCAACACATCCTGGACCTAAAGTACTGAACAGAACTTCTGAGTCCTTAGAGATACACGTTTGAAGATTGCAGCGTTGTTTAAAGGAATGCAAGCATATGCCACTACGTCAATTACAGTGTTGTACCAGTGGTTACCAAAGTGGTGACCTGATGATGGGATCCGTGAGGAATCGAGGGAACTCCTCAAAATTTATATGGAAACATATATCGATTTTGATGTTTTCTGAAGTGGCCCAAGCATATGTTACCAAATAGTAAGATTTTGCACCATATCCTGGACCTAAAGTACTGAACAGAACTTTTGAGTCCTTAGAGATACACGTTTGAAAATTGCAGCGTTGTTTAAAGAAATGCAAGCATACGCCACTACGTCAATTACAGTGTTGTACCAGTGTTTACCAAAGTGGTGACCTGATGATGGGATCCGTGAGGAATCGAGGGAACTCCTCAAAATTTATATGGAAACATATATCGATTTTGATGTTTTCTGAAGTGGCCCAAGCATATGTTACCAAATAGTAACATTTTGCACCATATCCTCGACCTAAAGTACTGAACAGAACTTTTGAGTCCTTAGAGATACACGTTTGAAGATTGCAGCGTTGTTTGAAGAAATGCAAGCATACGTCACTACGTCAATAACAGTGTTGTACCAGTGTTTACCAAAGTGGTGACCTGATGATGAGATCCGTGAGGAATCGAGGGAACTCCTCAAAATTTATATGGAAACATATATCGATTTTGATTTTTTCTGAAGTATCCCAAGCATATATTACCAAATAGTAAGATTTTGCACCATATCCTGGACCTAAAGTAGTAAACAGAACTTCTGAGTCCTTAGAGATACACGTTTGAAGATTTCAGCGTTGTTTAACTAAAAATCTTAAAATAAAATAATTTTAAACAAAAAAAAAACCGACTTCAAAAGGTGAACTAAAAAGCAAAAAATAAATTTACTTCGCACAAAGTAATACTTATTTTCACTTAAAGAAATAAATTTATTCTATAATTTTGAAGTCGGTGCCAAGTAAGTACTTCAACAACCTTACTGCAACATCAAATTACTAAATATATGTAGGCAGTCACAGAAAAAAGAATCAGAAAACAATATATAACTATCAATGTAACTATTACTATATACTAAAATTATGAAAGAACGCTGGACTTGGCACCGACTTCAAAATTATAGAATAAATTTATTTCTTTAAGTGAAAATAAGTATTACTTTGTGCGAAGTAAATTTATTTTTTGCTTTTTAGTTCACCTTTTGAAGTCGGTTTTTTTTTTGTTTAAAATTATTTTTTACTATCGGTCTGTCCCGCTCATGCAAATGAGATTTAGCGCGCGTGCGAGCGGGATATACTAATATTCGAACTTTTTTCCACTGCCCGAGAATCGTGCTCCAGGGCGGTGATTCTCAGGCCCCGAACTTAGTTCTGATTATTAGTATATCCTGCTCGTATGCGCGGCAAATCTCACTTGCATGAGCGGGACAGACCGATAGTAAAAACTAAGTTCGAGGCCTGAGAATTAGGGCCCAGGTCTATGAAAATATTTTTTAATTCATTTTAACTTGAAACTTAAAAAAAAAATATATAAATTAATGTTGGATTTTCGAGAACAGTCGCCCTGTTTTAAGATTTCATAAATGCATCTTCATGTTTTTTATAACACATTACATATTTTGTCACAATTGTAGGAATACAAGAGGGTCATTAATTGTTATCTATCTATACATATAATAAATCTGTAGAGGAGTCGTGTCTGTACATTGAAGATATTTGAGAAAAAATATTATAGGGGACCTTTATTTACGCAATAGTACCCAAAACTATGATTTTTGAAATTTTTGTCTGTTTGTCTGTTTGTCTGTGGGTTTGTGCACGCTAATCTCAGAAACGGCTTATCCGATTTAGATGTACTGTACAATAATATATTGCGGCAAGCTTCACTTAACATTTAGTGTTTGTTTTATGTAAATCGGTTCATAAATAAAAAAGTTATGACAATTTAAAAACATCATGTCGTACTTGCTGGACGTTTGTAGGAAGCGCGCCGGGCCGAGAGCCGCGCCGCGCCGCCGCGGTATTTTATTCGAAGCGAATACACGGGGGGACAATGGCATTCGACAAGAGTGAATTTCATTTACTTATAATATTGTTATTATTTTATAGGGTTATAGGGTCCCTAATATATAGAATTTTGATTTACACGTGTTAATAATTAAACTAAAAAAGTTAGGTAAATATATCATAGATTGATGTATTCGATCTTTTTATTCTAGGTAGGGACAATCTAAGTAAGTTTCTTGAGTTTCTTTATTACGATAGTTTTTTGTATAAAATCAGTATATTTGTTAGCGTAGGTTAGTAATAAATACATTAAAACCGGCCAAGTGCGAGTTGGACTTGCGCTCCGAGAGCTCTATATAAACCTGTTTGACATAGATTTTAAATTTAGTTACAGTTTGAAGATATTAGAGACCTGAGTAGAAAAAGGTACTTAGTACCTAAGTTTTAAAAAATAAAAACGTATGGTTTTCGTAATTTATCTTTTGTCTGTACTATCTAAACGTTGCTTGGTTTCAAATTTCATGATTATTAATTTCAAATTGCTTTAACGCATTTATGTGTTAACAGTGAAATTAATTATTAAAGGAATTTTTTAGCCAAATACTTAAATGTTGATATAGTATTCTGTTATACAAATCTGTCTTACAAGCGATAGCGCGATGCAGAACCATAATAGGCGACATCTATACGCCAAATGCCGTACTTTTAATACAGTTAAATAGCAAAGTTAAATAAATTAAACCTTAGTTTTTATGTTTAAAAACTAAGAAATAAAAATATCAAGAAGAAATAAATTTAATTTATAGGTAAGAAAACATACCTAAGTTGTACCTAACAAGGTACAACTTAGGTATGTTTTCTTTCTTTTGGACTTTCTATATTTTGCTTCTTTTCTGTATAAAATCAGTTAGTACTTTAACTGTCAAGTGTACTTATAAAAGACCGCAAAATTTTTCGGTGCGCCGACAATGATATAATGTGATAAAAATTATAAATAGAAACGATTATAGTCTGCAGTCGCTGCGGCGCAAAATCCATACAAATCTTAGTACAGAGATGTTCGTCGTGTATCAAGTAGTCCCGTTCGTATTATAGTAATTACTAATTATACACGGTCATTTGTCAAGTTGGTAGTCGGAATTTTCAGTATACTATATAAATTAGTTTTTCAAATACCCAAGTGACAGTGTTCATAAAGTAAAATTATATTTAAAACAGATTTATTATAACACTGCCCTTAATCACTTTTCCACGCGTACGAAGTCGCGGGCACAGCTAGTAATTTATAACATCTAACTATCGACTATTTTTAGATTGTCTTAAATTTTACCAGTACGGTATCGTTAATAATGGTTTGTCTATGTAAATTAAGATTTTCAACATTTATATATTTTTTTAAAAGTTGCCAGCCCTAGGTCGCGTGCTCTAATACAATTTATGCATCAGATTTGGCTACTTTGTTTGGCATAAAAAGGTTTTATTGGCGATACTCACAACCATTACCTGCAGGAAGGTTCGATACGTTTAGATGTTATGTCATTAATCGATATCTTTATATCAATAAAAGCAAAATAGTTCTGTAATAATTATAAACAAAAATAATCAAAAAGTCATGCAGTTATGACGCGATGACGAAGTTCGAAAATAAAATGTATCTATGGGATTTGACATATGCACACGGAAAAGTTTGAAGTGACTTACAAGTAAGTCATGGAACTTGTGAGTAAGTAAGTGACTTACAAGTTAAAATACTTACAAGGTAAGTCGTAGTTTTGTTACAAATGTAACAAAACTACGCTTAGTTAGTTTGCGTGACACTGTGTCACATAGTATGCGTGGCGTAGTTTATACCGGCCACACTGAGCGACTTACAGAACATTGACTCATATTTTATTTGGTCTGAGATTAATACATTGCGCTAATCAAATAATATATTATTATTATCTCTTTCTCTTCTATTCTTCTGTCTTCCCTTATATATAAAAATGCATTGCTGTTCTCACTAAAACTCGAGGCTGAAGCGATTCGGTAATTGATAGTCTTGAAATATTCGTAGAAGTCCCAGGAAGGTTTAAACGGGTCATTACAAACTGTTTGTATGGTCAACGTAGTGGGTACGGGTCCTCTAGTTTTGTTGTTGAAAATGTTGAAAATCTTAATTTACATAGATTATTATTAGTTATATTTAGGGCCGATTTTTCAATCGTCAGATAACTTTTATCAAATGAATAATTAAGTGACATTGGCTGATTTTATATGGAACAAATATGGAACAAAAAACCGGCCCTAAGAATATTTATTTAATTTAAATAGTGTTAACCTAGTGTATGCAGCTAACTTAGCTTATATAATCCCGAGCAAGATTTACACAAGAGTGCTCAACTTCACATGTTTGAATTTTAGTTGAGAAAATGTAGGCTGTCGTGCTTATCACAGTCGGAAGGTAGACGCGGATGTCCTCTGTGAGCATCATAAGATTGATGGCGTCTGGGATCGTGCTGATTCTAAAGGATGCGGGTAGACCTACTCTATTTCTCGAGTTCAGACTTCAGGTAAGCGTTAATGTGTTTAGGTAATGAAAACTTATAAGAATATACATAGTCTATCATATACTTGTTAAACTAGATTCTTTTTACTTTTATATACAAAGGATTAATAATGCTTAATTATTACTAGAATTAAAGTTTAAGCTGTCAAAGAGACAGAAGAATGATGGTCAATATTTTTGGTTTGCTAAAAAATTGTGATCGCGTAAACCAAAACAAATTTTCTTTGATAATATACAAGTTTGTCTATTTGTGACATACAATTTAATTTAATTAGTTAAAATGTGATAGTAAACTATGCTATCTCCAATCTGGTTTCCTTCCAAATGTACATACTCTGGAATAATTGTCCTTACGGGGAAAACGAAGACTAATTTCTTATTATTACAGTGAAACTTGGTTAAGTGGGACCTGGATAAGTGAGAAACCTCCCTAACTGGAACTCATGTTGAGGTCCCGACACTTTGGCACTGAATTACCTCTATTAGTGGGACGAGGTAAGCCTCTATATCTGGGATTTGTTCTTTCGATTTATCAGCATAGTTACCTCTATAACTGAGACAGCGAGTAAATTTTATATGCATAAACCTCTGTAACTGAGATAACATTGTTTGTTTACTCATTGTTATTCTACCCACAAATTCCACACGTAATTCCAAATACGTAAGTACAAATTTTGAGCTTCAATTAACTTCAGTTTTAGTTTCGCTTTACTATCATCATTGAAAAATGCCAAAACGAAAGCTACAATCGTTATCATTACGTGAAAAACTGAAGTTAATATCCGTTTATGAAAGTGGGAAGACACGCGAAGAAGTTTATACCGAATTTAATGTGCCAAAATCTACTCTTTGTAGAATAATTTAGAATAAACATATTTTTTTTTTATTAAAACTCATTTACATACATAACACGTTATTTTATTTAATGATCGCACCTGTATAACTGAAATAGCTTTTTTTTTTACCTCTATTAATGGAACCCTCTGTAAATGAGACAGATATTTATTTATACCTGTATATCTGAGACACTCGGTAAGTGAAATACCTCTATAAGTGAAACGACATTGCAGGTCCCTTGATGTCTCACTTAACCAGGTTTCACTGTATATATTTCTTATAACTTACAAGATAAATCAATTTTAGCAGTTTATTTGCATCGACTTATGGACGTCTCTGTGTTCTTAATTTATTACTTTTCTTTGAAGTGCTTCGAAGAAATCTAACTTTGTTATTATAACAAACATTTCAATTTATGTTTAAGAAATACAATAAGAAACATAAATCGCACCGACTATTTCATTGTCAGATTTTTTGTAATGTTAATAAAACTTGTAATAATAGAATTCATTAAACGACTTCAACCCTTTCTGAAAATTACGAAATGAAAAAAAATAAACCCAAACATTATATGGAATCTCGTTAAAACTTTTTATTGCGTCGTAACAGAAATTTCACAGTCACTAACAAGGTTTTATTTAATTCAATTTACAAAAAACTTACACATTGAAATATCCGAAATACTCTCAACGGCCCTAAGCAATTTGTTCATGTTCAATATCTGCAAAATAATAAAAATTCCGACCTCATCTCGGAGGAGTTACGTATTTATAATTCATTGAGGAACTTTATTTTGATGTACTTTACGTTGTGCCCCGAATACGTAAATTTTGTCTTTGTGTCAAACGTGTTTTAATGTACCTAATCCATTGCCCTAAAATTGTGAATTATCGATAAAAAATATGTATAAAAAGCAATTTAAATACAAATTTACAGTTTTAATTTTCTCTGAAAAATTTATTCCTTATCGAGTTTTTACTACATTAATTCCTATGGTAATTGGTTAAGGTAAGGTCTACAGTTTTTCAATAATCCAATCGCAAATCACAATTCAATCTCACTATACTAACAGTCTCTACATAATTGGTCTAAATCGTTTTGGAGAGGCAATTGTTTGGATAAGCCGTATAAAACGGGGGATAGCGTATCAATCGCCGCTACCGGCTTATAATTTGTATCGTGAATGATACAATCTCGCATCGAGATCGTTGATTGTGGCAATGATAATACCTCTAGTCTCAACGTCTAGCGGGCGGCGTGGCGCCACGACTATTATCTGAGAAAGGTAATAATTGACACACCTATTCCGTCCAATAAATAACTAATGTAGATCACTTTAATGTAGTAAAAAAGTTCAAATGTAGCGTATTTAAAGACGACCTTGCGTGGCGCAGTGGTTGAGAGCGTTGAATGTCGAGAGGTCGCGGGTTCGAATCCCGCTGAAGGAACAAAAAGATTATATTCCCGAGTCATGTATGTATATTAAATTTGTGTATAATAATAGGTATAATAAAAATCTTAATTGTGTGTATAATTAAAAGTATTAAATATTTAACCGTTGTGTGGTACCTACCTGTAACACAAGTTCTTCGGATACTTAAAGCTAGGCCAGTGGACGTGGGAAGTTTTTTGAAAAAAAAAAGTTATTTCCTTTACGTAGAATCGAACTTATTTAAGTCGAGAGGCTGGTAATATGAATACACATTCATCCGAAAATGGTCACGATTAGGTCTGTACTATTCTTGATTTGTAAAGCTCTGGTTTCCTAGGATAGAGAGAAAGATAGATAAACCGTCTTATTTTCTTTACATAGAAAAATTTCATTCACCGTTATCCTAAGAAACAAGACATCACGAATAAATTATAAGGCAGATCAAACTCTTGCGTGTTCCCTGACCCTACATGACAGATTTTACCTTAAATATAAAGTAACTTTGTTTTAGTCAGTAGTGTTTTAATTACACTAAACTTTATAACTTACCTATCTCAGAGGAGTAAATTAGTTCTTGTTACGCTCAGTAATCAAGCTATTAAACGTTGAACTTGGTTTCATACGTTTACTTAATGGCAAAAGTTTGTCCAAGCAAACATATCTATACTAATTTTTTTTTAACGCGCTAATCTCAGGTACTACTGGTCCGATTTGAAAAAATCTTTTTTTGATAGTCCATTCATAGAGGAAGGTTTAAGGCTATATAACATTACGCTGCGACCAATAGGAGCGAAGCGTCAGTGAGAAATGTTGCAACAACGGGGAAAATTATTCACATTGGGGACTTTCATTGCGTTCATAAAATGTTTAAGTCACTAAAAAAACCACGCAAACGAAGTCGCAGGCACAGCTAGTCTAATAATATTTGTAAAGGAAGAAACACAGATTATTTTGTCCGACTGTACCTTCACTAGTTACTAGTTTCTACTTATTAATTATTAACCCCCGACAAAGCAGAGGGGTATTATAAGCTTGACATGTCTGTGTGTGTATTTTCTTTAAGGTTATTATAATTTCATTGTAATCCCGACCGGCTTCAAAGGAGTTATTTTTATGGCGCCCAGGAGTGTGCTCAATTTACGAGTAACACTCCATTAATTTTCGGCAGGCACAACTGACAGATGTCCTGACGTAGTGTGCAGGACCGAAGGCATCGGGCCTTTGAAATTAATAATTAGATACCTACATTAAAGGCATTAAAATTTTAAGAAAACCCCTAATAGTGAAGGAACTTAAGAACTTAGCAAAAATGGAAAAACACTGGCGTTTGCGTAATCTTTAAAAAAATCCAGATCAAAATCGGTTTTATTCGTTTGATAGCCTCCGAGGCTCAAAAAATGCTTTACATGTCATTCTCTTCACACTATATATTCGGCTTATTATATGAACCATGAATCATTCTGTATAAGCATAGTACAAATGTTTTGCTCTCATGACACGATTTTGTACTCTCTTATCAATGTCGTTTGCTCGTAAAGTGCGAATACTCACTACTGTTACTTTATATGAATATACAACGTTCACAAAATCTTGACAATATTACAAAAACGGTTATGTGGATGTATTTTGTTTTCTATTTCACGCAACAAATTTGAATTGATATAGGTACTTAGCAACAATGCTCAGAAAAAATCACTTTGATCAGTATCCGAAATTGTGTATGCATGATACCTAATGGAATAGACTTTATCCCACCAAAAACATTTTCATGTAAAAATGTTGCCAAGACGAGTCTATATAGCTTACCCTGTGAAAAAGTTATCAGATATCGTATAAAGCCAAGCTCTAAAGACTACTCGCCCTAAATCTACCAGCACCTTGATCAAAATCTATCAAAAAGTGGACAAATCCCATGTAGAACCAAAGGTCTTGATCTATGCGCCCTTACTTTACTAGGCTTAGCTTCTCTTACTCTACATTTCAGTTAAAACGTGAGCTTGGCTTTATACGATATCTGATAACTTTTTCACAGGGTAAGCTATATAGACTCGTTTTAGCAACATTTTTACATGAAAATGTTTTTGGTGGGATTTTATTTATTTTTGTAAGTTGGTTAATGGACTTGTTTGAGTTTAAAAATAACCTATTTTGACCCCGGGCAATTAATTTCGCCTTATTCTTCGTCTGGAATTTAGATGATTTATTGTATTTCTCTTTCATTTGATACCCATATTGTGAGAGTATCTGTGAAAACGATAAATCGCTATTTTGGATTAAAAATAGCGGCATTCATGAAATCTTGTATGAATTGTATTTGTTTTCTCAAACTATCTCATCATTTGTTACCCATATTGTAGGGGTTGATATGAAAACTATAAGTCTCCATTGTGGCTGTGTAACACCGAACTTCAATAAAACACCTCACTACTATAATTGAACTCTCTTTATACTGTATTCTTGTTTTTTTTTTCGAAAGTGCTATAACTATCCGGGTGGCTAGTTGTTTAATCATAAGCTTGTTTAATAATTTTAGTGTTTGCTAAAATAATAATAATAATAATATCTCCCACACTGATTTCGGTGACGGTGACCGGTTTCATTGAAACCAGTCCAGCTACGCAGGAGTTATTTTATAGTGCCCAAGTGTGTGCGCAATGCATAGAAGCACTCTCTTTTTCTTCACTCTCGTAACCCACTGGGACGGATAACCGACACGACTGGCGGGAGATCAAGCGCAGGACCGACTTTTTACATGCCCATCCGACGGATGGATCATATTTCTTGTCAGCCAATTAGGTGACCAGCCTGCCTGGTCTAAACCAAACTTAAAACGTGTTTCCAACGTGGGAATCGAACCCACGACGACCACAGTCGAGAGCCAGGCTCTAAACCACTAGACCACGGAGGCGAATAACTAAAATTGTATAAATAAATTGATCGTGTCATATTGAAACTTATAAAATTTTGTCATGCGCCAATCGTCGAAAAAAAAAGTCGATAAAGTACTTAATTTATGGTCACAAATTTCTTTGAGTATCGAAGTTTTTACAATTTAGACTACAAAAAATCTACGCATTTGGAGTTTTATGTAACGTTTGTTTTTCGTTTATTATTATCATTATAAAACGTTACCGACTGTTAAATGTTTGTGTTTAGATGTTTCACAGTTCTAAACATAGATGTCGCTGTTAGGCACCTGCATCGCGCTATCGATGTCGAACGATTTTTATATAAGATTATACGGATATTACTTTTCCCTAGAAAAACAGAAAGTATAATACGGCTCGGTATCTTCAATACCGGGTCCTTCGACCCCACGTAGAGGGGCTCATTAGCCCCTGGTCGTGGTTCCCCCGCTCCCGGCCACTCTGGCCAGGTGAGCGTGTGAAAATCATAGGTAGGCTATTAATACTGACGTTAGCTTTATAATCATCTCACATCATTTTGTTGTTTTATTTAACAACAGATGGAGCTTGTCCGGACTTGTTCCATACACCGACAGTTATATTATCTAATGTGTGACCGACAGCAATTTACAACTATTAGCTGCCTGCATATTCGCGCTATTTTAAATAAGTGGAATAAAAAAAAAAATCCTCATAAATAATATTATAATAATATATTTTTCATCTTCGGTAAAAGTCGGTCACCGATTAATAATTGGTGACCGACTTTTTGTAGATGAATAATAGAATATACTGATTGCAGTAGTGCAATGCACTCAACATACATACAGTCGGACATAAATTATATGGAGCAAAACTCTGAACGATTATGGGTCCTACAAAAAGTAGGTCGTAGGTTATTTATGTACTTGTATATTATATTCCTTTTATAAATTAAAGATCATCAGATCCTTATAATAAACATCCGAATATGGTGGTCCACCATATTATTGGATTCAAAAGCGCAGCGCCGCGACGCTTGCCGACGCCCAGCGCCGCGACGCCAAGCGCCGCGACGCCTACCGACGCTCAGTACCGCGACGCCTGCCGACGCCCAGCGTCGCGACGCCTGCCGACGCCCAGCGCCGCGACGCCTACCGACGCCCAGCGCCACGACGCCCAGCGCCGCGACGCCTACCGACGCTCAGCGCCGCGACGCCTGCCGACGCCCAGCGCCACGACGCCTGCCGACGCCCAGCGCCGCGACGCCTGCCGACGCCCAGCGCCGCGATGCCTGCCGACGCCCAGCGCCGCGACGCCTGCCGACGCCCAGCGCCGCGACGCCTGCCGACGCCCAGCGCCACGACGCCTACCGACGCCCAGCGCCGCGACGCCTAGCGTCACGACGCCTGCCGACGCCCAGCGCCGCGACGCCAAGCGCCGCGACGCCTACCGAAGCCCAGCGCCGCGACGCCTACCGACGCCCAGCACCGCGACGCCTGCCGACGCCCAGCGTCGCGACGCCTGCCGACGCCCAGTGCCACGACGCCCAGCGCCGCGACGCCTAACGACGACCAGTGTAGCGACGTCTAGAGCCGCGACGCCTGCCGACGTCTAGCGCCGCGACGCCTACCGACGCCCAGCGCCGCGACGCCTGCCGACGCCCAGCGCCGCGACGCCTGCCGACGTCTAGCGCAGCGACGCCTGCCGACGCCCAGCGTCGCGACGCCTGCCGACGCCCAGCGCCGCGACGCCTGCCGACGCCCAGCGCCACGACGCCTGCCGACGCCCAGCGCCGCGACGCCTGCCGACGCCCAGCGTCACGACGCCTGCCGACGCCCAGCGCCGCGACGCCTACCGACGCCCAGCGCCACGACGCCCAGCGCCACGACGCCTACCGACGCTCAGCGCCGCGACGCCTGCCGACGCCCAGCGCCGCGACGCCTGCCGACGCCCAGCGTCGCGATGCCTGCCGACGCCCAGCGCCGCGACGCCTGCCGACGCCCAGCGCCGCGACGCCTGCCGACGCCCAGCGCCGCGACGCCTGCCGACGCCCAGCGCCGCGACGCCTGCCGACGCCCAGCGCCGCGACGCCTGCCGACGCCCAGCACCGCGACGCCTGCCGACGCCCAGTGCCACGACGCCCAGCGCCGCGACGCCTAACGACGCCCAGCGTAGCGACGTCTAGAGCCGCGACGCCTGCCGACGTCTAGCGCCGCGACGCCTACCGACGCCCAGCGCCGCGACGCCTGCCGACGCCCAGCGCCGCGACGCCTGCCGACGCCCAGCGCCGCGACGCCTGCCGACGCCCAGCGCCGCGACGCCTGCCGACGCCCAGCACCGCGACGCCTGCCGACGCCCAGCGCCGCGACGCCTGCCGACGCCCAACGCCGCGACGCCTGCCGACGCCAAGCGCCGCGACGCCTACCGAAGCCCAGCGCCGCGACGCCTACCGACGCCCAGCACCGCGACGCCTGCCGACGCCCAGCGTCGCGACGCCTGCCGACGCCCAGTGCCACGACGCCCAGCGCCGCGACGCCCAGCACCGCGACGCCTGCCGCTTAGCGCCGCTTAGCGCCGCGACGCCTGCCGACGCCCAGCGTCACGACGCCAAGCGCCGCGACGCCTACCGAAGCCCAGCGCCGCGACGCCTACCGACGCCCAGCGCCGCGACGCCTACCGACGCCCATCGCCGCGACGCCTGCTGACGCCCAGCGTCGCGACGCCTGCCGACGCCCAGTGCCACGACGCCCAGCGTAGCGACGTCTAGCGCCGCGACGCCTGCCGACGTCTAGCGCCGCGACGCATACCGACGCCCAGCACCGCGACGCCAAGCGCCGCGACGCCTACCGACGCTTAGCGCCGCGACGCCTGCCGACGCCCAACGCCGCGACGCCTGCCGACGCCAAGCGCCGCGACGCCTACCGAAGCCCAGCGCCGCGACGCCTACCGACGCCCAGCACCGCGACGCCTGCCGACGCCCAGCGTCGCGACGCCTGCCGACGCCCAGTGCCACGACGCCCAGCGCCGCGACGCCCAGCACCGCGACGCCTGCCGACGCCCAGCGTCGCGACGCCTGCCGACGCCCAGCGTCGCGACGCCTGCCGACGCCCAGTGCCACGACGCCCAGCGTAGCGACGTTTAGCGCCGCGACGCCTGCCGACGTCTAGCGCAGCGACGCCTGCCGACGCCCAGCGCCGCGACGCCTGCCGACGTCTAGCGCCGCGACGCCTGCCGACGCCCAGCGCCGCGACGCCTGCCGACGCCCAGCGTCGCGACGCCTGCCGACGCCCAGCGTCACGACGCCTGCCGACGCCCAGCGCCGCGACGCCTACCGACGCCCAGCGCCACGACGCCCAGCGCCGCGACGCCTACCGACGCTCAGCGCCGCGACGCCTGCCGACGCCCAGCGCCGCGACGCCTGCCGACGCCCAGCGCCGCGATGCCTGCCGACGCCCAGCGCCGCGACGCCTGCCGACGCCCAGCGCCGCCCAGTGCCACGACGCCCAGCGCCGCGACGCCCAGCACCGCGACGCCTGCCGACGCCCAGCGTCGCGACGCCTGCCGACGCCCAGCGTCGCGACGCCTGCCGACGCCCAGTGCCACGACGCCCAGCGTAGCGACGTTTAGCGCCGCGACGCCTGCCGACGTCTAGCGCAGCGACGCCTGCCGACGCCCAGCGCCGCGACGCCTGCCGACGTCTAGCGCCGCGACGCCTGCCGACGCCCAGTGCCACGACGCCCAGCGTAGCGACGTCTAGCGCCGCGACGCCTGCCGACGTCTAGCGCCGCGACGCATACCGACGCCCAGCACCGCGACGCCAAGCGCCGCGACGCCTACCGACGCTTAGCGCCGCGACGCCTACCGACGCTTAGCGCCGCGACGCCTGCCGACGCCCAACGCCGCGACGCCTGCCGACGCCAAGCGCCGCGACGCCTACCGAAGCCCAGCGCCGCGACGCCTACCGACGCCCAGCACCGCGACGCCTGCCGACGCCCAGCGTCGCGACGCCTGCCGACGCCCAGTGCCACGACGCCCAGCGCCGCGACGCCCAGCACCGCGACGCCTGTCGACGCCCAGCGTCGCGACGCCTGCCGACGCCCAGCGTCGCGACGCCTGCCGACGCCCAGTGCCACGACGCCCAGCGTAGCGACGTTTAGCGCCGCGACGCCTGCCGACGTCTAGCGCAGCGACGCCTGCCGACGCCCAGCGCCGCGACGCCTGCCGACGTCTAGCGCCGCGACGCCTGCCGACGCCCAGCGCCGCGACGCCTGCCGACGCCCAGCGTCGCGACGCCTGCCGACGCCCAGCGCCGCGAAGCCTAGCGCCGCGACGCCTAGCGCCGCGACGCCTGCCGACGCCCAGCGTCGCGACGCCTGCCGACGCCCGGTGCTAATATTAGCTAATACCAGCTAGTATTTTCAACAGTACTTTATATCTAATAGTGATGATGGTAACTAGCACAAGGAATTCTATAGAATATTTTGAGCCACTGACAAGCTAGTTTCTTACAAATCACATTAAAATAATGCTAAGCATACAAAGAACTTTACAGAAAAGAAATTTAACAACAGGAGCTTGTGCCGGACCTGTTCCATACATCGACAGTTATTTTGTGACCGACAGCAATTTACAACTATTAGCTGCCTGCATATTCGCGCTAATTTTAAATAAGTGGATAAAAACAAATTTTCCTCTCATAAATAATATAATAATATATTTTTCATCTTCGGTAAAAGTCGGTCACCGATTAATAATTGGTGACTGACTTTTTGTAGATGAATAATAGAATATACTGATTGCAGTAGTGCAACGCACTCAACATACATAAAGTCGGACATAAATTAAACTATTTATTAATATGGAACAAAACTCTGAACGATTACGGGTCCTACAAAAAGTAGGTCGTAGGTTTTTTATGTACTTGTATATTATATTCCTTTTATAAATTAAAGATCATCAGATCCTTATAATAAACATCCTTTTGAATCCAATATGGTGGTCCAGCATATTGGATTCAAAATGGCGGCATTTACATTTTAATAATTTTTTTGTTGGTTTTGTAGCAATAACAGCTTACATACATAACTTCATCTTTCTAAGATTTCCGGAAGTAACCAAAGAATTTTGATGATCTATAAATGAGTCAGTGACGAAATCAGGGGTTTTTACACATCGATAAAATCTAAAGTATAGTAGCTACGACATTCAAATTTTGTATAATTCATGTATTTACTGGTGTCATTATATGTTGAAATTTTCAACTATTTAGCATCATCCAAAGCAAAGTTATGGGAGTTCAAAAAAACGACGAAACCTTTCGAGAAAAGGTAGGTAGTGCCCTTGCGCTTCGCTTGGCTCGTCTTGACGGGGGCACGACCGTGCCCCCAGATACAAAATACAGACGAGGCACTTTCGGTATTTTGAGTGCCCCACTTTTGGGAATATTTAGGGCATTTAGGTTTCAACGCACAGTCCAAACTCTTACTGGAAAATGGAAATTTCACACGCATATTTCTTATATGCTGTGTAAATTATAATATTAAGGAAAGATTTTTCATAGTTTACCCCCAAGGAGATGAAATCTGTTCCACGCGAGTGAAGCCGCAGGCAAATCTAGTCTTGACATGATTTGAGATTCGTATTACTATAATATTATTATGTCATTACATATTGTATTAAGTACGACATGTTATACCTCTTTTCTTATTTATCAATGTTATGGTTAATGGTGAAAAGTCCCGCTAGCATGACTAAATTAACTGAATATACTTAAAAACCAGCACTTCCAAAGGTTACTTATCACTTTGCTATAAAACATACAGTTTAAATGTTTCTGTTCTCCGGGGACGTGACGGCACATCCCATGATAGAGAGTAAACTAGAGAAGACAATTCATATCTTTGGAGATTTATCTTCAAGATTTTTTCTTGTCTAACATCATTAGAACGTTTCAACTCTCATGTGAAAGATCAGGCTGGTGAAAGAGCAGGACTGACGAAAGGCCAGGACTGGCGAAAGAGTAGCAGGCTTACTCCCGGCACAATCGAGCATCGAATCAGTTCGATCTCAACGGTTTTTGGTAATTTATTTGGTGGATCACTTTGAAACTATACAGGATAAAGAAAATCGTTACGTAGTACCTTTTTGTACTCCCGACCATATCAATCGACTGAGAATGAAAATAAACAAATGTCAATTTATTCGGGAGTACGCGGCACGATCGAATCTGAATCAAAATCAAATCAGTTTGGAGAGTAAGGCCCCAGAACCTTTTACATGCCCATCTGACGCATGCATCATGTTTCTGGTCAGATAATCAGTATCCAATTCTCGAACTATTTATACGCATAATTCCATTTTAATCCGTCGTCCGTTCGTCTGTCGCATTCAAACATGTCTCATAATTTGCGTGAGCAAGTGAGACAGCCCGCGACTGGAACAGAACATACCTATCACTTACGACAATTGGGCTTCTGTTCGGATGTCTATTCTCCGGCTCTGGGGACGTAGTTTTACAGCCGCGAGCTTTTATTCTCTCATCAAATTAACTCTCTTGCATCCCTTCTGTGACTCAGTTTCAGTGAACCCACTACGGTGTCAGAATAAGTAATTTATCACCGTCAAATCTAATAGTAATAAAGCAGAACATTCCAAAAACCTTATTAACATGGCCACGGATTACAAATTCTAAATGAAATTACTTACCTAGACCCGAGGCGGGAAAATTATACTTGTGTATAATCAACTTAAACTTGCGTGATAATATGGAGGCCGATACTGTGGAGGTATTTGGGAAAACATCGCGCGAAAAAAGCGCAGTAGCGCCTTATTATAGCTCATGCGACCGCCTTATTTCCATGCCTTTTAGGTCACGTTCAGGGCTCCGATTTCGGTAACTCGAACTTCGTTTAGAATGTCATTTTATCCCGATAATCAAGAATTCGAAAAAAATATCAAGATATTCACGATCTTTGAGTCATCGAGAATCGATGCCTAGGCCCCAGATTCAAGATGCCTCAGATTAATAACTGTATATCCTACTTCTATGCAAGATGCCGTTGCTATTTATCGCTTACGAAGTTCGAAAACAAATGTATGGGATTATACACACATAAGCTTCGCTAAATTCTAAAATGTATTCGTATGTCATTTAGCGAATCTTATGAGTCTTATGAACTTCGTAAGCGATAAATAGTTATGACATCTTGAATCAGAGCCCTCTGATTTGTACATTCGAAATCCGTTATAGAAAGCAGCCTCTCTAAGTCTCTATCTTGTACAGCCTGCCAACCCGTATTCTCCGTCCAGCAGCCCAATTATGAACTCCAACTGACAACTAGTCAACGCCATTATAGTGCTCAAATGTCAAAATTTATCTCATTACCTCTTATCAGTAAGTGCATAATAGGTCCGCTGATCTTATTTCAGCCAATGTACGACGTAATACATTAAAGTATAATGCTACACGTTTAAGTGACACTTATTAAGTTTGACGAATTTAAGAGGAAACAACACGGTTAAGAGAAATACAAAATAGGTATTTATAAAATCTATTGCTGTTTCGCAGTGCCTTAGCTAGTCAGCACTAGCGCGATAGAGACAACTGAAACTTGGACTGAAATTTCCTCCTCCAAAACTGAACCGATTTAGATATTTTTTTCTTTATTAGCTAATAAAAGAAATGAGCTAGGTTCCTATTTTTTTATTTTGTTGTTTAATACTACATTTAGTCAAATCTGTTTCCTAGATGTTTAAACATAGCGGAGAGTCTGGCCATTTTTTTTAGGTTTTTAAACGTCCATATCTCTTTAAATAATTAATTTATTTAAAAAAGTAAAAAATAGGGACGTACAAACAATATCCATGAATATTCAGGAAAATAATTGTTACTCTAGCAGCATTATCCAGGGAGGAAACAGGAATCTCGTAGACCCCTATTTTTGTATGGAAAAAAATTCGTGGTGTTTCCTCTTAATATCTGCGTTTATATGAGATTGGTTCTGAAGGAGTACTCAGGTTTTTTAACCATTTAGGAACAGGAATGCATGTAGCTGGAACATTAGTAGTGCATGCTAATTGCTGATGATGATAAGGTACACTTAACAAGTTTGATCAACAGGCTTACGCCTGACACAATCGAGAATCGAATCAGTACGATAACAATGGCTTTTGGTATTTTATTTGGTGGATTACTTTGAAACTAATCAGGATAAAGGAATCGTTAGATCGTAACTCTTTGTACTCGCGACCATATCAATTGACTGAAAAGCAAAATAAACAAACGTCTTTTTATTCGGGAGTACGTGGCACGATCGAATCTGAATGAGAATTGAATCAGCTTGGAGAATAAGGCCCCAGAACTAGTTTCTGCCCGCGGCGCTCCTCGAGCTTAAACTTAGATTTATATGCACATGTCCCGCCGCGACGGCGGCGTAGGTTGGCGAGTTATCATAATACGACGCTAAGTAAATATTTACGAACTGCAGCGCCATTCAACTTCATAATTTCATGTTATACAATCGATCGTAATCGATAAATCGATTACGTAAAAAATAATCGATATAATATGACTTTTTATTAATCTTTATCGTTTATAGTAACAAACTTAAACATTGGTTTTAAGATAAATATGTTCTTTTGATTAATTATTTACCGAATTACCAACAGTGACCCGTTATTTGTATTTTACATGAGTTTATTTTATTTGTTTATAAATTGATATTCGGATTGATTGATTAGAGTTTTATCATCGGGTAACATTTCACCTCAACGTTCTACTTAGGTTCCAAATAATCCAATAAAATTCCTTTTTTTATTGGAACATTACTGACTATAGTGGCGGTTATTTGAATGTTATCAAAAATCATGTCTCTTTATGGTACATTTCTGGAGAAATTAAGTCTTCTTAAGACGGCTGTCCGCTCTGGGCCTGAAATGGGCTTTCTCCTTTGTGTACCTCTATAAGCTACAGCTTTTGCTATTTTTATGGTCTTCAATTATCCATCGCTCGTTCCGTTTCAGCTTTTAATGTTATATTATCCATCAGTACATCGCTATCACACTGTATTGTTTTAAACACTAGTTATATAGATAGGTTTAAGGTTATTGAAACGGGCAGTTGTTTAACCGATTTATTCTAAAAATGAACCGAAAGTGGTTTTCATAGAGACTTTACAAATTTTATTAATTTCCAGGCAAAACGTATATTTACAAACGTAAACATATTTTCAAAATGTTTTTGAATTTAGAGCATAGATTTAGAGTTTCGAAAACGTTCGCAGTGAATGACGCGTCCTCAAACGTGTTTACGTCAGTGCCAAACTGTCAATACCACTTGATTCGCTGTACATAAAACAACAAAAACAGGCTTCGTAGCTTTTAGATGCCTGTATAAAATACAATAATTTAAGATGGTTGCCCCATCCATGGTTGAACCATTGCTCTAGACTAGAGATAAAAGACTGCCATGAAAAATCATAATTTTTAAATACATCTTAATCTTAATTCTAAAGGAAAACAAAGAATACTGTAAAGTACTTACTTTACCTACATAAGTAGATAATGTAATGGAAATAACTCTAGTAGGTATCATATTGCAATTCTTATTTAAAAGCCGTTTAATAGAGATTTTTATTATTTCTAATATTTTTCAGAAAGCTGATAAAATAATATTATACAATAATAATATCCTATAACCTAGTTATACAGATTTACAAAATCAAAGAACTTAAATGACGAGTTCAAGTGTTGATTTGATCACTAATGAGTAATGTCTCAACAAATTTAACATCTCATCTAGTTAGATAAGAAACTATATCGGAATCATTTGTACATTTTTTTCTAGCAAAGGTAATGTTATTTTCCAAGCGAAGGCATGAAATTCGCTTCAACATTTAAAGGACAAATACTTCACTATCCTTCCTTAAAAGTTCCAACTAACAACTATTATGGAAGATTATAAAATATATTTACTTATCACTTTTAATTAATTTGATACGAAGTTTACTTATAAAAAGTAACTTTGGATGCAGTCAACCTTGGTTAGAGTACTGTTCACTGTTAGCATATCTTATAATATGAGTGTCGACCTCTGTAGCTAAGTGGTTAACGCGTTGCAGCTTAAGCTGAAGATCGCGGGGTTGAATCCCGCCGAGGGAGCAGGAAATTTTCAAAGTTCCTGAGTCATCAATGTGTAATATAAAAGTAATACACAGTACCTGTCAAAAGTTCTTCGAGTACTTAGCACATAACCTAATTGATGTGGTGTGAAAGCGTCCATTATTCTTTATTCCTATAATTATTTTATCCAAAATGGCTGACAAAACAGTTGACAGATACCTGACTGTTGTTTGTAAAAAAACTCATTCGCGAAAATGTTATTTTGTCGCATCGCGCATTTTTGTAGTTTCAGTTTTTCGTCAGCACTCTGGCAATATATTTACGAGATTCAATTACCATATTTAACAGTTTACGGGGCATATTTCCACTACAGTAATACAGCTCGACAATAACATAGCCGGTATCGACATAAATTTCCTCAGTCCGCTGACGCTAACAGAGCGCGTCAGGGGGATGAAAAATGGACTCGCGTTTGTACAGTTTGCGCTCTCGTATTTGTAACGTCCTGCCTTGTGTTTTAGTATGGTTTGCGGGTCATTTGTTAGGGGACTCCGTCGTACCGCCGTAGTGTCAATGCAGCTGATTGCGAACTACAGCACGATCGATAGTCTATAAAGTATTGCACAGAGGACTGATAATATTACAGAACATTTTTTATGATACAGCAGTTCCTCTTATGATTGCTGCTTTGTACCTAACTATTTTTTGTAATTGAATCGTTATTACTTGCCTAGTGTGTACTAAACGAAATCGCAAAGGTCAATCAAACGCAAGCTAGTGTAAGTACCTTGTAATCTGAATGGGTTTATTTATTATTATTAATGATAATTTAGAAATATAAGCATCAAAAAATGTTTAAATTATTATGTTTATGTTTAATGGTTTTAAAATATTTTCTGCATACCTGTCGTCTCCATAAAACGGTAACAGTGCCATTTTTAACATTCATCGGTTCACACAATTCTTGTAAAATTACGCTGAAAGATTTTGCTTCATACGATAAGTTAATATTATGGAGATTAAATCTGAATGAGCGTACTAAATATGCCATAGAGTAGCATTTAGTCTACAGTTCTAGACTCTATATGAAATTATTTATGAATTACATATTGTCAGTTAGGAATTTGCATCATGCCTTATTGATTAATATTAATTAAGGAAGTGTTTATAATATCATATATTATCATATTAATATTATAATTCAGGAATGTGGTCAATACATTCAGGTCAAGGTAGAGCTAGAAATGTGCTCTTTAAATACTATTTGTAGGCGATGAATTCAAATTGTTCAAAATATTCAAAATCAAAATAAAGTCTGCTCTAAAGTTTAAGGCTAGGTTAAGGCATAATTTCTTTAATGTCATCTCAAACTTTGTTGAATAAAATATTCCGATACAATTTAATCTCTTTGCCGACGAAAACGAATGTGTTGCGCAGAGAATAAGTAACATTTAAATTCGTAGCATTATTATGTCCAGAAGTCTTTTTGTTTGTAAATTGGATCGGAAATAAGTACCCGTATTAAAGAGTACTAGCAAGTATGGAAAAAAAAACTATACAGTAATATTATAAATCTCAAGCGCATCGTATTTATCGATATCGCAACGTTGGCACCTCCGGCGGGTCCGGTCATGAATTACAGTGTTGCCAACCATAGCCTCGTCCGTCGCGTAAATAGTTTAGCTCGTACAGGGTTACCAGCCTTACATTGATCCGAGATTACCCCGAATTATTGGCTAATGAATTTCTAGACTTTAATCTATACTAATATTATAAAGCGGAAGCGTTTGTTTGTTTGTTTAAACGCGCTAATCTCAGGAACTACTGGTCCAAATTGAAAAATTCTTTTTTTGTTGGACAGTCCATTTATAGAAGAAAACTTTAGGCTAAATAACATTACGCTGCGACCAATAGGAGCGAAGAGAAGTGTCGCAAAAACGGGGAAAATTATTATTTACATTTGTGGACTTTCGTTGCGTGCGCTGCATAAACGGTTCAAGTCACTCAAAAGCCAAATGCGAACGAAGTCGCGGTCACAGCTAGTTTTTAACAATTTTGATTATTTAGACTTGTCCAGAAATGTAATACACTTGCGTATTAACATACGTGCGTATTACTTCTAAACCAACTTTAGCAGTCTATCAACTTGCTTCACTAGAGTACACGCTTTCTGGACATAGGTATACAGTCTCACTCTAGTTAATGTTCTTTAAGTTTAAGTAATGTTGTAACGGGATGTAATGTTGTGACGGGATTTGCCACAGAATAATAGATAATCACCTATTTTTCTGTACATACACTAGTACTAATAATTATATTTCGTCTACAAGTTAAAACTAAATAGGCCAGGAGTCATAGTGAAATTTCGACCCATTTTTATTTATCGAGAAAAACATAATCCTCAAGCGATGTTCGTAACCCTACCCGTGTCGTGACTGGGCCTCCTCCGGGAGTGCTCATCGCGAATTATCTTCTAAAATGAACAATATAAATTATACCAAATGGATTTTGTTGCTATAAAACACTGGTATATATCCGAATTGAATTTATCGTTTCCGAACGTGCTAGAAATTTTGTTTTATCGACTTTATTTTTATTAACGCTATCGAATTTTGTGCGGTTAGGAGGAGGATAGTAATGCTGCATATAAACAGGTTAAGAAATTAAGCATTTATGCGCCTGCCACACTATGCCTCCTCTCGCTGCTCATTGCTTTGCTCCTCGCGCTGACGCGATGTTGGCCTGAGTTATTATAAATGACGAGTAACGTTGCCACACTACGTAAATAGTAAATAATAAAGTAGTCTAAATCACGAAGAAAACGGTGTGCGTCTTCGATTTTATCACATGTCTCACAGTTCGGTGAATTACTAACCTTATAAACTCCTATAACTTGTAAAGTAATAAGTAATAACAACTCATAAATATTAACTAGATCAGGTACCAGTTTGATATATTTCATAATTTTTTCAAATATTCTTGTCAGGCCCTCAGTCGTGCACGCAATATCTCCATGCTTAGATTTTTATTGATGTATTAATAATGTTGTATATTAACAGAAGTCATAAACGTGTTCGGTTAGGTGGTAAGAGCAATTTTATAGTTGTTTTTATGGCTGCATAGTCAATAATGGTTGCATGACCCCAAGTTATAGTCGTATAAATGGCGAATTAGGCTATGACTATACGATCCGAAATTCGGTAGGCAAGAGAAATATTCAGAGAATTGAAAATATAAAACTGAATTGACTTGTCTGACCAAATTTGACATAGTTAATTGACTTGATGCTCGCATAGTTTTCTGCTTTATTGTGTTAGCCTAGTCGATGGGCGCCGCGCCGCGCCGGGTACGCCGCGTCGCACCGCGCCGATTTCGGACGATGTTGCCGCCGGCCGTCGAGGTTGTGGCGTTTTTTTCCCTATGAAAAAAAAAAAAAGAGAACCTCCTCCTTTTTTTGGAAGTCGGTTAAAAATGCTGAAAATTCCTACTATCTGTACGATCTGCACGCCAAAGGATCGTGTATTATTTCTGTTACTCGAACGGGACTACTTGATTACATACGCGCCGAAGATCTCGTGGCGCTGCACTAAGATTTGTATGGATTTTGCGCTGCAGCGCCTGCAGACGACGAACTTTACCGACCATGATCTGTCAGCGTGCCGCCGCCGGCAAATTTTTCAGGGCACCCGTGTCTAGCCGCGGGTTCGATTTTAAGTGATTTGAATTTTCTCTGGACTTCCGGATTCCGAATTCCCGTCCTAGCCTAGTCAAGTCCTAATAACATAGCCTTAGGCTCGAAACTGTTATTCTGAATCTCCCCGTCGGGGGGTAGTTAACAATCAAAATCGAACCCACTAGCATTGAGTCAAACATTAGTGTGTTTGACAACTAGACACTGGTGTGGTCGATTTTTTACTCTATTGGTAATATAATAGAGTCATTAATAAAAATCGAACACACGAGCCCAGAGTTTTATTCTCAGTGTTGGTGTAGTCCCAGCCTTAGATGAAGTAAAAACAGCGGGGTATATATTCGTCACAATTGATGCAGTAACTACTTAATGTGGCTTTATTCAATTTTATTTATATTTTGTAAGCATCAACATCACACGTGCAGTTTTGATTATGATAAGATATATGTACTAAATAAATAAATATAAAACCGGACAAGAGTCGGATCGGAACCCACCGAGGGTTACATCCCTACCAAGTAGGAACGCCATAAATAGTTTAGTAGTAATCTCGCAGTTTTGTACCGCTTTAGGCTGTGCGATGAAAGTACTTACT
Organism: Celastrina argiolus; assembly: GCA_905187575.2. NCBI lineage: Eukaryota > Metazoa > Arthropoda > Insecta > Lepidoptera > Lycaenidae > Celastrina > Celastrina argiolus. The sequence continues at coordinate 8,814,191 of LR994585.1, forward strand.
ACGTATGGATAAGCTTAATTTTTTACTTCATTTCTTTTATTTAAAAATTAGGCGTCGCAAAAGATTTTTCTGCAAACGTCATAATACTTTTTGAAGCATAGTTTCAACTACAACTATTTTTTATAACAAATTTAATAACAAATGCAGGTTTTGAGTTCTTGTAGCTCATACCAATTTCACATTTGACAAATTTCGTAGATCTAGGTTAATGGGATTGAGTCCCTATGAATCTTGATTCCCTTGAGTGTGTCGAAATATGCTTTTTCGTGGCAAAAACGGCTGTATCTTTTTTACATCAACTTAGAAGTCAGATTTTTTCAAATCTTCAAGGGTCGTTAATCTTAGAATACTGTAGGAATTTCGCGTTCCCGAAATAAAGAGTATTCACGGACAAACAGACGAACGGCCAACAAGTGATCTTATAAGGGTTTCGTTTTTTCCTTTTGAGTTACGGAGAGATTATTATTATGCCCTATAAGCTTAAATCGCTACAAGCATTATTTAGTGTTAATAATAGTATACTACATCTTCTCCTCTTATATATAAAAATGAATTGTTGTTCGTTAGTTTCACTAAAACTCGAGAACGGCTGAACCGAACTCTATTTTAGTCTTAGATCCTAGAAGTCCCGAGATGGTTTTAACGCTTCATCAGAAAGTGTTTGTATGTTCAACGAAGTGGGCACGGGTCAGCTAGTAGAATATATAATAATAATAATAATAATAATAATAATATCTATGGACGCTTCACACCACGTCAATCTGACCCTGTGCTAAGTATCCGAAGAACTTGTGTTACAGGTACCAGACAACGGAAATATATTTAATACCTTTATGCTATACACATATTTAAGATTTTTATTATATTATACACAAATTTAATACGTACATCCATGACCCAGGAACATTGAAAACTTTTTGTTTCCTCGGCGGGATTCGAACCCGCGACCTCTCGTTCGAGTACCAACGCGCTCAACCACTGCGCTACGGAGGTCGTAAACTATAATTATGATTATAGTATTCAATGCTTGCTGTTTCTTATTAGGTAATACACATCACGCTTTTTATCCAATACTCATCCAATAAAAGTGACTCATACCTCTCTCGGATATCATTGAGCTTAAAATATTTGAGACCTTTCGCCAATACCCATAAAGAACTTTCGAGAGCTTTCAGCGAGCTTAAAGGCCATAGAAAGCAGTTTCCTTAAACACGATCTCTAGTTCAAAAGTGCCCGTACGTTATCAATTTTAGGTCGTTTGGAACCGTCTTAAGTACGAGTATATCTTTAAAGGTAGAATATATTTCTTACGTAAGGTTCAGAACGTAGTTACAGAAAGAAACGGGGTTTTTTAGATATAGGCGAAATTTCTTGATTTAAAATATGTTTGATGAAGTAACTTAATAGTTTTTCTTATTCTTACTTAAATCATCTTACTAATTACATTTTTTGAACAATCTATTAGTTATTCAGAGTCCTCGCCCAGTGACTTTTCCAACGTATCAAACAAGGAAAGGAACATTGAATAGCTAATTAGTTATGAAAATATATTTTAATAAGTAAGCTACTCTGGGAGCACGGTAGTGTCCTCGAAAAGTTGATCACGGCCGTACCATCCTTCTCTCGCTATTCAGGCCATTACGAATTTATGATCAGGGCATCATCATAACTTAGTTGCGGATAAAACTAGACGACTGTACTTTTAATAACCAAGCAAGCATTGTATAAACACGTATAGGTATATCAAATATACTTATTCAATTTAAAACAGAAGTTTTGAAATAAACGAAAGTAAACAGTGAATATTGGAACCACATTGGAACTATGAAGGTTATAGACGTGGTGACGTGGAGGTTCGTGTCGTAGTCGTTACGTAACCGTAGCCACGATCCTAGATAATCTCCTGTCACGACAGCCCAATATCACACAAAGTTTCGCCAAAACGACAACTATAGTAATATCATTTTCAAATTCCTTTGTTTCAAAACTGTAACATAGACACGTATTTTTTTGTCATTTGGTTTCTTGACAGTGAAAAGCCTGCTAGGGCCTACTTTCCTACTAAGGCCGTGATTCACCAAGCAATGTTAAAGTTAACGCCATGTTAAATATCATGTTATCCATCTTGTATTTCCTGTCAATGAATGAGATGGCATGGTATTTTAACATAGCGTTAACTTTAACATTGCTTAGTATACACGGCCTAAGTCTTGTATGCTTGTAAAATCTGGATGTTAACTTGGTCCTAGTAAAAATTCTTCGGATAAAACTGATATAATATGTTAAAATTATCATTAAATATCATAATATCATAAATAATAATTTTGTGTTGTATTATTATCTGAACTATTATTAGAAAGTCCAATAGATCAATAGATTAATATTGAAATTTGACATGGTAGCATTCGAAGTAACATAAATATTATCACGACCCACAAAATATGACCAATATAAATCCATATCGATAGCAATCAAGGAATATTGCTTTATATATCACAGAAATTGTTCGTAATACGAAACATTCGTTCACGTAACCGGCTAATGTAGTTATTAGCTCTTATATTATGACTCGGCGTTAATTTACACTTAGCTTGTTATGTAATACTCGAAGCCATGCTAAGTCCCGATTTCAACAACGTTTAGTGTTAACGGCTTGTTAAAATACCATACATTTTCGTTCATTGACAGGAAATACGAGAGGGATAACATGATGAACATGAACTGTTGAATAAACTTGTGACTTTGACATTTGTTTCATACAAAATCTGCCAAAGTCACATACCTATTTATTCCCTAGATAAAATTTATCTGACGATTGAAAAATCGGCCCTTAGGTTATAATATTTAGTTAAAATGGAAAAATAATACAATGTTTAAGAATATGACGCACCTACCTAATATACGTTACTAATTTAAAATAATAATAAAAAAAATATTTTGTACCAGTTGGCCTAAAGAGTTTCAGCTTCATAAAAATCTAAACATCTTTTTAACGTATTCAGCTTTATTATTTACATTAAATAGGTTGTACTCGCTTTGGTAAATAATAATTACAATGTCTGATCCACGATATCTATTAAATGTGTACCTGGAAACAAATTCTAGTCCTTGAAGGTATTTACTATACTAATAGTAAATATTACACGTTTTCTAATAAATTCTAGAAACGTAAACCTGGGCCCTAGAACGTCTTGGCCCAAAATTCTAGGTAGAATTAGTTAGGAGGTACCTAATGTATATTCGCTGTAGAACTCGACAAGATAACACTAAACATAAAGCTACTTAAAGTGTTTAAGGTTTGTTGAAATGATTATTTAGTATCATATTAAAATAAAATATTACAGGCAGTTTTGTTATGTATTAATATTCATAAAGCAAAGTATTAATTACTTATCGTAAATTATAATATTATAATATATATTCGACAATATGTCATTTGGACCCACACTAACCTGTGTCGTGAGTCGTGACTTGTGACACGTGGGCTGCGAGAAGCTGATTATTATAATTTAGATTATTTGTTTCTAAATCATAATTATAATACCACCCACCCAGGTATTTCAGTTTGTATTGTGACCCAAAAAGTACGTGATATTAATATTAAGTTATTATAGAGGAGAAATTCTCGTAGTTGATTCAAACATTTGATAAGTAAAACATTTTTCAGGTTATACCTGGTAGGGTAGTGCGAGCGCTTTAACCGAATCGAGATTATATACTAGTTAAGAGAATAGGGCTCCCGTTTTCAAGATATCCCATCAAAAACTTGTAAAAAGTGCCAAGTCTCGTTTTTAACTTAGTTTTTCTACCGTAAAAAGTTGCGAGATACCTGTTGTGCCAAGTAGGGGTTAGTAATGAGACTCAGCGCAGGGCGCGTGGTATGTAAGCGAAATATGTATGAGGAAAAGAAATGTAAAATATAATCTGAAGTAATTTTAATAACCTGAAGTATTCAAAAATTATAGTAACCTAATGTATATAAAAATTTAATAGTCATAAGTAAAGAAATAAGATACAAAGATACAAGTAATAAATAAAAGTGTAATAAGATAATCAATGCATAAATATAAACAAAAATAATGTAAACTAAATAAAGAAAACAATTGTCCCTGTTTATGATAGGGGGAACAAGTGGGACCCACACTTTACATAGGTCCATTAAAAAAAAGTAGGGGTTAGTCGGTCGGTCTAACAACATCTTTTAATGATCATAATCAATATTATTTTTCGAAACAACAACTAACTAACCTACCTAATTTAAAACTACGTTTATTTCACTAACATACCAAATAACTTAAATAGATACTAACATATTTTATATTTTTAAAACTTTTATATTGTAATAACTTCATAAAATTTACTTACCTTAATCATTGTAACAGTAAGAAATAAAAGGGCTTTTTTATTTTTATTTATTTATTTAATCAATATTATTAAATACAATCTTTCGTGATTTAAATAAGTAAGTAGATTGACTTGGAAATCGCATGAAAATAACATAAAATTTATCTCACAAGTAATACAATATTAAATCAGATCATTTAGTGATCATTAAGAGATTACAAAGTTATTAATTATGCAGTTGGCGTCTTTAAATATTTTTTTTTGGTTTGACCTTTATTTATACACTAAACAGTACTCGTATGCCAAATTTGAAGCTTTTATGTCTGCTAGAAGTGCCTAATGCTTTTGATGATCGGTCGGTGAGTGAGTGAGTGAGTAAGTGAGTGAGTGAGTGAGTGAGTGAGTGAGTGAGTGAGTCAGTGACAAAATTAAAAAAAAAAGTTTATCAAGTTATAATTCTTAAACTTCTGTTTCAAATTGAATGAAATTTGAAATATACCGTGTTTATACAATGCCTATTTAGTATGTAAAAATGCAGGGTTATAGTTTTATCGACAACGAAGTTATAAGGGGTCAAAAATGGCCTGAATTGTTTCGAGAAAAGAATGGTACGGCCGTGCTCAACTTGGCGGGGGCACTACCGTGTTTTCCCTACATTATATTCAGGGTAGCTTCATATCAGGGGGATGAAGCTACCCTGAAAATAATGTTTATTATAAGTAAGTACGTAAAATTATTGGGTAGACGATGTAGCATTACAAAAATGACTAAGTACTTACTAGTTACTACAGTCATCAGGCATTTCTCACGACGTGACGTGACCATGTACATTAATCTTTTGAATTAGACCTGCGGTTAGGTTGCCTCATAGACTATACAAACTTAATGACATTATTAACCCAATTACTGATTATACGTTACTTATAACTTACCCTAAAATTAAACTTAAATGTTCAATCTAATACGTAGTAACTTTTTATGATAACTTTTTATATAAGTATTAAAATAAGGCTATAGCATAATATGAAATGTAATAAAGCTAAAATTTTGAGAGATATTTGAAACGTAGATATGAGTTTTGAAACTTTGTATACCGTTACCGAGTAACAAAGTAGAGAATAAAACCGAGTCAATAAAATTGGAATAAGACCAGTTAACAAGTATAGGCAGATCATCTGATGAGGGTGGATAATTATCTGCAACACATCTACTTTGTGGCAACACTAAGAATATTGCTAATTCTTCTTCTCGAAGTAGAAGAACTCAGAAATACAGAGATGAATAATTTCCGTGAAAGAAGTTTAGGCGAAACAGACAAAATAATGTTAAATCAATATATCATAATAGTAATATAAGATCCCCGAAGGTAAATAACTAAAATCTAATACCTATTTACTGAGATTGAGTGTTTTTATTTACGGGTCATATTATCAATTCAGCTAATATAATGTCCTTATCTAGAATAACGGGTTGTATGGAAACCAGATATTTTTAATTGATTGATACAAAATAGTAATAAAGTAACTATTGGCCTCATATTAGTTATAAGATTTAGTTCCACTAATAAGTCTTTTAAATGTTTTTTTAAATGATGTAAAACTAAAATTATTTAAGTACCATTAAAAATAATGAATATCTTAATCTATAATATAATATGCGAACGAGAAGGGAACAACTTGTTAACGATATATTGCGAGTAACTAGTAAGAGATGGATAATTTTATTTAAATGCTGAAAACATAAATGTTTTAAATCTTATTTTTGATTTTGCTTATCTTTTTGATTTTCTTCGTAATGAGTACAAAAGTAAATAAATTTAATAAACATTGAATAACCCAATTGTCGCGGGAATTCCCGGAAATAGCTCTATGTTCACTTTCCGTGGCACCTTTGTACCTTCAGCATTGCTCTCCCACGGTTAATGGAGGTCAAGTACAAAAAATATTTTTTCTACGGATATTAAAGATTTTTTACTAATTTAGCCTTGCGACCACGCACGGATAAATCTCACTAAAAAGGAAACTAACATAAAGTAATCTAGTCAATTGCGAAATTTATCTTGCAGTGGGTGGACAAATTGCAGTGAGTCAGGAGACCGGTCCAATCGCTATTCCCGCTCAAATCCTGTAATCAAGCGTATTACTGACCTACTGCCTCGCCACTCCGCGTGAACTCAAATAGGCTACATCTACAGTCTACACTTGAAATTGGATCAAGAAATTTGAGACTAAATTATTCCATGCGAGCAGAACAGTACCTAAATATGCGCTGAGCGTTTAATGTTATGTTAATTGTTCGAGTCAGCAGCCTTATTTCTGAAAAAATACAGCGAAATATCATTGATAGTAAGGTTGTTCGTAAAACATAATATTTTGTAACATTATATTCATTTTATGCAGAAAATTACAAATTTTTTTGATGCTTAATATTTTATTTTACATTTTTCTGTTGTTCACGGATGCGTGAATTTCACATATTTCATTGATTCCAACCGAAAATCTATTTCTATGAATACCTCGTTAGACAGTTGTATAATTGGTTTAAAACAACAATATTTTAACTCTCTGGAAATTCTACTCTGCTATGTATAAAATGTTGGTGTTTCCGATTAATGACTTGTGTTTTCATTATGCTACCTAATTATAATTAGTAGAGAGTTTGATATTTATGTAACACTAGCTAGACCCGTGCTCACTTCGTTGAACATGGAAACCTTCCCGGGACTTCCACGAATATTTCAAGACCAAAAATAGCCGAATCAGTTCAGCTGATCTCGAGTTGTAGCGAGATTAACGAACAGCAATTGATTTTTATATAGCCTAACATAGGCTACTACAAACTCTGTGGTAATGTAGCTTTCTAACGAAATAAGAATTATTAAAATCGGTCCAGTACTTTTTCAGTTAAGTCGTTACATACAAAAATACAAATCTTTCCTCTTTATAATATTAGTGTAGATAAGTAAACGTTATCTGACTGACTGAGTCGTATTAATAGATTTAAATTATTTTGTAACATGGACAGTTAAAAAAAATTATAGCTATAACACAATAAGTAGGATTATTACCTACCTTAAAATAGGCTAATAAACTCTCTACTTACAGTCTAGCATCTCAGTACCTACCGTATTATGGGATGTCAGTTGTCACTATCACTGAGTCACGAGCGATATTTATTTTACAGTGCGAAGATACGAGTACGAAGCTATCTATGGTAATTGAATCAATTCCGTTTCAGATACGCTTTACATGTACGAATGATTGACATTTTCTTCATTCTTGATATATAAACTTAATTTTTTTTCGAATTTTCCTATGAATGTCGAATAAGACTTTAACCACTGGAAGTTGAGCTTCTCTCAATGGCGGTCGTGGGTTCGATGTCCACATTGAATAACTAAAAATATAACTATAATAACCAAAAATGTTGTTTTCAAGTTTGGTTAGGACAATATCACCTGTTTCTCTGAGAAGAAAGATGCTCCTGATATAGAATGTATAAAAAAGAAACTACGTTTAAAAAAAACCGACTTATCGTAATCGGTGTACATACATAAAAATAACCGGTCGAATTGAGAACCTCCTCCTTTTTTTGGAAGTCGGTTAAAAATGTCGATCGCCTATTCTCTCACCATTCGTGTCGGGTATTTAATATTTATCCCATAGCTAGGTTAAGAGATCTCATCGCATTTATTTTCTTACTTGATTCGATTCTCTTAGTATATACTACCAGCTAATCTTAGATACTACGAGTAATAATATCATAAAGTGGAAGAGTTTATTTGTTTGTTTGTTTAAACGCGCTAATCTCAGAAACTACTGGTCTTATTTGAAAAATTATTTTATTGTTGGATAGTCCATTTATAGAGGAAGGCTTTAGGTTAATATAACATTACGCTGCGACCAATAGGAGCGAAGCGTCAGTGAGAAATGTTGCAAAAACGGGGAAAATTATTCACATTTGGGGACTTTCGTTGCGCGCGCTGCATAAACGGTTTAAGTCACTCAAAGACCACGCGAACGAAGTCGCGGGCTAGTTGGATATAAAAAGTCAGTGACACCATTCGTGTCGGGTTATCCCACAGCTCCCACTAGGTTAAGAGATCTCATCGTATTTCTGTTCTTACTTGATTCAATCCTCGTATATACTAGCTAATATTAATATATCCAGCTCAATATGAGCAATACAGTGGTGTAAAGTGTGAACTGTGAAGTCATTCCGTATACAATAATCGCGCCGGCACGTCCCCCCACAGATGTGACTATCAGTTGGGAACTTTCCACATTTCCCCGCAGCCGCGCTCGGCGCCTGTTGAGAATTACTTATCTGCGATGTAGGGGAAGGCCATTTTTAACCGACTTCCAAAAAAGTAGGTGGTTCTCAATTCGACCGGTTTTTTAATGTATGTATATTGTATACCGATTACTTTGAGGTTAAAGATTCGATTTGCGTGATCCTTTTTTTATTCGACACAGAATAGCTGCCATTTGGTCTCATAAAAATTTTACATAGTTTGGGTTTGTACTTTTTATTTTATGTACATATTTCACCAATTTCCAGAGGTGATACATATTTGACGATACATTTTTTATATATCTAGACGATTTTTTCAGTGCGGCTAATTTAGGAGTTTTTCATTTTCGCATTTATAATTGACTCTCGACATAAAAAGGAGGTGGAAATTATAAATATGGTGTCTGTAAGTCTGTCTGTAGCATCGTAGCTACCAAACGGATTTATCTTTTACATTGACTTAGATACACTAAAAAGTAAACAATATAAATAAACTATTAATTGTAACTACATTTTAAAAGTATTATTTTATTATTGAAATTATAGTTATTGAAGTCGGTTTTTTAAACGTAGTTTCTTTTTTATGTGCAACTTTTGTCTTTGACTCTACCTGTGTTACTACCTGTGTTAATTTCGGTTTGTTAACCTTTTGATCTACTTCAAGAGTTCTAGAGATCATTGATGTTTTTTTATAAACAGAAATCGGTCATTCTCCAGATCGGCGTTATTTGCCTAATTACCGTAACCGTTTTTTTTTCTACTAAACTGGATTAAACACACTGAAATATAAAACTAATGAAAGATACAAATACAATAATTAATGAGGCATGCAACAGTTTATTATAGTTCTTGAGATAATGAGACTTAAAAATTGTATGGGTACGGTAATTAGACAAATGTAATATTTAATGTTACGGTAATTAGAAAGAGTTATTTATAATATCTAAAAGATGATATAAAACTCTGATTAATAGGTTCTACATAATATTATGTAATTATAACTAAAGATCGGGTAAATAATGAATAATTTGAAATCCAGAAATGTATAGGTACAAAAATGGTCAAGGTAGGGCCGTGGTCGGACCTGCTAGCAAAATCGATTGATATCAATTGCTTGATACATCAATTGCGCATTACAGCTTAACTTTCCCATTGCAAGTAGATCTGGTCTTGAGGAACTCCAAATGACTTGGTGGACTTTAATTGTGCCCTTATACTACCACTGGAACCCTTGAACCCTTATAAAACGTATTCATTTTTCATACAACGGTAATTAGAAAAATACGGTAATTAGTATACGGTAATTAGAAAAAGTAAGATTTTCTTAAAAATTTCAAAAACCAATAAAGTTTGCAAAAACTGTCTTGAGACAACTTACGTAGGCCAAAGTACTGTCTAGATTTATATGATCAACTTAGTTCTATTTTAAATTTTAAATATTTAAATAAGAACAACGGTAATTAGAAAAGTCTATTACCAAAGCTACGGTAATTATATACTTACGTGCTTCACTGGCGGCACACAAATATTAACGACCTGTGATGGCTGTCGGGCCGTGGCACACACGGAGGTGTCGCGACACGTGCGGCAGTGATGTCCCAAATCCTGTTGGTTTGGAGTGTGCACCCAAGAACAGTGTGGGTTACGGTAATTAGAACATTCGATGGGACACGCTATTATTTCAGGATAATTATTTATAGCCTGGACCTATTAAGTCGATATTTTTTTATGCGATACACGATCCTTTGTATTGTTTAGAAAGTTAATTGGATTCAAGTAAATATGTACGTAAAAAAAATTACAAGGAAGTTTTCAGATCAAGTTGATGTCGGGACACGTTACGGTAATTAGAAAAAAGTGCTTTTTCAACGTAACTTAAAATAATTTAGTCTTAATCACTTAAAGCAGAAGCCTATATTTTTGTTTACAGCTAGATACGGATGCTATCTATCAAATAAAAAGAAAACATAGATGAATATGACAATAATACAGAGAAGACAAGACCGGGACACGTAAAAATTTATTACCGGAGAATGGCCGAAATACTTTCGTGCTCTATCTGAGAAGTGTGCTTTTAAAACGTGTATTTTGTTAAAGCTCATATTAACTTTAGTTTTTACCCCTTTTATCGCCATTCCGTATCAAAATCGATAAGCCAACGAACCTTATTACATGCAAAAGTTTAATTAGTGTTGTGTTAGAGGTTAAAGTTGGGTCAGAGTGCAGCCGTGACGGTCCGCTGCCTCTGAATTGCCGAACCCGACCGCGCCATGCATTGTGCCGGCCGTCTGGTGGTCAGTGTTGCCAGCGAAAATTCAAAATTGCCGGTAGAATTTATAATTTCAGTGATCATCGAGGGAAAAAAAAGCGTTTGAAAAACAGTGTTGAGTACCCTTAAAATTTCTGAAAGTGACTTATGTGATGTGATAATCGCCAAGTTCTTCAAAAGTCAGGTTTTGGGTAACGATTTTTTATTTTTATTATTATTTACATAATCATCATTGTCTTTATTGTATATCTACTTAATAGTATAGTTGGTAATATTGCTTTTGGATTGCAATTTGATATCAACCTACTTTTGCATAAAGTCCTTTTTTCTAAGAAACGTGATCTTAAAATAAGTAGAAGTTCAGGGAAGGTTCAACCGGCTAGAACAATTAGAAACTTTGCGAGTTCAACTACTACTAAATATTCTCACACAAACTGTTCCAATATATAAAACAATTGACCCATTCCGTCGTCGGTAGCGTAAACTCGGGTATCTAATGTCACTTGACTGTCGAATATTTATAGCGTTCTGTTTATCGGTTTGGTAGGACTGCAAAACAGTTTTATTTCTTTTTTACTTGAAATATAGGTCGGCTCAAGTAGGTTGGACTTGTGAGTGTAGTTTTTGGGGGTTGAAATTGTATGTGTCGGGTGGTTAGAATTACCAATGTAAGTGTAAAAGTAGAAGTAGATATGTGGATATATTTATACAATTTAAATATATTGTATCTAGCAATATCCCGCGAAACTTAGCCATAATTTTACCGACATTCATAAATTGGTAACACCGGCCGCAGTCGCGTCAGTCTTTTGTTTTGCAGTTCGTCGCACTAATCCACCATACCTACATTTATATGGTAACGTATGATGTCCAGCTTACTAAATTTAAATTTATTTGTGTTTTATTGTAAATAAATAGTCAACATGACTCATAAAAATATATCTTTGTCTCAAAGGTTTCTCTTAGGTTAATTATTAATAGATATGTTAAAAAGTTTGATATTTCCTTTTTAAGATCATAAAAACTATTTTCCTTGTAAACCTCCTGATAAATATATTTTGCCTAATTTTCTACGTAAAAAAATTACCAAGGACTCTTTCTATCCAATTTATATTTAGTTTTTATTTCCGAAACGTTTGTTGTAAGTAAACAATCTAATTTAATTCATTGTAACAAGTCTTGGATATCTCAAAGTGGAAAGTAATCTGTTTAGAAAGCTTTGACATTTTCAGGCGGTACTTCCATCTTGATTCGTTTATTTTCAATGTCATGGGGAGATTGAATGTGATATATTGGCTGTTATCTACAGAATTTGCCGATAAAGTGTCGCCTACTAGTGTTTTCCCGCGACTCCGCCCCTAGCTAGCTGGCTTTGTTGTCGATTAGGCTAACTATTTGTTACTAACTGAAATAATGAAATATAACCCACGATTTTGAAGTATTATTCACTGGTTTTCTGTTTTTATTGCTCTTATTGTGACAATATATAAGACTTCCTCGATAAATGGGGTCTCAAAGACCGAAATAAGTAACTATTTTTCAAATCGGACTACTCAGTAGGTATTTCCTGATATTAACGTGTTTGAGCAAACAAACTCATCGGCTTAAAATGTTGGTAATAATAACTATAGAACTGAAATCCACTGAAAATTAATATGAAAGTTTTAGTATAATATTCATAAATACAAAAATTTATTGCTGTTCGTTGGTCTTGCTAAAACTCGAGAACGGCTAAACCGATTCGGCTATTTATGGTCTTGAAATATTCGTGGAATCCCAGAGAATGTTTGAACGGTTTATATGCTCAATGAAGTGGGCACGGGTTAGCTAGTAATAAGAAACGGCTGATGGTTTGAACGCTTTTGTGAGTATTCTGACAACGCTTCATACAACGGTCAAACTATAAATTTTTTATTGTTTCCAATAATAATCAAGGACATGGTTCACTTAAAAGTTAAAACGAATTATAAAATTGTCGTCTCAATTATACTTTGCAATATATTTTATGGATTAGGTGAATGGATTTACTAATAATAGTGAACCCTCGTGATTATTACATTGCATGACTAGCTGTTGGCTGACCTCGCTTCGTTCAATCGTCGATATAGATGAAAAGTGGTAGTAAGCGATTAAAGTATTGACCTCCTACAGTTTTAGGTGACATTAATGTTACATTCTATTCTGCTGAGTGCAGGTCTAAAATTGATAGTAGGTACTTCGGATTTTTCAAATTACCACAAAGATGTTACGTTCATCATTTGTTTTATTCCTGTATAATAAAAATATGGATACATACATGTCAGACGAATCATCAATAGAATATTGCAAATTCATAAATGCTTGAAATGTTTTATAGAAATTGTATTATGGCAGTATTATGTCAGAATTTTAATTGCATAAATAAATACTGACTTTTAATATATCGTTTTAACAAGAGTCACTTAAAACTGCTTCAAACAATCAGCAAAATATTAGATTGTTAGTATACTATTCCTTTGTAAACTTCCTTATTTTCAGATCACTATCCATTTATGTAATAAGAAAAGTACAGTCAAGTGCGCAATTGCTTGAATGTAAAATAAAAGAATTGTTAAAAGTTACTGTAAGATTAACCTATTCAATAGTGTATGATTCAATTAATGCGGCCATTACATATTGCAGAAATATAATTTGTGCTACTTCATTCTATTATCTATATATTTAGAGCTGCTAATAATTTAAACTGTCTGAAATGTTTCTGCTCAATCATGCTAATTTTCTTTTCAATGCGATACAATGCTTATAAATGCGAGGTAAAGTTAATAATTAAGTGAATGCCTAGGTGTTAGGTATGTCTAATAGCTGCACTGTATAATATTAATTTATCAGACTTTGAATCTGGGGGCACGACAGTACCCCTGCCAAGTCGAGAAAAAATAAACGGAACGGTCGTACCATTCATTTCTCGAAAAAGTTCGGGCCATTTCTGAACCTATAATTTCGTTGTGGATGAATCCATTAAAAATTTATAGAAAATTGGTAAGTCGGTTTGCAAGGTTTCATTATAGGTTAACAATTGTTGTATTATAACGATGACGAATAACGATGTGTTTTGTAAAAGATACACTTATTATACTTCTTACTATAGTAATATGTCATTGCCAAAAAGGGCAACACGATTAGAGTTGCGTTTTGTTTTGTTACACATAAGGCGTTGTTGTGTTCGGGAAGTGAAGAAGGACAAAGGTGTCAACAATTATGTACGCCACGTATTTAATATAAATAATTAATATTCAAGCAGCACGAACAATTTGCGTTCAGTGAATTGCATACGAATTCTCAATGGATTTGATTTGGTTGCTCATGCATTTTCAATGTTTGCCGTAAGGATAACAGCCTATTGTTAAGATCTATATCAGGAGACAATGAACAAATAGCTGGTTATTTGTGATAGACTGTTGCATGGGACTTCGTTCGCCAACGACTATCCTTTTACGGTAGAGCCGTTTGTACTTATTTTGCTGGTTAATAAGTAGTTTGGTTTGTTGCTTTGTAATTACTTCGCTATCATTCGGTGAAACTGTAGTTTGATATGTTCTGAGTTTGGAGGTGTCTAAAATTCATATAAGTAGTTATACCTATAGATTTATATTATTTCGTTTTTGTTTTTTTTTCCTATGCCAATTGCCAAGGGATGCTTGGAAGAAATCGCTTCATAGCGATAAAGCCGCCCTTTGTGTTCATTTTTATGTTTTACTGTATATTTATTTTTTGTGTGTTTTTTTGTTTTGGACACAATAAAGTATATATTCATATATTCATATTGTGTCATTCTCATAGTGGTACAGACGATTTTTGTAAAATACAATTTTTTTCTGCAAATCCGTCACGCATTGCTCAGAAACCAATTTATGTACGTAACGCAATTTTAGATGAACTGTAACTTATCAACAACACATATTATATCTGTTCCCCTTTACTATGTGATAGTGTTAATTCATACTCCAATTGTTTGAATTTATGATATTTGATTGTCCTGGGGTTTGCGGTATAATATTACATTTTCGATCTGGATATTGCCATTTACAATAAACAAGGATAGAATCGCTTTCGACTTTCATTAAAAGGCTATGACGTGATATCAGTTTTGTTTAATTTAGTCCCAATTTTACCAACGCATGTTTGTGTTAACGGCTTGTTAAAATACCATGCCTTTTCATTCATTGATAGGAATTACGAGAGGGATAACATGATATTTAACAAAGATTAACTTTAACATTGCTTGGTGAAACACGCCCTTAGTCGTTAAAATCCTATATGACAGTTCAAAAAATAATTAAATGTAAACCACACACGAACCTACTATTAAAATTATGATTTTTTCAGACCGCTTATAAAGGCATAGGCCAGCCTCGTGAAACGCAATCCGCTTTAGTCACGTCCAGCACGCGTAGTCAATCGTAGAGATATGCGTTTTGCCTATACAGGAATAGACACGCTGACATATTGTATGGACAAAACGACAGATTATATTTATCAATTTGTCAATGTGTCTATCACTACGCTACGCGTGCTGGAGGTATGCCATCGTCATCAACATGTCCTAGTTACGCTGATTCGCTCAAATTGACCGTGTCTCGTCCCGACTACCGACTGGCCTACATAATGGGATATTTTCTTAAGAGGAATTTTTCCATACAGAAATAGGAGTTTCCTCCCTGGATAAAGCCGTAGACTAACAATTTTTTTTCCTGAATATCTATGTATGTATATACTTACTATTAGTAAGGCCCAATTAATTCTTTTTTTGGTTAATCAAAATTATTAAAAGAGATAATATGGGCGTTCAAAAACCTGAAAAATATGGCCAGATTTTCGTAATTTTATATCCATAACATCCCTGATCAGAATTCAGAACAATAGTTGATGAAGTTCGATCGATATTATATGAGTTGCTTCATTCGAAGATATGAAGATATATTATGTATATCACATAATATTATTACGTGAAATGTGAATATCTTTTTCTTTTGCGAATATAATAAGTACTTTATGTATTACTAAAAAACATAGTACCTAATATTTTTGCCCGACTTCGGCGAAGCTAAAAGGAAGGTAATAAAATCTAATCGTCAGCTCACACCAAAATACGGTAGAAAAAATAGAACTTGAAAAAGCATAATATTCGTCACCTGTTGCAATAGTCGATGCTAATTGCGGGTGCGACCACGGCTCTACCTTGACCATTTTAGTACCTATGATTTTCTGGATTTCAAATTTAATTATATTCTTGTTTCAGTCTTTTTAGACCCCTTTTTTCCGAAGTCGGGTATAGTTTTTTTTAATTACTAACACCAGAGGTCTACCTGTAATCGAAAATCGTCGTAGTTTGATCGATTCTTAGCTATAATTCACCATTATCAGTTCACGTACCTACTGCTGACAATTCGTCAGTTACTTAAAATGTTTAATTGTGTTTTTAGTCATAATATACAATCTCGTACATACTTTTTTCAATGCCAAACGTGGGCAGACATTGCATGTAAAGGTTTCGTGAAGTTGTACTTTCAGATAGGGTAAGACTTTCTAACAATTAAGCTTTAACCGAGCCGTGCCAATTAAATCGGGCAACTTTGTTCGCGGTTTAGAGGTTTGCTTCTTAATTATGAAACTGATAAAGTCTCTGGCGGCGTGCATGTTCATGCTAATTAAATCCATTCCAGCATAGATAAGGAACAAAAACTTCTAGCATTTAAATAGGCTTCTTTGTTCGGTATCTGTACGCGTAGTAGATATCTGCTAGGTAAAACGTTTCGTCGCCTTTTGTAAATCCAAAGTATACTCTATTTTTATTTATTGTGATCTAAATTTACACTCTTAATAAGAGAGAAAAACAATGAAACATTGTTAGAATTTCCTATTTAGGGTTCTATAGTTTACGCTTTGGTACATTCCGTCTGTTTGTTCGTCTTCGGCTCTTGATTATGCTATTGATTGTTATAGCAGTATTTTGTGTCAAAAATTTACTGGCAAAATATAACAGTATTGCATTGTGATTCTACACATTGACTTTGATTCAACTAGCCATTTTGACTTACCGCTTGCTTGGCGGCATATCCCTTAATAAGTCTGGATTTCACCAAAGAGTACTACACTAACAAGTCAATGCTAACGGCTTATTAAAATACTATGCTTTCTCATTCATTGATAGGAAATACAGGAGGGATAACATGATAGGTATTTAATGAAGGATTTAACAAATACCTAGTGTTTGGCGAAACTGAGTCTTAGACTTCGACGATCCTTGCAAACAAAAGTAACTCCTTTAGCGTTGCGACAGTGAGCTCTATACAGCTATAACGACTCCGTAAATATTATCATCATTTAATTTGACATGTTGTAGATAATGAGATTGCATTCCTTGCCTCTAAGCCTGCTTGCTGCCTCGCCTGCCTGCCTTTTTCACGTCAAAACACCTTAATGCTATAAGACCTCGTGGGCTCGTGGCTGCTATAACATTATTTAATTATTTATTTAAACAACGGCCGAATAAACGACTAGTGTCAATTGACCTAATTCTCAATCTGGCCGTTTCGATTCAACTGGGCACACCGCACAAACAACAAATATGATTTTTTGTCAATTCATGACGTACATTTTAATTCAAATATAGGCGTGATTGTGAAGTACCGACTGCCGACTGACCTGATAAAATTCATGTTCATTGTGAAACAAATATCATATATAGGTGCACATTTTTTGTCTCTGCTTTGAATTTGGTTTGACTTCTAGTATTATGTTCGTAAAATAATGTTAAAAGCTCTATTACTTTTTACCCGACTTCGGCGAAGCCAAAAGGAAGGGTAATGATTTTGGCAGTCTATGTATGTATGTATGTATGTATGTTTGTATGTATGTATGTATGTTCCCTAATAGTGGCTAAACTACTGGTCCGATTTTTATAAATGAGGTATCAATCGATTGGTGATGATACCGCGAGTAACATAGGCTATATAAATTTTCCAAAAATTTTGGATTTTGAAAATGAAACCTCAAAAACTATCTCAAAAAAAAAATTAAATTATGATAATAATCTCGTGTTTGGTATCAAAAGATAGGTCTTGGCAAGCACACACCGAATATGTATATAAATATTTTATTATTATATTTTATCGTTAAATTCAAAATAAACGTTTAAAATTCGGTCGTACAAGTAGTATCTAGGAGTTGTTTAGTTACATTCTATGGGTTTATTTAACGTTAATTTAATGAAAATATAATGTTATATTTGATGTGGAAACAGAAAAATATAAAATAAAATAAAAGTTAAAAAAACTATAACCCGACTTCACAAAAAGGGGGTCTAAAAAGGCTGAAACAAGAAAATAAATCAATTTGAAATCCAGAAATGCATATGTACAAAAATGGTCAAGGTAGAGCCGAGGTCGGACCCGTTTAACAAATCCAAAAATTATAATATTCGTCTGCTGTTGCAATTATACAATCCCAATAGCGGGTACGACCACGGCTCTACCTTGACCATTTCTGTACCTATGCATATCTGGATTTTAAATTGAATTATTTTCTTGTTTCAGCCTTTTTAGACCCCCTTTTTGTGAAGTCGGGTTATAGTTTTTTTAACTTTTTTCAAAATTCTATTCAAAGGCCCGATTAACTTTGAATATAAATTGAAAATGATTTCATAACTATTTAAGTTAAATTTAGTAGTGCGCTACATTTGTAGTTTAAAAATTTGTAACCTACATGACATTTTCGATTATGCACCCCCTACTTTACTTATTTGGGGGAGCAGCATTTGTGTGTGCACTCAGAATTACGAATAAATGAAGGGACAAAAATAGCGAACAATTAAAGTTAAATGTAATCTGATCGTTAGCTTTAACAACGCGCAAGGGATCGCAAATGGCAACAGTGTAATTTTTTATTTCTCTCCATACTGCTGCTTTAAATTAAAGAGATACATAGTCCTACTAAAAAGGATTAATTAGGCTCCGAAAGCACAGACGGACTATCAGCAAAAAGCTATAAAAATACAGGAGTGTTTAAAATTCAAGTTGAAAGTGATCAATTTAAATTCAATCTCGAACGACTGAGTGGATATTTCAGGATTGGAATAAACTCGTATGTTTGAGATACGGCATAGCTTTTACCTACTCGCACATAATATTTTATTGCTCATTTATTTATTACCTATCTATTGGATTATTAATAAACCGAGTATTGTGTATTTACTATAAGTTGTATTTTTTGTTAGAAAACGTATTATAGAAATTCAAATTAAACCTAGTATTAGAATGTACGTACCTACATACAATATACGAAAAATATTGTATATAAATTTTGATCATATTTTTCATAATATGTTAGTGATATTTTATGTTAATTTTATGGAATATGGTCAATTTTCACGTTGTAAACGGTAGACCAGTTTTTGGTCTACACGACAGTGTTTAATTCGTATGCATGGCAAAACTTTCCCGTAGTTTATCGATTGTTAAATGCTAATCCGATTTTGATACCGGCTGGGGCGGCAGGGAGTTGCCGCTGCACATAGACATCCGAACAGAAGCGAAACTTCAAACGTTTACTTCAAGTTAAAAACGTGTATTTCAAATTGTGTTAGACGTACCTACCGTATTTCATATACATCGATTAATTAATTATTGAGTTGCGAACATTAAAATTTCATTTATATAAAGTTTTGTAAGAAAGAAAAGATTATTGGTATCGATTTTTGTACCCGACTACGGCAAAGCCAAAACAGTATGTCCCACTGTAGCGCATAATACTGGTCCAATTTTAATAAAAGAGGTTTCAATAGATTCGTAATAATATAGGCTTTACTTTCTTATTTACAGTCTCAGCTATATATGTGGCCATTTATGGTAGCACCATGAGATAGGTAGATGGAGATTAAAATAATCATTTAACGCCTAAATGCCAATAGGGTTCATATGTTTCAACGGTATTTTGTCTGGTCGCATTATGTGTAACGCCCGAGACAGTTCCCGTATTTCGGCCCGTATAACCACGATCGGTTGATGGGCCATGGGTTGGTGGATGAATTTGGTCGCATGTTTGACGTGTCCCATCTACTCGCCTACGTACTCTCGTGCATCAGGAGCCTCGGGCCCGTAATTAGTCGCCGCCATCCCGCACGGCTGTGCGTAATAAGGGCTGACGTATATTGGATAGCCCTTTTTGTGTTTGCACTCCATTTGCACTCACAATATACTGCAACGAGGATAAATACTTTTTGATCTGCCATTTTGTTTCAGTTTGTTCAACGTTGTACGTCGTATCTCTAGTAATCATGCTTGAGTCCCACGCACAGAATTGATGGGCAGAAATGTCATTTAGTCACTACAGTTATTGTTATTATTACTGGAGTGTACACTGTACATAGTGGTAAATATTATATTTCGTTAAAAATGAATTTGTCGAAATATAGGCTGAAAATGAAGATAATTTCTGAGATCAAAGTTTTGAGATTATGTTGAAAAAATATTTCTACAAAGCAAAAGTTTCTCGTTGAAAGCATATTTTGGCAAATAACCTTCAGCTCTTACAAAACTTGTAAGTTGCGTCAAGCCATTCAATTATTTTTCAAGATTGTGTTTTGAATATTTCAAAAGGATCTTATTTGTTATATTCTATGTTGTTATTATACGAGTATATATGTTTTAAATTTTAGGTCGTTGTCAAACTATTTTTAATGTAAATATTATACAAGTTATAAGTACCTACTACTATATAATTTTTAAGTAAAGAGTTTAAGTATTTTGGAAATTCTAGAATGAACTTGGAAACAGCAGATGTAATAAAAACAAATATTATGACATTGACATTTGCGATTGTCATACTTGAAAATACCAACTTTTTCTTTTCTTTTTTTATTAATTAATATTAGGATCCCTCCTTGGACAAGCTGTCACTGCTTGGAGGAATGACATGGACAGCACTAACGTTCGTAACATGAGTCCAGTTACTTTATCTGTCGTATCAGTATTCGGTCGTAAGTATAGATTCTGGTGGCTCGAACTTCGTTTCGAACGACAGTCTATCCCGTTCGTACGTACGTCAAATGACGTGCGTGCGAGCTGGACAGACTGACAACACATTGTTTAAAAAAACATGTAGCCATTAAAAACAATATTCGAGGTATGATAATCCGGATTCCGGACCCTGTTCTTAGTGGTCCATTTTCATTGTCTGTAACCAAATAAAAAACTTTAGCCCCATTACGCTAATTTTATTATTATAGTGTTATATAACTTAATATGTTATTTTTCTTCATTTTATTAAAATCATATCAGTGGTTAAGCCTCTATGATGGAACAAACACACATTACAAACATACATAAACTACTAATATCGTTACCCTTCCTTTTTATTTCGCAAATTTGAAAATTTCTGGCTTCCGTCGCGCGCGCACGTCGATCCCGCGTTCGTCCGTCTCGATCGTGACGCGTCCGTGCCGACCACCTTTGGAGCAGTTCCAGTACCTCCTGATGGCGTTCGGCAATCCGTGCTTGGTTCATTCGAACTGAGTGCGGATTGCCGCCTTGCCGGGGAGACGAACTGCCCACCCGCCCCGCTGCACATCGTAGTGTTGTGGTCACGGGAGGCCAGCTCCACCTAGCGTTCTCCGCCGGGTGTCACACCGCCGTGCCGTCGCCTCGACCATGGCCTCCGTGTCCTGTGGCCGCCCCGCTGCCACCTGAGACACCACCGAGCCTGTACCGTGCCTAGCTGATATGGAGTGGACACCGTTCGCGCCGGGCCCCCGTCGGCATTCTCGTGGGGGGGTTGTGGTAGCCCCCCACCCCAATGTCCGGCCGAGACCTGCGACGCGTCCTGGATCCCGCTCATCCAGCCGTGGAGTGCACGGACTCGCCGCAGCGCACACAGCGCTGCCTCGTGGCTTGCGCCTTTGCCGCAGCCACCCACCACCGCCCTCAGGCACCCCGCCTGAGCCCGCCCAACGTCCGGCAGACTCCACTGCCGCACCTACCGCCGTGGAACAATTTCCCGGCCACCGGCGAGCGCCCTCCCGCCGCCGTCAACACCGCAGTCCACCCGGCCTGCACTGCTGCACACCGCAGCCTCATCACCACCTCACCACCACCAGTGCCAACACGGCACCACCGCTGCTGCCCGGCTCCGCCTCGCCGCTTGAGGCCGCCGAGCCCTCCGCGTGCCCGCCTGACGTCAGGTGACTCGCCCTCGCCTGGGTTGAGCCGCGTCCGCCGGCCTCGCCGCGCCGAGCGAACTCGCCCCCTTGCCAGGGGGGGCCGAAGTATCCCGGCCCCGCCACGCTGGTGGACAACACCCCCCTCGCCTGGGCTGACTCCCGATCACGCCGCCGCGCGTGGACCCGCGAAGCCGCCTCGCCGCGTCGCGCAACGGTCCAACAGCCTCGCAACCGGATGTACACCCCGTACACCGCTTCTTATGCTTCAGCAAAGGAGCCTGCGACGGAGCCCCGCGCCAGCCTCTGGACATTCCTGCCATCCGAAGGCTCCTTGAAGGGAAGGAGCCTGTAAGACTGGCGGGAATCCTATGGCGGCCCCGGACGACGTCGCACCTACCGCACGGTCGAGCGCCACCTGCCGCCTGCCGCCCGGCCCCTGGGAAAGGCTGCACGGCCCGCGGGCGCGCACCCGGCGCTCCCAGCAACGCCCCAAGGCGTTCACCATTTGGCATCCTTATGCCCCCTTCCCCCCTTCATGGCTCCCGGAGCCCCCCCCACTCCCTGGATCGGCTGGGTCCGCGAGTCGGTTTAAAGATCGACTCGTCAAAGTCTAGCCCTTCAGGCAGTCGCACATTAAATAAAATGTTACACAGAAGGTTTTTCCCTGCGCCCTGACGCGGGGGTTTTGCCTTCAAAAAAACGTCTTGTCGTTCATTCATTTTGCCCCCACCTTGTTAGGGCTTTGGTCCGCGGGACGATGAGAGGCGTGGGAGGAGTGGAACCACACACGTTCCTCGGTCTCAGGACCGGGGCCTCACTCGCCACTTGTCGTCTCGCCATTCAGGAATAAGTCTCTCAAGGCTTCATTTCCCTTAGCGCCATGGTTTTCCCCTGCGTTCTGCCGCGGGGGGTTTTCCCTAGAAAAACATAAAGTATAATACGGCTCGGTATCTTCAATACCGGGTCCTTCGACCCCACGTAGAGGGGCTCATTAGCCCCTGGTCGTGGTTCCCCCGCTCCCGGCCACTCGGGCCAGGCGAGCGCGTGAAAAGCATAGGTAGGTTTTATTTCGCTGTCTGTTAAAAAAAGCGGTTCAAAAAATAACATTTCAGAAGTCAATTCAAACTAACTCAATTCACAGTTGGACTATTAACCGGCTATTGCCGACCAGTAAATAAATCAAATTATGTTTAATTGAATCGGCTAACCGTGGAGCGCAGTGAGCGTTGTTCCTAAATGAAATGATGTTGATGAGCGGACCGCCGCGCGTGTAACGACGTAAGCCTGTTACCGTAAGGTGCTGCGTACACTGGACATAACATCATTAGCTTTAAGAGCTTTTAAAGTTTAAAAGTTACGATTATGGAAATGTAAGACAGTACAAGATTATGTTTAAGCACAAAGTAGATATATAACAGAGACACGACCTAGTACTAGAAATGGTATCACCCTAATACTGGAAATTAGACTGGCTATTTTTGTTTTCTTCGATTTCCAGCCACATTCCGGAAACCGCCATCTAGCGCCACTATTGGACAATACTAATTACTAATTTTCGTATCTTCTTCTTAATTAAGAGGAAACACCACGGTTGAGAGAAATACAAAATAGGTATTTATAAAATATATTGCTGTCTAGCAGTGCCTTAGCTAGCCAGCACTAGCGCGATAGAGACAACTGCAACTTGGACTGAAATTACCTATTAAAAGTACCAGAAATCGACGTTTAGGGAATTCCTGTTTCCTCCTCCAAAACTTAACCGATTTAAATATTTCTGTATTAGCTAAAAAAAGAATTGAGCTAGGTTCCTATTTTTTGCTTTTGTTGTTTATTGTAGTCAAATCTGTTTCCTAGATATTTAAACATAGCGGAGAGTCTGGCCATTTTTTTAGGTTTTTAAACGTCCATATCTCTTTAAATAATTGATTTATTAAAAAAAGGAAAAAATAGGGACGTACAAACAATATCCATAAATATTCAGGAAATAAATTGTAACTCTAGAGGTGTTATCCACGGAGGAAATAGAAATCCCCTAGACCCCTATTTTTGTATGGAAAAAATTTCGTGGTGTTTCCTCTTAAGGAGTTGCATTTAGCTTAATGTGATGTTATGCTTATCTTTATTTTAATGTCAATAATTGTACTTAATTCGGCATATTTACATTTTATAATTAACAAACGTTAATAGTAGTGACATCTATAGCAATTTTTTTGTATTAAAAATAGATTGTATGGGATAGTAGGCCATGGTTTAAAAGCTAACGCGCACGGGTGACAAGATTGTATTTGTCGCTCTGAACCTATCTGAATTCCTATTGTCGAATTTAGCGCACACAAAATAGAGTTTATTTCTCAAATATATTACATTTAAAGTTTTTTATAGAATATATGGTCCTATCTGGACACGTTTAGCAAAAGACAGGAATAAGTGGAAAACTTTAGAAGAGGCCATTGTCGACAGACAAGCTGTTTTACATAAACAGCCAGTTGCCGATGATTTAAAACCCTAGATTAATTCACTTTAGTTGCATAGGCATGAATTAACTGTAAAGAAAGAAAAAATAGCAATAAAGGCTATTTAATTTTATTTTTAGAAAAAAAACATGTGTCCTATGAACGCGTGCTTACTGCCTGCGTTTATTACACACCGTATGTCCCCCTGTAGGTATCATGTATGTCGCAGCGTTGCTACGTTTTGCTGCTGTCTGTACAAAATTAGCGCCGTATTAATTCTGACAATTAAGCGATGCTCGCTACGAGGGGTAGACGATGGAACATACCAAATTTCCCATTGCAATTTTTTATATTTCTGATAGATTTTGGCGTTGGACCTAAAGGTGATTAAAATTCATGTCATTTTGTCACTGTCTCGATTTGTTGCACAAACCCTTTCCAAAGAAAAAGTCCATACAGGCGTTGTTCTCGTCACCCGTAATATCCGATTATTATACAATAAAATATGCCAAAACTAAGAAACCATGATTACAGAGCAATATCAGTTATCGGGACTCATCGAAATCTTCTCAAATAGCTATTTTATTATTATCTACGCAGAAACTCTACTCAAGTCTGACAAAAGACATTTTCTAGAATGTTCGACCATTCTCAATAACTACTTACTATTATCATATTCGCACATGAATACCTTTATTATACTCGAAGCAGATTTGATACGTATGATTAGCGGCCGAATAATCAAATTAGGTAACGCTCAAATCCCATGTTGTCCTTTTTATTTCTCCAAGTAGTGACCGGGTCTGCTAATAGGTGGGTTCCTAAGTTTAATGAGGAACGCTAAACTTAGGAATAGTCAATAGAGTCCACGTGGTTATAGTCAATAGAGCTACATTCAATGAAATTATAACTTCTTTGTTTTATTAAATACCATTGGCTACATTTGTTAAATAACGAACTGAGTTTTAACACATTTCAATTTTCAAAGTTGATTTGTTGATTAAATATTATGTAGTATTTTGTAAATGTTGGTTTGGGCTCTAATAACATTTTATACAGGGTGTAAAAAGAGCAGTCATTATAACTTTGAGATGCGATTATACTACCTTTCCTGATTTTGGAAATGTATTTTTTTTTGTCAAAAACTAAAAAAATATTTTTTTTACTTTTCACCATTTCTTATTTTTCCGTCGCAAAAATAACAATGAAACAAAAAATTTTCTATAAAAAAAACATTTCTAGAAATATAGTATAATCATATCCCAAAGTTATAGTGACTGCTCTTTTTACACCCGTTATAAGAAGTGGTAGACAATTAATATTTTTAATATATTAATAATTTTATAATTATTTATATTTATTGATATAAATTGATATAAAAGTTATAAAACACTACTGATAATAGCAAATATTTTGTAACTGACAAGTGGCAACCCTGATTTCTAATGAATTATTGAATTAAGGTTGGTGATTTACTGACATCATCAATTGCGGTTTCTGGGACAATTTAATGCAATGTGGACCGACAGTCACACGTTAGGTGATAACAATGATGAAAAATGTAATTGTTGGTAATTGTTAATCATCATAATCAGCTGCTCTATCCCCCCTTATTAGTAAAAATACACCAGGGATTCTCAAACTATGTAGTCTTTTACCGAATACGGAAATGCTAGTTAAAGGTGAGAGCCTCCAACTTTACCAGCTATCACTTCCACTGATTGGTAGAATAATAATAGTGTGTGTATGAGTGGCACATTTAATTATTGTTCTATATCCGGATTTTTGTCTGTTAAGTACCTTTTAAACGTATCATACAAAGGCATCAAGTTGGATTATGTATTCGTGGTGTCAATATTTAATAAGGGCGGTTTAACTCCTTCCCTTCTATCTGTTTTGAGGCAGTAAGAGGCGATTGTATTGTAGCCTCTTTATCTTTATCATATCTCTTAAGACATATTTAAAAAATATACCTCTTAATCGGTAACTAATGCGCTTTATTACGTTAACTGTAACTCTATAAAACTTACAGGGTTAACAAGACGCGACGGTTTAAATACAAACAAAATGCGACTTGCCACAGAAAATGCATTGCATTTATTTTTAAAAGTTTGGTAAATTTTTAGAACATGTACTAGAAAGTAAGTCCTTATTAGAAATAGGTGAACTAGAAGAGATAGCAAACAATGACTCGATGAATGAGAAAATTGTGAGGCCCAAGACCATGTTTAATCGTGTATTTTGAAATAAACAGCTCTGACGCAGAGTGAAAGTTGTCTTTCTAGTAAGCAGTTAGTAAATATTGTCGTCGTTACGTTACCTTGGCGGAATATCTGATGCTTGACAATATGTAACTATGAAATATAACTCTAAATCTGGGGATGTTTCTAAACAGATAATAAAATGGCAAGGACATCTAAAACTTATTGTTAATTATTACTATCGAGTATTGATGATATTAAATGATTATTTATTACTAAAGTAATTTATAAAACGCAAAGTGAAAAAAGTATAACTTACAACTTGTAGAAATATCGGAGTACCGTCATCGTGCACGAACATTCTGAAATCAAAATTCAAATGCTAATAAAAGTTGTACAGTATTCGTGGAATAGTAAAAAACTTACTTACGAAATAAAATTAGTCATCGATGGCGTGATTCATAATGAAATCGTGAAATTCCTGAATCGAGTCGCGGAAACGTGGCATCAACGGCGGATGTCGCGCCACTGACTCGCGGATTGTTATATTGTTATTTACTTTCGAATTTGCGGAAAATATGGCGTGAAAACGTATTCTTCAAATGGGGAACAATGGTTTTAATGTTTATGGGAATTTTTGTATAATATTTAAGTGTTTAGTGTTGCTAAACTTTTCACAGAAGAGAGCGGTCGTGGCCTAGTGGGTAGACCGTTAATCCGCGCTCGTGGGCGCAGGTTCGAAACCCAGATTGCATTTACAGTTGGCCCCAGACGTGTCATTTCTCAGGACTAGGATGACTATGTAAAAAAGCCGTATGTGCTGGGCAGCCATACGAAATTTAGAAAACCCGAATGTTCCAGTGGTTATTTCGGTCAGAGAACACATAATTAATTAATTAAATCAGGCGTTACTTTTCGGAAATACATTGCATATAATTTAATATGAAATTAAATTGTATTCGGAGAATACTGTAATGCATACAATATTAACAATAACAGACGAAAAGGCTTAAGTGAAACCTTCGAAAGAGCATTTCAAATAATTTCATCTATTGTAAGAAAGAAGGAGAAGAAGGATACTTTCAATCTTTTAGGTTGTGTTTCACCAAGCAATGTTAAAGTTAATCCTTCGTTAGATATCATGTTGTTCCTCTCGTAATTTCTATCAATAAATGAGAAGGCATGGTATTTTAACATGGCGTTAACTTTAATATTGCTTGGTGAAACACGGTCTTAACGTTTTAAACGCTAGAGCTTGAGATGGCTTTTTAAATAATCAATAAAATCCCTTTTCTTGTACGTCCGCCATGCTGCCCGACCGCTCGGCTGCACAACATGTTTTTTTAAACCGGAATCTCGGCCGGCCACCGGCTCCGTTTATATTGCCTCTTTTTATACCTCGCCTAGCCGTCCTTATAAGAAGGCAATTGAAGCCAGTAGCCCGATTACCGGTTTTATGTCTAAGATAGCAAAAACATTAATCGTAGGTTAAAAAAGAAATGTAATAGCTGTGAAAAAATACTTAGATAAATTCCAATTTCAAATTTTATTCTGATTATTTCAAATTGCTTCTATAGTCGCACGGTCTTTTTAACAGAGGGCTTGTGATATATTTGATTAAAATTTATTCCTAAATTTGTCCACGTGTAGGGTCTTGGGATGGATTATAAATTGGAATATTATTAGCTACTTGAAAGGCTCACATCCGTAACTAGACATTGGCATCTGGATTAGTACTCTTGATTTGATTAAACGATGAAGTCCTTCGAATAAAGGATACCAAGCATCAGGGTGAATCATTAAAGCATAAAAGAGAATACAAATTTCCAAACAAAACACTGATTTCCTGAAGTTTAAAATCCTTTCGAGTTAATATAAAACTAAAAAAATTGCCGTTATAAAATACTCTACAACGATAAAATTTCATAAG
The DNA here is from genome assembly GCA_905187575.2 of Celastrina argiolus. NCBI lineage: Eukaryota > Metazoa > Arthropoda > Insecta > Lepidoptera > Lycaenidae > Celastrina > Celastrina argiolus. The sequence continues at coordinate 8,842,875 of LR994585.1, forward strand.
AGTTGGGACAATAAGAATGCTTGAAACAAGCAGCGTAATTTGCAATTTTAACGGGTCTTGATTGAATGGTTACTTAATGCTTAACTAGGCTCGTAGAGATTACAGTTATAGAGGAAATAGGGCAAGCACTATTAGCGACACGGGCCTTGTACAAACTTGGCAGACTTTCCGCTGTGAACTCAGTTAGCTCTACGTGATCATGATGCTACACTTTGATTAGATTAAGATCTTTAGTGCCTTACAATGTTTGAGAAAAGACTGTATAAAAACTAAATTAAAACAAATAAGTAACTCCCGAATATTCAAGTTGTTCTCAGTGAGCGATCTGATGATGATGAATTACAGCTTCTAAAGCTTCGATTAACAGAGAACAATCATCGATCACGGCAGCTTTGAAACAATTAAAACAAAAAAAACACAAAAAGAAACACTCACACAGAGACACGTCAAAGTTATAATGTCTGTTTTCGTCAGAGGAAAAAATCATTAAAAATACAAAGTAACAAACGAAAGTCTCATGGAGCAAAGTATATCTATGAGTAAAGGTCCATATACAACCATAACTCATATACTACTTTGCTCATGTGCCATATAAATAGCTCATTATTCTCTTCTCAGAAAATAACCAGCCAAGTGGGAAGCACACCAGCGTACCGAGGGATCCGCACAAACCAAATCATGACTATCGTGTGGGAACCCCTCCTTTATATTATTTATTTCATTCTGTTTTTGAAGATCGTCATTTTGTTATAGCGATATCAAAAATACATATTCTGAGAAAACTTTAGCCTAATCGCGATTCCAGAGATTGGAAATTAGAACCTTTCAGTAAACGGGCAGTAATACTTGCCTCCAACAAACAAATTAATGTAAAATAAATAATACTTTACCTTGATTGTCCAAAAAAAAAATGATTTTAGCGTAATGAAGTACAAAGTCGGTTCATTGACCCATCACTGTTCTCGTGGGCAGCCACAAACCGATGTTTTTGTTTAATTAAATTTCGTTGCTATTAGTAACTGTGTTTACTATTTTGTTTAACCATGTTAATTTTGTGTACTTATTAATTATTATTACGTACATTTTAATAGTGATAACGTAATTAAATTGTGTATTAAAAAAGGTTATTACAGAATGTTGTCTGTGAACAGAATGCTAGCATTATAAGACTGATCCATTTACTCAAACGTGACTACGGAAATATAAATAACTAGCTGACCCTTGCCCACTTCGTTGAGCATAAAAAGAGTTTATGATGAAATTCAACTAAAAAAAAACAACGTGGAACCCGCAACGCGGGAACCCGAAACCCGAAACGCGGTAACCCGCAACGCGGGAACCCGGAACCCGCAACGCGGGAACCCGGACCCGGAACCCGCAACGCGGGAACCCGAAACCCGAAACGCGGGAACCCGCAACGCGGGAACCCGGAACCCGCAACGCGGGAACCCGGACCCGGAACCCGCAACGCGGGAACCCGGAAACCGCAACGTGGAACCCGAAACCCACAACGCGGAACCCGGAACCTGCAACGCGGAACCCGGAACCCGCAACGCGGGAACCCGGAACCCGCAACGCGGGAACCCTGAACCCGCAACGCGGGAACCCGGACCCGGAACCCGCAACGCGGGAACCCGAAACCCGAAACGCGGGAACCCGCAACGCGGGAACCCGGAACCCGCAACGCGGGAACCCGAAACCCGAAACGCGGGAACCCGCAACCCGAAACGCGGGAACCCGCAACGCGGGACCCGGAACCCGCAACGCGGGAACCCGGAACCCGCAACGCGGGAACCCTGAACCCGCAACGCGGGAACCCTGAACCCGCAACGCGGAACTCGGAACCCGCAACGCGGGAACCCGGAACCCGCAACGCGGGAACCCGGAACCCGCAACGCGGGAACCCGGAACCCGCAACGCGGGAACCCTGAACCCGCAACGCGGGAACCCGGAACCCGCAACGCGGGAACCCTGAACCCGCAACGCGGGAACCCTGAACCCGCAACGCGGGAACCCGAAACCCGCAACGCGAGAACCCTGAACCCGCAACGCGGGAACCCTGAACCCGCAACGCGGGAACCCGAAACCCGCAACGCGAGAACCCTGAACCCGCAACGCGGGAACCCTGAACCCGCAACGCGGAACTCGGAACCCGCAACGCGGGAACCCGGAACCCGCAACGCGGGAACCCGGAAACCGCAACGCGGAACCCGAAACCCGCAACGCGGAACCCGGAACCTGCAACGCGGTACCCGGAACCCGCAACGCGGGAACCCGGATCCCGCAACGCGGGAACCCGGAACCCGCAACGCGGAACCCGGAACCCGCAACACGGAAAACCGGAACCCGCAACGCGGGAACCCGGAACCCGCAACGCGGAAACCCGGAACCCGCAACGCGGGAACCCGGAACCCGCAACGCGGGAACCCGGAACCCGCAACGCGGGAACCCGGAACCCGCAACGCGGGAACCCGGAACCCGCAACGCGGGAACCCGGAACCCGCAACGCGGGAACCCGGAACCCGCAACGCGGGAACCCGGAACCCGCAACGCGGGAACCCGGAACCCGCAACGCGGGAACCCGGAACCCGCAACGCGGGAACCCGGAACCCGCAACGCGGGAACCCGGAACCCGCAACGCGGGAACCCGGAACCCACAACGCGGAACCCACAACGCGAAACCCAAACGCAGAACCCGCAACGTTCACGGAAACGCTGACAAAATATGGAATAAATAGTATCCTATGTCCGTCTACTTGCTCTAAGCTACTTCCTCACCAATTTTCAGCCATATCGATAAAGCCGTTCTTGAGTTATAAATAATTTAACTAACACGACTTACTTTTATACATATAGATGTATAGATTACTCCTACTAACATAAGCTAAGCCCGGTGAATGCTCCCGTCACAGTCGGTCCAGCCAATTCGGTGAACATTAGTTAGATGACGACGATGATGATGATTAAAAGTAGCCTAAATGAATCCTTATAACTTTAGCTATCTACCAGTGAAAGTCTCGTTAAAATCGGTCCAGCCGTTCCAGAGATTAGCCGGAGCAAAGAGACACGCTGACAGACATTTTTTTTTAATTACATTTTCGTTTTCAGTAAATATCGTTGCCAATGCAAAAAAAAGCAGAAGATATCGTTTAAAATGTCATATGCATTCAAAAAGACGTTGCTAATTGAAAGTTACAAACTGACACTTCAATTTTATTTATTTGTATAGATGTATAGATTTGGAAAACTTCCCCAATCTTGGCGTTTTCACTGACGCGGAGCGGGGCGCATAGGAACTTAGAGTTTCCAAGCGAAGTGGAGCAGAGATTTCGAGCATAGTGATTGGTCAATTCGGGTACCGCAAGCTCCTGTCCGCCTCGCCCCGCGTCAATGGAAACGCAGCCAAACGTCTATAACGTCTAAAGGTCGCCATGGTAACCACGTTGTTTATAAATGGAAAACAAAAATTAGGAAATGCTATACATACCGTATTTATATCAGCTTAAACTATTTGGATTCATGTTTTTGTTAATCCTAATAATTTTATTAATCCAAATAGTTTAAGCTGATATAAAAACGGTATTTATAGCATTTCATAATTTTTATTTTCCATTTGTTAATACTTATGTTGCCATGACAGCCGTGTCATATAAACTGCCAACGACGTGAATCGATCGCGCCCAGGTTCAAACCCCGCGTGACCATCACGTATTTTCTTCTTTTTTCTAATTTTCTGCTTATTTTTTTCAACATTTTCTTTCATAATAACCTTTTCGTGACAATAACGAACATACCGTAAAAAAAATTTGCGAAATTGGTCAAGCCGTTGTCGAAGCGCACACGATGTAAGAAATTTTGGAGGTCGTGTTTTTACACTTTGGGCTACATTTTTGGGGTTTTAGTAAGGAACCCTACTTTTTTTAAACATATAATATAGCCTATGTTCAGCGCTAGGAATGTAGCTTTCCAACGGTGAAAGAATTTTTCATATTGGTTCAGTGGTTTCAGAGCCTATTCCATTCAAACAAACAAACAATCAAACATTACCTCTTTATAATATTAGTATAGATGTGACCTTTAGGGCGTGTTTCACCAAGCAATGTTAAAGTTAATCCTTCGTTAAATATCATGTTGTTCCTCTCGTAATTCCTATCAATGAATGAGTAGGCATGGTGATTTAACAAGCCGTTATCACTAACATGCGTTGGTGAAATCGGGACTTAACCCTTCAATAATGCCATGCGTTGCTCCGAATGTTTTAACACTGCCTAACCAAACCCTTCTTTTCTTTAAAAATATTTACTACACATATGACTGCTATCTTTGTCAGATACGATTTACTTGACAGAGAAAGTCATCTCATGTATTTGAGTGATGAATGTGCACATATTTTTAATAACAAAATGGGTAAGTGTTAAATATTTTACTGCATACTACGATAACTGCATACGGATAAATATTTACTCCAGTTGGTTTAACTCTAGGTTTATTTATTTAGCCCTGTTTGGCGGAAGTAAGGTAAGCTACAAATAATTATGTCAAGCAGAAAAAAACCCGAAAAATTTCAGCTGACAAGCTCAAAAATGTGGAACGTATCCTATAATTTAATTATCAAATTATTTAGCACAATAAGATTTAAAAGAGGCTTATCATATTTAACTGCCAATTTGAGAGGACAGGCATTTTGGCCGAGATAAGACGGAGGGTCGAACAGATAACCGCAATTCATAATTCGACAACATCATATAATAGATTTGATATTTGTTTAACAAATGCTTTTATCTTTAACACGAACTGAATTGTTTACTATCTAGAAAAGTTGTTCAAATAGACCTAATATTTTTTAAACATTAAGGGCGTGTTTCACCAAGAAATGTTAAAGTTAACGCCATGTTAAAATACCATGCCATCTCATTCATTGACAGGAAATACGAGATGGATAACATGATATTTAACGAAGGATTAACTTTAACATTTCTTCGTGAAACGTTCAGAGTTTGTTTGAAAAGGAATATAAAAACCCCCCAATATTAAATAAGCGTTCTTTAAATAAATAAAGAAAAACATTTTTATTTTGATATCTAAAGCTATATTTATGGAATTCAAAAAATCCCTACTATTCTACATAGGTCTAACAACCGTACCGTAACCGTTATTTAGGTCGTACAGCTTAAACATTTACACCTAAAAGGGTTGGACTGGGAACTTGGGCTAATGGACGCAACCACAATTGACCAGTGGAAGACCTCGGCGGTGAATAAGGGCAATTTACCTGTCAGGTACTCTCCAAACTGATTCGATTCGATTCAGATTCGATCGTGCCGCACACTCCCTAATAAATCGACGTTTGTTTATTTTGATTCTCAGTCGATTGATATGGTTCGGAATACAAAAAGTTACAATCTAACGATTTTCTTTATCCTGGTTAATTTCAAAGTAATCCACCAAATAAAATACTAGATTCGATTCTCGATTGTATCGAGAGTAAGCCTGCAGTACACAATTGAATCTAAAATTTCTTGAATCCATCTGAAGATACAAAAAAAAATCTTACGCACAGTAGAATTATTATATATATTATTATAAATATTATTATTGTTATATGTTCCATTATATATAAATATTTCAGATATATTTTAGATAGAGAGTTCTGTCAGTAATTTGTTTTTTTTATTTACATCAATATAAAATAGCAATTTGAGGATTAATCTTGCGGATGATGCTAAGGCCCTATCCATACCAGACTGATAAATAATCGGCAGTGACGCGCGGTATGAATAGACCCTAAACACAACCCACGATCTCGTCAAATGACCCGCGGAGACCAATTAAATAAGGCGGTTAAGATCGTTCCATTTATGTCGTAATCTTCTTTCCCCCACAACTTTCACAAATTTCCATTTGGGTGTAGATTTGATTCTTACAACTTTTTGTTGAGCGGTGTTATATAAGTATTTTAAAAGCGGTTCAATAGCACATGGTCGAGAACATTTTTACCCGACTTCGGCGAAGCCAAAAAGGAAGGGTAATGATTTTGGCAGTCTATGTATATATGTATGTATGTATGTATGTATGTAATATGTATATATATATGTTCCCTCGTAGCGGCTAAACTACTGGTCCGATTTTGATGAATGAGGTGTCAATCGATTTGTATTAATGCCGCGAGTAACATAGGCTATATAATTTTTTTAAAAATTTTGGACTTTGTATATTATACCTCAAAAACTATCTCAAAAAAAAATTAAATTAAGATATTTGTCTCGTGTTTGGTATCAAAAGATAGGTCTTGGCAAGCACATTACGAATATGTATTTATATTTTTTATTTATAATTATATTCTGTTGTTAAATTCAAAATAAAGGTTTAAGATGCGGACGTACAAGTAATATCTAGGAGTTGATACTTTATATGTAATGGACAAGTAAATAAAAATATAACAATTATTATATTTGATGTGGAAACAGAAAAATATTAAATAAAAAAAAAGATTAAAAAACTATAACCCGACTTCGCAAAAAATAGGTCTAGAAAGTCTGAAACAAGAAAATAGTTGAATTTAAAATCCAGAAATGCATAGGTACAAAAATGGTCAAGGTAGAGCCGTGGTCGTACCCGCTAATAAAATCTAAGCATTAGTTCACACCGAAATACGGTAAAAAGAAATTTTATGGCTCGATGCCAATAGCGGGGGCGACCACGGCTCTACCTTGACCATTTTTGTACCTATGCATTTCTGGATTTCAAATTGAATTATTTTCTTGTTTCAGACTTTTTAGACCCATTTTTTGCGAAGTCGGGTTATAGTTTTTTAATCTTTTTTTTTTACTTTATGATATTTATATTATGAACAAAAAGTGTTGTTTGTTATTTTAGCATAAAATATTATTTTTCTGTCAACAACATTGCAATGAATCATTGGAATTACAAGTAAGTAAGCTATACGTTAGCAGTTTTGTAGACGCAGGTATGTAGAAATTGGGCTGCGATAGAATATAAAATTCTCTGTCACAGTGTTAGTTACCATACTCCTCCGAAACGGATTGACTGATTTTATGAAATTTTATATACATATTCAGTAGGTCTTAGAATCGGCTACTATCTAGAAAATATAAAAAAATGTTTTTGGACATTTTTTTTTATAATGTGGCATTAAAAATACATACAACCCAAAATTTTCACTTTTCTATCACCAACCACTTTTCCCATTTTCTAATAGTTGCTTTAGTAATTTTCCACATGCGAGTTCCGCGTTGCGGGTTCTGGATTCCGCGTTGTTCTGCGTTGCGGGTTCCGGGTCCCGCGTTGCGGGTTCTGGGTTGCGCGTTGCGGGTTCCGCGTTGCAGGTTCCGCGATGTAATTGGATTTCATCACAAACTGTTTGTATGCTCAACGAAGTGGGCACGGGTCAACTATTTTCATATAGAATTTATGAATAAGCAATTCGCTATAAGTCAGCGAGGGCGGCGCTGCCTCAGGTCTTGGACGGAAGCACCTAACTGCCTCTGTACCATTCCTATGTAAATCCCAGCGCATCCGACGACAGATAATAGAGCTGCAATTTGCATGTCTCGCTGCCCTTTGTACCGACTAAACCTGCACTGGGCCAGTCGTAGACGAGCTACTGTGAACGCACAACAACCGCTTCAGCACGCCCTGCACGACCACTTTAAGGTTTATTTTTACGGAGAGTAGACAAAATGACAGATTGATAAGATAAATCTAAAAAAAAATTACTACTCCTGTGTAGACAAAACAATCATTATAGCAGAAGTTTAACTTCTGTGAAGCAGTACTCGAAGCAGAAGCGTCGCGCTTATTGTCCGTGCATTTTCGAAAGGAAACGAGTTGCCACTAGCCCTATGTTTGCCATAAGTCAAGTTATTAGTGAAAGCGAGAAGTGGACCGAAGTGCTATGTTCTATCGGGCTGAAGTCCACTGTAGTAGCTCTCAGATGTTGTGTAAATATTAAGGACCTAGTAATAAATTGAGCATTATACATAATGCCCGGTCTTTGTGAATTTTCCCAATATTAGATGAAATTTACATAATATTTCACCTTTTAGGCAGAGTAATAAAACATATTGTTTTTTTTATAACAATTTTCGTTTTCTTTAAAATTTGCCCGATAGAGATAGATATTATTCATATTGCCCGCATTAATCACCTGGTCCATAACATATAGCGCCGAACTGTAAAATTACGATAGCGCTAATCAGGATTGTGGCACTAAATGGTCCACCACAGTTCCAAAGCATAAAGGGTCAGTCGCTGGCAACAGGTCGCTGTCGTCAGTGGCTCGTGTGCACCTTGCGAGTAAAATGGATACTCTTCTATATGGGTTAGCGCCACATAACAAACACACTAATAGACAATTGTTGTTGAACAAAGCGAATTTACATTTATTACCAGGCGCTGATTTGCAACTACATTGTTGCGAGTTTTCTACTGATGGAATTAACTCGAAACTTGCACATGCAAGCCGCACAACAAAGAACATGTAACTGTGGGGATAAAAGTTAGCAGATAAAATGAGGCATTCAAATGATCGGTTAAACGGATTTAAAACTAATTCTCGTAAGCCACGTATGTATTAATTTATATTTTATATATATTTTTTGTTATAACAAGCATTTTTCCTATTGTTCGCTTACATAATAATGATGGGACATTAACTTAAAATATTATGTTTACAGCAGTCGTCATATTAATGACTTGTCTCAAGTCTCAGCCTACAAAATACATTACCCGGCGTCATTTTATCCCAAATATTAAACATTCCAAAGTTTCATCACTCATTTTAGGGGGATAAAAACGAACAAAATCAAAGCTTCTGTGGAAGCTTCTAAAATTCATAATTACTACCGGAACGTAAGGATTTGAACAGATTGGACATGGGTCTTGGCTTCATATCAAATAGTTTGGGAATATGTTATCTCCTAACTAACTTTATTATTGTTATCTATCTAATGAAATAACACAAATTTCAAGCTTCTGTCGGCGTTTTGATAGATGTTTTATGTTATGGGTACGCAGTACGCACGCGCTTTCTGCGCAGAAAATTATACACGTAACGAAAAAATTCACATTTAATTAATTAAATGTGAATTTTTTCGTTACGTGCATAATAAAGTTTAATGATGTCTGCAATTGACAGAACTATCTAATGTAGATGAAAATACAGTTTTTTGTAATCTTTATTTATTTAGAGGCTTTTATACAAAAGTATATGACAGCCCCATCATAACATATACATAGTACCTACTTAAATAAAAATGTAATTCTAAATACATACAGTTTATCTAATATTATTAATTGTAATACTGATGGACACAAATCTCAACAAAAGTTTTAGTTCCCTAGAACAAGTCTGTGACAATATGTGATGGAACATTCCTACATCCGTTCTGTTGAGATTTAGATCCAGCAGCAGTCGCCGGCGGCGCGGCTCGTGCCGGACACACTCCGCCAGCAGGTGGTGCGCGTCCTCTGGCACTCGAAAATACAGATTATATAGGAGCAATGAAGGTGAAATGAGATAAAAACAAAACTATGAAAGTAATTTATGTAAAGAAATTAAGGTAATCTAAAATGTAGAGTGACGTTGGCCCAAGTCCACGCCCTGCCGATCACTGTTTTAACTGAACTGCACATTTTATCGTTACGTGTGTAGCGGGTAATATAGGGATGAATTAGTATAACAAAGTTGCATATAGACTGATGTCCTTCGGTAATCGGTTTAAAGTTCAAACGTGTTACAGCCTGAACACGGTATATTAAATATCGGATAGCTTATTAACTAAAGGCTGTGAAGCTATAAGTATTTTGTTATTAAGCACATCAACGCCATCGATGTGGTGAAACATGCCCTAAATACATAATTTTTAGGGTTTCGTACCACAAGGGTGAAAAAAGAACCCTAATACCCAGACCCATTACGCCCATGCGTCTGTCACAAGGCTGTATCTCATGACCACTGATAGTCATACTTGATATTTTCTAAGATTATGTATTTCTGTTTAAAACGCCTCCGTGGTCTAGTGGTTCGGAGCTATGCTCTTGACCCGGAGGTCGTGGGTTAGTTCGTTGGAATTACAAAAAATTTTATGTTCAAGTTTGGTTAGGAAAATACAGACTGAACACCTATAAAGTCAGTCCTGCGCCTGATCTCCCAGTCGTATCGGTTATCCGTCCTACTGGGCTACGAGAGTGAATGAAGAGAGAGTGCTTCTGTGTATTGCGCACACACTTAGCCACATAAAATAACCCATGCATAGTTGGCCTGGTTTCAATGAAACCGGCCACCGTTACAAAAAATAAATATTTAATGCGAGCTCTTATTCCACAAATATGGTCTTTATGCGTTTGTACGGAACCTGTCTTGCGCGAGTCCTACAAGCACTTGACCGGTTTTTTACCTACACAAGAACTTACTACTAACTTTAACTAGAACGGGAGTTGATCTCTTATGGACTCAAGTTATTCCATAAAGCCTTTATTATCAGAACATAAATCTTAATTTCAAAAAGGGAAGTTATGAAGTGCATTAAAGTTTTAGAAATATGCGGCTCGAGCCTTGAAGGTTAATTTGTTCTGCCCGCAGGGTTCTGATCTCCACTAAGCCGGCGTGAAGATGATTCATTACTCCCTATACGGGTAGGATTACTCGGACTTACCCTTTGAGAGCCGGCGATCGAAGGATGTCTCTGAATGTACATGTTAAGGATCGATTAAACCTATCGGTTAGGCGGGAAGTGGCCGCTATGATACCTACTATACATACTGATTTGGTTCATATATTAAGCCGAATATCACTCTTCACACTATATTCGGCATTTTTTGTTTTGGCTCCTAATATAAACTACTTACCATTATAGGTGCTTTTCAGTTGCAAGAAAATAACGTTGTGAACAAAAATTTTAATCATATTCTTGTTTCTTTCGCTCCAAGTTTATACATAAAAACAAAATGTGATTGGAAATTTCGTTCGAAACGTTATTAGCTTGCAATTGGCACACACCATATGTTTCGTTTTTCGCCTTCGTGGTCCAGTGGTTGACTCGGAGGTCGTTGGTTGGAAGTTCGATTCCCGCGTCGAACGTACTGCGTTGGATGGTAGAGATGAGCATATAAAACTTAGTATTTTGCGTGTTATATTGCCAGTCGTCAGGTATTCGTCCCAGTAGGTAAGGATACTGAAAGGAAGAGATTATAATTTTATGTATAGTGTACGTAGAAAGTAAAGTAAAGTAATCGATTGTCAACTGTATTAGCGCTGTCATGATTTTCATTCAATTATCATTTGTTAACGTTACTTTTAAAATATGTTCCTGCTTGGTCTACTAGTGTCAAACTGGCCACCGACACAGAGAATCAGTGTGGGAAGATATTATTATGTTTCGTTAGTAAATATCTTCGACAGTAGTTGATACAGCAGCAGTTGCATGAGAATCATAATCTTATGCCTTTTTCTCCAAACTGATTCAATTTTGATTCACACTCGACCGTGCCGCATACTCCCGAATAAAGTGATGTTTGTTTATTTTGTTTCTCAGTCGATTGATTTGGTCGGGAGCACAAAAAGTTACGATTTTCTTTATCCTGGTTAGTTTCAAAGTAATCCACCAAATAACACCACAAGCCGTCGAGATCGAACTGATTCGATTCTCGATTGTGTCGGGAGTAAGCCTGCAGCACACAATTGAATCTAAAAATTCTGGAATCCATCTGAAGACACAAAAAAAATCATACGCACAGTAGAAATGTTATTATTATATTGCTGTGTTGGCCAGATAACAATTTGACACCTTATGTGGAAAATGGGAAATGGTTAGGCCAAATATGGCCTTCACAAGTGCTCTATTACGCGTCGTTTTCGGGGCCATTACTAGGTAAATAATAATACGCAATGATGGGCATCATTATACGGTACTGACACGCACCATACGCCGGTGATAATTACTATCATTGTTGGTAACTAAACATTAGCCATGCACAACTAAATATTATTACACGCTAGAATATAATTGCGCTCAGGTACGTCGGGTCTGTACACACAGCATAACTAGTACAGCCAAAGGGTAAGAAACAGGACCCAATTCCTTAGAGACTCCGCAGTGCGTCCGTCCGTCTTTCACCCGGCTGCATGTCATGAACCGTGACGTCAGATAGTTGAAAATTTCAAAGATCCTGGTATTTCTGTTGCCGCTATAACAAATAATACAAAAAACTGAATACAATATTTAAGGGAGCTTCCACACATCAAACGTAATTTTTGTGCTTGTTTTTGGCCGATTTTTTAAATTAATTATGTAATGATAAGCTAGATACAGCAGTATCCTTGATTTAAGATCATTGATCAGGAGAGTTCGCACTGTCATGTCTGATTAATTTGCAACAGAATTTAGAGTAGTTGATCTTTATTAACCCCTACTCTCATTCTCACCCTCTACTCGCCTATAAAAAATTTGACACTCTTTCTTTCCTATTATCACGTGTCGCAAGGAGGATAAGGTAATTAAATCATTAATTATTTGCAGAAATCACTGTATTAATTAGCGTGAAATATAAAATCTTCTTCTCTTGCTGATAGTTATAATATACATATCACTACGGTATTTATTCTGAAAGTTAGACTATTATAAGTTTTATTTTATTTTTAAAGCACAGTTACAGCTATCACAGGCTTCATAACATAGAAGCAAAACCATGGCCACTTACAAGTTTTCACGAATAAAAAAGTTTTTTTATTAAAATGGTACCATCTATTTCAACCAATTAGTATTCTGACACATCGTATGCCTCTGATCATCAATGCAATGTATCACCGGATAGCTGTGAAACCGTGACCGCTTCTGTATTGTCAATTGTGTAAATTCAAACAACAACGTCCAGGCTAAATTCCCTCCCGACTCGGTTGTCGTACTTGCCTCAAACTTGTAAAACATCGCCTCAGATTCCTATCGAAACAGCCAATGTCGGTGCTCGGATAGATGAAATATCACTAGTAACAGCACTGCCCTGAATAGCGCTTTTAGTGATGTGACTCGATGCAATAATATTATAACGGTTTCAACAATAATCTGTGCTTGCTCTTCGACCATAGTAATGTGTCATTGCTTTTTAATGAGCGGTCATTAGTGAAGTAAATTGAAGCATGTTGAGCTCACATTATTATCACATTCAATTGGAACGTTGTATAAAAATAATAATAATAAATCTTTATTTCAGACTAGGTACAGATTTTTACTCCTTATGTTATATTAGTGGTAATGAGTAACATTTTTTCAAATTAATATATTAGTATGTTAGTAATCTTCAAAAAGAATTTAATTTAATTATATGCATACTTGGTTATTCTAATCGTAAAGCCTGTTACACATCTTGCGATAAAACTGCACACTCGGTACAAGCAGTGGTCGGCATTCAGCAATACGCGTGGGCCAACGTTAATTTCATTTTCTTAATTTTTTTATAATATAATTTAGTTTTTAACTTTGAAGTGTTTGGTTTATATAAGTTCTATAATACTTGCCCCGCTCAGGATTTTCACTTTGAATAAATTTGTAATAAATATTTTCTCGAGCATTCTACATGACCTACCACCGCGTCTGTCGTAAATTAAACGCTGTCTTAGTAAAATTCAATTCCCCTTTGTGGTTAACCACTAGACTGCAGCGCTTGAAGCACTGTCGACCATTAAATAGTGTGATTGTTGTGGTTCCATAGCAAACCATACTGGTAACTAATTAGTTCGGTAAAAATAGTAGATTATTAAGTTAGTAAATTGTTAAATTTACAGATACTAAAATTTCAAAACTTTTTTCACAGGGACGAAGGCAGTGGCGGATTAGCACTAGGGGCAGTCGGGACTAGTACCCAGAGCGGAAAATTTTCTGAGGCGGCAAAATATGCAAAGTACAAAAAATATTTTTAGTGTAGTACAAATTTCCAATAGGATTTTTTTCTTATTTTATTTTAAGTAACCATTTAATATTTATTATTTAAGAAATGTTTCGAGAAAATATACACACACACTATTTTGCATTACATTAAATTTAAAAATAAGATATCAATGAATATAGTATATAACTTTAAGAGAAATTTCAGTGATAGGACACTTTTTTTTCAGTGCAAGGGCGGTAAAAAATTAAATCCGGCCCTGTTTCACCAACGCTTGTTACTGTTAACGGCTTGTTAAAATACCATGCCTTCTTTGCCATTGACAGGAAACATGACATAAAGGAAGCAGAACACACAAGAAGGATTAACTTTAACATGTGTTGGTGAAATTGACATTTAGTCACTCGGGTCAATTTAGCGACTCGTACTATTTTAGACTGGAGTAGCGTTACTAGTAACACTGTCCATAATAATGTTGTTCTGTTTACACTGCGACCCGAGTATCTCCATGCGGCGCGGTAACCTAACTACTTACGTGATGAGATTTACAACGAGAGCCTTAGTGTGCCCCGCTTTATTATATAATCATATTTTCATGCAAAATAGCCTAGCTGTTAACAGTGTTGTCACAACTTTACTTTGTATTGTTAATTGATTTAAGATGACATATTCAGGTCCACCTTGTAGGGTATTTGGGAAACATAAATTGTATTTTGAGACCTAACTGGATGTAACATAAGTTGTTGTACAATTTCATCTTAAAATAATTATGGTGATTGCCGCAATATTTTTTGAGCGGGTGATAAAATCACTATCGTGGAATAAAATTATAAGACATAGACATGATCGTCGGTGTTATATCTCTTTTTTATATATCTATCAGTAACTTGTATACAGACTGTGCCTGTGTACACTGCACAGTCTGTATATGATGTGACAGATATACCAGAATACAAAAATAATTTTAAAATAAGATTTCCGTGACGGTGGCCGGTTTCATCGAAACCAGGACAGCTACGCAGGAGTTGTTTACAGTGCCCAATTGTGTTCGCAATACACAGAAGCACGCTCTTCTCCTTCACTCTCGTAGTCCAGTGGTACCCGACACGACTGGCGGGAGATTAGGCGCAGGACCGACTTTTTACATGCCCATCCAACTGAATTGTCCTAACCAATCTTGAAAACAAACATTTTTCGTTGTTCCAACGCGGGAATGGAACCCACGACCTTCGAGTCGAGAGCTAGGCTCAAAACACTAGACGACGAAGGACACAATTATTTTGTATACTAATTTAAATTTTTTGGGAAAAATCATGCGAGTTACATTACAAAAATTGTTTGTCACATTCCACCATCCACGTATTGTGCAAACGAGAATAAAACATTACAAACGATGTGGGAATGTTCGTAAATATTCGTAAAGTATTCGAAAAATGAATTCACTACGAACTTCGTGCAAGGGCGGGCGAGATCTCTGCCCGCCCAGTGCCGTAGCAGACGTCACGCGAAGCGACCGCGTCCTATCAAATGGTGAAAAGCTCACGTTGTTTACGTGATACTCAATTGTGTTGAAACTTTAACTCAATAATAAAACTCTATACACTGCTGTTGTATTCCATCATGCAAATGACTCGAATAAAACTGTCCTCGGTAAACTAACTCGACGTTTTTATAGGTTCCCTTTTACTGCCTCGAAAGTATTGCGGTGTGTTTTATAGCTCAGCAACACATGTAAACAAACTGACGGATGGAAGGGTAAGTTATATTTTTAGAGTAGAAATAATTTACTCTACAAAACAAAGAAGTAGTAGTTTAGTTAAATTAGTATTTAGTTATTTGAGTATGGCAGTTACTTTTATGAACCTTAGTTGTTCAATCGTAATTTATAGTATTTGTATAGTTTCCTAATATTATGTTTAAAAGAGTTATACACTATTGAATGTGTTCTTTAAAAAAAATCCCTACCTATTAGTTATCACTTAGATAATGCTTGGATGCTTTTGAGACAATTACATTTTACAGACATACCTGGTTCATTTTGAAAGATTCAGAACTACGTTTCCATATATCTGTAGCTACTTATTACGTATGGATTACAATGATTTTGTTTAGTAATACAATACTAATAAATTAGAACATTTCACAAATAAATTAATGATACCACTTGTATTAATCTGCAAACGCTACGCACGCAGGCCGCAGCGCTCATTAATTTAGTTGCTAATTAATATTTATCTGTGTCCGACAAAATAAGTCTTATAATTATTCAGTTCCAATCTGTTTACATCAAGATCTAGGGATGGCAACTATTGCTTTTTTGTGTACAGGCGTTTGGCACAAACATCGTGTGTGACAACCTTAGTGGGGAAGTGAACCTGTAAATCGAGATTAGTGATAGAAGATTTACCGCCTAATATTTGTACAGTTTTCCTCTTCCTACTTTAATCAAGCTACTAATACTGATTAGGATTTAGGAATCAATGTCATGTGACACTAGCACTAAAGTGTATTAATTGTTTGATAAATACACCCGCTGTGTCAAATTTGCAGTCTTTGTTTTTTAGGAACAACTTTGCCTGTATTTTTGATGAGAGGCACAAGCCTATGCTTTTTGCCAATTTCGTAGGCTTTTAAAAAATATACGTCGGCAGAGCTATTTCCGGTCAAGCGTGTCACTAGCCCAGTCATCGAGCCTCAAGAGGCGTGGGAAAACAAATAAGAGTCAGTTAACGGCCTCTCGCCGCTGGACCGTGAAGCTTCCAGATCGTTCTATTGTTCAGATCGCTTTAACTCCCGCCAAGGAATTAATAAACTATTGAAAAGCAATAAAAACTCTACGAATGTACGGAAGTATAAAACTTAAAGCGCGCGAGTAAATAGGCACCTATTTCATTTATAGGCATTATTGATACCTACATATTTACTTTATAATGTAATTAACAATTTTAGCTTAAGTTTTAGACTGATTATGATGTTTGGATGGCGTCTAAGAGCGGGTACACATTAGACGCTTTCAAAGCGCGCTTTGTCAAGGCGCGTTTTGAGAACCAGGGGCCTTACTCTCCAAACTGATTTGATTTTGATTCAGATACGATCATGCCGCGAACTTCCAAATAAATTGACATAATATTTTGTTTATTTTGATTCTCAATCGATTGATATGGTCGGGAGTGCAAAAAGTTACGATCTAACAATTTTCTTTATCCTGATTAGTTTCAAAGTAATTCACCAAATACAATACGAAATACCACTGATATCGAACAGATTCGGTTCTCGATTGTGTCGGGAGTAAGCCCGCAGAAGTTCTGTACAGACAGTGTATATATCTGTAGTGTGAGTATGTACATACTCAGGTGCGCGCATTTTATTTATCCAAAAACGCACATCAGCCAAGCGTCCATCAATAAGCGCCTAATGTGCACCAGCCGTTTAGGTCAGTTCACACTGAAACGTGTATTTATAAGATAGAGCTATTCCAACTCTTGTACTGTAACTGTTAGGTAGGGTAGCAACTGACCAAATAGTTATAGACATTGAATTTTATAGAATTGGCAATCAATGTAACGTGTCAATTTATTAAGTCTTGCTTACATTAGAATGTACAAAAATCGTATATTGTTTTGTTTTAGTGTTAGATATAAATTTAGGATAAACGATATATATGTATGAACTGTAACCCAGAATTGGTTACTAAGGTTCACAGTTATGAAGGCTGTGACAGAATACATAAGTAGTCACAAACTTATTACAGTTGTGAGTTGTGACTTGCGCTGTTAAATAGTAAAAAACCGGTCAAGTGTAAAATAAAACCGTTTCATTACGGTCGGTAGACAGTAGTTAACTCTACATACCTACTATCATGGTGGTTTTAAAATTTCTTAAAGGTTACTATTCCTTCGTATATTGCTGGCGCCTATGACGAGGACTTATAGCAACTTTAATTTTGAATTACGTAAACACAAAAATTATCTCTATTTATATTTAAAATTTTAAAGGACTTATAATTATACCTACATTAATTTTTATTTGCGCGCATAATTATAAATAGATATTATAATATAATAAATAATTCATATTATAATATCTATTTATATTTAAAAATTCAAGAAATTATTACAATTTCTGCAAATTCTAAACATAATGTCATACGCTACTCGTGGTAAGGCCTCTGAGTGAGTAGAGATAACTGCAGTCTGTGTGGTTCAGCTCGGGAGTATGAATCTTCTTTATTAACTATAAGAATTATCTCCAAGATCACTGTACAAAGAATTAATAACACATGCAGACAGAGTGCAAAGACGCCGCCCTGCGATCGCACATCGAACTTTCATAATTTAGAGCCCCGATTCTCGTGCCTCGAACTTCGTTTTGAATTTCAGTACTCGTGAGAGACTGACAATTGAATCGAAGTTCGAGTTACGAGAATCGGGGCCTTAAAGTAGGTATTACTTAGCAAAGGTAACAGTAGACTCCCAGATGTGAAATAAAGGACTTCTTCAACGGTTACTGTGTAATACAATATGAAAAGTGGTCGTCTAAATTTAGTGGTTGAATTAACATTGAGAAGTATTTTATATCTATCGCACGGCTGTACTATGTGCGTTGGCGTAAGCAAACGCCCCGTGCCGCCGTTGAGTTGTAGCGCCAAAAGTCATTTGTTCCAAAACAATATAATCTGTGAAACAATGACTCGAAGTAAAATTACTTTTTAACCCCCGACGAAAACATGTGTGTGTATCTGTGGCATCGTAGCTTCCAAACTTGCAACCAATTTTGATCTAGATTTTTTGTTTGCAAGCTGACGTGGTCGAGAGTTCTTAGATACATATAATCATCATCAGACGTCCAATTCGGGGGTTATTTAAATTGTTTGATTTTGTTTATAGTTTAGGGTGGGGTGAATAAGTGGCATGTAAATTGGAAGCATTATTAGCTTTGTTAATTAGAGCATTTAGAAAAATAAATGCATTTTCATTGACACTTAAACAACGTTTTTCACACAAGCTCCTGTGCTAATGAAACTTTGATTTCTGATCTTGATGGCATTGGTGTGAGGTTATGTTTTAATTACAAATGAATGTTGACCTCTGATGTTTATCATTATAATAGACCATTGATTATTACGTTTACCGGAAATCAAATCCACGCATAAGTAATTGCTATATCAAATCAATTAACACATAAAGTCTGTTATTTAATGTGTAATATTAATATTCACGCAATTATTAACGCCGTGCCTGAGGTTAAACCAATCACGCTTTAAACCAAAGCTTAATACTTTGATAAGATGATATTATATAGGACTTTAGCTCACGTTCTGACTTCCGTAGGTACCATATAAGTAAAAAAGTCCCTCAGGCTGTAAAGCGCGCAAAGAAATATTAAATCTACCTTATAAGAAAGACCCTTTGATGAAAAAGATGGATTGTAAAAGATAATTACTGAAATTAGGTGTTTTTACTTATAGGATATTACTACAGATAGTTAAATCAATATTCAATAAATCGAAATAAGATTAAGTGCCGATTCTACCAACGCTTGTAAGTTTTAGCGGCTTGTTAAAATACCATGCCTTCTGATTCATTGACAGGAAATACGAGAGATATAACAATATGATATTTAATTAACATGTAATGGTGAAATTTGCTCTAAGTTAACGGCTGGTTAAAATACCATGCCTTCACATTCTTTGACAGGAAGGACTAGAAGGATAACATGTTGTTCAATGAAGGATTAACTTTAACACGTGTTGATGAAATTGGACTAAGTTCAACTAATTGCCGCGGGACTTCTTCCACGGAGTTTACTATCGACTTGGTGACGGAAGGGACTCTACGTAAGTAGGTCAATTTTTGCTTGTAGTTATTACGGCGCGGGCGCTCGTGTCCATTTCCGTTCAGTAACAGTTTCCTTTCATCGCTACAAGCTCGGCTCCTTACGTAGCTTTATGCTAAGCGTTGGTACAAATTATGTATGCATGAGTTTCGGTTTTGTAAGGACTAAAAAGTAACAATGCAGAACTGGTTCCGCAGTGCCGACCACCGGATGAGAGGGACTTATTTCTGTTTCGTTTCGGTTCACTGATCCGATGTAGAGTATCGCCTGTCTCGCGGGATAGAGGGAGATGCCCGATCGTATTTATTTACATACGTCTTGTTACTAAAGCGAACGAGGCCAATCGCTTGCGCCGTCTGCTCCTAGTCTACTCGACTAGTGACGGTTTATTCATCCTCATTGATTACTTCTATTGTACTATATACACAGAAATCGCTTCTAAAGAATATTTCCATTGCTTAGCTTAGGTTTCATAAGCGTATTCCTTTAAACGCTTTTTTATCAAAATGTTCAGATCATTCTTATCGCAAATTGTCGTTTCTTTAGCGCAATATTGACAATTATGAAATTTTCGATCAGGATCGTTTGTACCAAAAATAACTGCTAGTGGAACGACTGACAGATAATAAAATTTGACATTTCTCATTTATCTTATAAATTCTAATTATATTTTAAATTATCAATAATAACTACATTATAAAAGAATCTAGAATAAATTTTCTTTATCATAACTTAAAAATAACATCGAGATCAGTGAAATCCAAGTAAACGTCAAAAAAATATGCAAAATGGCGTGATCATTCTGAGCATTTTGAACAGTTATTGACAGCTGACAGCTGCGTGTGGAACATGGATGAGAACAGTTCAAAACGGTCCTAATGGTGCTAAACAGCGCTAAAGGAATGCGAATCTGAACGAAAAAAACGTTATTTTCGTTTACTATTAGGTACTGGAACACAGGGTAAATAATAATCTATTGAACAGTGAACTATGAATGTGTATCAAATTTCAAGGTTCTACTAGTTTACAGTGGGTAGCTAATTGCTCCGAGCATATAGCACTCGCATTCGTTGTTCGGAAACCAAGGAGTCTTTGTTATAAAACCAGTTTGCAATCGAAAGTAGGTGACTGTCAGATTCGAAGAATAAGGTTATGTTCGAGTGAATGTAGAACATAGTACATACCCACTGCATCGACTGAGACAATTTAATTAAAGGTTACAAGACTTTTGGTGATTACGCCACAACTTATTAAAAGTAGGCGAACTGTACGACGAAATACACGCCGTGCAGTGCAACTAGGCAAATATAAGCCTCTTTTATAAGCATGTATGTAGATAAAGGTGGTGTTTGGATTACATTACGTACATGATTCATATTATTAACTAAATTAAAAATTAAAAAAAACCTCGACTTGGTTTTATCATTCCTATACACCTAACAAACGACCTGATGACCTTGAAGACTTGAATTATTTTTTCGTGCACTTCTTCAAAAACATTGAGTGGATTTTTTAATAACTGCGAACTAACGGACACAATCCATTTTTATAATATTACTAGCTGACCCATGTCCACTTTGTTGAAGCATAAATCTTATCGAAATCTTGCTTATCGAAGCATAAAAACAGTTTGCGATGAAATTCAATTAAAAAAAACAAAAACCCGAACCCAGAACCCGCAACGCGGAACCCGCCGTTCTTGAGTTATAATTAACACGACTCTTTTATATCTTTTATATATTTTATATAGTGACAAATGAAAATAAATGTATTTAAACAATAAACAATATTCAATGTGTAAACAATAAAAAGACGATTTGTTATTTTCCCCACTCCGCCCGATAGTAATTGCATCCTGTCCACACTATCGCTGCGAAGCGCAACTTCCGACTAAACTTCTAAGTTACTTAAGTCTGTATCTAAACATAGTTAAGTTCAGCTCAGAATTTCTAAAACAAGTAATGTGACTGTCGGAGGACGGAGCGGCTTACAACATTTTATGTGCAAGTTCGCGCTGCACGCGCCAAAAGCTTGCTTCGATTACTTGTTCACTCCGTTCCGCTGAAATGTGAATTTATGTAAACAAAAATCGACATTTGACTAAATTAATGTTAAATATATATTATAATTTATACTGAACTAGCTGTGCCCGCGACCTTGTTCGCGTAGTTTTTGAGCGACTTAAGCCGTTTATGCAGCGCACGCAACGAAAGTCTCCCCGTTTTTGCAACGTTTCGTGACGCTTTGCTCCTATTGGTCGCAGCGTAATGTTATATAGCCTAAAGCCTTCCTGTATAAATGGACTATCCAACAAAATAATATTTTTTAAATCGGACCAGTAGCTCCTGAGATTAGCGCGTTTAAACAAACAAACATACAAAGAAACAAATAAACAAACAAACAAACTCTTCCGCTTTTTAATATTAGTTGATATTAGTATAGATATATAATGAATTGAATCGGAACGGAATATAATTATAAGGCTAGTAAACTTAAGAATAATGATTATTACTATCATTAAGTTCACTAGCCTTTACCCTCGTAAGCATAGTATGCCACAGGAGCTCTGTACATTTTCGGGATAAAAGTAGCCTATATAGTCCAGGGTGTCAGCTTCCTGCATACTTTTTATGGTCTAACGTCTATCTTACATCTCCCTGGCCAACCAAAAAACATTTCCCAAATTAACGCTACAATGTTGAAACAAAACGAGACCAATTAAGAATAAATTATTTTCGTTTGGCAACAACTAATAAGTCCTACACGTATTACATTAGGATCTTGACCTCGTACCACACGAAGCTGTCATCTGTGATCTGCTGTTAAAGATGCAATTACAACACTATTGCAGGGGAAGATGCGCGGTGACCTGCGACCCGATGCGGCGTGCCTTCTTGGCATTTCAAGTATCAGACCTACACGCCCATTATGAGATGAATCGCTATTTGTTTCATAATACCTTTAAAGGCTCTAGACTCGAAGAGAAGCACAGAGAAATATCAATGTGGCGCAGGCCAATTAAAAAGTGATACAGCTTTGACAAATATTTATGTATTTTTTTTAAACCTGTCCATAGGTTTACTCCACGTCGATCTGGTTCTGGCCCCGTGCTAAGTATCCGAAGACGTACACAACGGAAATATATTTAATACTTTTATACTCGTATACCTACACATATTTTATACTTTACTATATTTTAAATAAAAATTCGATACACATCCACTCCGCTACAAAGGTCGCATTATATACGTAATAACTATAAAGAATAAAAAAATTAAGCACCCTCTAATTGTCAAGTAGTGTGCAAACTGATAATGATAATAGCTAGCAACACTCACGATCACGTCAGATTTCAAACATTTACATTGGATTGTAAATTTGACGTCATAATTCGATTCGAGTCGTAATTCGACAATCATACACGTCAAATTTATAACATCAAAGTCAACAACAACGGGGATTAAAAACAACACATTGATTGCTCGCTTTAAAGCGTAGTTTCGTTACGTGTGTGTGCGTGACATCAATTGTAGTTCTTTATTTATTTATTTTTTCATTATGTACTAATATTATGTATTATTTACTTTTTTTTCTAAAAGAAATGTTGTCTTTTGATGTCACACAATGGCCCTGGCAGAGTACCAGTGCAGTGGGCTTTCTCGCTGTGTAAATTTTTGACATCATACAACATAATAATATTATTATAGACACCTTTTTTATGTTCATGACCTTTACTATACCCTATTGTTCTGTATAATATTATGTGCTGTTTGATGATCAGAAAATTGTTTTCTTTCTTTCTTTCTTTCTTTCTTTCTTTCTTTCTTTCTTTCTTGGGCCCACTTATTATTTTAGACAGTTTTAGTACCTACGCACTTTTAGTAAACTTCATAATAATTAGGTTTCACCATGGAAAATTATTATTATAACCATTAGGTTAGTGGCTACATTAATTTGTAATGAAATTAATTCTAGTATTAGCTGGGTGTTATGAGATAATTTCATACCTAATAATTTATTCCATTTTCCACAGAAAACTGATTATTTATAAATGTGTTTTAATCACCGTGAAATTACATTTTTACAAATTTTAATTTAACTAATCGTCGCTTAGTTTTAAATGAGGTTCAGTTATGTGCACATCCAAAATCCATGTCATAATAACATTTAAAATCATTGAGTTTGACTCTACTAAAAAGTTCTAGTTTTATAGATACGAGTTTGTGAAGGTAAAGCGACGTAATTTAACTAATAATATTAAATAAATAATTTCTTAACAGGAATTGCGACCGGTTATTTATGCCTTAATATTATAATAATTATACATATAACATTATCCGTGGGGTGCCGACTTTAGAACTATTTGCTAACACAATAGAGTTGAAAAACGAACCCACGAGCGTCGAGTCAAATATCAGTGTTAAATTTGTCATTCGATTTTCAAGTTTAAAGTGTTGCCAGAATGTACCAAAAAGTACGGTTTTCCGTATTTTTGTCATACAACTGTACCACTGCCGTACCTCAGTGTGCACCGTACCTTTTTCGTACCTTATAAATTATACTAGTAATCCATGTTTTAATACATACTATAAAAGGGTTACTATGGGTAGACTATAGCATTTTAATCCACCCATAGGTAGACTATAGCATTTTTGTGTTTTGGCAAAACCTTATAACCATATTTTTGAGTTTAAATCCGTACATTTTCAGAGAGCCAGCCACTCGCACTTTTTTGAGAAATCCTACTGGCAACTCTGATTGTTTATTTAATATTAAATTTAGAGTAAAATAAAATTCTGTTATATTTTTCCTAGTTCTATTCTAAGCTCTACATTCTATTTGGACTTCCGGATCGTCTAGTCCCAGCCTTATTGTGTCAGGTCATTACGTGCGAGGTCATGCGGTGACAAGATGTGAGATGCTGCTTATCATCATCTAGAAAAAAATCATTGTGGTTTCTATAAAACATCAGAAACTTGGTAGCGAGTTGAAAATAATAACTCGTTTAATCGCGAAGTAGCATAATGTCCAACATACGACAATCGATTTTTAGGTTTAGACCCCTTAAATATATTTTAACTTATTTTGTTTTTAGTATTTGTTATTATAGGGGTAATAGAAATCATCGTAAAATTTGTGAAAATTAGTGACATTTTACTTAAAGGCACTGTTGTCGTTGTAAAATTTAAAATAACAAATCATGTTGTCATTTGCTCCGCCTTAAGGATTTCCATACATCTGGGCGGCGATTCTCGGGCAGTGGAAAAACGTTCATACTCGAATAAATCGTCGACATTCGGAAATTTTAAGAACGATGCACACTTGGTGTATTCTCAGAACACACTGAAAAAAATCCGTTTATTACTTATTTAATCATAAGTGTAGAATGAGCAAAGAATAATCGTTCTTAGGCTGCCGGCATAAGTGTGAAAATTCTTTGTACATTTTTAAGTGATAAGAGTTCATTGTGTACAATATGCTTACGCATATTTCGCTGCTAAGAAAAATCGTTCTTGTTAGAGGGTAATAAGAGTAAAAATTCTTTACTATTGCATATTACTTTTATAAGTTGTTATATTTTAAACGGCTTATTTTGTACTTGTTAGAACTTGTTAGTTGCGTTTTGCAGGTCGATGAAGTAACGTGTTTTTATTATTTTACTTGACGAAATGTTTCGTATTTTAATTGTTTTGGTGGTGCGTTTAGGTACAATATCGTTGACTTTTAAAGCGTCAATAATTATTGATTATTATAATAATAATTAATCATTTTTATTGTAGACGTAAATAATATATTAACTATTATATACACATTAATAAATTATATAAATACTAGCTGACCCGTGCCCACGTCGTTGAGCATACAAACCGTTTCGCCGAATCGGTTCAGTCGTTCTTGTGTTATGCGCTTACGAACATATTTTGCGATCCATTTTTATATTATAGAAGATGTAAGGAAACGTAGTGATTATATTCTCTTTGATGTAAGGTTCGACAGTTCGATTGGTAATTGTTCTATTGGTACCCCAGAATACGTGTTTCAAGAATCGTTCGAACTTTTCGGTAGTAGAACGGACAACTTCATACATATGGCGGCTGGTAGGTTATCAAATTGGTGGTGCACTTTTCTTACTTAACTTTAAAAAAACTTAGCGTTAAAAAAACGCTATGGGAAACTTAAAAGACAATAAAGTGATTTTCTTGTAAATATTGTCCGAAATATTAATATTTTATATGGGTAAGTATAATATTATGTAGGTATTATAAACGTATCAATTACGTATTTCGTCAATCATAGATAGTTAAAATAATTTTTACCCGACTTCGGAGAAGTCAAAAGGCCCTTCCTTTACATGATTTTGTCAGTCTATGTATGTATGTAGGTATGCATCCCTCGCAGCAGCTAAACTACTGGTCAAAATCCAAAAAATTCTAAATTTAAAACTTTTTATTTCCATAAAGATTATTAAATAACACTTATAGAATTGTCCTACATGATGCCTACCACCGGTTCGGAAACTAGCCCGGCGAGAAGAACCGGCGCCGGCGTAAGAAACTCGCGCGGGGCCATCTTTAGCAAGGTCCGAGACTATATGAATTTCATTATCTTAATTTAATTTTTAGAATGTAATTTTTTAAGTTTAATTTTGAAAATCTAAAATCGTTTTTTAAATATTACACCCACTCTCAATAATGACAACAATTGAGTAATAAAAACTACATAATAAGTTGCTAAATTTAGTAAAAACTGTCAGCTGTGTAGGTACGTTCTTTTGTCGCTTTATGATAATAGCCCGCAATAAACTTGACTGTCGGCATCATGCATAGTGAACTTTCTAAGAGATTCGTTCTTTTGTTTACAAATTGGGATTGCTTGCACGTGTTGACTGTTTTTGACCATTACTAATAAGTAGGAGTCATGGATTATCTAACGTTAACATATTCTTAGTTGCTCACAAGCTTTCAAACGGTAAGCGTGGCTAGTAAAAGAAAATCACTGTGTATTGACGAAAAAGTTTTACTGATACGCGCAATAGAAACGGAAAATATGAGACATATCTACTAACACTACATACATACATACATACAAACAAACATACATACATACATAATACATACATACATTATACATACATACATACATACATACATACATAAACTGACAAATTATTTATTTGTACATGTGGATGCGGACATCTACCGGTCCTTACCACTCGTTGGATATCGGGGACTTTTACACGATTTACTTCGACTGTGAAGATCTGAGAATATACATGTGTTTATCGTTCTTAAAATTTCCGAATTTTGATGTTTTATTCGAATATGAACTTTTTTCCACTGCCTGAGAACCATGCGCATTACGTGTTTTATAAACCGCTCGAACGTTTCGGTAGAATGGAAAAAATCATGAACAAATGTCATGCGGAAAATGTTCTAATAGCGAGAATCACCGCCCTGGGCGGCGATTCTCCGGCAGTGGAAAAACGTTCATACTCGAATAAATCGTCGACATTCGGAAATTTTAAGAACGATGCACACTTGGTGTATTCTCAGAACACACTGAAAAAAATCCGTTTATTACTTATTTAATCATAAGTGTGGAATGAGCAAAGAATAATCGTTCTTAGGCTGCCGGCATAAGTGTGAAAATTCTTTGTACATTTTTAAGTGATAAGAGTTCATTTTGTACAATATGCTTACGCATATTTCGCTGCTAAGAAAAATCGTTCTTGTTAGAGGGTAATAAGAGTAAAAATTCTTTACTATTGCATATTACTTTTATAAGTAGTTATATTTTAAACGGCTTATTTTGTACTTGTTAGAACTTGTTAGTTGCGTTTTGCAGGTCGATGAAGTAACGTGTTTTCATTATTTTACTCGACGAAATGTTTCGTATTGTTTGTTTGTTTTGGTGGTGCGTTTAGGTTATACAATATCGTTGACTTTTAAAGCGTCAATAATACTCGTAATTAATCATTTTTAAGACGTAAATATATTAACTATGTTTGTTTAATTTTTTAGTTCACATTAATAAATTATATAAATACTAGCTGACCCGTGCCCACTTCGTTGAGCATACAAACCGTTTCGCCGAATCGGTTCAGTCATTCTTGGGTTATGCTAACCAACATATTTTTCGATCAATTTTTATATTATAGAATATTTAAGGTTTACTTCGACAGTTCGATTGGTAATTGTTCTATTGGTACCCCAGAATACGTGTTTCATGAATCGTTCGAACTTTTCGGTAGTAGAACGGACAACTTCATACATACGGTGGCGGCTGGTAGGTTATCAAATTGGTGGTGCACTTTTCTTACTTAGCTTTAAAAAAACTTAGCGTTAAAAAAACGCTATGGGAAACTTCAAAGACATAAAGTGATTTTCTTGTAAATATTGTTGTTGTTTATTGAAATATTAATATTTTAAATACCTAAGTATAATATTATGTATTATAAACGTATCAATTACGTATTTCGTCAATCATAGATAGTTAAAATAATTTTTACCCGACTTCGGCGAAGTCAAAAGGAAGGGTACATGATTTTGGCAGTTTATGTATGTATGTAGCTCGCAGCAGCTAAACTACTGGTCAAAATCCAAAAAATTCTAAATTCAAAACTTTTTATTTCCATAAAGGTTATTAAATAACACGTCTTATAGAATTATCCTACAATATGATGCCTACCACCGGTTCGGAAACTAGTCCGGTGAGAAGAACCGGCGTAAGAAACTCGCGCGGGGCCATCTTTTAGCAAGGTCCGATTTTAATGAATGAGGTGTCAATCAATTCGTATTGTTGCCGCGAGTAACATAGACTATATAAATTTCATTATCTTAATTGAATTTTTTTGAATATAGTTTTTTAAGTTTAATTTTGAAAATCTAAAATCGTTTTTTAAACATTACACCCACTCTCAATAACGACAACAATTTAGTAATAAAAACTACTTTTTAAGTTGCTAAAATAAGTAAAAACTGCACAGCTGTGTATGGTCTTTTGTCGCTTTATGATATTAGCCCGCAATAAACTTGACTGTCGGCATCATGCATAGTGAACTTTCTAAGAAATTCGTTCTTTTGTTTACAAATTGGGATTGCTTGCACGTGTTGACTGTTTTTGACCATTACTAATAAGTAGGAGTCATGGATTATCTAACGTTAACATATTCTTAGTTGGTCACAAACTTTCAAACGGTAAGCGTGGCTAGTAATAGAAAATCACTGTGTATTGACGAAAAAGTATTACTGATACGCGCAATAGAAACGGAACATATGGGACATATATCTACTATCACTAATCTGAAATAAACTTTTTTTTCACATACATACATACATACATGCATACATACCTACATACATACATACAAATTACAAACATACATACATACACACATACATACATACATACATACATACATACATACATACATACATACATACATACATACATACATACATACATACATACATACATACATACATACATACATATGTACATACATACATACATACATACATACATACACACAAACATGCATACATACATACATACATAAATACATCAATACATACATACAGACATACATACATACATAGTACATACATGCATACATACTTACATACATACAAACATACATACATACATAAATACATCAATAGATATATTACATACATACATAGACTGCCAAATTATTTATTTGTACATGTGGATTCGGACATCTACCGGTCCTTACCACTCGTTGGATATCGGGGACTTTTTCACGATTTACTTCGACTGTGAAGATCTGAGAATACACAAGTGTTTTTCGTTCTTAAAATTTCCGAATTTCGATGTTTTATTCGAATGTGAACTTTTTTCCACTGCCTGAGAACCATGCGCATTACGTGTTTTGTAAACCGCTCGAACGTTTCGGTAGAATGGAAAAAATCATGAAAAAATGTCATGCGGAAAATGTTCTAATAGCGAGAATCGCCGCCCTGGGCGGCGATTCTCGGGCAGTGGAAAAACGTTCATACTCGAATAAAACGTCGACATTCGGAAATTTTAAAAACGATGCACACTTGGTGTATTCTCAGAACACACTAGAAATAAGTCCGTTTATTACTTATTTATGCATAAGTGTGGAATGAGCAAAGAATAATCGTTCTTAGGCTGCCGGTATAAGTGTGAAAATTCTTTGTACATTTTTAAGTGATAAGAGTTCATTTTGTACAATATGCTTACGCATATTTCGCTGCTAAGAAAAATCGTTCTTGTTAGAGGGTAATAAGAGTAAAAATTCTTTACTATTGCATATTACTTTTATAAGTTGTTATATTTTAAACGGCTTATTTTGTACTTGTTAGAACTTGTTAGTTGCGTTTTGCAGGTCGATGAAGTAATGTGTTTTTATTATTTTACTTGACTAAATGTTTCGTATTTTAATTGTTTTGGTGGTGCATTTAGGTACAATATCGTTGACTTTTAAAGCGTCAATAATTATTGATTATTATAATAAAAATTAATCATTTTTATTGTAGACGTAAATATATTAACTATTATATACACATTAATAAATTATATAAATCCCACCAAAAACATTTTAATGTAAAAATGTTGTCAAGACGAGCCTACACAGAACCCTGTGAAAAAGTTATCAGATATCGTATAAAGCCAAGCTCTACACTACGCCTTAATCAAAATCTATCAAAAAGTGGTTAGATCTCATGTAGAACCAAAATTCTTGATCTATGCGCCCTTACTTCACCAGGCTTAACTTAAGTTACGCTATATAGCAGTTAAAACGTGATGCTTGGCCGTTTTATTTAGCACACGATTAATGAATTCGTATGAAATATTCGTAACGGTAGCAAAACGGTCAAGTATCACGTTTTAACTGCTATATAGCGTAACTTAAGTTAAGCCTGGTGAAGTAAGGGCGCATAGATCAAGAATTTTGGTTCTACATGAGATCTAACCACTTTTTGATAGATTTTGATTAAGGCGTAGTGTACGGTCAACAGTGTGTCGACTGTACCGTACATCACGTTTCGCACTGTCAGCGTTACGTTGCCACGCGTTATTATAATTTACATTATATTTTAACCAGTTCGCGTTAAGCAGCCAATCGGTTCGCGTGCTCTCATAACCATTTAACCATTAACCATTTTAGTATAAGTTAAGTATTCAATAAACCAATTGAGCTTAACTTGTCTTTTACTCCTGTACGGACACCAAACCACCGTACATTGTGGTCCTTCGAGATTAGTTTAACCAGTGACCAAT
This sequence comes from Celastrina argiolus, assembly GCA_905187575.2. Lineage (NCBI taxonomy): Eukaryota > Metazoa > Arthropoda > Insecta > Lepidoptera > Lycaenidae > Celastrina > Celastrina argiolus. Next base: position 8,873,880 of record LR994585.1, read on the forward strand.
TCAGTGAAACCATACACGTGTCGGTTCCGTTTTAACCAGTTTAACCATACTACGTCGCGTTTGAAGTGAAACCAATTGACCAGAACCAAACCAGTGGACCAATTTTGAACCAAGGTGCTTGTGTGTGGAGTGTAACCATCAACAGTTCACTAGACCAGCGACTCTACCAGCAGCTACCACCGAGGAGACTTCTGAGGACATACCAGGTCACCACGTGCCAGTCTTCAAGTAAGATCTTTCCTTTTTACCACTTTTTTACCACTCTCTATTGACCATCATTATGCCCGCAACCATGGAGGCTCTATTAACCACACAAAACCAGATCATAACCGCAATTAACAGGCAGTGTGTTAATTTTAAGAAGGACGGGGCAGATCGTAAGACGCCCGCCTATATCGAAAAACGTCTTAATACTTTGGACTCGTACTGGAACGAATTCCAGACGAACCATACCAGATTATGTGCTGAGTTTGAAGATCTTAACCACCGCTATTTTTCGGAAAACCATTACCAACGGACCAAAGATTTTTACCAAGAAGTTAGGAACATGATTTCTAATTATGTAACCAGCGAACCCAGCAAACCATTACTGAGACCAGTTACACCATTATCGCAGGGCTCAGATAGGCGCGATGTTTCCTCTCCCGCCCAGGAGGGTACCTCTTTTAGCTCACCTACACCTAAACTTTCAAACCAGGGTAACTCTAGTAGGGTAGAAGAAATGCTTCGTAAACAAAAAAGCAATTTCAAGGCACTTTCTCGTACCATAGAGTCTGTCGATCTTGAAAGCTGCTCCGAACGCTGGGAGTTCGAAGATATTTTGAGAACTATTCAATCGAGATGGTCGATCATTGATTCTATGCACTGGGACATCGACAGCGAAGGGTTGTTAGACAACGAGGAGTATGAGACAGCATTCGCTGAGATGGAAAGGAAGTATAACACCATGAAGAAGGCAGTGAACAGACAGATGTGGTCATCATCTTACAGGGAACGCTCAACACCACAAATGGACATTCCCACCTTCAGCGGAAATTACCAGGATTGGATATGTTTTAAAGATTTATTTTCCGAAACCATCCATAGTAATAAATTTTTACCAAATTCGCAAAAGATGCAGTTTTTGAAAAGTAAACTTCGCGGCGAGGCTGAAAAGCTAGTTCACCATTTACGCATACATTCCGACAACTATGAAATCTGCTGGGATATATTAAACCAACGTTACCATAATACCAGATTAATATTTAATTCCCAAATACAATTATTATTAACAATTCCTACTATTCAACAACAATCTGCAATAGTCATCAAAAAGTTACATGACACTACCAATGAGTGTCTTAACTCTATAAAAGCAATGGGAATCGACATCTCTAATTGGGACCCATTGATAGTATACATTTTGTGCCAAAAATTAGATACGGAAACTCATAACGATTATATAGAGTCTTTAAAGAACCCTAAAGAACTGCCTACTTTGTCAGATTTTTTGAAATTTTTAGAAATGAAGTTTACGTCTCTAGAAAGCTCTCGTCGTAAGCAAGATTTTAATAAACCAAGCTCATCTCAGGCACATCAAAACAATTACCAAAAACCATGGCTTGAAAAGCAACCAAATAACCATTTACATAATTTTATGAATAGGAATTTCAAACCAAGGCCAGCGGTAATAAACCATGTTAATACGAAACCAATGCATGTTGCAACACAACGGAAATGCATACTCTGTAAAACCTGTTGCCATGAATTGTTTAAATGCAAACAATTTCTAGAATCATCACCGCTGAATCGACTTAAAGTAATTGAATCGAATAAATTATGTAAAAACTGCTTAATCAACCATTATGACAAGGATTGTTCTTCGGAAAAAACTTGCCGTTTTTGTAACCAACAGCATAACACTCTTTTACATAATTCTCTTGTCACTTTTGCACCCACAACTTCCAGAAACACTAATGTCGAATATCCTACCAGAAAATCGAACATCTGCGTTTCTAACGCATTACAAGAAGCTATGCCCAAACTGTTAGCGACAGCTAAAATTAACATAAAGTCTATTAATGGATGTTATTATACAATGCGAGCCCTCATAGACCCGTGCGCAGAGTCGTCACTTATTACAGAGAATGCCGCTCAACTTTTAGGCCTACCAAGAATTAAGCGCCACTGTGTCGTGGTGGGAGTCGGAGCGAAAGCCAACAATAGTAAAGGAGTAGTTCAGATATCAGTATCTTCGATTCATAATAATTTTACATTTAAAACTGAGGCCTATGTTATAAAACACGTCGTCGGGAATTTACCAAATGAATCTTTTGAAAAACCAACGTGGCCCTTTTTACAAGAATTACCACTCGCCGATCCGGAATTTTATAAAAGTAGACCAATAGATTTAATTTTAAGCGTTGATGTTTACGAATTAATTATTTTACCAGGATTAATTCGTAGTGGTACATCACTACCAATCGCACAAAATACCAAGCTCGGTTGGGTTTTAAGTGGTACCATAAAACCAAAACAAACATATTGCAACATCGTTATGGTCGACTTGCAAGATTTACAGCGGTTCTGGGAGGTTGAAGATATTTCAGACAATCATATTGATATTTCTGATGAAGACAATTATTGCATTCAACATTATCAGCAGCATACGACGCGTCAACCAGACGGACGTTACGTCGTAAGATTACCACTGAAACCAGATATTACCGAAAAATTGGGTGATTCTAAAACCAAAGCTGTGGCCCAATTTCGACAACTTGAAAGAAGATTTAGTAAAAATAAAATTATTGAACAGAACTACAAACAATTTATCCATGAATATATTAATTTAAACCATATGAAGAAATGTAACGGTAACCCGATACTTCAATGTTATATGCCGCACCATTGTGTAATCCGGACGGATTCCACGACCACTGCCACGCGGGTTGTTTTTAACGCATCAGCGAAAACTTCGACTGGGTTTTCGTTGAATGACCTTATGTATTCCGGACCAAATTTGCAAGAAGATTTATTTACTCTCATTCTGAGGTGGAGGCAGTACCAAATAGCCTTCACAGCCGATGTGGAAAAGATGTTCCGGTTTATAGGCATTCATGATGATGATCAGCCGCTTCAAAAGATCGTGTGGAGGGACTCAGAAAGTCAACCATTACAGGAATACCAACTTACCACTGTCACATACGGTACCAAGGCCGCACCATTTTTAGCCATGATGACACTAAAGCGTTTGGCTAAGGATGAAGGTCACCGTTATCCAGAAGCAGCAGAAGCTCTGGCTACCAGTACTTATATGGATGACATTCTCCATGGACATCACGACCTGGAATCTGCAAAAAAGCTTATTTCTGACCTTATAAACCTTCTTAAGTTAGGTGGTTTTAATTTAAGGAAGTGGTCATCTAACAAACCTAATGTATTACCAGATAACCAGTCATCCTGTGAAGACCTAGCATATATTTTTAAATACCAGGAATCTACCAAGGCACTAGGACTAAGTTGGCATCCTAGCCAAGATTATTTTACATTCCAGTTAAAATCTGAACCAGTACGTAAGTTCACCAAGAGAAGCTTACTCTCGAATATATCGAAAATATTCGATCCGCTTGGATGGCTTTCACCAGTTACCACCAAGTTGAAATTACTTTTCCAGGAGGTCTGGCTTTTAAATCTACAGTGGGACGACGACCTTCCAGTAGATATCATTACAAGATGGAATACCATAGAGGAGGACATCATCAATATTAACCATATTACCATACCAAGATGGCTACAGTCTTCTAAAAACGACACCATCGAATTACATGGATTTTGTGATGCATCGCAAAATGCCTACGCTTGTGTCCTATACTGCAGAATCAACAATATTAGTAGCAACAAAAATTCAGTAGTACTAGTAGCTGCGAAGTCTCGTCTCGTACCTGTAAAGAAAAATATATCGTTACCAAGATTAGAATTATGTGCAGCTGTTTTACTTACCAAGGTGTTGAAGATTACCTGTAATTGCCTATCAGATTACAACATCAAAATTTACGGTTGGTCCGACTCGACAGCAGTGTTGGGTTGGCTGAACGGCGATCCAAGTAAATGGAAACCATTCGTCGCAAATAGGGTGAAGCAGGTGACAGACGTAATACCATCAAAGAGCTGGCATTATGTGTCAACCAAAGAGAACCCAGCTGACTGCGCAAGTAGAGGCATCACCACGAAACAGCTGATAAACCATTCCATGTGGTGGACAGGACCCCACTGGCTACAATCATTCGACGAATCAAAATTAACAAATTCATCTTATACTACTAATGAAGAGATTAAAAAACCATTAATAAATATAATTGTCACTACAATTAAATATGAAAACCAAGTCATTGAAAATATAATTAGCAAATACAGCGATTTTACGCGAGCCTCAAGAGTGCTTGCGTGGGTGTTGCGATTTATACCTAAGTCTTATAATAAAACACGCTACCTAACTATACTAGAAATAAGAAAAGCTAAATATTTAATTATAAAATATGTACAACAAACAGAATTTTTAGAAGATATACAATATATTAAAAACCATAACCAACCTAACCCTAAGAGTAACTTATTAAATCTAAAACCATTTATTGATGATCAAGGACTTTTGAGGGTTGGGGGGCGATTGACCAACGCTAAGATAAAAGATAGTATGAAGTATCCATGTATTTTACCACATAATCATCAACTTACCAGTATGATTATTGACCAAGCGCCAACTAGACCTCTGTGCCCGCTGACTGAAGACGTTGAAGATATAGATTTTCTCACTCCGTCTCATTTTCTATCTAGTGGACCAGTATTAACCATTGTCGAGTCTGAACACGACCTGCGAGCCAGATGGCAGTTAGTGCAAAAGATTTACCAAGATGTGTGGAAGAAGTGGAGAATGGAGTACCTAACACAGTTGAACACTAGGTCCAAATGGCAACGTTCACAACCAAATTTAAATCTAGGTGATATTGTTATTATACACGACGCTAACCTGCCACCGGGCAAGTGGGCTCTCGGTAGAATTGTGCAGCTACATCCGGGACAAGATGGGCTAGTAAGAGTAGTTTCCATAAAAACCAAAAGTGGAATTATGAAACGACCAGTCGTCAAATTGTCACTATTACCAATTAACCGCCATTCCAACGACGAAGATACAAACCAAATTCCAAAAAATATTAACCATAATCAGCCAAATAATCTACCAAAACCAAAACGGCGAGCTAGAAAAGGTATTTACCATTTATTTACCATGTCACTTATGTTGTTTACCTTTTTATTTTCACCAATTACATGTGCTTATAACGCAATAAACTTTAATGACAGTCAAAGTTTATATTTTGACAAAATATCTACCATGCGATTAGTTCAAGACGAATGGAAACTGGTAGTATATTACGACTTAGAACCATATTGGCAGGGCAGTAAATTATTGTCGAAGTACATAGATCACATGGAATATCTATGCAGAGTATCATGCGTAAGAAACCATTGTGAGTCCATTTTAATACAATTACGGCACAGCTATACAGAGTTAATGCATTACAATGACATTCTGTCGACGCAGCAGTTCCCACACGGGCACGCGCGCCGCAGGCGCGGCCTTATCAACGGTGTGGGTAATATTGCGCACGCGCTGTTCGGCGTACTCGATGACCAATTCGCCGAACAATATGTTAAGGACATAGATTTAATTAGAGAAAACCAAAACCATCTCGCTGCTCTATGGAAAAACCAGACATCTGTAGTAGAAGCAGAATATAACGTATTAAAAAGGATGCAAGGTTCTATTGACAAACAACACAAAATATTTACACGTTATTTAAACCAATTAGAAAATACTACCAACGACGTAAAAAGTCAATTAAAAGACGTGGAAAACACTAATGAATTTTTGTTATGTTCTATGGCAGCTAACAGTTTAGAGTCGAATTTAAAGAATATACAGGATGTTCTCTTAGATACTGCTTCTGAGGTATACTTTGGGAAGTTCAACATACATCTTCTAAGACCGGACCAGCTTTTAGAAGAATTAAATATTATCTCAGGAAAATTATCCAATGATTTAAGTTTACCAATTGACAATCTTCATATAGAGTTTACCAAAATTTACCATTTACTTAAAGTTAGAGCGAAAATGATAAAAGATTATTTTATCTTTGAAATTAAAATACCATTAGTGAGTAGAGATAATTACCAAGTCTATAAAATATATCCTATACCAAGAAAAACGGGCAAAAGCATTGTCACCCTTGTTCCAGTTTCGGATTACATAGCGATCAACTTACGAAGAGACTCATTCCTGACCATATCGCAATTAGAATTGCATTATTGTGTTCACTTAGATTCTGAAATACAACTTTGTCCAATACAAAAACCAATTTCTCGTATGAGTCACGATGACATATTATGTTCCAAAGACCAGGAGACGAAGCTGTGCAGAACCAAAACTTCTAAATGTAAGGACTACTGGTCTCAGTTATATAATACAAATACCTACTTTTTCTTTTGTTGCGACTCGTGTCCAGTGCGCATCATTTGTGAAGAGCAGATGTTTTCCAGTCATCTAAATAACACCGGTATCATAGGGCTGGGTCCAGACTGCGTTCTGAAAAGTAACGACATAACCATCTACGCTCAAAGACTTCAAAACAATACTTTAACCATCAAGACTTATATACCAACCATAGACATTCTTCCCATCAACCACATCTTTTACCAAAACAAGACGTCCGTGTCGCTGATTTCGGAGCCAACTTCAGTATTGGGTGGTCACGATCAAGCCTTAGACGATATAGGCATCCAAATAAAACAAATGCGGTCAGAGAGTGGTCTAAAAGCTGGCATATCCTACCACGACGTTCACCATTACGTCGCGATATACGTTGTGGCGGGTTTGTTAATGGCCGGGACGGCCGCGTACGCCGTGCGGCGTTGGCGCCCGCGCCGCAGCCGCCGCCAGGACTCCAGCGCGCCGGCAGCAGCAGCGGCTCCTGTCGCCTCGGGCCCGCCGCGCCCTGAGCCGCGGGGTCTAGCAAACGCAGCGTTTGTGTATAGTGTTAGTGACCAGTGTGTAAGTGTAGTAAACCATGAACATTCAAGTAATAGGTTAAGTGATAAAGTGAAAGACCAGTCCACTTCGCCTATAGTGCATAAGCATAATTTTAGAGAATATCATGATAAAGACATTAGAGTACCATTAGATTAAGCAAAATTGTTGATCATCTTGTCACACGTCACTCACTAACCATTATACCATTAATTATTTTGTACCATCACTCTTTCTTCTCTCGCGGTGGCAGCATGTACGGTCAACAGTGTGTCGACTGTACCGTACATCACGTTTCGCACTGTCAGCGTTACGTTGCCACGCGTTATTATAATTTACATTATATTTTAACCAGTTCGCGTTAAGCAGCCAATCGGTTCGCGTGCTCTCATAACCATTTAACCATTAACCATTTTAGTATAAGTTAAGTATTCAATAAACCAATTGAGCTTAACTTGTCTTTTACTCCTGTACGGACACCAAACCACCGTACACGTAGTGTAGAGCTTGGCTTTATACGATATCTGATAACTTTTTCACAGGGTTCTGTGTAGGCTCGTCTTGACAACATTTTTACATTAAAATGTTTTTGGTGGGATTTCATTTATTTTTGTAAGCTGGTTAATGGATTTTTTTTTATTTAAAGATAACCTATTTTGACCCCGGGCCTTTACTTACGGAAAATAGAACAGTCAGCGCCTTAGCATAGTGACGCCTAGTGACGTCGACTGATGTCACCGTCAATATTATACCGTGTATAAACTTTCACCGCAATTTTTAAGAGGTAGAAGCCGATTTTCAAATAAAAGTCTCGTCCATATTTCTTTATTTGTTATATTATTATATTATAATTATATTATAATATAATAAATTATAAAATATACATTATTTTATTGCTGGAGTGAAACTTCTTATTTGGATATCGAATTATTAGTGTTGAATTTATACTAGTGGCATCCTACTAGTATAAATTCAACACTAATAATTCGAGAATTTGAGAATTACTTATATATACGAGGGATTGCCTTTAATAAAGCATGTTGATACTTATTAAAATAATATAGTAAATCTATAATAATATCGTATATAGACGACGGTCACCGCCATCTGTTGGTCACTAGAGGTACTAATTCTTGTACGGCTCTTCTAAACATAATATATATTTTGCTAACTGCATACATTACTAAGTGCAACTTAGCATTTTTGAAGGAAAAAAAATGTATTTATTTTTAGTTTTGAAAAATAGCTTTAAGGTTTTCTTTTGATTATGGCCATCTTTAAACGTCATGACGTGACGTGTTAAAAATCATATTATAATAGTCATAAGATTAAACACGTTATCATTATAACGTTACCGACTGTTAAATGTATTGGTAAATGTGTGTTTAGATGTTTCACAGTTCCAAACATAGATTGCGCTGTAAGCCACCTACATCGCGCTATCGATGTGTCGAACGGTTTTTACATAAGATTCCCTCTAAACAAAGTAACATCAGGGATCTTGTGCCGGACCTATTTCAAATGATCGTCGAAATATTTTGTTTATATAGGTACACTGACAACAAATTACTATTTGCTGCCTGTTAATTCTTACCTAATAATATTTACTTACAATACAAAATATATAATAGGTACCTAATTTTAAATAAGTAGATATAAAACTAATTTTCTCATAGACATATTTTTCATTTACAAAAAGTCGGTCACCGATTAATAATCGGAATAAAATAGAACATACTGATTGCAGTTATAGTGCAACGCACACAAATAAATAAAGTGGGATAGAAATAATATGGAGCAAAAATCTGACCGATTATCGGTCCTACAAAAAGTAGGTCTTATTTTTTACATAACTTGTATAATATAATATTTCTTTTATGTCTTAAAGATCATATCCGTATAATAAACATAATATTAAACATCCATTTTGTACCGTCCACCATATTGGATTCAAAATGGCGACATTTATATTTTAATAATTTTTTTGTTGGTTTTGTAGCAATAACAGCTTACATAAATAATATCAGCTTACTAGGACGTCTGGAAGTACCTTATGAATTTTGATGATCTATAAATGAGTCAGTGACGAAATCTGGGGTTTTTAGACATTGATAAAATCTAAAGTATAATAGCTACAACATTGAAACTTTGTACGTTTCATGTTTTTACTGGTGTCATTATATGTTGAAATTTTCAACTATGTAGCATCATCCAAAGCAAAGTTATGAGAGTTCAAAAAAACGACGAAACCTTTCGAGAAAAGGTAGGTAGTGCCCTTGCGCTTCGCTTGGCTCGTCTTGACGGGGGCACTCCCGTGCCCCCAGATACTAGCTGACCCGTGCCCACTTCGTTGAGCATACAAACCGTTTCGCCGAATCGGTTCAGTCGTTCTTGTGTTATGCGCTTACCAACATATTTTGCGATCCATTTTTATATTATAGAAGAAGTAAGGAAACGTAGTGATTATATTCTCTTTGATGTAAGGTTCACTTCGACAGTTCGATTGGTAATTATTGTTCTATTGGTACCCCAGAATACGTGTTTCATGAATCGTTCGAACTTTTCGGTAGTAGAACGGACAACTTCATACATACGGCGGCTGGTAGGTTATCAAATTGGTGGTGCACTTTTCTTACTTAACTTTAAAAAAACTTAGCGTTAAAAAAACGCTTGAAGTTTCTTCAAAGACATAAAGTGATTTTCTTGTAAATATTGTCCGAAATATTAATATTTTATATGGGTAAGTATAATATTATGTAGGTATTATAAACGTATCAATTACGTATTTCGTCAATCATAGATAGTTAAAATAATTTTTACCCGACTTCGGCGAAGTCAAAAGGAAGGGTACATGATTTTGGCAGTCTATGTATGTATGTAGGTATGCATCCCTCGCAGCAGCTAAAGTACTGGTCAAAATCCAAAAAATTTAAAACTTTTTATTTCCATAAAGATTATTAAATAACACTTATAGAATTGTCCTACATGATGCCTACCACCGGTTCGGAAACTAGCCCGGCGAGAAGAACCGGCGCCGGCGTAAGAAACTCGCGCGGGGCCATCTTTAGCAAGGTCCGAGACTATATGAAATATGAATTTCATTATCTTAATTTAATTTTTAGAATATAATTTTTTAAGTTTAATTTTGAAAATCTAAAGTCGTTTTTTAAATATTACACCCACTCTCAATAATGACAACAATTGAGTAATAAAAACTACATACCTACCTAATAAGTTGCTAAAATTAGTAAAAACTGTCAGCTGTGTAGGTACCTACGTTCTATTGTCGCTTTATGATAATAGCCCGCAATAAACTTGACTGTCGGCATCATGCATAGTGAACTTTCTAAGAAATTCGTTCTTTTGTTTACAAATTGGGATTGCTTGCACGTGTTGACTGTTTTTGACCATTACTAATAAGTAGGAGTCATGGATTATCTAACGTTTACATATTCTTAGTTGCTCACAAACTTTCAAACGGTAAGCGTGGCTAGTAAAAGAAAATCACTGTGTATTGACGAAAAAGTTTTACTGATACGCGCAATAGAAACGGAACATATGAGACATTCCTATCTACTAACACTAGTCTGAAATAAACTTTTTTTTTACATACATACATACAAACAAACATACATAGTACATATATACATACATTATACATACATTTACATACATACATACATACATACATAGGTACACACATACATACATACATACATACATACATACAAACATACATACATACATCCCTACATACATACATTATACATATATACATACATAGGTAGGTACATAGATTGACAAATTATTTATTTGTACATGTGGATGCGGACATCTACCGGTCCTTACCACTCGTTGGATATCGGGGACTTTTACACGATTTACTTCGACTGTGAAGATCTGAGAATACACAAGTGTTCATCGTTCTTAAAATTTCCGAATTTCGATGTTTTCTTCGAATATGATCTTTTTTCCACTGCCTGAGAACCATGCGCATTACGTGTTTTATAAACCGCTCGAACGTTTCGGTAGAATGGAAAAAATCATGAAAAAATGTCATGCGGAAATTGTTCTAATAGCGAGAATCGCCGCCCTGTTATTTTAACTATGGAAATGCATTCTTTAAAAGACAATTCGTGTAGCGATCCTAGTAGAAGCGGATCGAACAAAAAGGCTATAGTTATTAAGTAAACTACACTGCTTTGGTAGTATAGTTACTAAAGGTATAGTTAGTATAGGAGCTCCCAACCAGTGGGGCGGAGTGGGATAAATATTAAATATTATATAAAGGGGGCAGAACAAAAATAAAATATAGGTACTTTTATCACAAATATATTAATCGACGCTTTGTCAATAAAATTGCTAATCGCTATTCGATAAAAAAAGAGATATGTATGGACATAAATAAGTATCGATAAAAATACTTTTTTGCAATAAAAAAATTACAGGGAGGCGAAAGTAGGTATTATTTATAATCTGAAGGTTGATTGAACCTATGAAAAAAGGTTGGGAATCCCTGGTCTAGTTTCTGGCAAAGCCTTCACTAAACCTACATTTGCGTAGGCTCGTTTGTAAATTACCATCGTTCAAAATATGTTTTCTTTTCATACAACACAGTAACAAAGTCGACATTAACATAAAAGCTTTTTCATCCTTTAACGTAATAAAACTAGCACCTAGCTTTGTATGAATCGTAAAAGAAGATATTCTGTTCGTTGTGTACTCACTCAAAAAATTCCACAGACTATATTATCATCCTAATGGAAAGGTGGCCAGCTGGGAAAAGAAGAAAAGGAAGACCTATAGATAGATGGGTGAAATAAAAAAACACAGTGGGCGAAGAGTGGATGACAAGGGCAAGTGAACGCAAGGAATGTGAGAAGTTGGAGGAGACCTTTATCCGAAGAGGAGCCATGCCACCATACTAAAATTACGTAATATTAAGTAAAAAAAACGTTAAATAATATTATTACTTGTACGATGTAAATAACACACTTTGCAAAACATGGAAATAAAGGGCTTTATATTATTATATCATCATTTCAGCTGTGACGTACACTACTGGACATAAGTCCCAAAGTGTTTCATGGGGGGTAGTAATGGCAGGCGTGTTTGTGAGCGCAGTTTTCACATAAGAACAGAATATCTTCTTTTACGATTCATACAAAGCTAGGTGCTAGTTTTATTACGTTAAAGGATGAAAAAGCTTTTATGTTAATGTCGACTTTGTTACTGTGTTGTATGAAAAGAAAACATATTTTGAACGATGGTAATTTACAAACGAGCCTACGCAAATGTAGGTTTAGTGAAGGCTTTGCCAGAAACTAGACCAGGGATTCCCAACCTTTTTTCATAGGTTCAATCAACCTTCAGATTATAAATAATACCTACTTTCGCCTCCCTGTAATTTTTTTATTGCAAAAAAGTATTTTTATCGATACTTATTTATGTCCATACATATCTCTTTTTTTATCGAATAGCGATTAGCAATTTTATTGACAAAGCGTCGATTAATATATTTGTGATAAAAGTACCTATATTTTATTTTTGTTCTGCCCCCTTTATATAATATTTAATATTTATCCCACTCCGCCCCACTGGTTGGGAGCTCCTATACTAACTATACCTTTAGTAACTATACTACCAAAGCAGTGTAGTTTACTTAATAACTATAGCCTTTTTGTTCGATCCGCTTCTACTAGGATCGCTACACGAATTGTCTTTTAAAGAATGCATTTCCATAGTTAAAATAACAGATGTATGGAAATCCTTAAGGCGGAGCAAATGACAACATGATTTGTTATTTTAAATTTTACAACGACAACAGTGCCTTTAAGTAAAATGTCACTAATTTTCACAAATTTTACGATGATTTCTATTACCCCTATAATAACAAATACTAAAAACAAAATAAGTTAAAATATATTTAAGGGGTCTAAACCTAAAAATCGATTGTCGTATGTTGGACATTATGCTACTTCGCGATTAAACGAGTTATTATTTTCAACTCGCTACCAAGTTTCTGATGTTTTATAGAAACCACAATGATTTTTTTCTAGATGATGATAAGCAGCATCTCACATCTTGTCACCGCATGACCTCGCACGTAATGACCTGACACAATAAGGCTGGGACTAGACGATCCGGAAGTCCAAATAGAATGTAGAGCTTAGAATAGAACTAGGAAAAATATAACAGAATTTTATTTTACTCTAAATTTAATATTAAATAAACAATCAGAGTTGCCAGTAGGATTTCTCAAAAAAGTGCGAGTGGCTGGCTCTCTGAAAATGTACGGATTTAAACTCAAAAATATGGTTATAAGGTTTTGCCAAAACACAAAAATGCTATAGTCTACCTATGGGTGGATTAAAATGCTATAGTCTACCCATAGTAACCCTTTTATAGTATGTATTAAAACATGGATTACTAGTATAATTTATAAGGTACGAAAAAGGTACGGTGCACACTGAGGTACGGCAGTGGTACAGTTGTATGACAAAAATACGGAAAACCGTACTTTTTGGTACATTCTGGCAACACTTTAAACTTGAAAATCGAATGACAAATTTAACACTGATATTTGACTCGACGCTCGTGGGTTCGTTTTTCAACTCTATTGTGTTAGCAAATAGTTCTAAAGTGATCAAAATTTTCTCCGGACGGGAGATTCATAATAGTATAGTCCAACCCTAATGGAGTAGTGCAGTTGCTCTCAGTTGCCTACGTGCACAGATACTGCCAGGAAGTCGAAAACTTTAGATTTTTTTATCTGCTAATAATAAAAACTTTATAGTGTTATTTGAGATTTGCTTCCAAAGTTCTTAAGTGTATTAGGTACCCAACTTTATCCTTTTAGTTAGAAATTAGGCACTTAGGTATTTACAGGGATTAGGTATTTCTTAGATAGATATATATATAATATAGATATATAGATAATTTGATACGGGGTTTTAGTAAATATAATTTCTAATTTATACAAAACGAAATTAAGTAAAATCTTGTTAAAGGCTTGGTTAAAGTAAAATGTTAGCTTACGTGCGTGAAAAAATGTTAGTTAGCTCTTACATGAAGTCCAAGTGTTGGTAACAGTACCTTATATAAGCCATTATACCTCTTTTAACTAGGTATTTGAAAATAAATACCTTACGTTCTTGATTAGGTACCAGCGATAAAATTGTAAATAACAACTTGCCTAGATTAAAAGAGTTAGCTAGGTAATAACAATTTATAAAGTTTTAAACATTCCTACATGAATTATATATGCTTAACAATATGTGTATGAAGCTTATATAAGTAACACATTGGTAAGTTATTTCATCTTTCTCTCCCTTAATCAAGGACAGAATGTCCCTTCATCGATTTTAGACCTTTGTAAAATTTTCAAGTCTCAATGACGTATCCAGAGCCCGTACAAGTGCGTGGCCGAATTATTTCGGGCCGTTAAAGACTTGGCCTAGATAATATATTTAATTGTTACTTACAACTTACACACTTACTAATTACTTTTATTACACTTCATTTAAATAAAAGTTTGAGTACACTTTCATAATCATTATCGTTATTACAGCTATGATGTCCACTAATGGACATACCGCTACCCCAAAGTATTTCAGAGAGACTCGAGAGGTTGTGGGTTCGAATCCTGCCGAGGGAAAAAAAGTTTTCAATATTCCTGGGTCATGGATGTGTATTAAATTTGTGTAATAATTAAATAAAAATCTTAAATATATGTATAAATAAGAGAGAGAAGCGTCTATAGATATTATTATTATTATTATTATACATAGATATATTGCCTCTGCCGCCTTTTTCGACACACACGGGAAAGATGATTGAAGGGGAGGTGCTATTCTTTCTCCGGAACTCCACGGATAATATGTACCTTCTGTATAAGGGATCAAACATAAGTTACGTCACATAAATTATTTTTTGACCCATTCTCCGTCCTTGTCACAGCTGGTCACATTTGCTAGAGTCCCCGCTCCCTGGTGTGATGTCACATAAGAATATACTGCTATTTTACATCTAAAAATAATATATATATTTTTATTGATTAGAAGAAGAAGTCGTTTTTCAAATACGACGTTACGATGTTTAGTTGTCCAATCCCCTTGTCACACAAAGTCACAATTCGTCAACCCCCTTCCTGTCCCGTAATGTGTGACGTTATTTACGGATGGTCCCTAAATAGAAAATCAAACTTGGACATTTCAAAAAGTTTACTAGTAGCAAAATCGCAAGTTGCCAGCCTAGTTATAAAATAAACGCTTAAATTTAGGCAAATTGATTTATACTTTTTACATAGATACCTAATGCAGTGCTTAGGGCATGTCCAGCGTGCACATTAATAAAGTTTTCACGTCCTCCCTTCCAGTAGGCAATACAGACCAGCAGGCTTACTCCCGACACAATCGAGATTCAAATTATTTCGATCTCAACGGCTTTTGGTATTTTATTTGGTAGATTACTTTGAAACTAACCAGGATAAAGAAAATCGTTAGATCGAAACTTTTTGTACTCCCGACCATATCAATCGACTGAGAATCAAAATAAACAAACGTCAATTTATTCGGGAGTATGCGGCACGATCGAATCTGAATTAAAATCGAATCAGTTTGGAGAGTACGGCCCCAGACTATGTAATGACTGTATCTAAGTGTATGACGTCAACAATCGCTAAAAAGTATTCTCTCAAATCCAGCATACGCGTGTAAAATATTTTTTTAACCGATTTCCCGCAAAAAGGAGGTACGATGATGACTAATGAACATCACCATTACAGTTCTAAGCCTCAATTTTTTTTATTTTTAGCACATAGGTTAAAACTAAAATTACATTATGAACTCTTGTCGAGTTTGCCGATAACGTTCTCAACTAGATCGCTTAAATACTTAATTGTTAGAATATTATTAAGAACATTAACTTAGTTAAACTTATACCTACCTCCATTCATAGTTATACAAAATCCAAAATTTGAACTTTAATATTTTATGAGCAGTGCAATTAGTGCATAATGTAATTAATGTTTGCATTCGAATCTTCACATATGCTCGTCTCTTATCTCTCTCCAACATAATAATATAATATCTAATGCTCTATGTAATTTTCAATGATTTTGCCTCTATAGTAATGATGTACTGCGTAATGTGACAAATGCACTAGATAAAGGAACATCTTAACAATTAGGCACTCGTTAAAACTTCTCGACGTCTGAAACGAAGACGCTGACCGAATTTAAATTAAAGTTGATTTAATTTATCTCACTTCATTGTTGGTGTGACCAATTAAAATATATAAACAAAAGGTTTCTCCTTTTGTCCACACACCATGTTGGAAGTCCACTTGTCTTATGCAGTCTTTTGTCCTGGGTGAAAACAAAAAAGCTAAGATCCACGTATTAAGTGAAGTGTGAAAGATACTGTTTCCAACGCTATAATAGGTATAAGTTATAATTCTTTTTTATTTCAATTAAATTTTACAAGGTAACTATTATATTATCTGCACTATTATAATAATAAAGATTTAAATTATTTTCAATGTAGCTTGGTGAAATTGATTTAACCTTAAAATGTAAATAACTTATAATTACAGACATAACTTAGGTATAGCCTTGATTGATGCTAAAATACTGTAGCTTACTTAATACACGAAGTTTTCTTACAGTTTCTATGATAAATGATAATATTGGTTGATTATAAAAGATTTTTTTGTTTGTTCGATTCAAAATTCCTTTAAGGGGGCTTACTCCCGACACAATCGAGAACCGAATCGGTTCGATGTCAGTGGTTTTTCTTACTTTATTTGGTGAATTACTTTGAAACTAATCAGGATACAGAAAACTATTAGATCGTAACTTTTTGTACTCCCGACCACATCAATCGACTGAGAATCAAAATAAACAAAATATGTCAATTTATTAGGAAGTACGCGGCATGATCGTATCTGAATCAAATCATATCAGTTTGGAGAGTAAGGCCCCTGATCTAACTAGGTATCTTTAATAACGACAGTTTCCAACTTTTTCATACATACCTAAAATATTTAGTTACTGAGTAATTTTTATTAATGCTAATCAATTTAATGTCTAATTTTCCAAATGGCAATTGGTCACGTCAATAAATTACAGTAACTAGTAATACAATGATCCATGATCTACAAACAAACAATGATAAATTGTGAGGCATATGGATCGAACGTCGGGCCACCAACACGAGTCGGTAACGAAATAATTGACGTATTTAATATTTATTGAACCACTCTAACTCGTAGGTAGATTAGCTTGGCAATTATACTTTCGGGGCTTCAAAAACTAAATCAAGTTCGAAGAAATCAAGGGCTCATTTAAAAACCTATGAACTAACGGAATTAGAAAGTTACAATCTTTAATAACAGTTTAATACTACTCTTTTTATAAAATAGTTACTAATAATAATTAATTAATGTTGTTTTTCAACGATCGCCATCGTTATAAATATATGATACACATTAGTTACTGACACACAACAGAGTTTGAAGTAAAAGACAAAAGTGTGTGTGTGTGTGGCATGGCTATGGCACGCTAAATGCCCAAATGGATGAATCTATTTTGGTCTAGTTTTTTTTTATTTCAAAGCTGATGTGATCATGAGTGTCATCGTCACCAGTTCATTGCTTGACAATTCAACCACCCACCCTCCCATTCAGGCACCCCACGGTATGTTTTAAGGTATAGTGTTATTATATAAATTACGAAATGCACGTAATTTCAAAACTACACAGTATATATTTTTCTTAAAAAGTTGTAATACGAGTACCTACCTCATTTTTTTAAAATGTATAAAAAGTCTTTAAACCGTCGACCATAATAATTATTTCGTTTAATATTGCCCGAACACCGTCTACTAGGAGAACACACGCGGAATATCACGATGTAATCTATGCGTGTCCGAAAAACAATCATATTAATTGCCCCGTCAAGTACAATGATGATTAAATACGTGCGCTTGAGGCCGCGTCCGTCATTTATATTTGTGCTATTCGAAACTACACCTCAATTTTTTTTTTTTTTTTTTTATTTCGCAAGGGAAATGCATTACGTACGCATCCCCCCGGGAGGGTCCCCGAGGGGTATGTGGGACTCCCAGCTCGCTACGGCCGGTTTACCCACTAAAACCACTTGCGGATTGCCATCAGCCGTTATGTTGGGTGGAGTGCCTGGATCTGTCTAAACACAGGCTACTCCTCCCGTCCCGCCCAAGCACTGCCACGAGATCGTGGCGCTGCACGGCCCATCGATCGCACACCTCTAAGGTGTGCTGGGCTGTGTCCTCCGCAGCGCCGCATGCGTGGCAAGCTGGCGTAGGCTCTCTCCTGGCAATCTTACACAGGTACGCACCGAAACATCCGTGTCCGGTGAGTACCTGAAACTACACCTCACCTGACCTTACATACTACAGTGATTTAACTTTTAGGGTCAGCTCACAGATAGACGTAGCGCGGTCAGTTCGAATGTAGAGCCACAGCCTACACCGCTAACGTGGTGCTTGTACAGTGAAAAGTATGGTGCTTACAATGAATATATGAATAAAGCGCTATTTTTAAAATTCATTGTCGCGCCGTGTTTCAGTGTGAAACTGTAAACTGACGCAATAAGAAATAATTATAATTATACAATATGTATCGGTGGTAAAAGCTGGCTCTCCTTCAGAGGGAAGCCTGGTTCTCCTTCAGAGGGAAGCAGAATGAGCGTTCAGAATGACTTGTTAACTCAAATGTAAGCTGATCGACGATTTCATCAGGCTTTCAGAAACCAGGGGCAAATATTTAAATAGAATAGATATATCAGATTTAACAAAACGTTCCAAGTTTTGTTATATTTTGCAATTTATAAAGATAAGCTGTTCCCGCGACTTCGTTCGCGTGGTTTTTGGGTGACTTAAGCCGTTTATGCAGCGCACGCAATGAAAGTCCTCAATTGTAATTAATTTTCCCTGTTTTTGCAACATTTCTAACTGACGCTTCGCTCCTATTGGTCGCAGCGTAATGTTATATAGGGTTGTTTCGCCAGTTCGCGTCCATTTAGTGCAGTTGGCAGGTTTGACGGCGATTATAAAAAAGCTCCAGCACTAATTTCTATGAAAAATTAGTGTAATGTATTCGATAAATAGTCTATTTTAAGATAAACTTTCAATTTTGTTCGAAACATCTTGTGTTTTCTTTTAAAATAGATAAATTTCGGAATTAGGCGTTTTACCCAGTTTGCGTCCACAAAATCCAATTTGCGTCCACCCGTGGACCAGTTTGCGTCCAGCAGCTTAAAAAAGGATATCACCCCTTTAATTTTTAAAAAAGGATGATATATTTAAGAATTTGTAAAGAACGATTGTATTTTAACAATTTCTATATATAAGAATATTTTAATATTAAAAAATCAAAATTATTATAAGTAATTAGATAAATTACTTACTATAAAAAAATAATTCTTCTTAATATTGGTTTAGCTTTAAAATTAAGTAATTGTAGGCAAGTAGGTATTGATTGCAACTTTAAAGATGAACAGTAATCAGTTGTGTATACAAACTTTACACTAAAATTACAAGGTAATGATTATAATTATTGCAAAATATTTGTCTAATTATATAACTAAAAGAATTATTGAATACATAAATTATCATATTATAAATATAGCAAGGTATCTGATACCTTGCTATGTTTATAATATGATATAGGTATGTTTATAATATATCATATTATAAACATAGCAAGTATTAAGCATATATGTTTATAATATATATATTATAGCCTGAACATCACTTCGCAGTCACTGTGAAAACAGTGACTGCGAAGTGATGTTCACCAATCAGCGTTCAGATTAGCTGATTTGATCAATTGATCAATTTGATCAGCCTTTCAGAAACCGGGCGTTAGAATTTTAACTAATAACACTGGTCACATTCAAATGACTGTCTTTGGCCAAAACAAATTGCGTGCATTTTAGTTGTCACTATCTAATAGGTCAGAGCCTATGTTTTCTCATCATCGTCTTCTACATATGAATTTAATATGTCGTCACATTTAACAGAACATTTCACTCGTCATAGAATTAAAAACCCGTCGTCTTAGTAAAAAAAATGTATAATTAGATATTATAATAAACATATTGTTTATTTTCAAATTATTTTTACAAGCAATTGTTTAAAAAATAGTGGACGCAATATGGTTTATTTATATCCAATATCGGTATAGTTTGCGTCCAATGCGGACGCAAAGTGGAAGTTTTGTAAAATTCGATGTAGTAATTCGCGTCCACCTTATTTTATTAGTTAAATATAAAAAACATAGGCAAATTCATAAGTAATATTATTCCTTGTTTCACTACAAACGTGTAGAAACTGTTATGTATCCAAAAATTCACATAAAACATTAAAAAACTAACTATCGAACGCGCCTCTGCACACTATTTTTTATCTAAAAATCCGCGCATATGCGCTTCCTAATTGAACGTCTGTTGGCAATTTTCAAGCCGGAGGCGCCATAGATGGCGCCACAAAAAAATATCACTGTCACATGAGTGACATATTATTCTTAATCGAAAAAAAAAAAGAACGACGGTTGGACGAGCAAGAGGATTAACGCCTTTTTCCCTACCGAACTGATTTATTTGCAGAATTGCTATTCAAATATTCAATAATCAAATTAGAATATACGATACTATTTGTAGTTGTGAGTTTAATTTAACATCAGAAGTGACAAGAATCCGCTAATTCCGCAATGGGTAAGCGATCAAGACGAAGAAGAGCTCGATCAAGCAGTAGTAGCAGCACTAGTGGCCGAACACCATCGCCTCCATCCAGAAAGAGTAAAATATCACGTAAGGCTGGTACCTCAACCGTGAGTACAACAAACAGTTTTATATTGAACAATATTATACCCGAATTTGACCCACTACGGGATGAGATAAATGCTTGGCTGGGTATACTGAAATCTTACTCACAAACGTTTAGTTGGTCGGATGAAATGATACGTTATCAGGCGCTAAATAAATTGAAAGGGTCCGCGAAAGTTTGGTATGACTCCTTATTGCGTACGGAGCGAGAATGGCCTTCGTGGAAATGGAAAGATTGGAAAAAGAGGTTAGCATCGAGTTTTAGAATACAGCGTAATATGTTCGAACTTTTAAAGGAAATTTTGGATAAAAAACCGTTCGAAAATCAATCTTTGTACGAATTCTATTTCGATCAAAAGTGTAAAATTGACAGGCTCGCGTTAGACTTTTCGGAACAGGATATAATTTCAATAATAATAGGTAATATCGGTGACAGTAACATAGGAGCGTCGGTTGAAGCGAGTAACTTTGTAACTTGTGATAGTTTAGCTAGCTTTTTGCACGGTCGAAATTATAAATCAAAAACATCTAGTACTAAACAAATTAATGTTAACTCTCGAGACACCACAGATAAAATAAATAATAATATATCCGTAAAACAATCGACATCTTTATCGTCACCGAATGTGTCGAGTCAATCGTACACGAACAAAGACTCCGGTATGCTAATGCGTAAACAAATTAAATGTTTCTCTTGCGGCGGTAATCATAAGAGAAGCCAATGTGAGTCTAATAAATGCGAATTTTGCGGTAAACGGGGCCATTTAGAGTCCGTATGTTATCATAAGTTAAATGCCGCGAAAATAGACAAACAAGAGACAAAAAATATTTCGACGAACGATCAACGTAACAAATTTATAAAATTAGTATACATTAATGATTTTAGTTGTGAAGCTTTTATAGATACCGGTAGTAGCTGCTCGTTAATATCGGATAATTTAGCAAAAAAACATTCTCTTAAGTTCTTACAGTTACCTACACCTGTGTTTATACAGGGTTTTTCAAAACAAAGCTCAAAGATTATTTCCGAGAAAGTGACAGTGAATTTAAGGATTGATATGGTTTCTTTATCGTTGATAGATTTCTATATTATTGACGATTTAGCAGATTGTGAAGTTTTAATAGGTAGGAATGTGACCGAACGATCTGATCTTATGTACTCGCGAGTGGGAAGCGTTCTTAAGTTTGATTATGCGAATACCTTTACAGAATTTTCTAGCGTTATAAACCAACTCGATATCGACTCAGATGTCCGTCAAAATGAATTAATAACTTTATTTCGTGAATATAGTGACTGTGTGGCGTCTCACATAAAAGAATTAGGAAAGGTTAATAATCACGAAATGACTATTAAATTAACTAGTTCTCAACCGATTCAATGCAGACCCTATCGGTCTTCACCTGCAAATAGACAAATAATACGGGGTATGATTAATGAATTATTAGAATATAATATCATACGCGAAAGTCACTCTCCATATGCTAGCCCCGCGTTGCTTGTTAATAAAAAGAACGGTGAAAAACGGCTCTGCATTGACTATCGGCAACTAAATAAAATAACCATCAAAGATAAGTATCCCATGCCGCGTATCGAAGATCTTATAGATCGATTGCAGGGTCGTAAATGTTTTACTAGTTTAGATTTGAAATGCGGCTATTACCAGATTATTATTAACGAGCAATCGATTGAAAAGACTGCGTTTATAACCGAGGATGGACACTATGAGTTTTTGAGACTTCCTTTTGGTTTAGTAAATGCGCCGTCGCATTTTCAACAGATAATGAATAAAGTCATGGGAAACCTTAGATTCGAAGACATAATTTTATATTTAGATGATGTTTATTTAGTAACAGAGACGATAGATGATAATTTAAAATTGTTGGAAAAGGTATTAAAAATATTAAGGGAAAACGGTTTAACTTTAAATTTAAAAAAATGTCACTTCTTTAAGACGGAAATCGAATTCTTAGGGTACAAGATAAAACCTGATTATGTAATGCCTAATGAGACTAAAGTAGAAGCAGTACAAAATTTTCCAAAGCCCAAAACAGTTCACCAACTTCGCCAGTTTCTGGGCCTTATAAGTTATTTCCGCAAATTTATAAAAAATTGTGCAATGATATCGGCATCTTTAACGAAACTGTTAAAGAAGGACACTGATTGGGTTTGGAACATAGAACAGGAAAACTCTTTTCAATCGCTTAAAAATAAGTTAACTTCAAAGAGTGTACTTTCTATTTTTGACCCAAATAAAAATAGCATATTATATACTGACGCGAGTAGAAACGGTATTGCCGGAATCCTTATGCAGCTTACAGAACAAGGGGAGAAACCCATACATTATTACAGTAGGCAAACCACAGCTGACGAAAAAAATTACCACTCATTCGAACTAGAACTTTTGGCCATAGTTTGTTCATTGCAAAAATTTCGTCTATATCTTTTAGGATCAACATTTAAAATTGTTACAGACTGTAACGCAGTAAGATATGCACTTACAAAAAAAGAGATTATTCCCCGGATAGCACGGTGGGTTCTAGCCACACAAGAATTTTCATATGAGATCGTTCATAGGGAAGGCTCACGAATGCAACACGTAGATGCTTTAAGCAGGAACCCCGTGGTATCCGGAGAAAAATCGGAAGTAGAAAATATAATGTCGATAACTGAAGCGGATTGGCTTTTAGCGGTTCAGTTGCAAGATCATGATCTGCAACGCATCCGAGGAATTTTAGAATCTGGCGATATTGATAATAATAAAGACATATTTAATAAGTATGATCTATTAGGCGGAAAAGTTTACAAAAGAACGTCCCAAGGTCGACGATGGGTAGTACCGAGAAAATGTTTTTGGCAAATAATAAAGTGTAATCATGACGATTTGGGACATTACTCTGTAGACAAAACTGTAGAAAGAATACGTAGTCAATACTGGTTTCCTCGAATGCGTCACATAATAAAAAATATATAAAAAACTGTCTAAACTGTATTTATTACAAAAATAAGGGTGGTCCGAAAGAAGGAGAATTATATCCGTTGCCAAAGTATGCGGAACCATTTCACACTATTCATTTGGACCACTTAGGTCCGTTTGTAGAGACTATAAATAAAAATAAATATTTATTGGTCGCAGTGGATGCGTTTACTAAATTTGTATTCATCGCTGCTGTGCAATCAACCAAAACCTCATGTGTTATTAAAGAACTAGAAAACATAACTAAAATATTTGGTAATCCTAAACGAATTATAACAGATGCGGGGGCTGGTTTTACAGCAGAGGAATTTTCTCGTTATTGTAAAGATAAAAATATACGCTTACATACGGTGGCGACGGGTATGCCTCGTTCAAACGGGCAGGTGGAACGGTTTAACAAAACTATTTTAGAAGCCTTAAAAGCTATAGGGGCTAATACAACCGATGATAACTGGGATGTCTATGTTAAAGTATTACAACAAGGGTTAAATAGCACAATCCATAAAACCACAAAGGCCGTTCCCAGTGAGATATTTTTTGGTTATCGTTTGAGATCTGACTGTGATCGCCTAGCTCCTCAAATGGACGACGATACGATTTTTGATGTGACCGCTTTGCGTGAGAGAGTAAGCGAGAACCTAAGAACTAATGCCTTGCAGCAAAAGCAAAGATTTGACAAGGGTCGGGTAAAATCTAGAATCTATTCTGAGGGTGAATTGGTGCTAGTAAAAATTATAAGCCAGAACAATGATGGAAAAAGCTGTAAATTATTGCCAGCCTTTAAGGGCCCATTCAAAGTAAAGAAGGTTCTGGGCAATGATAGGTATGAAGTGACAGACATACAAGGCACTGAAAGATGTCATAAGAAGTATAAGGGCATATCTGCTGCAGAAAATATGAAACCTTGGATACGGATAGATGAGTGGATGTCTGAGTAGACGAAGCGTCTATATTTTTATTTATTTTTTTTATTTTATATCCGTGTTGGCAAGGTAATTCGTTGTATTATAATTTATTTTAATAACAGATATATTTATGTATGTACAATATGTACTTATGATTATATTTCTATTTATAATTATATTTGTATTTATCTAAAAGTAAACTGAATCATTTGTGTATTGTTGATCGAAGCATTCAAATTACAAATTAAAGTAATGCTTACGAATTAATACATTTTATTATAATATATAAAAACACAATACTGAGATTAAGGTTGCGAGTAAAAATAAAATGCTTCAAGTTTTGACAATGTTACAATCGGATGTACCTGCCTTCATGATAAAATTAATAAGCAGATCAGGACTAGAGCGAACTTGGTACGCTTAAGTGAGGTAAACACCCTTTAAGTGCAAGTGGCTTTAGAACCTGGGAACCAGTTAGAACTTGGTCTCTTAAGTGAGAGAGGTATAGTCCATTTAAGTGCAAGTCTTCTGGAAAAGAATCTGCATATTAATGAAGAGCAGGTGTCTGATGGTGATAACGAAACTTAAAGGCATGTAGATATCTAAGTATATTCTAATAATGTTTAACTGTTTCAGCATTTTATCTAGACTCGTGAGGTGCCTGGGACAGTCACCGAGCAGAATGGCCGTGTTGGCAATTTTCAAGCCGGAGGCGCCATAGATGGCGCCACAAAAAAATATCACTGTCACATGAGTGACATATTATTCTTAATCGAAAAAAAAAAAAGAACGACGGTTGGACGAGCAAGAGGATTAACGCCTTTTTCCCTACCGAACTGATTTATTTGCAGAATTGCTATTCAAATATTCAATAATCAAATTAGAATATACGATACTATTTGTAGTTGTGAGTTTAATTTAACACGTCCGAGATTGACATATTTTTTTAAATTGATTGGTTTGACGCACAGAACTAGGGGGATATGCGTGCGTGTCACTTATACATTTAGGTATAATCGGTAATGACTTTTCGTTTGATAAGTGTGTTAGTTGACTTATTTTAGAGGATTTTTATAGGGCGCTCCGCAAAATGGACGCGAATAGGGCGATGGACGCGAACAGGCGAACTTACCCTACCTATAGCCTAAAGCCTTCCTCTATAAATGGACTATCCAACAAAAAAATATTTTTTCAAATCGGACCAGTAGTTCCTGAGATTAGCGCGTTTAAAGTTTAAACAAACAAACAAACTCTTCCGCTTTATAATATAATAGATGAGACTAGCTGTGCCCGCGACTTCGTACGCGTGGAAAAGTGATTTAGGGCACTTTAGTATTTTTAAATATATTTTTAGTTTATTGGCGCAACCGCTGAGAACTTTCGCTAATAGGTACTTCCCAGTGCATCCCAGTGTTGATCCCGATCCAGCAAGACACGTACCCGGCAAGCCTCTTGGTATGCAGGGTATAATAATAATATATTACTATCCTTTCGGAGCTCGGCAAAAGAAGTAGGCCTTCGAACAATATGTAGAAGTCAGCAAAGGTATTCGAAGTTAGGATAATATTATTCGAATGCACCGTATAGACCCAGACAATTTTTCACGTTAATTTAGTAAAGTATTTAACTTCGATGTCCGTCTGTCTGTCTGGGTGTCAAAACTTTAACACGTGTAGGTATCAAGCTAAAAATCATATTAAAAACTCAGCTCTACTGTCCCTTCTGGCTGTGAAAAGAAACAGGCATCTTGGCCACATCTACCCAAAGATTCAGCCGTTTATATCGCTAATTTTCGCAATTTTCGACACGCCAAAGGGAACCAAAACCTAAAGGGTACTTCCCGGGAATAGAAATTTGATATGAAGCAACATCTTAATGCACTATTAAAATGTTGCTTCATATCAAATTTAAACGACATAGGATAAATTGCGAAACCATAAAAATATTTTAAATTTTTTCAACTTATTACCGTTTTTGTCATTAATGTTTTGAAGTATTATTAAATTTAAACTTATATTGCAATTACTAAGGTCTTTAAAACGGAACTCTCGGTTAGACATGGGCGCAGCGGCACGCCCCGCCGAGGATCCAGCAGGCACAACTGAGAATCGAATCAGTTCGATCTTAACGGTTTTTGGTGTTTTATTTGGTAGATTACTTTGAAATTAATTAGGTTAAAGAAAACCGTTAGAACGTAACTTTTTGTACACCAGACCATATCAATCGACAGAGAATAAAAATAAACAAATATCTTCAAATCAAAGCGACATCTATACGCCATACGCCGTACTTACACGATTATTACTGGGGGCACAGTTAGCGGCTGTGCGTGGTTAAATTCATACTACCGGTACTGCCTGTTAGCACATTTTAATAGTATTTTTTACCCAGCAGTGGGGTGGAGTTCCTTTGGTTGACCTTCGCCAAAATTCCTACCTACCAGCATCTGATACCTACACTACACCCCGACTCGGATATAAGACGTCACGCATCAGCCTGTATCGCGCGGCGCCGCGATGCGGCGGTCGAATCACGGCGTAACGATTTTAATTTTGCTATATTATCTCCTAAACTATTAATTATACTTGCTAGGTATAAAGGGCAAATATAGTCTTCATGAAATTCTTAAGCCAACTAACGTATTAAAAAAAAAATGATAAGGATTAATACCGTGATGGTATAAATAGTTTACCAAAAACCGCTTAATTGCCCGTTTTTTTAGATTATCGCGAAAGGCTTTCTTTTAATAATACAGTTAATTAAGTTGATTTATACAATAAATGATAATTTATTTCAATTTGTGAAGCAAGTTCAAAAATACAATTTTTATATTATTATGACACTGTGGAAACACTCTTCTCAGAAAAAAAAATCTGTTAGTTAGGTACTTATTTCAAGTTCTAATCTACTTTAGTGCCACATTCTATTGCTTCGCGTCACTGTGTAAGCGATCCCCCCGCGCCCCCCGCATGAACCGTTCGTCCGCAGCCCGCGCGCGCGAAATTCCTCCGACTTGCTTCCAATTTATCGTCACTGCTCGGCTCCTATGTATCGTAGCGTTATGTTATATAGCCTATAACCTGCCCAGGAATATGGGCTACAATCGTACCAAGTTTGGTTAAAATCCCTTCAGTAGTTTTTGTTCCTATCGCGCACATACAGACAGACAGACAGACAGACAGACAGACAGACAGACAGACAAAAATTTTACTAATTGCATTTTTGGCATCAGTATCGATCGCCAATCATCCTCCAATATGTATTTTGAAAAAATATTCAATGTACAGAATTGACCTCTCTACAGTTTTATTATAAGTATAGATAGGCACATCTTTAGTTGTAGCTGAGTCGAAAATACAAGCAAATCCTTCTAGATTTGTTGAAACTTGCGTTCTAAGATCGCCATGCATCATGACCAAAGTGTCTCGCCCTTTAGCTAAGATGCATGCATGCCTTCTCAAGTAGGTTACTTTCGGTATAAGTTATAATAATTAAACAAAATGCTTTACAATTACACGCTCCTAATATTAATTTAATCCTTGTAATAATTATACGTGTTATTTAAAGCTATAATAATTATAATGTAATGAAGTCTATAAGCGAGATATAATACCGAGTCGCAAGTCATGATTACACGCATTAGGTACCTGTTTATATGTAAAGTAATAACATGTAACACGTCTTGCTCATATAAAGGTCATAATATAATTTAGAGAATAATTTATTTATCTTTAGGTCCCAATTTTACCAACGCTTGCAAGTTTTAAGCGATTGACAAATATCATACCTTCTCTATCATTAAGACGAAGAACGAGCGAGAAAACATAACATTTAATCAAATATTTACTATAACAAGCGCCGGTAAAATTGGCACTTAGTAGACATATCTATATAACTGAAGACATGAATGGATGAATATGATATGTCGCAAAAAAAATACCCAGAAACTTGAGTTTAATCAATCACTCAAACATTTTAGGATATATTATAGTAACGTATTAAGTTCATTGATTCTAGAGACGGATCTTTAGATTTATGTACATACTGAATACTTTATGACGTATATCTACTAAAATGTTTAAGTGACAGTTTGACCTTAATTTTTTCGAAATCATAATTTTGGTACATATCACCTTGTCTGCAATTGTCCATGTTTCTCTTAGATTCCAAAGACAATATCTACATTTGTATGCGTATCGTCGTATACAAATGTAGATATTGTCTTTGGAATATAAAGGCAAGAGAACCCTAAAAAAGTTAAAATATAAGTAAAAAGTTAGAATATAAATTATGGTTGAATTTCGACCACAGGGCGACCTCTAGTAATATTTAAACTTCAGATTGCGCAAAGCTCCCAAACCAAGTCCGAGATATTTTAATCGACGAATAAATCCTAAGCGCACGCAGCGGCCATAAATTTTGTGGACAGTCGCATTATTATCAAAATGTTTGTTATAACACAACTATTATTGCGAGCAAACATTGCTTAAATATTAAACAAATAATACGGGATATTGCAGTTTAATAAAACTGCTTTTATCCATATTAATATATGCAAATACAAAAATAATATTATAGTGTAACTAGCTGACCCGTGCCCACTTCGTTGAGCACACAAACCGGAGGTTTAAAACCTTCCCTGAACTTCTACGAATATTTCAAGACTAAAAATAGCAGAATTGGTTCAGCCGTTATCTAGTTTTAGCGAGACTAACGAACATTTTATTATATAAGAGATAGACAGTCAATGGAATTTGTTAGCTGATGGATATTATATTTTACTCTTTAAGTGTAGAAAATAAAACTCTTAATAATATTATGATGATAAAATATTATAACAGCGGGAGTCCACAGCTACTTTAGAGTTGTTTTGTCTTAAATGGATATAAGATATCAAATAATAACGACACTGTTGCAGCTCTTGGAATTAATGTATTAAAAATTAAGACAATCTTAACCCTAGATAACTAATCATTCGTCTACACGACTACGCTACTACCCACGATAGTCGAGTACACCTAGTTCCTCGTACCCCCCGCTCACGAATCTTTTTCTACCTTCCTAAATAGTCAATTTAGTACATCATGTGAGGAAATTTCAATCATACGATAATTAGAAATTGAATTACGGTCATATCGTCGTCCGGTCGACGAAAGTGTAGTAATTACGTAGTATGTTTTGCAAAGGTGTATACATTACTTTTTTATTATTTTTTTCTATATTACATAAGAAACACACAATATTTTTTATAATAAATATAGTTTATCTATATTTTACCAAAAACTTATAAAAAATAATTATATAAAGATATACTTTGTGTACTTTAATTAGAAAACCTATGTAGTTTTCTTTGTTTGTTCATAGGAAACTATATTAGCCATTTTTTTATACATTTTTATAATTTTTATAAACGGATATGAGGAACTGAGCATCTGAGAAACAGAAGATGTGGTCGAAAAGCGGTCTGACAATTCGGGAGACTGAGGAAATTTTGAGGGATAAAGATCATCACGACACTAACAGAGCTTTATAGATTTTCCTAGTGAATTTTTAGATTCAGAAAACGTTATTATACAACCAAGCGAGAGTAAATAACATCAAATTATAGATTCTAAATCAGAAATAATCAAGTTTTATCATGATAATAATGGCGCATTAGTCTCAGTTTATCAGATGTGCCCCAATACATGTACTAACAGAAAATAAAGATAGTTGCTATACATTTTTATAATATTATATGCTAAGTCTGTTTATTTATTAATGCGTATTCACAAATAACACAATAAACATAAAAAAACCAATGTCAGGGCGCGATTTTTTAATGAATGTGGGTCAGATCAACTGATGGAGCACTGGCTGCGGCAGCGCATTCAGACGGTGACTTTGCGGAGTGATATTAAAGTCATAATACAAGAAATTTTTTGGCGATTGTTTAAACATATAAGTTCTTTTTCCTACTGTTTCAATCGTGCGCAAAATCTGCATGTCATGTCATGTCCATCGAAAGCTCGTAGAATGACAAAACATCGCTGCATAAAATGCAAAGAGCTATTCGAGGCTCCCACAATATTATCATATGTAGCTGTATGATGAATTAAATAATTATTATTACTCTTATTTTTAGTTTATATTAAACCAAACTTAAGTGACATGTAACAATTTCCTGGTTTTATTAAACATTTTTAATAATATTCACGTTTTTTACAGCGTAGTCCGCTCGACGAATGTTTAGTTACTATGTAACTGTAAATATAGTTTAGTTATCTAGGGTTAAAGGTAGTGATGTTTTTTTCTTTATAAAGTTAATTCTTCTCTTCGAATCGATAATTATGAAAATTTTACAAAAAAAAAACTTAAGAATTAAATATTATTAGAAGTTACTGAAAATAGTCTTTATCTTATGACATCTGTTCTTACGTTTTAATTATAATTCTGTTCTTACGTTTTAATTATAACGTAAGAACAGATGTCATAAGAGAAAGAGTGATTTTCAGTAACTTCTAATAATATTTAATTCTTAAGTTTTTTTATGTTAAATTTTCATTCATAATATTATAATGTCTACAACTGTACTATTAATACAGCAAAATAGTATTTGGACATCGTCCAATTACTGAGCGTTAGTATAATAATAATATTTAGTGCCTTACATTCGTTGGATACTTCATAATAAATAATAGTAATAATATGATAAACTTTGTTGTAATTGCGCCTGAACGAAATTAAACTCCAGATAGAGAATAATTATTTTGTTAGTTTATATTTGCCTTCATTAAAAAAAAATTATCAAACTTTCACACAAAATCCACACAAATAAATAAAAAACAAAATATTGTTTATGAAGATTTCGGAGTAATCGGCTTAGACCCTGATTAGGTTAATCTAATTATGACAATTTGACAGTTTGCCGACCGACAGCGGTCCTCACTCCGGCAGGCTGATTGTGTAATTCGCAACAGAAATTCGACAGGCGTAAATTGTACAATTGTGTACAATATCGTGGTCAAGTGTATACGTTTGATAGCGATATTGTATACCGACCCAGCCGTGGTACAATGGCTCGCGTGACATCGGCACAACACTAGCGCTGGTTTCACTAATTTATCGTAAGCAATATAAAACTAAGTCGCTATAAATTGAAAGCGAAATGAAATTGGGGTATTCGTGGCAGGAAATATGTAGAAACAAGTAGGTCGTACGAGCAGGTAACAACGAACAACATAATTTGAATTAGTCGCACTCATTCCAGTTATTTTCGATTCAATTAAAGGCACTGTTACGGGGTGGTTCAGGATTGGGTTTTAAAAAAAACTTTTATTTGTAATCCGAAAATATATAATATAAAAATTACACTTTAAATAGACTGACAATAAGCCTACAATAAACCTACACCCGACGGTAGTCCAATTCAATCTGACTTGAAATTATAATATTTAATTATACGGAAAACAATAGAGGTTACCTATTGCATTCGCAATAATGCAACTGGAAATGCAATGGGAAACTCAGCAGTTTTGCTATACATATCAACCCATGCGACTATCGATATAACAGCACGGCATACTTTTTGTATGACCGATAATCAGTCAGATTTTCCTCTATATTATTTCTGACTGACTTTTTGTGGGTATGCCTTGTGAATTTTTTTATTATTTTATTAATCGAAGGCTGGCCTTGTCAGGCCCATACGACACTGCAACCCATCTGGATCTATTGTGACTCCTTCGCTTTAGAGTACCGTCCCCAGTCCTATGTGCCTTGTGAATTACAATATGTTCTAATTTTCATCTATAGAAAATCGGTCACCGATAATCGCTCGAGCATTTTTAACCTCCGACAAAAACAGAACTGTGTTATATGTTTGACGTATCTTTATGTGTGTCGCTTTCGATTGGACATCCGATTATGATCTAGTTTTTTTTGTTTAATATCAGACGCGATCGCTTGTGTTGCTTAGGTATTAGTATTCATCATCAGTTCCCTCGCTGCTTGAATATTCGAGGGTTACTCAAATTTTATGTGCTTTGTAAATTCGAATTGCAGTATGTCCAAAAATGTACAATACAAATACTTTCGGACAAATTCTTGGCATGCATAAGGTATCGATGTCGGATAATTTTGAAGTTTGTTGAAAGAGCTCCAAGTCAGATGCGAAAGATTTTCAGGCTCTGCACATTTCGGAATAACAAACAGTTGGCGTATAACAACGACGCTTTTAACTTTATGCATCACTAGAATTCGCGACTTCGTACCTGATTTCAGAATATGCATAAGGAAATTAAATAACCGAACATTTTGATGTTAAAAAGTGTTAATCTAGAGCCTATACTATTTCCATACTTAAAAAGGTAAAGGTAAAAAGTAGCCTATGTCTTAATCCAGCATTTAAACTACTACCATACGAAATTTCATCAAAGTCCGTTCAGTAGTTTTTGCGTGTAAGAGCGACAAATATACATTCATATTTTCAAACTTTAACAGTTAATCAGCTATCATAAAAACTAAGTTATAACACCTGGGGGAGGCCTTTGCCCAGCAGTGGGACAGTTTAGGCTAATATTAATAATGACAAATGTGGTACCAAAAGACAGTTAAAATTATTCCCATCATTATTTGTTGCACCGGAGTAATACCTAAAACTCCGCCTCTTCTCTGAAAACTCTTGACCTTCATAGAAACACATACATCCTAATGCAAAAATTCATCGTCATAGATACATGCTCCATAGTTCGTCGTTTCCTTAACCCCTCCTCATCTTTCTCAATTCTCAATCATAACACTTGTTTTCACTTATCATGTCACATAAAAATAATAATAAGCTTTACAATGTTTTCTCCTTGTTTGATACGTCAGAAAAAGACAAGGATAAAATACTGTATAGCTTATCCAGTGTATGAGTTTTATTACTCAGGGGGTTAAAATATAAGTAAGGAATTATACTTACTTACTTATATTTTAAGTGTTAAAGTTTGAAAATAGTAATGTATTTTTGTCGCTCGTTCACGCAAAACTATTTAAAAAAAACTACTGGTGCCTTACTCTCCAAACTGATTCGATTTTGATTCAGCTTAGATCGTGCTACGGAAGTAACCTACCTCCGATAAATTGACGTTTGTTTATTTTGATTCTCAGACGATTGATATGGTTGGGTGTACAAAAAGTAACGATATAACGATTTTCTTCATCCTGATTAGTTTCAACTTTCAAATTAATCCACCAAATAAAATATCAAAAACCGTTGAGACCGAACTGATTCGATTCTCGTTTGGGTCGGGACTCGGGAGTAAGCATGCTGAACGGACTTTGCTGAAATTAAGTATGGAAATAGCATAGGCTCTAGATTAACACATAGCTTTTAGCAGCAAAATGTTCGGTTTCAGCGGGATTTTTTGTGTCGAGATTTTATGACAATCCAAGTTTATAAATGAATATAAACTGGACTCACATAAATGGTCTTAACAGGAATAAATCTGGTATCTCTTATAAATTATAATATAAATAGGACTCACATCTATACTAATCTATACGAATATTATAAAGCGGAAGAGTTTGTTTGTTAGTTTAAACGCGCTAATCTCAGGAACTAGAGATCCGGTTTGAAAAATGATTTTTTTGATGGACAGTCCATTTAATGAGGAAGGCTTTAGGCTATGTTATACGCTGCGACCAATAGGAGCGAAGCGTTAGTGAGAAATGTTGCAAAAACGAGGAAAATTAATTACATTTGGGGGTGCGCTGCATAAACGGCTTAAGTCACTCAAAAACCACGCGAACGAAGTCGCGAAACAGCTATATTATCATAAAATGTAAAACTGTAAAACTAATATAAACTGGACCCACATATTATCATAAAATAGACTCAACAGGAATAAAACTCGTATCTCGCAGCACTGGACAGTCTGGACAGCATCTTGACCACACACGTCAGACTAAAAATTTGGGAACCATAAAATACTGAAAACACAAAGCGTAGAATATATTTCTGGAAATGTTCGCGAAACGGCGTATCATTTCCAAGTAAGCATCCAACTTATATGAAAAACCCGTAGGTTTGTAATATGGATGGTTGGTGTTACTCTATCACGTAAAAACTACTGAACAGATTTTGATGAAATTTTTACCTGATGACCTTTTTACCCCAGAACAAGGTACGCTTCCCGCGGGGTTTCATTTCAAGTGTAGGATCGTAGAAACATCTATTTAAGAATAATAAAAGATCATGTTTTTATTACTGTGTTGCCGTCTAATAAATCACTATCTATATCCTAATCTTTTTCGTGATACGCATTATGAGGCGGTGGGCTTTTTCTATTAATTCGAGTATTATCAATCATTTTCTGTGATTTATGTATTTGTCGGCGATTTATTATTTATTGACGATTAAAACGAAATGTATTTATGCAATCTGCATATTAATACATAAACCATAAACTTTGTAAGCCTTTTGTATGAGAACTGAGCGAACGAACGAAGAGAATCTATAAAAACGAAAGTTTGGACTTATCACGAAATCTCAGAAACTACAAATGCTAGGACACAAATTTTGCATGGGAGTTCCTTTTAAGACGTAGGTGATCACTAAGACGGAAATTTGCGAAATTCAACCCCTAAGGGTGTAAAACGGGGATGCAAATTCAGTATGAAGGTATATAGAATACTTTTCTTTCGATTTCGTCTGTACGTGAATTATTTCTTTTATCAATAATGATTAAACCATTTAACTTGCTTCAGCTAAAAGGTTAATTAATACATGTCCTCGATTAGTTATCTACACGGCCAATATACGTTACATTGTCTGAGCTCTGACGCTCGGCGAGTTAAAGAAAGTGTTCCATCCAATTAAAAGATCTGGATTGCTTCCAGCTTCTGTCGCTTTTCTTATTGTCTTCCCACATTACGGGCTTTTAACATTTCATATAATTGTGTTATTAAATAAAATACTCTATCTAGTAACTAATAGTTATACAAGACGTAAAATAAATGAGTGATAATACTTTAGGATGTGTATGTGTCTCCTATATATACAATAATTAAAAAAGAAGTAACTGCTTCAGCGCTGGTAATTTCACAGTAAACTCTGTATACGGGACCCATACACACCCTAAAGTATTATCACTCATTAATATTACAACCTGTATAGGGTATGTAATAACTACTTAATATCGGTGCTAACGCTTCGAGATTCCGACATAACGATATTCATGCCCTCTATACAGCTGATATAGACATGTACGAATTTATAAAATGCCACTACGTCAGTTCACCAAGCAATGTTAAAGTTAGGGCCATGTTAAAATACCATGCCATCTCATTCATTGACAGGATATACGAGACTGGTAACATGATATTTAACATTGCTTGGTGAAACACGCCCTAAATGTGATTACCCGTTTGTTTGTTACGTTTATACACGAAAACTAAGTACATAACCGATCACCATGAAACTTTGTACTCATATTCTTGGGAGGTATTAGAAGTAACATATTAAGATAGTAATAAACAAACAAAACGTCAAGTAAATAAGGCTAGAATATCTACGTTTTGTTCACACAATTATTTATTATTCGTTTCCATTTCTTTGAAAGTTTCTAGAGTATATATTTAAGTGGCAGTGACTGTACCTCAGCTGTCTGTAGTTGCGTGCAAAGCAGTTTACGAGGCTGCTCTATCGAAATTTAATTTCCATAACGCTGTTAACCAGTCATTTCCCGGTACAGGCTCTATTGCAAATTGTGAACGTTTACTCTCCTCTTCGCCACAGTTTGATCATGTTTATTTTAAGGATATACATTGAAATATAATATCTCACATATATTTAAATAGGTATATTCTATAAATTTGAGCACATTTAAAAATTTTGTATAGGAGGGAGGGTAGTCACAGAACACGATACAAATACTCTTCGACCCGAAAGCACGAGACGCACATAAGACAGTCTTATGCTTGATTTTCCCAGCTCAGTCTGCCACCGACCGTCGTCAAGAAATTATCTTTGTGTTGTGGTCAAAAGTAGTTTAATGTAGTGTTTCAAATGTTTTAATCGTTTAAAACAAGTTTCACCCGTATCCTCTGTGTAAGGATATTACGTTTTTTTTTTTTGCAAGGGAAATGCATTACTCACCACCGGGGTTATGTGGGACTCCAGGCTCGCTACGGTCGATATTACGATATTACGATTTTACCTACCTTTTTTTTATTTAGTTTTGATGTCGCAAGGGAAATGCTTTAGGCATCCCCCAGGGTGGGTCGCCTAGGGATAGTAACTCCCGGCTCGCTACGGCCGGTTAACCCACTAAAACCTACCTTCCTAAAATGATTACAATTAACCAATGAGTAATAAAGACGAATTTATATTTAACCATTTACTGTGCAGAATTACAACACGAATGTAGGAATTATTATATCACATGGTTTCCTTACTCAATTAACATATTCTATTGAAGATTGCCATATTATACAACGTGTTATGTAACAAGGAATATCTAATTTCAAAGTTTCATTCGGTAATACCTTTTACTAGTTCAATGAGACATGTTAAGTCGGTATTACACGGCGAGAGGGTATGCAAATCAGGCACTATTCGACGCCGACATTGCTATTCGCTACCTAAAACAATATTAGGGTCACCGAGTTGAATGGGTGAATGAAACAGGTTTATGGCTGATTAGTTTAGTGGGGTTGTATTGTTCTCGACAATTTAAATACTTAGAGCAAAAGTTAGTAGATGAGTTTATGGGAGAATGCTGAAAGCTTTGTTTTTGATGAAGATGTTACTTATTTTGAACTAGACTATAGATTTAATTTTAAATCAGAAAAGCATGGTAAGCTAATGAACACAGTGCATAATGAAAACAACAAATCGAGCAGAATTCTAAAGCTATATAATTGTTTTTTTTTTCTATTCATAAATGTGATGATACTTTGATTTTTAAGACGATCTGGAAGTTAAAAATTGTAAAGTGTGCCAGGCCAAGCCAACTAGTTAGTACGGTAAGGACATCAACGTTTTTTTATGTAAACATTCAAAGCTAGCGATGAATGAACACAATCAAACGTGTGCATCGGAGTCACTGGCCGCGTGACAAACGGTATCTACTTTTTACCGCCGTGCATGCAACGCGACCGCTAGATGCAATCAAAATATTCAAGTGTTTGCTTTCTACTGTTGCAAGTAGCGGGCAACCGTTTAAAAACACAATACTTAAAATTTATATGTCTGATGAACTATTATTATTCAATCTCTAGACAGACTACGCTAAAAATGTCACGTTAAAGTAATGATAATCCAAAAAGTGCAGCAGCAGTTAACATTTGGTGGCAAAGTAGGTATAATAAACAAAGTTTCGGAGTCGCGAAGGCGAGTCCCACGCAAATGCGGCTTAAAGTTTGCCCAAGTTTATTAAGAATAAACAACCATTTTCTGTACAGTCGTGATAAATTTTAACTTCTGTCACTTTGTGAATGGGTTTAACGTACAGACTATAGATAAAGCAAAGAGAGTATAATCTGTCGGGTGCGAGATCGGTCTGAACTCTGTCTGGCTAAAATTGGAACGCACAGCGATGGCTCATGTTGGAATTGACAGTCGGGAGTGATTTATTGTTCTTCATATAACTTTTTAAAGCGTCTGCCATATCGTAAAAATGCGCTTTCACGGGCACTTTTCATTGAAAATTAAAAAATAAAATCTTTTGATGAACCGCCGGTAAAATTGCGTAAAATGTGCCTTATAATATACGCGCACCATCAAAGCCTTAATTAATTATCAAAGTGAAAGACTGGTTCCACTACTGATGCTCGTATACTGGTTTAAATTTGCTTAGTTGAAAAGGTTTCCGTAGGAATAGCAAATGATCAGAATCAATGCCAAAATTCGGTAAAATAGAAAAGAAAGAATACCGAAATCTGCATATTACTATATAATATCTGCATATTACTAATAACAGTCTAGCCAGCTGTTAAGCTGTAGGTGGCACACATAATGTCTCCGATATAAAGCTGCTTATTTCAAGCGATAAAGTAACCTATTACTTCATTGACCTAACAATTGTCCAGACCAGATGTCCGCCTACAAAACCAATCTATAGTAGATCTAATGCTCCTAAAAACGATAACTATTGCACTGCCATATGATTCCATTATTTGCCGCTACCTCTTATTTGGCAGAGCCTAGTGGCCAGTAATATAGCCTAACCCTACGCAAGCATAACGGCAGGGAGGAGGCGTAGTGTTATTAAGTGTACGTTAAAGTATTTATCTGCACGGAACCCGTTAAAGCTCGCGAAGTCGTGCCAAATCTCTTCATTAAACTGGTCGGCCGGGCGGCGCCCTCTAGCGGTTTATCCCGTTGTTTACACTGCACTATATTCATTGCATATCTAGCGCCATGATACTCGCCGGTTCTATTCAGACCATGGAAAATTATAGCGCGCTCCGCCTCTGTTGTTACTTTTTGTTCGCCAAACGACTCGAACGTGATTTAAATATTTAAACTTCGTAGCGCTCATTTTGAAAATAGCTGCGAATGTGAAGCCGTTCCGGCGTCACGTATATCTTCTTTGTAACTTTGGAATATTACATTTAAACAGACGTATAAAGCATCAAATCGGCGGGTCACGTAATATATTTAAATAAAGACTGTTAGAACTCGCGATATTAAAAAGTATTAGAACATATTATATTGAATCCCCGGTGGTGTGGAGCTGACAGCGCTGTCTCTTAACTCTGCAAGAGCCTCGATATTTAAAGTGGAATATCGTTTTTCACATCTTGTTTGCATGGTAGAGGTTAACTATTGTGAATTTATATTGGCGTATGATTTCTCGATAATACATCACTATCATGTTTAACCTGTCATTCACACTAGTAGTCTACAAAATTACAAATCATCTGCTGGGGTAAATTAATTGGAGAGCAGAGAAAATTGAATATCGCCTGGTTCCAATATTTGCTGTTATTGCGCCTTACATCTCAGGAACCTGTAGAAGCATCAAATCACAGGTGGTTCCCACTATCCAGGAAACAACGGATAATGCATACAACTTTTAGCATTCTCAAAAATCGAGGGTCGTGCAGTTTTTTAATATGTTCGAAATTAGATTACATGCACTTTCTAGCACTTGCTACATACTAGCAGTCGCTCATTGAAAGCATGCTTTTATGCTAGCTAGTGTACCATAGACAAGTTGCTGCTCGACTAGTTTCGAAACTTTGCCTTAGCACTGGGACGCCTCAAAATATTCAAGCAGAAATGAAGTGACCGCAATGACTGCAACTAAGTATTTCTAATTTACGCGAGTATACAAGGTGTAAAATAAGTGAGTGGTAATACTTTAGAGTATGTATGAGTCCCGAATATCGAGTTAACTGTGAAAGTACCAGCGCTAAAAGAGTTACTTTTTTTTAATTATTGTATGGACAAATTTATGATATTGGGGCATCTCATAGAAACGTACGGAAAAAACGGAATAGTACGCCTTTCAGCACAGCTTTTACACTTTACATAGTAGGCACATACACATCCTAAAGTAGTATCACTTATTAATATTACAGCGCGCACGACTTACCAGCTCCTTATTATGGTCGAACGGCACCATAGTCAATGTTACCTGTAGTTTGATACAGTGAGACTCAAAAAGACAGTTTCGCTCTTTGACACTTGTAGCGCTAGTTCCACTTATTATGACATGCGTGTTTATTTGGGCATTTCTATTAATAGTTGTGTCTGTATGCAGGCTGCACCCCGTCCCATTGTTGTAGCCGTTTACTACACAGGACGTATCGTAAGGCTCATATGTAGGCTGCCGCGGTACATGGCGCTTATTAGGATTCGTATGGGGACGCATCACCGTCAGCGGGCGCGCGTAGAATGCCAACGCGCAATTATATTTAGCTTCCATTGCGATTACGGTTCGAATTAAATAGAAACTGTGTCATAGTATATACAGGTCTTGCAGCTTGCAGCGGCCATTTTAGTTGTAAATATGCAGATGTTATGCATAACAACTTGTCCGACTGACTTCAGCCGTTGAATAAAGATCACCCAAAAATGAGTAAAAATATTCGCAAGCTGAAGTGTGCTGTCATTGGTATACTAAGTAGATGTTACAGGCAGCGAGGGAAAATTAATGACCATGACTCGTTTAGTTTTGGTACAGTTATCCTTCATCTAGTTCTAAGGTCAAATACCTGTATTAATTCTCGAAACTAAACTTTATTTCGTCTGATCGTCAATTTTCAAGTAATTTTGATACATATAATCATAATATAGGGTGATTCATGGTTCATATATCAAGCCTAATATAGTGTAAAGAGACGCGTAGAGCATTTTTAGTTGTACCTCATATAAATTAATTAATATAACTCAAAAAAATTCAAAGGTCCTAAATGACGACAAGGAGTGAAACATGCTCGGGCTCGCGGGCTCCTAGTCTATACATACGAACGCACTGGTCGTCAAAGGTCTCTTAGGTCGAAGACCAGGATTAAAACTCATCAGTTTTGTGACTTTTATCGAGATCTTTAGTCGTGATTTGTCTTGATAGTAAGTAATTTTTTATGCAAGATGCCAAAACAAAAAATGCTCTATGCGTTATTCTCTTAAAACTATATTCGGCTTAATATATGAACCATGAATCAACCTGTATGTTTTACTATAATAATTAACGTTTACTTACCAAGTGACACTTTGGTTTATAGTGTTGAAATATTTTGTAAAAGGTGATTGTACTGTACATTGAACCTGTACTGCACACACATTGTATAGCGAACTGCTGTGGCCAAATTTAGACTGCACTTATGCGAGCTCGGGCCAAAATTATGGGCTTTTTGTTTTAGCACACGGCACAGCTAATTATTATTTGTTTCGAGTAAATACTCCTTTGTATATTGAAATTGCAATAGCTCCGTACAAAACGAGAAAAAAATATTTGTTTTATTTTATTTTTAGTATTTGCTACTACAGAAATACATCATTTGTGAAAACTGTCTAGCTATAACTTCCTGAGATACAGCCTTGTGACAGATGGACGGACAGACATACAGACGGATGGACAGCGACCTCAGTATTAGGGTCCCGTTCTTACGTTTAAATGGGGTTTCGTACCTTAAGGCGAGGAATAACCGCTACTATCGCCACTCTTTTTAAAATAAATTTTACAACGACACAAAAATCTTATTAAAAAAAGGAAATAGTTAAACTAAATTAGTGGCATTTAATTACAGCTCTAAATCCCTGATGATGACTATGTCGAAACCGGTCGTGTACTCTAAGTAATAATTAATGTAAAATAACAAATAAAGTGGTTTGTGTTTTACTATATAGCAATTAGCAAGTAGTTTTGTATATTATTACTCTAAAACATGACTTTCCACCAAGAACCAAGAGTAC
Source organism: Celastrina argiolus (assembly GCA_905187575.2). Taxonomy (NCBI): domain Eukaryota; kingdom Metazoa; phylum Arthropoda; class Insecta; order Lepidoptera; family Lycaenidae; genus Celastrina; species Celastrina argiolus. The sequence goes on from LR994585.1 coordinate 8,916,076, forward strand.
AATGATAAGACAACTAGCTGTTCCCGCGACTTCGTTCGCGTGGTTCTTGAGCGACTTAAACCGTTTATGCAGCGTACGCAACGAAAGTCTCCCCGTTTTTGCAACATTTCTCACTGACGCTTCGCTCCTATTAGTCGCAGCGTAATGTTATATAGCCTTAATTAAGCCTTCCTCTATAAATGGACTATCCAACAAAAAAATAATTTTTCAAATTGGACCAGTAGTTAGTACTGAGATTAGCTTGTTTAAACAAAAAAACAATCTCTTCCGCTTTATAATATTAGTATAGATTTTAAAAGTTAAAGAGCTAAATTATGGAGAATCTGTAAAAAGCTGACGACTGGCATTTACAGATTCACACTTCTAGATTTTTAAATTACTTTCTTGTCTTTAAATCAATTTGATGAAAGGTAGCTGAAAACTGTTTAAAACTTGCAAAATTTGATGAATCGCCTGGCATTCGGTAGGTAATTTATTTTCGTTCGCTATTTCTGACTTTAAAATTTCTCGACTCAACCAAGTTTTAAGAGTTATTTTGGGTTTAAAACGTTATTAACTCTATAATTACCATTTTCAAAAAGCCTTGCCTGGATGAGCTAAGGCCTTCATCGCCTAAAAGCTATTAAAAAAAACAGAACGTGGTTATAAGCGTAAAAACGAATGACGATAAATGAACATATTATTATTATTATTATGTTCAAAGTTCTCCTTGAAAAAATATGTTTTTACACATTACACGCTACATCATGCTTTATTTACATAGAAAGAGTGAGATAACGCGATATTTAATCTACGATTAACTTTAGCAGGTGTTGGTGAAATTGCGTCTGAATCTATTATAGCAGCTAAAACGCAGCCGCATTTGTTACTTGAGTTGGCAGCCGTCCATTTGAACCAGACACAACATTGAAGGACGCGTATCCCCCTAGGCTTAGTACGTAACATGTCATTTGATCTAATATCGCGACTGATTTTAGATTCAGGGAACTTTTTATCGTTAGTTTATAAAACATAATCAAAGTAAACTCAAACCTATATATTTATGTATTTTATAGATATGAATAACCATTAAAGGGGTCCAATTTCTTTCGCATTCCCGCTTACAATTTGATTAAAAAAAATATTGTATAAAAACATAAAAGTAATAAGTAAGCCGGCCGATATAGCGCTTTGCCTCCTATAATGTATACACAGCTTAATCTTAATGTTTATTGTCTTAAACGGCTTAAGCAGAACTTTGCACAACGGATTTAGAGATTGGAACCCATTACCTTAATTTAAACCCGTGATAACAATGAATTAGCTGAGGTACTGATACCTAATACTTACTGCAATACTAAATCTTATCTCTCTATTAGCTTATCTATTAGCTAAGACAACGCTGCTCTAAGGTGCTAATAAGGCGCTGCGACCGTGTCTTCACGTAGATGTTCTATCTGGCGAGTGGCACTACGCGATATATTCGCTATAATGGACCTTGACTATTTCAAAGCATTAATAGGAAACACAACGCCTGTTTTTCCACACAGAAATAGTGATATTGGCGACCCGAAAATAGGGATATTCGCGACCCGAAAATTATCCAGGTTGGAACTATCCAACCTGGGTATTATTTCTTTTATTTCTCAATATCTTTTAATAAATTAATTATTTAAAGCTATGTTATATAAGTACAATAAAATAGAATGAACCTAGCTCCAGATATCTTTTAAGTTTATAACGAAAAAAATATCTAAATCAGCTAAGTTTTGCAGGAGGAAATAGGGGTCCCTCAAACGTCGATTTCTTGAGCTTTTAATGAATAATTTCAGTTCATGCTGCAGTTGTCTCTATCGCGCTATTGCTGGCTAGATAGGGCACTGCGAGACAGCAATAGATTTTATAAATTATTACCTATTTGTTATTTCTCAGTCTCAACCGTGGAGTTTCCTCTTAATAAGGAAATTTGAGGCTTTTCTCTCATCAAAGAAAAAAATATTTTTATTTTATATCATTAAAAAATATATAAGTATATTTAAGATGCTCAGTATAAACTTACTTTACATATAAAATGTCAAAGCAAATTACGACCATTATATTTTGTAATTCTCAAAAAATGTGAAACCATTACTTAGCAGAATATTCTGTTACAATTTTTCCACGAAACAAATTATGTGCGACAAGTAATAGTATTTGCATGACACGAAAATGTGCTACTGCCGAGCAGTAATTCGTACCTATTTGAGCCGACTTCCTGTATTTTAGTAAATTATATGAATCGCTCAATCGTGTTTCAATTTCGACGCCAATTCACTGTAAAACCATACCAACGAGTACCAGCTATACTTTAATACTGCTATCTCTTTTTTAGGTAAATGTATTTGGAACACTGTTAATTTATTTAAATATAGAAATTTTCCTTATTTTCGCTAAAAGATGGCACCATTCGATTTTCGGTTTTTGTCGCTGGGCATGTTCTCGAACCGGTAAGCATCACACGACATCCAGAAAACATTAATTATTATTTTTTCTGAATAAACTATTTTGATTTTGATTTACGATTTTGTACAGAATACAAATGTTTCATAATTCAAATTGTAACAATTACTTCTAATACCATTTAAGACTATTTCACTTAAGCTTTAAAGCTATACAAAAATAATAAGTAATAATTTTTTAGGGTTAACACAAAAAATACAAAAAAAAAACATTCCTATTCCTAATGAGTGTACCTAGTTATAGAGAATACAACACTCAACATAGATAATAGAACTAGAACACTATACTAAGAATTTTACTAATACGAGGTTAAATTCTTGCACTCAGTGCTCAAATTGCGGAGTGCATTATTTCGGGCGTGGAAGGCGTCGAGCCAAGCCAGCTAGTTTATAAAACAAGTCCTTGAGCTTGAATCGGTTTTAGAATGCCCGATGTCTCCGAAATAGCTGAACGTGCGCGTAAGTGCTGTGGTTTACTGCAGTTGGAAATAGCACTGACTCTGCCGATTGTTTTAGAGTGCGATCGTTAATTTTTATGGAAATTGGCGTAAAAGTTTAATATGAGCGTAAACCTAATTTCTCTATTTGCAATAATGGTAGATATTGATTCTAAATGTTTTGATTATTATGTTATCAATGTAGTGATGCCGAGATAAAACTTCTTTATTAAACCACACCAGCTCTCACAACACAGGATATCCTAATGCTATAGTTAATTTAGCTTCTACGGTGAATTACGCAAAAGAAAAACATTATAATATTAATGTTGTATTGTCAATATTAACAAATTGTAAACAGTGTTTTTCTGGTTTGCTGAAATTTTTCAGTTTCATGAAAATCCCCTGCTGCACATAAGCCTTTCCCAACGTATTTCACGATAAGAATAATGACTAATTTAACAATAGTCTCTATCTATTTCTTTTTGCCTATTGACAAGACTAAGTTTATTAATAAAGAAACACATGCTACAGAAACTATTTATTAAAATATCTCTGCACAGAACCATGTTGAGGGCGTTAAATCTAACAGCGCTGAGCAGGGTGGCGCCATTTTGTCCTAAAACCGGTATTAGAAGGGTTACAAGAACGGTAACAATGAAAGCCTGTAGAAGTGTTATCGAACCTCACGCACACCCAGTCAACTACAGCATCCTACGTCTGTACAGTCGGCTAGAAGGCTCTTAAGGTGTTCTTTCTTTGATGAACCTAAAGTTATGTATCACGGCTTAGATAAATTTTTGGATCATATATATCTGGGCCTTACCTAATCTGGGGGCACGATCGTGCCCCGCCAAGACGAGCCAAGCGAAGCGCAAGGGCACTTTTTTCACACTTATATTTCACACACGATGAATACCTATGAAATCTTCGTAACGGTAGCAAAACGGCCAAGTATCACGTAATGACTGAAATATAGAGTGTAAGTTAGGCCTGGTAAAGTAAGGGCGTATAGATCAAGAACATTCTAACAATATTATTGAACCTACATGAGATGTGACAACTTTTTCACAGGGTAAGCTATGTAGATTCGTCTTGGCAACATTTTTACATGAAAATGTTTTTGGTGGGATTAGTAGTTAACGATAGCGTTTCTAATCACATGACGAAGTTATTAATCAAAAATCTACTGTAACGTAACGTGTGCTTGCGCTTAGAACGTTATGTCAATATTCGAACTCTGGCATGTGATGGCATATTGGCTAAAGGGCTTGCTCTAATTTATCGCCAAATAATGGTTGATCTTTCCTGTTTGTTCATAAAGCTTTTATTTTGTCAGGATTCTTATGAATAAAAGGCAATATCAAAGTATCAATTCCAACATCAATTCCAACAATTAATCGGAGATTGTCATCTTATCTGGACGAAGGTCAGTCAGCATTGCTCGTGCTCAAGAACCGGTTACTTCTCAGCTACTGACCACCTTTAGGCTGTCCATGCGACAGTAATCACTGGTGTAGTTAAATTGCAGGTAGGTACATAACGAATGCAAATTCAATTATTATCCTCAAAGGAAAAGGTAAACTCACTTGACCATTATCGTGTCACATTAAAATCATGGACGGGGTAGTAATCAAGTGGTTCTGCGACTTACCGTCTTATAACGCGTTTATATAAAGTAATATATTATGTCATGTTGTCGTGTGCCCAAAGAATTGCACAATATATAGTGCTATTCTTATTTGGGCACATCCTCCCCATACCGTCTTTGCCGTGGGTTTGAAAAGCGACAGGGGAAATATATTATATTCGGCAGTAGAGTTTCCGCGGACATTGTTATTATTATAAAACTGCGCTCGTCAACCTACATGCCAAGCGTGGCGAATATAGGCAACTACTCCCCAGATATTCCCGTGGTGCTTTCCCTTAATTTTTTGGCGTTTTGAGACATTACAATTTTGTACTGTCTCCCACTTTGCTTGGAGAGGGAAACTGGAATACTTCATACTCCTCCTTTTTTTTCTTCTGGTTAATTACGTTGTGGGTCTCAAGACGGCCAATGCCCGTTTGGGAATGGGATATGCTTACGCCAAGACGCTATATTGATACGACGATACGAATTGGAATCTCTTCTCTACCCACAAACACCTTTCAATTGTATATAACAACTATAAATACTTTACAAAACCGTTTCCAGAACAGCTTTTTTATCCACGAGGATATCTTTATGGTAAAAAGGCCTTAAGCCAGACAGTTATGCCCGGGTCGGCTACACAACGGCCAGACTGGCCGATACGCAGGTTTAATATCCTTGCGTGGAACATGGCCAAGTCATAAAACAGCATGTTTATTGTGTCTGGCGTTTATGCATTAGTTATATCAGTTCGTACATTACAAGTTACAACACGGTTTTGTTTATTTCGGGCCTACTGCGAATTAATTCGAAATTGAGATGATTGATGGAAGTTTGAGTTCAGCTTGCCAAGATGTAAATATAGTGTTGTTTGTTCTAGGGTCTACCAAGGACTAGAATATTTTAGAAACAATATTTAATGATCGCAGTGTCTTCTGCAGTCGTTCTTTTTATACATTTCCATAGAAAACGGACATTGCCCAGGGCCCAAACCAAAACATGGTTTTACTGCATATTGGTAAATCGATAACTCAGTAGCATTCGTTTTGACGGGATTCAAACCTGTGATTCTTTCAGCTTAAGCATGGACGTGCTCATGCTCTGACACTATACACAAAGGTATACCGCCTCAAATTTATTATCAAGTTTGGTTAGAACAAAACAGGCTGATCACCTGATTGTCTGACATGAAAGATGATCCATGCGTCGGATGGGCATGTAAAAAGTCGGTCCTGCGTCTGTTCGGGTAACCGTCCCACTGGGTTAACAGAGTAAAAGGAAGAGTGTATGTGTATTGAGCACACACTTGGGCACTATAAAATGACACCGAAATCGGTCAGGGGAGCTATTATATATTACAAAGGTATACCTGTACATAATTCTATTTCTGAAGTATTTTTCATAAATATTAAAATTACATAACAAAATGCGAAAAACTATTAACCTACTACCTACTTATTATATTCTATCTCACTCTTCCGATTCCCTGAAAATTATTCAATATACGCCGGCTCTACTTTCGCAGAAATGGCAAGCGTGAAATTAAGTGCAAATACAAGAACTCTCGACGTTCAATATTCAATTATAATATTTTCAATATCACTTCTGCTGATGGACGTCTGTTATTATAACGAAGCTATTGTCCGTCGAGACTCGGGCTAGGTGTCATACGAGGCTCATCGTCTGTCGTCTAAGCGCCATTGTCTTATCAAAGTAAACATACACATACAGTTGTCTTATTACTACTACCATGTTTACGAAGTAGGTAACTATATAAAATCTGGGCCCTAATTCCAGATGTTATTTATCACAAACGAAGTTCTAAAACAAAATGTATGGGAATTGACATAAGTGACATACGAATTCGGGTGTCACTTAGCTTATCAAATCTCAAACATTTTGTTTTCGAACTTCTTTAGTGATAATAGCGATAACATCCTAAAGTAGATCCATGTGGCCTGTGCAAGGATAGCATGTGACATTATTATCCTTGTTATTCCTAGAAAAATACTGCCAGCGAATAGGAGAGCTCTTAACGTTCTAGTTTCGGTCATGAGAATATTGTAATAATATTAAGAAACCTGTAATTCTTGTATCGACTTTTTAACCCAAAAATATTACAAACAATTATTAATTAATAATTAATTATATTTCCTGTTCCTTGTCTTATCTCAACCACTAAATAATAATTGCAATTAAAATGTGGAAATTTAAAAACAAATACTAGCCTACAACATGACCACCTATCAAAACGAATCTTTTGACACTTCTTTCATTAAATCTGTAGTTTAGGCGCTACGATGGATCAGACATACATATACAGAGTGCCAAAATCATTACCCATGCTTCTTATTATGCTGTAGTCGAGTTGTGACCCGAAAGAAAGGAGCAATGAGTTAAAAATATAAAACCTAAGATAAAACTGCTTTACTTTTTTTTTCTGCACATCAAACATCAACAGTTATGGAGCGCCTAGAGCTTTAACATTAGTTTTGAATATCGAGCAAATTAAAAAAATATTTTCGTTTATACAAATAGAGATCATATTTGTTTACAGGAAAATCGTAAGTAATGTTAAATTAACACTGCTATAATGTTAAAATAATATTGTGGAAAGGCCCCAGGACGTAGTAATTAGGATTAGGCCATTAGTGGTGGTTTATGTACAAGCGGGACTTGGCAGTGAACCGGGAGTTTCCGATCTTTATTACTCACTGGCAATTATCGAAATGTAAACAAAGATCGTAAGTGGAAACCACCAAATAGAGACATGTACACAAATTGGTTACTACTAATTATCTATAGTAAACGTCAGAACGTTTGTTTGTTTAAACGCACTAATCTCAGGAACTACTGGTCCGATTTGAAAAAAAATATTTTGTTGGTATAGTCCATTTATAGAGGAAGGCTTTAGGCTATATAATATTTCGCTGCGACCAATAGGAGCGAAGCGTCAGTGAGAAATGTTACAAAAACAGGGAAAATAATTCACAGTTTCGTTGCGTGCGCTGCATAAACGGTTTAAGTCACTAAAAATTAAAAATCACGCGAACGAAGTCGTGGGCACAGCTAGTAAAGATATAAAATAACTCGATTTCCATTGCCATTAGTCCTGGATACGTATGCCAAATTTCAAGGAATTAGACTTCTAGAAATTGGTGAAAATTATGCTCAAAGATTCCGTCACACATACGTACATGTACGTACATACATACAACCCAAGCTTATATAAACAGAAAAAGTCCTTAAAAGTGATTCCGATAATAGCCTTAGTAAAGAACTATTTGTAAAAGCGGCTCCCGCTGTCAAGACACAAATCGGCTCACTTTGGCTCTCTCACGAACTCCAACATTGGTTTATTGTTTATGGCAATTGAGAAGTTACGTAATATTCCACTTAGCGGTGGATTTAAACGACCGCTTCGGATAGTTTATCGTTATTTTTGTTTACTAATGTCTTCACTGCCGATGAAATAACAACTTTAACTTATTACTAAGATACAGCCCCCCACACCGATTTTTGTATCGGTGGCCCGATTCGTTGAAACTAGGCCAGGGGCCTTACTCTCCAAACTGATTTGATTTTGATTCAGATACGATCATGCCGCGTACTTCCTTATAAATTTACATTTGTTTATTTTTATTCTCAGTTGATTGATATGGTCGGGAGTACAAAAAGTTACGATCTAATAATTTTCTTTATCCTGATTAGTTTCAAAGTAATTCACCAAACAAAGTACGAAAAACCACTGATATCGAACGGATTCGGTTCTTGATTGTGTCGGGAGTAAGCCCCCAGCTTTGCAGGACCATTTTGAGGTTGTTTACATTTGGATCACATTTAATCGGAGATTGCTATTGCCAATGTATGTAAAATATACCCGGTAATACCAGACCAAGTCAATAATACTACGTAATTATTTGTATTGAAATAATTAATTACGTGATGGCGTGCGTGTACTCGCGGCGCGGGGAAGCATTAATTGCTCCTTTGCGTAGCGGTAATGGTAAACGACGCCAGGATACGATTAATCGCTCACCCTTGGCTTAAATACGTTGAAATTAGAGCTCTTGTTATATTAAAACTTTTAGTATAAAGTGCTTGACTAGTTGGTACAACTGTGAGCGTTTTGGAGAATAGGTTTGTAGATGTATAGTACACAGAATTGTAGAACATCTCACTCTTGTTACTTCCGCACGTTTGGATCCATCTTTATAAAATTAAGTGTATTTCGTCGCAGATAAATTTAACCAAAAGCTAAACAAACCGAAAACATCGAAATTTTCACATAAACACTTATTGTGCACTCTTATCAACACTTTCACTGTAGAATATAGCCTATAGTCTATAGAATTATGTAGCCAACGAAATCATTGCATTAATATTGGCCAATTGGCAACACTGACTAGTCTATGGTTGTGTCATAAACAGCTTTGTTTACGTTTGGGTTAAATTTATCTCTGACGTAACTATAGGTATGCAGGAAGCTGATACCTCAGATTAATATAATCATTTACCAGATATTATCAAAAACAATAACCCTAGAAAATTTAAGAAAATATTATTTCAATTATTAATAAATAAATGCTATTACTCTGTAGAAGATTATATTAATGATAAAGAGTTGAAAAAAATTTAAAAAATAAACAATAATAATATTTTCATCCGTTATTAAGGAATAAAGACTGTCATGTAATAACTATAATACCTACATGACAAAAAAAAGATTGATTTGTAAGTCAAGCCGTCTGTGGCCTAATGTTATAATGTATAATTTAATAATAATCTTAAGGGCGTGTTTCACCAAGCAATGTTAAAGTTAACGCCATGTTAAATATCATGTTATCCCTCTCGTATTTCCTGTCAATGAATGAGACGGCATGATATTTTTACATGGCGTTAACTTTAACATTGCTTGGTGAAACACGGCCTTAACATATTATATTGTACCTATCTTCTAATTTTTCAATTATTATAATGTTTTAATTATAAAATAATAATAATATAAATGTGAACTGTAAACTATGACTTATGTACGTTAAAAATTCTAATGCATTTTTTTTCTAATTATGTAATTTAAGTTTTAAGTATAAAATATGAATATTTGCACGCCTCATGAGAGGCAAAATAAGCATGAACATAACATCCTTTATTGTAACATCTCAACATTGTACCTTATTTGAGCAAATAAAGAACTATCTATCTATCTATCTAACACACAGGCTACTTTTTATCCCGTAAAAGTAAGTAGTAAAGGCAGAGCCGCAGGCAAAATCTAGTTATGCAATTTCCATAAAAATGTCCTGCATTCAATTTGACATTCAAATAAAACTACGTGAACTACTATAATATAAACTACATTTATTATAATAAATATTCCATTAAAATAATGAATTCCAAATTAAATTACGACGCACTATGTATAATTTCAATTCAATTCAGTTAGTAACAAAATAGTTTGAACCCCCAAATAACTTGATGCAACAATGGCTAGCAAACATCATTAGGCTAAAAGCATTGCCCAAACGTTTGCGAGGAAGAGGGTCAAAAGGTGTGATTTTAAATAATGTTCTTGCTTTTTCTAAGAAACTCTCAGCTTTGCACTCGCAAGTAGGTCACTGTACCACCTATTTTCATGAGTACCTAGTACTTAAAATTAATGACTGACTTGCCTGTGACTTGAATAATTAATGACGAGTTGTGCCTATGACGTATGTGTTAAATGCTATGTGTAATGTGCCCATAGAAATATAGTAGATTCAAGGTTTTTCTATATTATTATGCCTAAGGTACCTTCATTAAATTAAATTATTTATTTGTTTTTAGCAGTTTTCGAATACAACAGCAAGCTCTTAATGTATTCATAATGTATTCGTTTACACAAAAGAGCTATTCAAAGTTGTTGATTTTGTCTGTCAAGTGGCTTTTCCAATATATCAACAAAGACAGCATTATTGAATGCTAATCAGCAGCATTATATTGTCGCGTCGTTTCATTCTATTCCGAATGTAGTAAAAAAAGAATATTTTTGTAACTTAACCTTGCTAAGACCTTGCTAAGAAGACAAATTGTGCAAGGAACAAAACAACAAACAAAACTCTTAAAACAATTAAAACTCTGAAGTTAGCACGTGTGGTGTTACCAACATAATAATTTTAATCTTGGGTTATGGACGCACATCTACTATAAAACTTCGGTACAATGCATACGGCACGTGTTCAGAATAAACTAACAAGATTTTGTATGAATTAATACGAACATTTGGAGAGCTTAGCCAAAATTTAAACAATAACACGTGATCGGAGATTTAATGTAGCTATTTATACATGTTTACGAAGTTTGAATGTTAACATTACTTTGAGCCATTAGGACATCTGTAGGACGCCAATAAGATTCGCCCTGCCGCCAAAATACACAATATGTTAGACACGGATAATTATAATCTGTTACTATTTTATCACAAGTTACAATCATCTTATTTTTCAAAGTTTTAACACAATAAGTGTTATAAATATTATATAACCCATTTATGTTGTTTTTAAACTAATAACATAAAAACAGCTATAATTTCTACGAAGCTTCGTAGAAAAAGTAAATAAAATTAACAGATTTGTTTTTATTTACTATAATTTCAATTATTTAAAATATTTTGGTTGGTATATCACGACGAAATGTACCTATCCAAAGAATATTATCAATTGGCATCAATTGCTTAGATTTAGAAGGGCGATTTAACAAGATTGAGTCATTTATTAGCGCAAATGGAAAACACTTAAAGAAGCGTTTTTACAAAGCCCTGGATGGATATTTTAATCAAAATGACTATTTCTCTTGCTGTAATTTTTACCCGACTACGGTGATACATATCTAATAATTCTTACACTTTATGTATTTATTATGTGTATTGTACATATATAATATATTATAGGTATATTATATTTTTGTTTACATAAACATACGCGTAACCCCTAAACTTCCGAATCCATCTTAATAAATGAGATGTCAATAGAGTAAAAAAGTTAAAGTTTTCAACAAAAACTGTAGTTATTGCCTTAAATACATTTCAAAATTAATAAAAATGACAATGAAACAAAAATCGAAGCGTATAATGCATCTCACCTCGAACTCACTCGAAATAACAATCGATTTGTTGCAGATCACTATATAAAAGAGTTGGGTTTATCTTGCGTTTGGATACGGATAAATCTAACTTGCTCAACTCTATAGAAATCTAGCAAAAAATGTCTCAAGGTCTCGCTATTGGAACATTTAATAATTCAACAATCGCCACATATTTTTTATGATGTTAATAAACACGAGTATGGTTAGCCTAGAGTACGAGAATTTTCGTGATTTTGGTGTGGTAAGAAAGTTTAAAAGAGTTATTTTAAACTTCTAGGCACAAAGAAGTCGCCCTCAGCCCTGTAATAGAAATTCGACCATAATTAAAATTTTCGAATTATAAGTTTTATGCATCTTATACAGTTTATTATACAAACGTAGTGTGAGTGAGTAGTGTGTGTTGTTATGTTTATTAATTTTAAATTTTGTTACAACATTTTTGCAGAACTTCATGTTATTCATCATGTTGTTTCATGACATGTCACGTCATAGCCATTACAATGGTATGATGGGCTCCCACGTACCTTAATGACTTTATTCAGAACCAAAACTTTTATGTCCCAATTTTCGGTAAAGATGTAACACGTCTCATAAAATTGGGTGATGGATGATGAGCATAAAACTTAAATGTATGTCTTATGTAATATGTTAAATAATCAGGAAAGGTCACTAATAACTTAGAGAACATCAAAAATAATGACCGAGCTAACCTCACTATCTCATATTTATTACAACTAAGTAAATATTTTATGTTGATCTTTATACCTAATTCGTATTTCGTAAGTGCCTTGATGTGTTTTTCTTTTTACACAACCTAATCTACCTTTTTTTAAACGAGCATTGGCCCACCTCACATTCCCACCACTGCAACTCTTGTAAGCCAGGATCAACAGCGGTAACCAACCACGACAAACCCTTTGACATGATCTCAGGGGTGCCCGAGGGACAAGCTAAATCTGTCTTGGGACCCACAACGAAATTATTCGGAAGAAAAAAAGGAGGAGTAGGAAGTATTCCAGTTTCCCTCCCTAAGCAAAGTGAAACCTAATCTTCCTTTGGCAGATCGGTTTTTGGCTTAGGAATTTTAATGAAGTTTCCCAATATCGACATATAAATAACTTTGTGTATTTAGAGTTCCGCACCCAAAAATTTTAAAGAATGAAAAAAACGAAAAATATTAATAGTTAATAAGTTGTGTTTAGGTAAAAAACGGCCCAATTGGGCCGTTTTTATTAGTAATATTCTAAGACTCCGCTCTCCGTCTGTCATCAGTCTGTATCTCATGAACCGTGAAAGTCAGATAGTTGAAAATTTTACAGAAGATATATATTATATTTATGTTGCCGTTATAACAACAAATACAAAAAAAAAATAGGCCCTCTAAGGCCCCTAGGCCTCGGCTTAAGGCCCAAAGGTCCCATACTACAAACGTGGTTTTTGCCGATATCTATGGTGCCGATATCATGAATCCGACACGCGCTTGGCAGATTTTTTATTATATCTTATTTCCTTATAACCTATCACTATTACTGAAATTGCACAATTCGCTTGATTCCTATTAACACGATAAACCTAATCAGAATTAATGCATATGAATGGATTACGCCACATAATTCACTGTTAACTGCAGCTATACATAGGCAATAGGCATGTCTACCATAGTTGTGATTAAGCTCCAATCATAACTTACAACAATGATTTCGTAACAATTAATCATGATTTGCTTCGGAGTTTCATTCAAAACTTTAAACAAACAAGGGCCGGCCTACGTCCGTTTAGTCGCCTTATACGAAACTTCCTCGTTACAAATTATAATTAATTGCTCTATAACAATAGTCCGTAAAATCCTTCGAAGATATATTTCTGGGTTGCCAGATGTTGGGCCTTTAAAAGCCTCTGCCTTGACCTACAAGTAATTTGAATTTCTCGATTTCGTCGTTTCTTGATGACTTTTTGAGAATTTAATTTGACCTTTTCGATAAAGGACGTAAGATAAGAACTTAATTTTTTTTAAAGTTTTTGTTACCACTAATACTACTGGCTTAGCTGAAAAATTTCTCAACTAAGTATTCGTATCGTGTAAATCATGATAATATCTGCCTCTGAACAATTGACTGAGAATACGGCACTGTCGATTGGTTTGTTTACATATTAGAAAATAATTGTTACAAAAAATAATCTAACAGAAATTAAGAAAATACGGAGCTAATTGAAACTGATTTGGGGCAATTTGATCGTAGCTAAGCTATTATTGAAAAGCAAATTTTATTGTTCCTAACAACAGGCTTAAGTTTTCACGATCACGATAAAAACGGGACAAGGTAACGTAGTTTAAAACATATTAGCGTCAGGTTATATTCATTTACATAATAGTTTTCCTTATTTTGTAATTGCATTAGACCTCCATTACATGCTAGACATTAGACACGATCTGAGGTCATAGCGATCAAGTCATTCATTAGATTAGTTGCAACATATACTGTACAAGTTTATACATAACTGAGATGTATGAGAAATGCCGTGATACGAAGAATGTGTTGCTCAACGCGCACCTGCGAGCGACGCCAAGCGGTCTTCAATGGTCTCGCAAGAATTCCTTTATGTTATTATCATTTATCAATACACCATAATCAACATAACTAACATATTAGCGGATGACTGTGGAAATGTTTTTAATTGAACACAACATTACAATTTAAATTTAAACTAAAATAAATCTACCATAGTACTCTATTTAATAGTTTTGTTTGTTATTTTAATCTGAGATCGACTTAGTCATAATGACATGTTTTGGCTTTGTGTTATACTTATTTTGGAGGTGCAAATCATCAATTGCTCTCTCAGTTTTTCTCATCTAATTTGGCTTTTATTGCCGTTTATCTAGTTGTAGTATTTGCCTTCTTTTAAGTCAGTTATTATCTCCTACTCAGGGTGTATTAAATCTCTCGCCAACTTGTTTGTGTAAATTCTCAGTCTCTCTTTATATTTAGCTCTTTAATATGCCTATTGCCTACCATACCGTTTTTCTCAAAACAGAATAAAAAATTGCTAAGCATAGGTCATACACTGTAGGTCAAACTGTGGTAGATTATTATGGCATCAACCTTATTTATTAGTGTCATAGCAATATAGTTTAACTTTAGGCCAATCGTAGGTAGGTATTTATCACTGCATTCAATTTAAAAAGTAAAAAAAACCTACAAGCTCGTAAGGTGTTTGCGGGATGCACCTGCCTTAATTTTGCACGCAGGTCTATATTGGCCATTCGTTTAAAAAAATATTTTGCTGCTCCTTACAAAATCAATCTAACATTTATTATTAATATTATTAGTTACCTACTTATATATTTCTTAATAATATACTGATTTTATCTACCTTGATATCTTTTAATCACATAAGCACGGTAGTTTTGGCGGTTAAGTTTTTGACTCGGACAGACTTCACGTCAGTAAGTATTAAGTGAATATGTCCGCACGAATGCGTATCGCCCATCATAATTTAGTCCGACCACACGTCCGTCGTTCAAGGGCTTGCAGCTTACCTTCAAGTGACCGCAAAATACAAAAACCAAGGAAAATTATTTGGTAATGGTCGCGGTGTTCAATTCACATAGAATTCATTGCTTTTGCGTCAAAACGTTTTTGTGCAATTATGATTTCCTTATAAGGTCTAAGTAGGTAAAGTCTAGACTCTAGATTTTAGAAACATTATTACTCCAGCCAGTTTATGTGGTTTGAGGTTCCATTATCTTTCAATTTAATTTTACTGAAATCCTATCTTGCATTAGGCATTAAACTGCATTATAGAAATGTAGCTACTCATTATTATCATTTTGATAGATCTTTGCATATCAATAGTTCTATATTATCTGAATGAATACTGGTCTTTGTAATGCTGGGGTACATTAGCGGGCTACGGTGAATATTTGTGAACTAACGCGATGTATGTGACTATGCCTAGACTCGACTAGATGCTTGTAACGCGTAGTATTCGGGCGAAGACAAGAAGTATTTTCGGGACACTGTTTCTAAAGCGGCGCACAGTAAATATATTTATCGCGACACGAATATTACTCTGTCAAATGTAGCCAAGACCATCGTGTTAGCCGTGTAATAGCGCGCCAAGTGCCAACGAGACACAAATCTTCGCCCGCTATTGTAGCCCCAGCTTAACTGACTTAGGATAATATTATGTTTCAACTTTGAGTTCAATCTACCATTTCACTCAACTTCAATCAAGATCATGCAAACAACACAACTATGTGCAGCACGACGACGACCTCAATGTCTTTCGGTAATCGTCGTTTTTTATACTCACAACTGTCATTGCCATAGGAAAACAAAGATTGCCAAGGTTTTCCCTAAAATATTGCAACTTTTTGCATAATTCATAATAATATTTTATATTTGTGCAACTCGCAGGCAAGTGTAAGATAAAAAATTGTATTACAAATATGCAAAGTTTCGTATATCGTTTGAAAGAAATTCTGCAGTCCTTACGAATTTAAAGTAACGAATTCATAGAATAAGTATCTTAAGGTGCTCGGTCTAATGTATTCTATTTATTATTCCGTCAGGAGAAAATCGTTAGTGTAAATAAAACGTGGAATAGGTGTTTTTGGAGGTTTGCTCATATTGGCCAGAGCAAACAACTCCTTGAGTGCCGTGCCCTGTGTGCCAAGAGGATATTGTATCAGGTACCTAGGTAGGTAAGTACATGTAATAGGGACCTACCTAATATAGGTATGTGACATTAAATAAAAAAAAACGATTAACTAAAAATAGATTTTTTTTATTCCCTTATTAATCGAGTTGTAAGAAATCATTTTTTTATGAAATATATAATATTGATTAAAAAAAAATTCCATAACTACGTATTTCGTTTATAAATTGAAAAAATAATACATTTTTTATGTGTTCTAATAAAACAAATTAGAATCATACATCAACGGAATCAAAATAGAAGTATAATATTAAACGACAAACTAAACAAAGGGGCTGTGTAACATACAATATAATTGATTAAAAAAATCTATTAGTTGAAATTAAAAAAAAAACTTTTTTTTTTGTATAGAGCGGTGAGTAAATGTAATTTTTCAGTCACTTTTTTAAAACTCTATTGTGTTAGTGTAGAGTTCTATTTTCTGTACTCTGTTTAATTCCGGCTGTTCCGATTTCAAATCATAAGTAAAAATATGCTAAACTTTTCATATTTATAGTCCTAAAGACCTCAAATTAATATTATTAATTATTTATGTAAAAGGTTATTTTATTTATTGTAGAGGAATGCTATATCACACACCGTAGCCAATTGGAGTTTATAACTCTAAGAAGTTAGACTATGGTCTAATATTATAAAAGTGTGGTCTCAGTTAGTAAGTTGAAATGTAAATCTGGCATTAAACATAATTACTGCGATAAAAACTTGGCAGAACTCTGACCAGACGCAAAAGTAATTACGTCTCTACCGGCTTTGAATTTTAATCGTTTGCGGGATATGGGGGCGACCAGAACACACACGAACCTTCCCTGCTCCTAAGCGTTCATTTATGTTCTAACTATTCAGGAGAACTTAGAAATATTAAAGGAAAAATATCAAAGTGAACTTTCGCTGCTGAATAATCACTTGCTTTTTCCGTTTTTTAGGGTAATGTTACGTAACTTATAAATAATAAATATAAATAAGGAGACAGTTGAAGTTTCCACAAATTATGTATTTCTACTACCGCTTGGCAGTTTTTTACTCCTTAATAAAATTATTTGTGTATTTCGGAGTACACGCAATGATGAGCATTATCTTTTAATTAAATTGAAATTCAGTTGAGACACAGAGAGAGTTTTGCTAAAAGATAGCCCCGACCGTGTTTCTTACGCCGTTCTTCTCGGCGGGCTAGGTTTAAACCGGTAGCCTTTCCTGTGGACTTTCCGAAAAAAGTAGAAGTAAATATCATTTGGATATAAAATAGATTGTTACTACGATTCATGTAAAGAAGCTATGTACTCCTGATTAATTAAAACCTTTCTAACGCATGCAAAGAGAAATTGTTGAAAATGCGATGCATTCGAAACAATGGTGCGTACAATAGCACACCGCATGCAATCCCATTTTCCTTCGCCGTTCGCCTTCTATGTGACTAAGGTGGAATCGCAACAATAGAGATAAACACGTATTTATACTAGTAATTGTACTTTATACGCTAGATAACGTGCTAAGTCAAACTAGTCTTCGTTCTAGTTAATCCTAACTGCGCGTTGAGATAGGCCAATTTGAATCTCGACAAATACAGCTACATAATGCTTGCAATGCAAGTTTATGTGTTTAAAATGATGTAGAGAAACATTGCATTTAATTTTCATTGTTTACATTATTCCTTAATTAAAATAATTATCGCTTTATTATCTGCTTTGTTCTATCGTTTAGATTACTGGTTACCTTACTGAATAAATTTTATCTTTAATTTATCTTAAAAAATAAAAAATAGAGGCTACTAGTAGAGGCTGTTCCGGCCATCAGTGATTCAGTAGCTCGATTCACAAAATAACTCAAATCCGTGTGATAAAATGTAATTAATATCATACAACGTTGCTGCCTTTATGTCAAACCGTATTCGATCGGATTGAATATAATTAGCGTTTACTTTCCGAGAGAAGAGTTGCCGAATCTGTTCGGAATTGTGAATTGATATTATCTCTTACGAAGTTCGAAAACAAAAATGTGTGAAATTTGACATATGGTTCGTTTAGTCAAAAGCGAATTCGTATGTCACTTAGCGAAGCGTATGTCAAATCCCATACATTTTGTATGATTTTGTTTTAGAATTTCTTAAGTGATTAAAGCGATGACATCTTGAATCAGGGCCCAGGCTCACATCGACAATCGAGTTGCAGAATTACGACGTTGTGCAGTTATCTAGACTCGTATAATGTATTCTCTATGGCGACAGTTCTAGGATGTATAACTCTTCTATAAGTTCGCCTCCATCTCCGGTTGCATTACAGATATAAGGTCGAGATCTACATTACAGATATAAGGAGTAACGAGCGCTTCCTGCGATCTCACATGGATCTCACTAATCTCCTGACGTGGCCTGAGCTGCGCTAACACGCCCTGACAACGTGATCTGTCTAACGGGAAACACTATATACAAACAGTTAAGGATATTAAATATTGTTTCTTCGTCTATTTCATATAATTGGGCATTTTGTATACGCTTTTTAAAAGTCGTGAACACAAACAATACAATTTTCATTCATACTTAATTTACGTAATTCTAATTCGGATCCATGAAGTTGATTATCAACAATTTGTTTATCATATTTATATAAATATTCATTAAAATGGGTTTAAATATCAAAGTATTATATTTGACCCCACTTCCTGCATGTAATGCGACCTGTGACTCTTTACTTTTATCATCTAAAATTGTTACATTTAATAGCGCTTTTCTACGCTAAAAAGTTTCAACTTAAATTCTCATTAAAATTTACATGCATCATGCAACATTACACTTTGATGTTTCATCTTAATTACTGTGAAAATTTAGGTCAAAATTGAAATTTTAATATTTTATATAAGAACTTCTAGGTACATTATAAGTTGTATTAGGATTGTTCCACAATTTATCTTATCGACTTTTCAATTACCGAAGTACATTTATTCGAGTTTTTTATGAAATTCCTAAATCGATTTACAATGTTCTGTTGGAGCTGTCGAACGGCAGAATTTATTCTTCCTGCAATTCAAAGCTCAACTCGGTAAATGGTTTTTACCCATAGGTGAAATAAAATATGCACTGCCGTGTACGATGTCCTACGATTATTTGTTTTTATACGAGATGCATGCACCCACTTCCTTTGCCGGCAGGTGTACAAGATGGCGTGGGCTAGGCGCGCTCCTATTGGTCGGCACGGGATGCGCTGCCGCTGATTTACAGCCGAGCCGCGATATCACGCAGCTGCGTCTTGTCTACACCTCCTGTTAAGGAAGTGGCTTTTAGATGGAAGAAATGTTAGCAAAACAAATATTTTGCTGTGCGGCTGTGTCACGTACTTTCGCGTGTATCAATTTTACAATTGTTCGATGTTGACGTAGGTACGTAATTATTTCACCTGCGCATTTCTAACCACCTGTTGCGGACGGAGGGTTGTTGGGTCTTAAATTTGATATTGATTAAAAAAAACAAAGGTACATGTGAATAAAACTCGTAGCTATAAAGCTTTTTTATTTAAAAAGCGATTCCAAAAAACCGACCAAAAAAGTCAGGAACACCTAGAAAATCCAATGGAAACACAGTAACTTATTTGAAAGTTATAAATGGAGTCATAAAGCAATTTTATAAGCATTCTTTTAGTTTATTAAGTTTGTACAATGGCGTGTTGGGACACGGCGAGGCGACGCGGTACAATGCGGCGCGGAGCCTGGCACCGTGACTGGCAGGACGTTGGGAGCACGCGATGTTACTGGAAACTTGGGAAAAATATCGCCAAAGGACTTATTATAAAAAACAACAACACCACCTGAATTATTAAAAAAAGTTTATAATAAGCATCGTAGTTTAACATAATTATAAAAATGTACAGTAAAAATACTTAAAAGGACCATATTTATGAGTCCCTTAATTTTATTGTCAAATGTTTGATTACATAGTGACTAATCATAGTGACAATATTTATTTCGTTAAGCCATAATTACTGTATAAACGTGAAATAATAAAAATTATCCTTTTGAATATTTAAGGTCACAAAATACATTAATTTAACTATACTCTACGAGGACCTTTTCCAAAACTGTTACATCATCAAATTACCGAAATTTCACTGATTTCTTTTCGTGGACCAATAAATACGAAGTTACGACACTGTTACGTATTCGCTTCGTAACGATACTTATCTGACCTCGCCACGGTTCATTGGTTCGTCACAAACTTTTTTTAAACATCTCCAAACACCGTAAAATTCAATTACCGATTGCCAAACGAAAGTGACAGTTGAAGGATAATGGTCGGCCATTTTAAAAGAAGAAGAAATATAACGCGCGTCATTTCTGAAGTCTGGGAATAAATTAAAATTTATGAACTACTGCATATGCAAGGTTATTACGAGTTTTATGTTATCTTAAAAGGAAGGTATCTAAGGTCCGTATTAATAAAGAAGTCTCAAACCCAACCTCACTTGAGAAACTATTAGACAGACAAAAAAAAACGTTTCGTTTCGCTTTTAAAAGTGAACAACTTTATTAATGTTACGTAGTAGTTTCATTTCTTTTCTTTTTATACCGTAATACTCATATTATATATTACAGAAAAACATTAAAATAAGTATAATGTATATTTTATTTTTATAATCTTTATTTTTACGTTTTAGAAAAGAAAAAAACTTAAGTGAAGATTTATTTTTAAAAGTGAAACGAAATGTTTTTTTTAATCTGTCAAATAGGTTCTCAAGTGAGGTTGGGTTTGAGACTTCTTTATTGATACCTTAGTAAAGGAAGATAAAAAATTGAAATTCGAGCCTTTCAAAATAGAAGATGCTTCCTAACAAAGGGCCGGAAGGACCAGCACTTCTTGTAATTTAGCTTTAAAATGTGTAATTTAGCACCTATACCTTACTTAAGCGATGTTAAAGTCTTGTGAAACTATGAATTAGTACCTCCAACGTGGCCCCTCTAACCACATCTCCAACCGGTATAATAATGACTGTTCGACGTGTAAACTGTAAGTAATAGTTTAAAACTTATTGATAGATCGATAGTGACTCTTTAGACGACAGAGTAACACCATTCATCATCGATCATTTAATTACTCTAAGGATGCGATTACATTGGCCAGTTCCATAGGAAATAAAAAAGGTATGTCTCTGCACAATGAAAAGGAGCACACCATTTGTGCAGCAAATCTTCGTTCAACAAACAATGCTCTTCTCTTGTGTCCGCCCCATAAGTCCAGTCTTATGCACTCTTCTTTTAACATTCAGGCTATTCTACTTTGGAACGCTCTCCCTATAGAAATCAGGATGTCTACAACTAAGGAGGCTTTCAAACGCAGGATCCGTGAGTGGTATCTCACACTCTTGGCAGAGTCATAATATGGTTTCACTGCTGTTACTAATTTTCTATTAAGTATTTATAGTATTTTATTTTTGTACTTATTATAGTATTATGTATTTTATAATAGTATTATTAGGAGTTATAAATTTGTTTATTTCTATGTTGTATGTAAATATGTATTATACACATGTATATATATTTATCTATATATATATATATATATATATATATATATTATTATTATTATACATTTACGTATGTATATTTTATACTATTGATTTAATGTATGTAGGTATTTATAATTTATTTTAATATTGAATTTAAAATTGTCCTATTTTAACTCGTCTGGAAAGCATCTACATATTTTTGTATCCAAATCACCTAAAGGTTGACTGGTAGAAAATGCCTTGAGGCATTAAGTCCGCCTATGTACAAATGTGCATGATGTTTAAATAAATAAAAAAATAAATTTGTAGTTCACAAACTACAGCGATAGTCTTCGTTTCTTAGGGTTGCGGCCGCATAATAAAACTCTAATTGAATGTAGGGGCCTCCTATGTGAAGAGGCTATCACTGTTATTACTTAGTGAAATGACGAGGACAGCATGTGAATTAAGCGCTGCTTAATTTCAGTATTTAGCCGTTATTTGTCAAAGTACAAGTCATCTCCTGGTCAAGTCATCCAGGACATTCGACCATATTAGTATTTTAAATTTTAACTTTTTTAAAGGTTTCTTTGCCTCTTAGATATTCACGCAAAAAATGGTTTTTGTAAGTGACGTAGTCTTCAAGACTGTTGTTGTTATTTTCATTAATTCTATGTATTTCTGAGCATGATATTAAGAAATATTAACATTCTGTAGTCCATCTCTATACAAACTGTCGGTATCTGAAATTGCATACCTTTAGAGCTGGTACACATTATACGCTTATTAACGCGCGCTTTGTCAACGCGTGTTTTGAGAACCAGGAGTTCTGTACAGACAGTGTACTCTGTACATTACTCAAGCGCGCGCTTTTTCTTTATCCAAAAACTCCCATATTCAGCAAAGCGCGTGCCAATAAGAGCCTAAAGTGCACCAGCTCTTATTACGCAATGTTCTTAAAAATGGGTATTATTTTTGCTTCACTATTAATAAAATCGCCCGCAGGCAGTTGAATGTGATCGCGGCATGAGAACGACACCCGAGTCCCGACACTGCCCCCGAGGCGACCGAGTTTCTAATTTAATTAATCACGCACATTGCACGGACATCTTTAAACGTACCTCGTGACACCGAATGATTACGTTCTGTGTGGCGTACTTAATTACTAGCTGTTGCCTTACCCGCTCTTGACTAGGTACTTTTATGTTTATATCCAAAATAATATACATTATTAGTATCATTTCGTCAATGGAATACTACATAAAATAAGTAGAGTGTAGAGCGCTAGCGTTGCGTTACGAAGAATTAAAGCCAATGGATAAAATATCTTATTAGAAATATTTTATCCATTGGGTGCTGTGAAAGAATAACACCTCCCATCAACCATCTTTCCTGTGGGATTCAATTTATCAAAAATTATAGCTGCTAAGGTTTTCAGGTAAAATGTTATTAATGAAAAATGATATTCTTATCACGGAAATGCTAATCTAGTGACAATTTGAGAATATTTTATTGCGAACCGACTCGGTATGTCACTTAGCGCTGAAGCACTTTCGAGCTGAGCTTTCAAGGCCCAACGCGAGTGCAGGCGACACCGATCTTTTTAATTAATGGACCGATTGACATTTAAGAGGAAAGTATAATAAATACTAAAAGGTACAGTCATTAGCACTGCACAGACAGCAAAAATGAAACATTACAATAACTAAATATTGTAGAGGTTCGAATACCGGCGAAGGAACAAAATGTTCCTATGTTCATGGATGTGAATTAAATTTGTATATAATATCATACAAATCTTAAATATGTGTATAGTACAACAGAATTAAATATATTTTCGTTATCTGTAACGCAAGTTCTTCGGATACTTAGGTGGTGTGAGCCACGTCAATCTGCCTCCGTCGTCCATATAAAAAATTTGTGACTAAAGTTCAATAATTATTTGCAGTGGTTATTTATCTTTAAGGTATAATATGAATATCTTTTGGTTTATTATGTTACCACAATTTAGTAACGATTTCATTAACGAAAATGAGACTCGTTAAATCACTATAAATGAGTGATGTACGTAGTGAATGTAGTGATACCTTATTTAATCATTTATCATAATATGTGCCATCTAGAGTGGGATAAGGGCAGGATAAAGAAGAGTGCTTTCTAATTTAAAACAAATGTGATGAATTGTGTTATTCTGTGATTGAGCGCTTCTGAGCGGAGGTCACGGGTTCGAACTCCAATGGCGTCAAAAGAACGCGTAGTTGTGTTTACTCTATATCTGTACTAAACTTCATCAAAATTGTGACTTACTTCATGCTCTATTAATTACAATGGCAGAAAATATAACCTAATGTTTTCAATGGTAACAAAAATTACACCTTGACTGATAGTACATATTAGCGTACACTGATCTTTATGTACTCGATTATACATTGTACATCAAGGCTGCATAATATATCAGACTATACAATTATGATAAATGTCATGACATTAACGCCCTGAGAAAAATGTTCGTGAAGATAAATCGTGTAGGACTAGTGTAAGACTATCAAAAGGTTGGTACAAGTGCGGTTAATACGCTTCCTGGTTTGTAAGTGGCTTAAAATCGTAAAAATAAATGAAACTACTTTAAAAGGAAATAAGTGTGTAAATTCTGAAGATATAAAGTATTTATTTTTAGTTTTCCTGGTATTTTGATGCATTTTTACTATCTAAATAATCTATAAAACATAGTCGAGTTTCTTTGAATACTTGTAAATTATTAAAACATTGGAAAAATAAAAATAAAATATTAAGAAAAAAGCATTCAGATGTTGTTTCAAAATGAAAATAGTAAGTGCACGAAAAGTCAACAACCGTTTAACTTTTGTAATGACATGCGTTTTTAAACGTGTAGGTTGCAGGTGTAGATTGTAGAGATGTAGGTTGTAGTTTTAGTTTGTATATTGTGTAGGTGAGCACAGGTCAGCTAAAACATAAACACGTGATAATTCTCACTGTTTCTCTATTAAGTGTTGACATCAAAATGCTTTAAATAGGATCTTGAAAATTACACAGCTCGTTTAGCTAATGTCGAACTAACCACGTCTAATTTCAAATTAGGTCTCTTGACCTAACCTTGTCTCTTGTGTCAGTCATTTACTACTTATGGAGCAATTTCGTCAAGCGTCTGCGAGTATGCGTGGGCTGCATGCGGCACCTGTTCCATTCATGAGCTACAAGGCTGGTCGCCCACTGCGTGTGATCTATTCGCACTAGATGGATTTAGACTATACCTTTATAATTATGAGCAGGTGCATAGCTTATTATAAATAGATGAACAGTTGCATCGGTGGACTTGTCGTCTGGTCTGTTAATTATAATATAGTATTTTTGCAACTTACTTATCTATCTAAAATATGAGGTTCTGCCGCGTTGTTGTGTATCATTTAGCAGTAGCCGTCATGAACAAAAATAATCCGTTAACTTTGGGTTATGACTACATTGTGCGGAACCTGCCCGTGCAGACGAGTGTCGAATTGTCAAACTTTGATTTTTGACATTGATATTTGACTCGTACCTCGTGTGTTAAATTTTCAGTATATGGCCCAGAGTTCTATTTCGAGAGCTTGATTCTCCGGACTTCCGGATTCTGGTAGCCTAAGTTTGCATTTAGATACCTAAGCCTATTCAGTATTCATTAAATATACAAATATAAGATAGATACGTCATATTAATTATCATAAAGTAGCCTACCTAATAGCTATATTAGACACGTAAGACAGTTGTAATCATAGTAATAGTGTAATAATCCTTGCATGTTATCCGCCATATATAATTCAGTAAAGCCCCGTGCTGCGATGTTTTGCGGATTACGTACCTTTACGCCACGCCTACGAAGCTCCAGGCACTAAGATGACAGGATTTAAAGCTTAATATTGTTTAATCTAGTCTCATTAGCCTTTCCCGTTGTATTACCGTTCTGTAGACGGTAGATAACATATTCAGGTTATAAACTCAATAGTATCATGGCCTACCATACCACACAATCTATGATTAATACAAAAAAATTGCAATATATTATGTCACTACCATTAACGTTTGTAAATTATAAAATGTAAATATGCCGAATTAAGTACAAATATTGACATTAAAATAAAGATACGCAAGCTAAATTCAACTCCTTAAGGCGAGGAGTAACCGCAACTAGCGCCACTCTTTTGAAAATAAATTTTACAATGTCATAAAGATCTTATTAAAAAAAGTAATCGGTTCAAACTTTAAGTAAATAGTTAAACTAATTTATTGGCATTTAATTACAGCTCTAAATCCTATACTGTATAATCTCTCTCGTAAGTAATAACTAAAACGGCCGTTTTAGTTATTACTTACGAGATATAATATATAATATTAGTTTAACTATTTACTTAAAGTTTGAACCGATCACTTTTTTTAATAAGATCTTTGTGTCGTTGTAAAAATTATTTTAAAAAGAGTGGCGCTCGTTGCAGTTACTCCTCGCCTTAATTAAAAAGCAGATACGAAACGAAATTAGTAATTAGTATTTTCCAATAGTGGCGCTAGATGGCGGGTTCCGGAATGTACCTGGAAATCGAAGAAAACAAAAATAGCCACTCGAATTGCCAGTATTATGATGATACCATTTTCTTGTACTAGGTCGTGTCTCTGTTATATACCTTGTGATACGAGTAGTATTAATAAATCAAATTTGCTATTCTTTCGTATGGAATATTTCAGATCGGTATGGGCTGACAGCTCTCTGAAAGATATTTTTTTTGTCATTCACTTACGGGCGGTTAAAAAACCTATATATTGGATCGCTATCACGTCGTATGTATTTCTAAGTTATAGATTATTATTATATTGATATTTAGATTATTATTATTATAAAATAGATATTATATAGATGATTATTGTTATGTTATGATGTAGGTTATAGAATCCGGCCGTAAAATATTCTTGACTTGTTATGTCGCGTAATTTTGTCAGATCAAATAAAATGCTTACCTTTTTTTCCGATAATAATCGGCTTTTAATGGACTTTTAATCTATAGTTCACTTCTCAAAATCATTATTTATTTTGTTAGATTTATTTAGTTTCGTAATGTCCGTCCAAACGATTAGTGGTAGAAAGATAAAACTTGGTAAAGATAATACTTGAGGCCTCCTGTGTAGAGTATATTGTGAAAGTACCAGCGCTGAAAGACTTACTTTTGACTTTCATGTTTCTATGAGAAATGCCCCAACATCATAAATTGGTCTATACAATAATTTAAAAAAAGTAACTGTTTCAGCTCTGGTACTTTCACAAAAAACTCCATATACGGGACCCATGCACACCCTAAAGTATTATCACTCATTAATATTACAGCATGTGTATGTATATAGTTTCCACCACTATGTCGACAAAGTACTAAAATGAAATCCCGAACTTTTTTTGGGGTGCCTCCGCTGCACATAAAAGGGGGATGATTTTTGGGATTACGGGACTACGGGACCCTGACGATGCGTGGCTTGATACGCACTTGGTTGGTCACTTGAAGTGATCTTCATTCAAGTTTATTATTTCGTAATATGGTAATCACTAATGTAACTAAATGTCACCTCCATTGATCAATTATATTATTGAAAGGCGTTACTCAAATATGCAGTAGATTAGTTCAAGGTTGACAGCATAAGGCAATTTCAAGTATTTACCATATTTTACCAGACTCGCAGGCGACAGGTTTGAGTTGTGGGTGGGATGGTGTTATGCAAAGTCGTTACTTCAATGTGAGTTGTGACACAACTTCAATCGGCTTCTAACATCTTTATCATTCATGATAATAAATAATAATCGTCCTACATACCTAGATAATTACACAGATAAAACAAAATAATAACATATTTTTTTATTATTTTACAGATCTGCTGAATATTTGCAAGCACAAGGTTAGTAGAAGTTTGTGTTTTTAATAATAATGCCACCCACACCGAATTCGGTGACGGTGGCCGATTTCATTGATACCAGGCCAGCTACGCAGAAGTTATTTTATAGTGCCCAAGTGTGTGCGCAATACACAGAAGCCCTCTCTTTTCCTTCACTCTCGTAGCCCAGTGAGACGGATAACCTACACGACTAGCGGGAGATCAGGCGCAGAACCAACTTTTTACATGCCCATACGTGGATCAGCTTTCTTATTTAGATAATCAGATGATCAGCCTGCATTCTGCAAACTTGAAAATAAAATTTTTTGTTGTTACAACACGGGAACCTACGACCTCAGGGTCGAGAGCCAAGCTCTTAACAATTATGCCACGGCGGCGAAGAACTGCTTTTAATATTTTACTAAATATCAGTGGTCCGGGGTACTACAACATTCCTGTCGGTTTTCATCCAAATTCCGACAATGCAGGGAAGGGCTTCATCTTCGCAGTAAATATTACAAATAGTTATTTTGTAAGCGGGCAAATGGCCAACCACTCATTCCTACCACTGCAACTCCTGTGTGCTAGAGGGTCATGCTAGATCTATCATGGGACCCGAATGGAATCAGAAGAATGAAGGAGGAGTAGGATGTGCTCCAGTTTATTGCAACAAAAATTTTTTCAAATAGGTAGTTCTTAAATGTAAAATATTATAGAGCTGTGCTCGAAATTCGCTCAATGAAACGAATGCTTCGTCAGCACTCTACAGGCAGTATTCCAAATTAAACGGAGCTGGCCAAGACTCACCGAACCTTCGAATAGATTGCTCCACCAAATTGATTGCAAATATTAGAACGTTTCTAAAATTGCTTCCTTCATAAATCAGGACTATTCATTTATGCAGTTGCCAATCCGTAGTAACTATACAGTGTGTAAAAAGAGCAGTCACTATAACTTCGTGGGGTAATAACCAGACAAGAGATATATCCACTAGTCATTTGCTTTTTATCCACTGATTTAAAAATTTTAAAATTTTCAATAGGCAATGTACAACACAACACAGCGATCAGCTGATTACGCTGAGAGGTCAATAGCACGCGTAAGACGTTCATTACGTACTAGGACAAAGATTATAAAATTTAAGAATTTAATGCAGAACATTGTTCCAAACAGTTCAGCCTTGCGACTAAAATAAATATTGCAAAAAAAAATATTTTTCAAAAAATAAATAATGAAAAAAACTCAATTCGAGAATCAGTCAAGGTCCTATAATCCTATCCCAAAATTATAGTGACTGCTCTTTTTACACCCTGTATATCTAGCTGCATTATTATTACCTCGTTACATAATGCAATTGTAATTGCATTATTACATAATGCAATTACAATAATAATTGCATTATGTAACGAGGTAATATGTATATGTAGTATGTAACCCAGGGCCCGAGTTCCGGTTTCTTCCGATAGCGGGCGTAATACAGCGGTATATGACGTATAGTATGCCAATAACTTCGACACTCACTGGGTATCAAAACGAACATCAATCACGCTGGGTATACGTATCGCCTCCGTGGTATAGTGGTTTAGAGCTTGGCTCTCGACTCGGAGGTCGTAGGTTTCATACCCACAATGGAACAAACAAAAATGTTGGTCTCAAGATTAGGACATTAATGCAGTGTGATCTCATCATTGTCTAACAAAAAAGATCCATGCATCAGATGGACATTTAAAAGTTCGGTTCTGCGCCTTATCTCTCGCTAGTCGGTTAGCCGTCCTACCAACTAGGAGAGTTCTTCTGTGTATTGCATACACGTTTGGTCACTAGCCTACGTATGCCTGCTTTCAATGAAACCGGCGACCGTCACCAAAATCTCACCATAATATCACGTTGCCGCGTGCCGTTTTCTAGGTAAACAGAATAAAATATTATGTAAAAGATTATTTAACCTTAACCTAACCCGACATTTAAAATAATATTCCACATTCATTTTTATACAAACGTCGGGGTAAAAAATACAACTCAAGTAAAACTGACATCGCCAACCAGTTTCAAGACGACAGAAGGTCACAGACTGTAAAATTAGCATTTGTGATTCCCATTCTGAGAAACGAAGCCAATCTAAGTAAAAAGAGGAACAAAAAGCATCTAATAACAGTATAATATTTAACACTAGCTGTGCCCGCGACTTCGTACGCGTGGAAAAAGGCAGGGCAGTGTTATGATAAATCTATTTTAAAAGAAGTAGGCCGATGAAGTAATAATAATAGTTGACCGTCAAATAATGGCTCGGACATGCCATATAAAGACAGGATTACCCCCAATAATGTAAATATTTTGAATAGTCTACTGCTTAGCATCAAAAAGTATAGAGAGCACCATCATGACAACAAACAAATGGCACAACCGCTGAGGACTTTCGCTAATAGGTACTTGCCAGTGTTGATCCCGATCCAGTTAGTGACATGCCCGGCAAGCCGCTTGTATGTAGGGTATATTAGGTATATTACCAGCCTTTCGGAGTTCAGCAAAAGAAGTAGGCCCTGAACAACATGTAGATAGTAGAGAAGTTATTCGGATAATATTATTCGGATACACCGTATAAACCCGGCCAATTTTTCTCGTTAATTTAGTATAGGATTTAACTTCGTGGTCCATCTGTCTGTATGTCAAAACCCTTTATCTTAGAAACACGTCTAGGTATCAAGCTAAAAATCATGTCAAATACTTAGGATCTATAATTGACCCTTGAAGCTGTAAAAAATCAGACTTGTTAGCCAGTAGCCACCGCAACCAGAAGATACAGCTGCCGTTTATGTCGCAAAATTTTGTCATTTTCCTCACTTGCAAGGGAATTAAAATCTAAAGGGTACCTCCCGGGAACTCAGAATCTTTAAAGATAATTATCAAGCAACAACGTTTTAATTTAGTGTTGACAAAGGATAAATTGCGAAAACATAAAAATATTATATATTTTTTTTAACGTTTTTGTTATGAATGTTTTGAGGTATTATGTCCTATCGCCTTATTCGAGGCCTGTAAACAAAATTGAGATGGTAGTCTTCCGTTTCCTGCCGTAATATTGATCGTTGCAGTTTCGATTTCCGGTCTTTTTGGCGGCAAGATGGCCGCTTCCGTTGTTTACCAGGTGTGGCGCGTGCGCATTTTTTTCCATTGGCGTCTTAAGTTTTGTGCCGTAAAGAAGTGTAACGCTGTTAGCGTTCGTTTAAATATTAAAAAGATATAAAATTAATTTGCTTTGCTAAAATATCAAGTTTAGATCGTTTGTAGTTTTGTAAAAATTGTTAACAAAGTTTTATTATAATGTCAAACTGCAGTAGTGATAACGAAATTGTGCGCGAGTGTATTTCTTCTACATCTTCATCCTCGGAAGAGCAGCCGGCCCCACAAAGAAAACGAAAATCTTCGTCCAAGAAATCCGGTAATGCAAAAAGATCGCGCAAGGATAACGAGGTATTACATAACCTCGTCCAGCAGGTCAGTCAAATCCAAAATTTCTTAGCATGTGTCTATCCGCCTCCGGATACATGTGAGCAAGATGAAAATTTACCTTCTAATGTTATGGATATGACTTGCGAAAATAGTGGAGAGACTGAAGCTATTTCTGATAATAATCAAAATTTTAATTTCGAATTAACAACCAATCTTAAAGAACCGGCGATTCAAAATGCCTCTGCGGAGCATTTACAGACACTCAGTTCGTTACAACATTTTAATTCTGAAAATTGGTCAAATGTTCGTTACTCTGATATCCAAAAAACATACAATGCTCGGCCGGGATTTGTGGAATTGGAAGTAAACGATGAATTAAAACAATTTGAAAAATCCTATAATTTTAATTTGAATGCAAGTGACAAGTCTTTGGGTGCTGTTACTCGTGCAGTAATAATGCAAAGTGATGCGTTAAAAAAGGGCGTCTCTGACTTGTTACAGTGGACACAAGAAAATGATATTATTAATAAAGAATCGTTATTGTCTAAAATAAAAGACTGCTTTTCCGGTGATTTTCAAAAAATATCTTTGGACTGTTTACAATTACTTTGTGGGAGGCGTGCTGATATTATTGAACAACGTCGTGAATCTTTTTTAAATTTAGTAAAAGAAAAATTTTTAAGATCCACTTTAAAAAAGATTCCTCCTTCTTGTGAATATTTATTCAATAAAGAGCAGTTGTCTGATTTTATTAAAAATAATGGAGGTGTTAATAAAATTTTTATTTATCAAAAGGCTCCCTTCTCTGCGCAAGAGAGGAGACCGATTGCGGGTGCTCAGGCTGGTCAACCAGGCCCCAGTAATTACAAACAAACCGGTCGCTCTCAAGCACCGTTTGCTTTTAATAATAATCAAAATTTTACATACACTCGAGCCCAGGCGGTGCGACCCTTCCACCCCTATGCTTTTAATTGTAACAACTTTGGCTCTTATGCTAATAATGAGCGGTTTTTTCGTCCCACGTATAAACCTGCAACGTCGTTTCTTCCAAGACAACAAACCCCAGGTTCAAATAAGAAATTCTTTAATCAACCTCATAGCTCGAGAGGCAGAGGAAGGGGAGATAGAAAATTTTGACTATCAACAGACGTTTCGGGGAGGGAGGCTAGCTATGTTTGTAGATGTCTGGAAAAGCCGAGGTGCTCCTACCCCGCTTTTAAAAATAATATCTGGTTACAAAATTCCATTTTTAAGAAAACCACCACTGATTTTACCCCGACTGATAAAATCTCGTTACCAAACTCCGCCATCTTCAGAAATGGATCCGATCATTCAAATGTTATTAAAGGAAAATATTTTAGAATATGCCCCCGAAACCCCCAGTTTTTTGTCGACAATGTTTTTAACACCGAAAAGCGATGGGACTATGCGCCCTATTTTCAATTTAAAACGATTAAACGAATTCCTCAAAATAAGCAAATTTCGACTGATAGCCACACATCGAATACCAGAATTTCTACAGCCAAACGATTGGTTAGTGAAAATCGATCTAACACAGGCTTACTATCACACACCGGTGTCTCCACACCATCGTTGCTTTCTGAGGTTAATGTACAGAGGCCAACTCTTACAAATGACATGTTTGCCTTTTGGTCTGGCCACTGCCCCAAAAGTGTTCGCGTCCCTGACAAATTGGACAGCGGAGATACTACGAGAGCAAGGTATACGTATCGTAGTATTCTTAGACGATTTCTTAATTGCATGCCAAGACAAATCAAAAATAATAGAGCAGACTCGTGTTACTCTGGACATAATGTTAGAGTTAGGCTGGGTTGTAAATAAAACAAAATCTTTGCTTCAACCACAAAAAGCTCTGGAATATTTAGGTATTTTTTGGGATACGTGGAATAATCAAAAGTCAATGCCAGATTCAAAAGTCCAAACACTTCGAGACATAATTCACAAAATGTTAAAGTCTAAAAAAGCTACCCTAAGAGAAACTCAGAGCATAGTTGGACGTTTAAATTTTGCTC
Organism: Celastrina argiolus; assembly: GCA_905187575.2. Taxonomy (NCBI): domain Eukaryota; kingdom Metazoa; phylum Arthropoda; class Insecta; order Lepidoptera; family Lycaenidae; genus Celastrina; species Celastrina argiolus. Next base: position 8,949,322 of record LR994585.1, read on the forward strand.
GGCTTGCAGTACCCCAAGGCCGTTTAAACTATAGACATATTTTGACTCATTGCAATAGTCTACTTCGAGGCTCTCCGAATGAATCACGCCCACTTCCCTTTCAAGCAATTAAAGAACTGGAATGGTGGTTAATAAATTGTCATAAATCTTCTCGGCTCCACCCCCCAAAATTAATAAATTTTCTCACGACGGACGCATCAGACTCTGGTTGAGGGGCAGAATTGAACGGTGTATTTCTAACAGGAAACTGGAAGACCGACGAAATAACTCTCCATTCGAATCAGAAAGAAATGTTAACTATTTTAAAATGTTTACGCGAACACGGGGCTAATTTGAACCAATCATCTCTTTTGCTACAGTGCGATAACAAATCCGTTGTGGCATACTTAAGAAACGAAGGGGGAAACAATTCTAATTCTTTAATGAAGCTAACTTATCAGATTTTTAAAATTTTAGATTTGTACGATATTTATATTATACCACATCACATTCCAGGCCGTTACAACAATGTAGCAGATCGGTTATCGAGAAAGTCGCATCTCCCCGAATGGCATTTAGCCCATACCGTGACCAAAATAATCTTTCAGAAGTGGGGCACTCCCGAGATCGACCTGTTTGCATCGTCTCGAGCTCATGTGGTGCCCAGATACGTGACCCTAGACCAAAGGGATCAAACAGCATGGAGACACAATGCTTTTTCGTGGGAATGGGACTTCAACCTGGCTTGGGTATTCCCACCACCGAATCTGATGCCCAGAGTGTTAATGCATCTGAATCGTGCGAAAGGCGTATTTCTGATTGCAGCTCCAAAGTGGCCCCAGGCTTTCTGGAGAGCGGATCTGAAATCACGAGCGATAGCACCTCCGTTCACAGTTCGAGACCTAGAATCAAATCTAATCGATCTGTCGACGGGCCTTCCACCTCCACGTATACGAGACCTGACAATGGAGATTTGGAAATGTGGGGGTGGTCTCAAGAGCTCGAGTCGTGGTCAGAACAACAAAAATCTCTTTTAAAAGGTGGTTGGCGTAAGTCCACTATAAATACTTATAAACCGGCTTGGTTTAGATGGTTGAATTGGTGCAAAATTTCTGGAGTCCAGCCTACTAACCCCACAGGCTCACATTTAGCACAATTTTTAGCTGATCTACATTTAAAACATAATTTAGCGTACAAAACAATTTTAGTTCATAAGTCGGTTGTTTCTACTCTTAGTAATACTAATAATAGTGCCAGTTTAGCCTCCCATGTCTTGGTTAAGAAAATTTTAAAATCTATTTCAACAAGCAATGCTCAAAAATGTAGTAAATCAAATACTGTATGGGACACTAATACTCTAATATCACATATGTCTACAAGTAAAATTAATAATGAAAACTTATTTGAGGTTTCTAGGCGATGTGCCGCTTTATTACTGTTATGCTCTGGTCGCAGAGTACATGACCTGACTTTATTAAGTGTTTCACAGAATTCCCTTGTGGATGACAGTGAACACAATACTGTCACTTTCTGGCCAATGTTCGGTTCTAAAACTGACTCAGAATCTCACACTCAATCAGGTTGGAAACTCTTTTCAAATAGTGAAAGGCCAAATCTTGATCCAGTTCTATGGGTGCGTAAATTAGTTGTTTTGGGTAGTGACAGGCGAAAAGAAGCCGGTGTAGAAAATCTGTTTATAACTGCCAGAGGGGTGGCAAAAGCTGCATCCAGAACAGTTATTTCCGGATGGATTAAATCTGTCCTAAAAGATGCGGGTGTCGAGGCAACTCCAGGAAGTGTACGGTCTGCCGTTGCTTCTAGAAGTTGGCTAGACAAAGATCCAATAGAAAAAATTTTAGAAAGAGCAAATTGGAGGTCAGTTAATACTTTTAAAAATTTTTATAAAAGGGAGATTATTGCTAAGCCTGCACCTTCTGCAAATAATTCCCTAGTAAGTCTTTTTGAAGCAGTTGATTAGGCTGTGGTATTTTCATTGCTAAATTATAAATATATACTTATATAATTTTGTAATAGTCGTTAAATCATAAATAAATTTAATTGAATCATAAATAATCAACCAAAGCAATTAGTAACAATGCATAAATTAATTGATTAAAATAAGTAATTGTTATTTATTATTTAAAAAATTATAATTAAGTACTTTATAAAATCTACTTTTCCTTTTGAACCGAAATCTAAGAATTGTATAAAATCTAGTATTAATAAATGTTTTATTGTACATTTTTCAATATATATTTTTTTTTAAATAATTTATCACATTGGCGTCTTGTTCACCAGGCGATAACAAACAATGTCTCAATTTTGTTTACAGGCCTCGAATAAGGCGATAGGACATAATAGCAGAGTTTTACCTACCATTAAAACTCTTATTATGTCCGGAGCCTTATTCGAGGCCTGACAATAAGGTCTGCCTGGTGTTATTTAAATTGAGACCGCAATGAAGAAAAATGCGCACGCGCCACACCTGGTAAACAACGGAAGCGGCCATCTTGCCGCCAAAAAGACCGGAAATCGAAACTGCAACGATCAATATTACGGCAGGAAACGGAAGACTACCATCTCAATTTTGTTTACAGGCCTCGAATAAGGCTCCGGACATAATAAGAGTTTTAATGGTAGGTAAAACTCTGCTATTAAATTGAAACTTATATTACAAATACGCAGGTCTCTACAATCATCAAGCTGTAATCAAATCAAAATTCTATGTCAAACAGGTTTGTATGGAGCTCTCGGTGCGCAAGTCCAACTCGCACTTGGCCAGTTTTTATTTATTTATATTATATTATTATTACTAACCTACGCTAGCAAATATGTACATACAGTACTTATCACAAAGGACTTTACAGTAAAAGTGCTAACTAACCTAACCTAACTTTCGTACCTAATAAAGAAAGTCAAGAAAAAAACTTAGATTGTCCCTACCTAGTTTATACATAAATCTAAGTTTTATTGACCTAACTTTTTTAGTTTAATCAAAATTCTATTTATTAGGTATGTATAACAGTTTACTTGAAAACAAACTATCCTACGCCTATATACAAAAATAATTGTTGTATTTACAAACCCTAAATAAAATAAATAAATGAAATTCACTTTTATCGAATGCCATTCTCCCCCGGTACGTTCGCTGCGAATAAAATTTGAAGCGGGCCCGTCGCGCTTCCTACAAACGTCCAGCAAGTACGACATGATGTTTTTAAATTGTCATAACTTTTTTATTTATTTACCGATTTACATGAAACAAACTCTAAATGTTAAGTGAAGCTTGCTACAATATATTTGTGAAAAGTACATCTAAATCGGATAAGCCGTTTCTGAGATTAGCGTGCACAAACCCACAGACAAACAGACAAACAGACAAACAGATAAACAGACAAACAGACAAAAATTCCAAAAATCATTGTTTTGGGTACTATTGCGTAAATAAAGGTCCCCTATAATAATTTTTCTCAAATATCTTCAATGTACAGACACGACTCCTCTACAGATTTATTATATGTATAGAAGATGTATAGATTGAAGATTTGGTTCGGCGATTACAGAAAAACATTTTGAACAATTGTTTTATTTTAAAACCAGCTTGTAAACGATTGACCTTACTTCAGTGAACAGTATTGTCTGCATATACTGTTGAGCATTATTTTACCCATCAGTTCTTTGTAAAAACCTAGGAAACAAGAAGGTACATTTGCTAAGTAGGTAATCTTATTAAGTTTTTTATAGTTTAGTAACTAGGTTATATAGAAACAGTAATTTGATAGATTTAGTACCAATTTCACCAGTACATGTTAAAATTAATCCTTCGTTAAATATAATTTTATCCCTCTAGTATTACCTGTCAATGAATGAAGGCATGGTTTTTAACAAGCGTTAGTGAAATCGAGACTTATTAGTTAATGTTATACATTCAGTGAATTCAGAACGTAACAACAATATAATAATATTTTTAATCAAATGGATGCATCATGCAACAGATATCTATCACGCGCGAGTGGCTGACGAACGTTTGATAGAGATTAGGGCCAGTATCTAATAGCTGCATGTACATGACTCGGGACAAAAGTATTGAAACGTTGCCGCATAATTAGTTACCATAGTTTGTCACTAGGGGCGCTGTTTCGATGAGCAATGACAAAAACTCGCACTAGGATCACAGCTGTTTTCTGCTAGTTACTTCGTACGTGCAAAATGAAATCCCGCGGAAACCGTACATTTTGCTGCAGTAGCCTAAGTTATCTAGCTTGTAAACTTAGTAGTTTACACACACATAGGCTACGATTATATACTACTATATAAAACTGTGACCTCATATTTGAACCGTTTGGGGCTTGGGGTGGAAACCCTAGGCTCATGGTCCGGGTGCACATAAGCTTTTCTAAGCAATATCCAAAAAGCTTATGGAATTGACCCAGGATCCTAGAGCGGGGAACTATCTAGCACAATGCAATTGCTATCCAACGCGGCCATGCTGTCAGTTTGCTAGGTATTCTGCCAGAGGGGGACGACCTGGTTGTTTTTTTCTATTTATAGAGTAGGTACTAGGTAGGTTAGGTTAGTTATTATTTGTGTATAATATTATTATTTATTTTGGTTACTTTAATTCTATTATTAAGTTGCCACATAAATATTTTATAATTTTATAAGAAATAAATATACTAAAACTTCACCAAAATCTGTTCATAAAAAGTGGTATTTGCGTGAAGAAGTAACACACTTACAAACTTTCGCCTTTACAATTTTCGATTAGTCCGACTAAGTGTGCCCGCGACTAAATAAAATCCCCAATTTTGAAACATTATTCCTTGGTGTTCTGCTCCAATTGGTTTTAACTTGACGCCTTACAGCCGTCCTCGATAAAAGAGCTATTCAACACGGAACGAAAATCGGACCAGTAGTTTCTGATATTAATTGAAACAAACAAACTATTCAAGTTTTTAATTTTTATATATAAGTATACATTTATATCTATACTTATTAAAATACATAAAGTATGTGATGTTTTTTGATGTTTAGGTAAGAATGTTACTTAATTATTTTTATATTCAGTAGAAAGAAGTGACGAAAACCAACGCTTGCATGTCACTTAGCGAAATTTGCCACAAAATTTCACCGAATGATATTAGCCATAATCCTAACTAATTACATAAAGATGTATCTTCTGCTTGAAGTATATTTGTTTCTTTTCGAAGTAAACAAACCCTGAACAATAGTTACAAAACAGTGACGAGAGTTCAATACCCCCCAGGTTCTTGGAATTGTTTTATCTCAGAGATCTGACGTCAAAATATATGAAACATTAAATGCATTTGCATAATATAATGAACACAAGCTGAAAATAAACACAATTTAAATATTATATTTAATATGATGCATAATAATTTATGAAATAATAAACCGTGAATGTTATATAGAGGTCACCTTCTGAGAATTATCTTTAGATTAGATTCTAAAATGCCAAGCCACGGGAGCAACAAAAATAATACCTAACCTTTCGACTGGTTTTAGTTAGGTTAAAACTTGCAATAACACATACATTAATTAGCTTTTTGTCAATATCAAAACATAATTTGTAAAAAATTAAGTCTCGCTACTCAATTCTGTAACCGTAAAAATTGTGATTTGGGATTATCCGCTTGGTTTATCGTGATCATATTATGACTGCCTTCCCGGTGACTGACAGACGGACAGGCAGCGAAGTTTTAGTTAGAATAAAGACCAACGATGCCCTAGGGCTTTCCCTTTGGGTACAGAACCATCAGAAATTAGGTACAGTTAAGCAATTATGGAAGATATCTAAATGTTTCAAGCTGCTGTTCGCGAGTCGCGACCCCAGAGCTAATTTTCAGACTTCTGTTGCGTTAAGAGCGTTGCCGCTCAGGCCGGAGGTCGCGGTTTCGAATCCTGCCGAGGGTCCAAATAGTAAATGACTGTGTTTTAAATTTGTGTATACATATAATAAAAATCTAACAAATGTGTATAGTATAAGAGTATTTAATATATTTCCGTGGTCCGAAGTGACGAAAACCAACGTTACACAAGCTCTTCGGATACTTAGCACGGGGCCAGATTAGCGTGGTGTAAAGCGTATTATTTAATTTATTATAGGCGTACTCCGTACGAGTAGAATGTAGATGTTCTTTTATTCGTCATTCTTGAAGCAAAGGGCCGTCACGACAAAATTAAGTGCAAATCGTAAAGCAGGGGGGGCTACTCAATATGCCATCGCTAATTATCGCTTACAAAGTTCGATAACAAAATGTATGGGATTTGACATAAGGTACGCTAAATGACATTTGGTATATCGCGATCATTACTATTGGTATATGGTACTGGTATATGGTACTGCGACTATTAGTGCCAGTTGCCATGTTTGAGTACCTAACCATTTAACAACTTAATATTTCGTCACACCAAACTTCAGCTAACAACATCCAACGCTAATCATATCTACTAAATAAAAGGTTTTCAACAACCGTGTTAATTTCAATGGAAATAAAGACGTTTCATTGCAACATTTTGATACTTGTCTAATCCTTACCGGGCTTAGAATGCAAGTGTTAAACATCTCTCGTATGCAGCAGCTGTAGAGTCCTGCACCTGTGTCCACACACTACTGTGATGGGAACGTTGACCCGCCTGACCTTTGTCTACAAGTACTGTGGGGTAAAAAGTGACAGATGCCAATTACCAAATACAGGCTTGTGAAGCTCTAAATATAGGTTTAGTTATTTTGCCCTATTTAACTTGTAAGTCATTTTTAAACGCAATTGAAAGTTGGAAGAAAAATTAGTAACGAATTTGAATGGAAATACAGGTTACCTACGTAGCAATTATTAGTATAGTCTGTCCGATATAAATTTAACCTAAACGTAAACAAACCAAAAACACCGAAGCTTTCACATATTTACTTATTGTGCACACTTATCTACACTTTCAGCGGAATGTTAAAGGATTACACTTTATTATCCCATATTTTATAACAATTAAACAGTAATTAATATGTTTAAACATTAGATGAAAATCTTTCACTGAAAAAAATTACGCCATTTTGACACTACCGATTGTAGAATATAATTTCCATCGCTATGAGATACGAGATTTATTTGATTTTTAAGAAATTTGTTTGATTTTGAACACAAAATGTTTGGGATTTTAGATAGCTAATCGAGAGATACAAGAATTTGTATGTCAAATATGTAACTTCGTAAGTAATAATAGCGCTGGCGTCTTGATATAACCTGAATTAGGGTTAGCTTCCTATCGTCCTGGCTTCATTTTAAACTCTACAAGGTGTAAAGTAAATGAGTGATAATACTTTAGGTTGTGATGTAGAGTTTACTTTGAAAGTCCCAGCGCTGAAAGACTTACTTTTGACTTTCTTTTCATGTTTGTATGAGAAATGTACCAACATCATAAATATTCCCATAGAATAATTTAAAAAAAGTACCTATCTCTTTCAGCGCTGGTACATTCACAGTAAACTTATCTACAGTTACATTGTAAAAGTACGGGATCCACACACACCATTATCATTCATTATTATTGTATATTATACATATCGTCGCTTTACCTACTAGCTTGTATTAACCTAAAGTATATAAAACATATTTTTTATACACTTTAGGTTAATACAAGCTAGATATAATACTTAACGGAACCTCATTTAAATAAAAATCCATATCATAATAAAATCTAAAATTATTAAGTTTGTTTAATATACTGAAAAGTTGTAGTTTTATAGATTCGAGGTTGTGAAGGTAAAGCGACGATGTTCTAAAATATAGAGCGTGTACAAAGTTGGTGTCAAAGTCAAATAATATGTAAGTACTAAAATAATATGTAAGTACTAAAATAATATGTAAGTACTAAAATAGTATGTAAGTACTAAAATAATATGTAAGTACTAAAATAATATGTAAGTACTAAAATAATATGTAAGTACTAAAATAATATGTAAGTACTAAAATAATATGTAAGTACTAAAATAATAGTACTTAATCATTTTACTCTAATATTTACAACTTCCGAAATAAAAAGTACAAATATTTCTACAGTTAAAGCCTCAGTACGTCTTCAAAAAACAAAAGTTTAGTCATAATTTGTCTTGTTCATACCGTGAAACGTATTTCACTCGTGTCTCATACAAATTGTCTATTTATCACGTACGGATTCAGTATAAGAGGGTTGGTATATTCTTTTATTTTACTACTATACAATATATTTCTATAAATTCCTGTTCTACTTTATCGTTATATTTAATGCTGCTTATATTTTTTAATATAATAAGTATCCTAACAATTATAATTGAAAAATGAAAATGAAATGAAAAAATCTTTATTGCAGCAAAACTAGAAAAATAGTGTTTACAAGTTGTGTAATATTATTATAATGTTTCTTTTTTTGCTGTACGATTTACTTAGAAGCTATATTAACTATAGCTTTCACACTAGGATATCCTGTGTTGTGAGAGCTGAAAATTATTATTATAGATTAAGTTACATTGTAAAAGTATATTATATTATTATTTTTTTTTAAGTTTAAAAACCATAACCCGACTTCACAAAAAACGGGGTCTAAAAAGGCTGAAACAAGAAAATAATTCAATTTGAAATCCAGATATGCATAGTAAAAAATGGTCAAGGTAGAGCCATGGTCGTACCCGCTATTGGGATTGTACGACTATATTTCAACAGCAGACGAATATTATTATTTTTCAAGTTCTCCTATTCCTACCGTATTTTTGTGCGCTTAGATTTGTTTATTAAAATTATTTTATACCTATTTTAGTTTTGTGGTTTAATTGTATGAACAGAGATGATAATCCTTCAACAAGGAATACAATTGAAACTTGATATAAATGGAACCGAGTGAACAATGGTGGTAAAAACAAACACCAATTAGGTATAATATGGCGAGAAGAAAGAATCCTTGGAAGAGCCACTTAGTTTAGCGGCTAATGATACTGAGCTATTATAGTGCGGTTAAACGTTGTATTTAGCGATACTACGGTTTTTGTCACGCTCTTAATAAGCCGCACTTACAGCCGGAATGGACAGACTGGGGGACCGTTAAGTACATTATTATAATTACACTACTATCCTGTCACGCTTACCGTTTTTCAGGAATAACGGCGGATTTGAATTTGTTAGAATTAATAAGCCTTCCACTTGAATCAATCTACCCATTAGTTTAAACAAAAAAAAACACGTTACAATCCGTTGCGTTTAAAATATCTAAGCATATATACAAATCATTTGTTCTATTTAAAAACAAGTTTAAAAATAAAAAGAATAAAAGATATCCAATAAAATGAAAAATACTAACCATAACATTATTATTTATGAACCAATAAATATTTTTGAAACACGACCGGTGGTACAGAAATAGTCCGGTAGTTGGTTCAAGGGCGGCGCTCCACGGTTCACCACCCGCCCACGGTATCTGAAAACTTTTCCTCCAAATTAAAACACCGAAAATTAATCCCATAATTTTCCCGCGGCTGCCGGGCCGAAGATAAACTGTCAGCTGGGTAACACGGAAATATTTAAAAAATCTGCCTTTATGCGATTTCAAAAAAGGAATGTAAATGGAGAGAATCAGACAATTAAGAGTGAAGGAAACATATATGCGTTGATGATACTAATTAATTAATGATTTCAACATTATTCACGGTTTTTTTATTTATAATAACTAAGTTAAGCTAACAAAGCTCTTATAATTAAAACACCACACGACAACGTCAAGAATGTTTTTTTAGTTCTTTACTTTATGTCCCCTAGAGGGGGCTGTGATTTCAACGTGACGTCATGTAGCCTATAACCAGCGGATCACGGGACTGTTAACGACACCTCATTTTTCTAATTTTCATAACTAGTTCAGAAGTTATGAGGGAACAGATGAACATCCACAGCCACATACGTAAACACATACAAAATTCAAAATCATAACCTTTTTTGCTTCGCCGTAGTCGGGTACAACAAAGTAGCACGACACAATTAATTTACGTTATTAAGTTTGATTAAATGATTAGGGTTCCAATTAAATAATGCATCCAAAGTTAAGTTTTCAATTATTCATCTAATCAACCTTGGTCTGACGCGATAAACTTATAAGCAACAAAAAGTCTTTACGTTTACGTTTAAATTAAATTTTCACGAGATTTAAAGTCGAGTCATGACGAGAGGGCCCGTGAATAATGAATGTCTTGTAATTCCCTTTTCTATATTAATTAGTAACGAGTGTGCAGCAGGATTGTTGTTGAATATTAATTCTTTCGGCCGGCGCGGCCCTTCATAAAGAATAACTTATAAAACAAAATCGAGGCCAAGTGCGAGCTTCGCACATACAGGGTTTCGTACAGTATATTTGAGTTGAATGAAGGGTAATGCGGTCTACGATTTATAACTTATTAAAAAAAACGAATTGAAAAATACGTTCAAATAAATTTTCGGTGGAAGTTTGCATGGTTAATGTAAGTACATCACTATATTATTATTATTTTTACTTTTATCAATTTATAATTTTTAGAAGTTACAGGGGGTACAGTAAAAATGTGTGTCCCATGCACATTTTTCCACTTTGAAATGGTATCTCGCGCAAACCATTCAGATTAGAAAAAAAATATATTATATTTCTAATATTTTTTTTATCTCAATATCATTTTTATCCACCCACGTGTGAGTGTGATGAAAAAAATAATATGTTTTTTTTTATTATCTCAAAGGATACCAGAGCTCTCAGCCAGTTCTCAGAATTTATGTAAATATTACGAGGTGCTGAAAAATAACATCCAGAATCCTTTTGTAGTCAGTACGTGTACCTGTCAGACGATTTTTTTCAGAAACGTTTATGAGTTAGGTGTACCTAAATTCAACACAAGATTCGTTCTCTTTGATCTTTCATAAATCATAAATTTCAAGTACATTGCGGTTTACTAGAGAGTTAAGTATTGAAAATGTTTTTATAAAAAGATCTTAAATACGAAGAGAAGATTCTGATTTAAAGAAGAAATCAGGTAGGATATTATATGCCTCCATGCGCATGATACGTATTGGAATATTTATTTTCTTTGTTCTTTTGTTTCTACAAAATATTATATTTTTATTAAAGCGAAAGATGTAAATTACATTTCAGTAAGCATTAATGTCTTCTTCATATTTGTTTTTATAAATTATTCATTCAATTAATATAAATTATTGAAATAATTTATATTAATTGAATGTACTTAAACTTGTATTTCTTTATTGATCATAGTGTACTTGTATCTTATAGATATTACTATCTCTAGTGCCATAAGTTAAAAACACAGGCAGCTGTGACACAGTTATATACTAGTACGGCTGCCGATGTCACCTTTATTCTGTACCTATTTTGTAGAAATGTTCTTATTTTATTTGATGAATTGTATTATTTGTATAGAGTCATTGTTCGGAAAATTAAAAACTCCCAAATGAAAACCATTGTGCTAAAAACTACCTTTGTTTGCTAACAAACGTAATCACACCCACGTCGTGTACGGCTGGTGCCATTTGCCGCGATGTTCGGAAGAAATTGCAAAGATAAGAACCGCTTAAGTTGATTGTGTTGCGCAACTTTCCGTAATTTACTCACGATGCAATCGGAACTGTGCAGTGTGCATACTTACACAACGATTGTTCTTTTTCTTCGAGTCGTAATCTATCACTTTTATTTATTGCCTCCGTGGTCTAGTGGTACAGAGCTTCGTTCTCGACCCGGAGATCGTGGGTTCGATTCCCGCGTTGGAACAACAAAAAAAAATTTTGTTTTCAAGTTTGGTTAAAACAATGCAGGCTGATCACCTGATTGTCTGACAAGAAAGATGATCCATGCGTCGGATGGGCAGGCAGTCGTGTCGGTTTACCGTCCCACTGGGTTATGAGAGTAAAAGGGAGAGAGAGTGTCTTTGTTTATTTCGCACACACTTGGGCACTTTAAAATAACTCCTGCGTAGCTGGCCGGGTTTCAATGAAATCGGCTACCGACACCGAAATCGGTGAGGGGAGCTATTATTATTATTATCACTTTATTTATTGCGAGAGGAAGGCAAGACAGGATAAGCAGTCATATAAAATTTTAGATGAGTCGGTTCGGTTGCGGCTCCCGTACCACAGAATTTTGTTACTCTTAAGTAACACTCCACGTTTGAGAGAAATACAAAAGAAAAATTAGGGACGTACAAATAATATAAATAGATATTAAATAAAAAAAAAAATGTTGCTCTAGCGGCATTAGGATGCGTATCCACCAGAGCTGTGCTGTGCTGTTAGCTGTATAGCGAGGAATGTGTACCAATAGAATCGCTTCATTTATCACGCATCGGTCAGCGCGGCTCTTGACAAGCGACTCTATTGGTTCTTGAAAACACATTCCTCGCAACACAGCAAAGCACAGCTTTGGTGGAAACGCAGCCTTATCCAGGGAGGAAACAGGGGTCGCGCAGACCCCTATATAAATAGGGGTCTGGTATGGAAAAATAGGCGTTGTGTTTCCACTTAAGTTAATTTTGCAACGCCTCCGATTCTCTTCGATTGAACGAATATCAATCGAGAGATTCCAATGGACCAATGATTTTCCAATTCCTGTAGATAATTTGAAGCAATAGTAATTTGTCAAGTCGGTTTACAATCAGACGTTTCGGGGTTTTATTGCAGCCCGATATCCACGGGCAAGATTTAGCTGAGCCGGGCGAGATACGTGACATAGTTTCTCGGATTCTCCGAACCCTTTTGCTGGAGGAAATCTTTGATCCGCATTGAGACCTCGATGTATCTGCGGTTTAGTTCTATCGAGAAAGCTAAAAGGCATTTCGTGTCAAGGTTGGAAGGAAAAAATAATTCCGCTTCGCTCTTCAATACAATATTTAAACGTTCTCGCTTCCATATTCGCCAGCGGCAAATATTTGTATCTGGTTTCAAGTGTGTGGTGTGAATGATTGAGTTAGTAGAACTAGGTACGACCACTGACGTTATTTGTAATGATTTTTTTAAAGTCCTCTAACTCCACATAATTAACATAACAAACTTTGTTGTAAGCTTTTATTTAAAAAGATGTAGGGCCGGTTTCTGAAATAAAAAGAGGGACAGACATAATATAAATTTTACATTAACGCTCACAATTCCAACGGTTGGTTAAAATTCCACAGATAAGACATAATTATTATGATTTGAGAGAGAGTTAGATTTGATTAGACTTTCAGAAACCGCTCGGCTTTAAATGAGTTAAAGAATAAATTTTAAATAATACATATAACAAGAACCAATAAGGCAATCTATTGAAAACATTTTAAGCACTCTGGTCAAACTGGACCTAGTCCAGAATCCAGATGTGTGATATATTGGAGCGATATTGTAACTCAAACTGAGGACCAAAAGCACCATCCATCTCTATTAATCAATCTATCAACTACACATATTTCATATCGAGGTCTTGCTGATCCCGAGATCTATTTTTATGATGGTTTTCAAAAAATGGGTATTTTATTTATATTTATTAATTAAATATCTAAATTTTAATGTAAGTATTAACATTTTTGTTAAAAGACACCCCGAAATATAAAGTACCTTACCTATTTAAATTTGAAAAAGCAAAACAAAAAAAATCTATCTAATATCTATAATGAAAAATAATTAGGACTATAATTTTGGGCAACCTGTCGGAATGAATCGAAACTGGGTCGGTATACTCAGTCATAATATAATATTTGACTACCACTACGAACGTCAGAAAGGTACCGTTACCTTTGAAATGTATTTCACGCACAGCAGGTTTTAATATTATATTTAGAAACGTAATAGAACCGTCTTTATTGTGATATAAAATATGGTAAGTTACATAGTAACAGGCTGGGGCTCGTAAACTTTTTTAGTCGTTGCTAACTGAGGTAGACATACGAGTAAGTGTTATTAACCGTTAATTATATTTATTGGGTACCGTTGGTTTTATGACTGTCACAGGCTGAAAAACAGGATATTGAAATAGCTACCGTTAAAACGAAAGTAATTTTAATAGAATATTAAGGCCGTGTTTCACCAAGCAATGTTAGAGTTAATCCTTCGTTAAATATCATGTTGTTCCTCTCGTAATTCCTATCAATGAATGAGAAGGCATGTTATTTTAAAACGCCGTTAACACTAACATGAGTTGGTGAAATTGGGACTAATCCTCAGACGTATTCTTTAATTAAATATACAACTTTAAGGCTCAGTTATTGTAATATTATTTTACCACCGTTTAGCCACTTCTAAAATATTTACAAACTTTTACTACACGTGGTAGACCACTACAAAAATAGTTTAGCTTTAAATGTATTACAGTTATAACATAATATTCTGAGTGCTGACATCATCTGTAGTTCAGTAATTAACACTTAACACATCGATGCTCGTTATTTTCTTCAATTGAAGTACAATAATGTAGAGCCACTGTGATATAAAGCAGAGAAATAGGAGAAGTAGTTTCTATTCAATTGAAATTGTTGGAAAACCAACTTAACATGTTAAAATTGTACGTTGCTTAAATTAGCTAGCCATTAATTTAAGCTAACACTGTCTTCAATGCACTCAACATAAATAAATTTGTTTTCGCGCGTAAACAAATATTGGACGCGTCAAACGTTTCTCAGCGGAACAAACACTATCTCGTGGGCGGATCGAGTGTTTATTGGCTGCCCACGTATCATAAACTGCTAACGAGGTTTTATTCTTGCCAGTATTGTTCAAGTTTCGAAGTGTGAATGAATAGTAAATCCTCCATTCTTTCCAGAATTGTAACGTCAAATGGTCGCTTTACCTTCACGACCTCGTATCTATAAAACTACAACTTTTCAGTATAGTCAAAAAACTTAATAGGTAATTTTAGTTTTTATTATGACATAGATTTTGTTTTAAATGAGGTTCAGTTATATGCATTATACATTCAAAGTCCATGTCATAATCAAATCTAAAATAATTCAGTTTTTTGACTCAACTGAAAAGTTTCAGTTTTCTAGATACGAGGTTGAAAAGTTAAAGCGAATAAATGCCTCCTTACTTTTCAATTTCATGTTATTTGCTACTTTTGTAAATAATATTGTACGCGGAATTCAGTCTTATTGAGTGTCGATTTTATGAAACTAAGTTAGATTAAATCGCAACTTAGTTTAATTTAGTTTTATAAAATCGACACTTAATTTTAGATCAATTTGGCGCAAGTGTCGTACTCAATATTAGCCAACTGTAAAATTCCAGTTCCGATCGATTGGAATTAATTTCAAGAGTAGGCAAGGGTGCTGCTGTCTGCAGAAAATTTACCACATTATAGTTTGGAATGCTGATTATATGTGAATATCACGACTATGATCAGCAGAAAGACAGAAAATAATTAGATGATATTATATGTTAAAACGTGTAAAACTCTTGTGCCAATAAATAATTATTCTTTATAAATAAACACTATTCTTATAATTAATAAAGGACCATAAAATTGTCTGATATTCGATATTTGAACGGGTATGCTACGCGGAAAACGTCCGTTATAGCTAGCATCAACTTACTTTTCTGTTTTGTAAAGTTACTTTTCTCTGAAAGTGTAAAGCACAGCTCCTGTATAATATTGCATCTTGAAAGTATGCGTTTCATAAGTACTCGTCCACTTGTAAAGTATACTTAGCTCTATTAATTTTCCTTTGAAATTCATTATATTTTATAATATGATGGAGCCTCATTTTTAGCAAAGAACAAACTGTAAAGATTTTTGATGAGAGAATACGTCCGAATATTATTTATAAAAAATCCTCAGGGATCCTTAAAAGGATAGAGCGCGTTATACAATCTATTGGTAAGGGTGCTGGGGTATGCGTAGCTGGCCTGGTTTCAATTAAACCGGCCACTGTCACCGAAATCGGCGTGGGAGACATTATTAATAAATTTTGACGACCTTCGTAGCGCAGTGGTTTAGCGCCTTGGTGTTAGAGCGAGGTCGCGGTTTCGAATCCCGCCGAGGGAACAAAAAGTTTTCAATGTTCCTGGGTCATGGATGTGTATTAAATTTGGGTATAATATAATAAAAATCTTAAATATGTGTATAGTATAAATTTAATATATTATTTCCGTTGTGTGGTACCTGTAACACAAGTTCTTCGAATACTTAGCATGGGGCTAGATTGACGTGGTACGGAGCGACCATAGATATTATTATTAAATGAAAAACTATCACATCCACATAACATTTCACGGGTACTAGTGATAATATAAGACAGAACTACTTGTTGTAATTCCCCACACGACTGCCGGCGCCGCGCCGTGGCGGCGGGCGTGTGTCTGGCTCGATATTATTTCTGAGTCTGCCTATAAAAAGACCACGATTGCGTCTACCGCTATGTCTCAACTCCTATTGTTCTTACACTTCTATTTTTTCATATATTATGTCTGAGCATTAATACGAGCCTTTGTAGCTTTGAGAACGTTTTGTGCCGAACGTCCGGGAGACTTTACAATATAATATTTACCAAAAAAATGCCAACGATTTTCCCATTCCCTTGCGGCGTAGAACGAATTTATTTTTAAATATACATTGTACATACCTACATATGCAATTAATAGATTTATTAAACGAAAGCTTCAATATAAAAATTCGTGATTTGACTTTAATTTGCCAGAATCTAAACGGAGAAAATTAGTTTAACAAACAAATTCAACAAACAACTCTTTATTTGTTATTCGTAGCAAAATAGCAACAATTGAAAATGAAAATCTAATAAATCTAGCAAACCCAACTTGTGAATCCTGCGTAAATTAACTGATAAACGTCTAACCGACAGCTCTGTGGAGCACTTAGTCGTCATAGAATGTGATTAGTCCGAGCCGGGGGCTGACCGCACCAAATAGGTTCTTGGCGGGGAGATCCTGGATCACGCCGGTAAACACTGTTAACGTTACACCTAAACTTTGACTATTAACCATTGGATGTAGGTTTTACATACGGATTTTTTACCCAATAAAAAAATACTGTAGGCACGGTCTACTGTTTATTTAAAACATAAAAGATTAGTACTGAAGTAATCACTTCAAGATTTAGACGGTCTGACTAGACATCACGTGGATCTCGCAACATTTTACTATAAAAGAAAGTTAAGTTTTTGATGGGACCTACAACATTTCGTAAGAAATAAATTGTTATCATTTTGTAAGATTATGATGCAAGTATGAATAACTAAAAGTTTATAAAACAACATGAACAACATAAAAAAATATAGCCCTCTTTGCACCATTATACTCTATAGACATCTTACTGTATAATTTTACCGTTTAATTTCATATTATTATATTGGTATTATTTGACCTTTGCACTAGTCTTAGGGCCGATTTTTCAATCGTCAGATAACTTTTATCTGTTGAATAAACATGTGAAATCTGCCAAAGTCACATATTTATTCCTTAGATAAAAGTTGTCTGACGATTCAAAAATCGGCCCTTAGTTGAATTAATAAACTGATGTTAAAATAAAGTTAAATATTAGATAACTTTAACCCAGAGTTATTGAGTAGATATTATACAAATGGTCATCCGCCTAAATAAATAAAGTTATTACCACATTTAAAACTGAAGAACTAGACTGATTGATGATTTCTGACGCTCCGCCATCGCCCGTGACAGCTTACGTCAGGTTTGTTCAAAGCTAATTACTATTGACGGCTACAAGTTAAAATGATTTACCTACAGGAGAGGTTGATCTCCTACGTAAAGCGTTTCTAATGTTATCGTTTCGATGTGATCTAACCCTAATGGTCAAAATGGCTGCAGTGTAGGGTCAAATAATTTTAAATAGGATTAAGACTTTCTGTGATCTTCGTACAAATTAACGTAGACATAGTGGAAGACTTTAAATTAATAATATACTCATAGATAAAAAAAATCTAACAAAGTATTCTGTAAATTTTGGTGAAAAAAACAGTGAGTGCGAAGTGATGTTCACCAATCAGCGTTCAGATTAGCTGAATTTGATCAATTGATCAGCCTTTCAGAAACCGGGCGTTAGAATACAAAGTCATTTTTTGCCCACAAGCATAACTGCCACTATTTACGTTCATATTAAAAAAGTTGGTAGAAGTAAGAACATCTTGATCATGAACCTCATGAGGTTTAAAGTATAGAATTGGATGGGCGTATAAATGTCGATTGTCAAAATAAACAAAAATTAAGTCGATGTGTGGGGTCGCCGCATATCGCGATTTTGTATGACATTGCATATAAATCTTATTTACATAAAAATATAGGTACTACAATTAAATAAATAAATAATCAATCAAATCAAATATACTTTATTGTGCACAAATAATCACAAATGAAAGGTTATTTCATACCTATATTTTGAGATTCGACATGTTGGGACTTGGTTTTCGGAAACTAAAATGCCGCTTGGCATTAAGTCTGCCATTGTACATTGTGCATAAAGTGTGTAAAATAAAAAATAAAAATAAAAAATTTTAGCAGAGCAGTAATGGACGACCTCGCGATGCTATACCGATTCACAAAATGGTTAAAATCGATTCCGCAATTAAGTAAATTTTTTATTTTAATCTTGTACCTCGGCTAGAGGAGAAATCGTCGCTAAGGATCATCCATACTATATGATCTAAAAGGCAGACGGACAGAAATAAATTTAAAACATAATTTTTTGTTACACATTACACATTTAATCTGAGTAATTTATTTCTAGAACCCACTAGGATCAGTACCAACTCTGCTACATGCATTGATAATATATTTAGTAACATAGATCCAATTAATAAAGAAATTATCAACATGCTAAGCTCTGATCACTGTGCAGCAATTTTCAATATAAACAGTAAATGTAAACAAATAAAAAAAGACAGAAATACATGTATACCAATAAATGTTAAACGTATTGAGAAGTTTAGAGGTAGAATTAAGGCTAACATTGGTCAATTAGAATTTCATTATAGCCCAGATAGGGCATTTGATAAACTATTTCAGTTGATTAAATATAATTTCGATACTATTTTTACCTCTAAGACAGTAACAATTAACAATAAAAGTAAATTCAGTGAATGGGCAACAACGGGTATTTTGAAAAGTAGATTCAAAATGTATGAACTTTATAATGAAAGAACATTTAATCAAAGTGAAAAATTTAAATTTATGTAAAATTATATTCTAAAATATTTAAGCAAGTTTGCTCTGCAGCTAAATCT
Organism: Celastrina argiolus; assembly: GCA_905187575.2. NCBI lineage: Eukaryota > Metazoa > Arthropoda > Insecta > Lepidoptera > Lycaenidae > Celastrina > Celastrina argiolus. Next base: position 8,968,532 of record LR994585.1, read on the forward strand.
CTTCACATTAAAAATAAAATTAAAAATTCAAACAATAAAGTAAAAACTACATGGCAAATAATTGCAAATGAAACTGGAAAAGTCACCAGTCGCAACTCAAATTTTAAATTGAATATAGATGATAAAATCATTAAATCTGACAGTGAAGTTGCTACTGTTTTTGAAAAATATTTTGCTGACATTCCGGTTTCAACTACAAAAAATTTAAATGCCTCTTCCGTTGATGCTGAATTACTTCTGAAAGAAAATGTAAAAGAGTGTGAAGTCGACTTTCGATTTAGAGAAATAGGGCCCCAAGACATAATAAAAAACTTAAATTTGTTAAATATTAGGAATACTACAGATTTATGGGGCCTATCAACGAAAGTTATCAAATCGATAGTCGATATTATTGCACCTTACTTATCAACTGTTTTCAATGATTGTATAAAAAGTGGCTCTTTTCCTGATTTAATGAAACATAGTAAAGTAATACCTCTGTTTAAATCTGGCTGTAGGTCGGATCCATCTAATTTCCGACCTATATCTATTCTACCAACGCTAAGTAAAATATATGAAAAAATAATACTTAAACAATTGCTAGCACATTTAAATATCAATAACATCTTGCATGATAAACAATTCGGGTTTACAAAGGGACGCTCTACAACAGATGCAGGCACCGATTTGATAAGTAACATTTTTGATGCTTGGGAGGGATCGCGGGATGCTCTTGGAATATTCTGCGATCTCCCCAAGGCATTTGACTGTGTGCAGCACACAACATTGATCAGGAAACTAGGCCACTATGGGGTAAAGGGTCAGGCACTCGCCCTCTTGAAATCATACTTATCAAATAGAACTCAGAGGGTTGAGGTAAATGGAAAAAGATCTGTAGGCTCTAAAATAGAGATGGTGGTCCCACAAGGATCTATTTTGGGTCCTTTTTTATTTTTAATTTATATAAATGACCTACCATAGCTCATAAATGAAAAACATGGGATAGTATTATTTGCTGATGATACGTCTCTTATTTTTAATATGAAACGACAAAATACATGCCACGACGAAGTAAATAATGCTCTCTCAAAGATAGTACATTGGTTTAGTGTCAATAATCTTTTACTAAATAATAAAAAAACAAAATGTGTCAAATTCACATTGCCAAATGTAAGGCAATTTGAAACCAATGTGCTATTAAAAAATGAACGTATGGAACTAGTGGATACAGCAGTATTCTTAGGTATAACATTAGATTCAAAACTTCAGTGGGGCCCTCATATTGCTAGGCTGGCCGACAGACTCAGTTCAGCAGCATACGCAGTTAGTAAAATTAGACAATATTCAGATGAAAGTACAGCACGTCTAGTGTATTTTAGTTACTTTCATAGTATAATGTCCTATGGCATTTTGCTATGGGGCAATGCTGCAGATATAAATAAATATATTTGTGCTGCAGAAGCGAGCTGTTCGGGCAATCTACAAACTGGCCCCTAACACCTCACTTAGAGAAAAGTTTAAGGAAACAGGAATCTTAACTGTACCTTCTCAGTACGTCCTTTCAAATTTAATGTATGTTAAAAAAAATACACTTATTTAAGAAGAAAAGTTAAAACCATAATAGAAATACTCGAAATAAGCATAAACTTGATGTACCAGTGACTAGACTTGGTAAAGTAAAAAAATCGTTTAAGGGCCAATGTATACGCCTATACAATAGGATCCCAGAAAACGTTCAAAATTTTTCAAACAATAAGTTTAAGAAAGTAGCCAAAGAATGTTTGTGTGCAAAAGCTTACTATACAGTAAATGATTTTATGAATGACAGCACACCTTGGGAATAAGGTAGCCCTCTGCAAGGCTATATTTAAATACTATAAAATTACTGTACTTTTGTTATTTATTTTTAGTTCTGACATTTATAAATCTTAAAAAAGAGCAATTTTCCATCTTTTTGGTAAAAGATGGCCCCATGCGAGTTTCTTACGCTGGTTCTTCTCGCTGGGCTAGTTCCCGAACCGGTGGTAGGCATCAAATAGTCTCGACGTTCAGAAAACATTTTGTAAAAATTTATTCTGAATAAAATGTTTTGATTGATTGATTTGATTTGATTTGATTTACACATCCGAGCTACGTCCCACATTCTCTGGTGACACATTGACAGTTTCGACTTCCAGTAGGCAAATGGGTTTTAAATTTTAATAATAATTGTAAATAATTTTATATTACAGTTATAAAAAATGTACCACTACTTAAGTAGAATACATTACTTTATATTTGAGATATACTTATAATTTAAGGAAACTTCCCGAGGAACCGCCGAGCCATCAGCACCTCCGCGAGAACAGGTCGGTTGCTATTTTTCATCCTGCTTGCACTCACATAGTGACTTCTTGATAAACAAAGACACGCACACTATGAGCGTGCAAAGATCCCCACCCCACTCTGTGTCCGTAGCGACAGGTGCCGGAGGATCGCAACCGGTAGGCTGATTATGTAACTCGCAACAGCAATTCGACAGGCGTAAATTGTACAATTGTATACAATATCGCTATCAAACGTATACACTTGACCACGATATTGTACACAATTGTACAATTTACGCCTGTCGAATTGCTGTTGCGAGTTACATAATTAGCCTGCGGACTTGTCCAAGATATGTAATCTTAGTATGGATACGACCATGAATATTACTAAACGCATGAAACGCAAATATCCCGAAAACTGCGAATGCTCTAGGGATATAGCAGAAATGAAAGGGGAAATGTCTAGAATTAGTTCTTTATTAGAAAAATATGTTGTTTCAAACGAGCAAATTATGCAAAAAATGCAGGACAACATAAATGACATTAAAACTCAAATCACTGATATAAAGACCTCAAATGAGAGTGCGATTAATGCCCTTCAGGTGAAAGTAGACGGCGCAGTAATACAGATAAACGACATTGGATCACTGACTTCGAATGTACTGTCGGAGTATAACGACTTGAAAACTAATGTTAAAAAGCTGGAGAATTCCGTTGCCATCGGTGAAAGTAAAATTAAGTCACTCGAGTCCGACCTTAATAACATGAAATTACTGCCTCAAAATGCGTCCCTCAATATGCATCATAATGACCATTTATTGAGTCAAAACATTAATGAAAAACTTATTCAGGAATTCCAAAACCGTAAAATTAGAGAGAAAAATATCATTATTGTAGGCGTAAAAGAAAACAATACTGAGGAGGGAGCACTTACAGATGAAGCTGTCGTAACAAAACTTATCACTGCCATTATTCCGGATATACCTAAACCTATGAAAGTATTCAGAATTGGTAAACATAACTCAAATAAAAATCGGAGTATTAAGGTCTGCTTCGGTTCACAAGAACCTGTCAAACAACTGCTTAGAAACAAAAATAAGCTTCCGCAAGGCATCAAACTTTACTCCGACCAGACACCGATGCAACAAAACTATCTAAAAAGTTTAAAAGAAGATTTAAAGGTTCGAGAAGCTAACGGAGAGAAGGAAATTACCATAAAATACATCAATGGAATACCAACTATCGTACAAACCACTGCAAAAAACTAAGCCCAAAACCACGCATGCCGCAAAACACTGAAAAGAACGCATATGAACTGCTAAACAACTATGAAAATTTTCCAACTAACAGATCCCGCTTCAGATTCCTTTACTTAAACATACGTAGTGTCTGCAAACAAGGTAAATTTGATGAACTTAAGTGCATTATAAAGGCAATACCTAATAACGTACATATAATTTTACTTACCGAAACGTGGATTCGCTCCGAGGCACAAGCATCACAATTTGAACTTGATAACTACACGCATTATTATAATTACAGAGCAGATATTGTAGGAGGTGGAGTATCTGCATATGTGCATAACGACCTCAGACACTGCTTATCGGATTCCAATTACGTCGGTGGTAATAACTTTTTATGGATAAACCTACAAAACTATGGACTTGACGTGGGAGTAGTATATAATCCTGGACATACAAACTTTAAAAACTTTCTAGACGAATACGAATCTCAATTAGAACCCCGACGCAGGGCAATTGTGTTTGGCGATTTTAACATAGATCTTCTGACAAACGATAGCAAAACGAATAAATATAAACAACTACTAAAGGAATCAGGACATAAAATTATTAATAAAATATCTAAAACTTACTGTACACGCGAAGGAATTACCAAACACTCTATATTGGATCACGTTAGCACCAATCTGAAAGATGACACATTTCATATGATTAATATAAATTCTTCAATATCGGATCATAAACAGATTTATTTAGAAATTAAGAAAACTAAACCTCCACAGAAGGTATACTTACAATATGAAGCAGTAAACTATGTACATCTTCTCGAATCCATGGAAAAAACGCTTAAAACTGAATCAAGTGATAAACTTAACTATACAAAACTTGAAGAACAAATTAGACATTGTACAAAAAACAGCAAAGTAATGAAAATAAAAATTTTAAATAAACCTAAGCAAGATTGGATAAATAAGAATGTGATCACGGAAATAAATAAAAGAAACATGTATTGGACGGAGCTTAAGAAGAATAAAAATGATTACCAATTAGAGTTATTTACAAAAAAAAGTAATGAAGTAACTAAACTAATACAGGTTACGAAGGATCAATATCATTATAAACAGTTTTCTAAGTACATAAACAAACCACAAAAAATGTGGACTTTAATTAATTCGCTAGCTTGTAATAAAATAGAACAAAAATGTGCTCCTTCGAAACTTGTATTGGAATCTAGAGAAATAACGGACCCAAAGCTAATCTGCCAAATATTTAACGAATACTTCTCAAATATAGGACCACAATTAGCAAAAGAAATACCGAAATATTTTCATGACAATTATTCACAGGCACTACCACAACCTATTCCGCAAATTACACCAATTTCAACATTCGAACCATGTACAAAAACCGAAATTCTCAATATCATACAAAGTCTAGATTCTAACTGTAGTGTGGGTCTAGATGGAGTAAGTACTAAGATAATTAAAACTATAAAGGATTTAATAGCGGAAAATTTGACCGACTGCTTTAACAAACTATTAGAAGAAGGTACGTTTCCAGACACACTAAAATTGGCGAAAGTTACCCCTATTTATAAATCTGGCTCCAAAACCGACCCAGGTAATTATAGACCTATTTCGGTATTGCCAGTGTTGTCAAAAATACTTGAGAAGGTATTACACACAAGGCTTGAAAAATACTTATGCTCAATTAACTACATATCTGACCGCCAATATGGATTTAGGCCCAAAAGTAACACTCTAACAGCTACTGTAGATCTAATTACTAAAGTAAAACAAAACATTGATAAAAAAAAAATTGTATTAGGAATATTTATAGATCTAAAAAAGGCTTTTGATACTATAAGCCACAGCCTACTCTTAAAAAAATTAGAAGCTATTGGTATGACCGGGAAAGTACTACAGATGTTTAAATCATATCTTACCGCACGATTTCAAATAGTAAAATTTGATCATAACACTCAAAGCAGTGCACTGCCAATAACCTGTGGAGTCCCACAAGGCTCAATTTTGGGCCCTTTGCTGTTTTTGATCTACGTCAATAACTTACAAGAAATAGGCCTCAAAGGCCATATCACTCTCTATGCAGACGACACCTGTTTGTTCTATTTTGGTCCGTCCATACACGACCTAATTGCACAAGCCCAACATGACTTAAATACTATTAACATTTGGTTTCAACATAATCTCTTAACTATAAATGTAACAAAAACCTGCTATGTCATATTTAAAGCAAAAAATAAGTCGATCCCAGAGCACACCCCCTTAACAATTAACAATATACCTATTCAGCAAAAGACTTCGGAAAAATACCTCGGCTTATACATTGACGCCCAATTAACTTGGAAAACCCATTTGGAAAAAATTTAAAGTAAACTAGTAGCACTTCGCGGAGCCCTGTGGAATATTGCAAGATGCATTCCAAAAAAACTACGTCACATGATTTTCAACTCTCTCGTAAAACCGCATCTTACATATCTGATTGAAATCTGGGGATCAGCCGCTAAGTCTAGACTAAATAACATACAAAGACTTCAAAACAAAATTATTAAAACACTATTTAATTATAAAATATCAACACCAACATCTAAAATTTACGACGAAACAAAAATAATGACCATCAAAAAACTATACGAATATAACATTTGCTTATTCATTCACAAAACACTTAATAGGAATATCCACACTAACCTTTCGTTCACCACACACAAACAAGTAAGCGAGCGCCGCACGCGCCGAGCTAGTTACCTCGTCATACCCAAACATCGCACAAACTACGGCAAGTCCACACCTACCGTTGAAGGAGCGCACCTATACAACCGAATACCTTCACAAATAAAACACACTCATTCTTTAACTGGATTTAAAAAACAATTAAGTCAACATATTACCACAGATTACTAAATATGATATTACAAACAAACATTAAAATATCTTAGGTTACTAAAACTCCATAACTACTTACACACGCTCAATATTATTATTTTATTTATACATACTTAGAATATTATTTACACATTGGAATATTTTATTATTATACATTACGTTTTGAATACTACCCTACAAATAAATTTAACGTACCTACCTGTAATGTTTCGATCTTGAGAACTGATGTTAACCCGAAATAAAGGAAATTGTTTTGTTAAATATCTTTTTAGCATAATAAACTAGATAGAATTGGGTTCTGTTATTGCTCATTTGTGATTTTTGGCATTGTTAAAATTAACTATTTGTGTAAAATGTATTGCAGACGACGAAAAATCAATGTACCTACTTAGATTAAGTAAAACAATGTTATCACGTAAGTGGCATCTCGCCTTTGTTGATAATAAATATCTTTAAACCTAAACCTAAACCTAAACTTATAATTGCTACTATTTCCCATTTTCTCGATCCTAAATTTCGAACTAACCAATAACCTAAGTACCCATTTTTCAAGAATATTAACTAAAATACTATTATTATTTCTGTGCCACTTCACTCTTCACTCCACTGAGACAATATACACTTAATAGGCTATACTTTTTATCAAAAAACAACATTAAATATCGCAATAAAACTATATTAAGAATCGCAATATCAGAATAAATCGGAGTACACTAGATTTTACAGATATTTTACAGTACTATCGTTTAGAGACCGTAACTGTAAAATATATTGTCGACAAGTTCGTAAAACTTGATTAATAGTAAAATAAGGTCATCAAGACTGCAATTGAAGATGTACGTAGGATCTGTAATATACGTAAGCCGCCATCAGCGTGAATTCTCGGCTTTAAATTTTTAACGAGTTCCAACGTAGGATCGTTCAGCTTAAGCTAAGTGCCAAGCGCCTGCAGACCACAAACACGTTCTCATATTGGCACAGACAATCAATAATATTACCTGGGCGAACTTCGACTCGGCAGCACACAACACGGAAGCTGCACTCCTCTAGCTGTGTCTATTTTTAGAACCTGCATTAATAGTTACAGACAGCCTCGTTTACATAATTACACATAAATAAACGACAGTAGCAATTTTCGGAGCAGTCTGTCCAAAAATAAAGCAACGATTACAAAAAAGTCAAAACCTCGAGTGGTGCCATTACGTCCGAAATGGGATCGATCCTTTCCAAAGGTACGTAAATTACACTAATGTGTCACGCGATGGCGACTAACTTTTAAATAACTTGTATTAACCACAACTTGGCGATCTTAGCAAAAGATAAAATATTACTCTACTCACCACCTAATAATAAGTTTGGTCTGTGAAGATAATATTCTCATGTTATTGACAATATGACAGTTGTGGATCTATGTCATCTAAATTTGAGCACAAAAAATTAAAAAGCTGTCATAGCTTCCTTCCTAGCGCGTGTATTAACATACAAGAAAGCCTTAAGCTTAAAATTTAAGCTATGCTTTTAATACATAATTTAAGCCTTAAATTATGTATTAAAATCACATAGAATCGGAACTGAATATAGTTATCTACCTAATTAGACTTTTGAATGATTTTTTTATTTGTGTTATTGTAGCCCCCTGTACACTAATAATGTGAAACTAAAATTATTTAAGTACCATTAAAATTAATGAAGATATTAAACTATTAAATATAATGTGCGAACGATAAGGGAAAGACCGAATGTGACGTCATGTTGTTAACCCTACATAAACGTTGCACAAACCTGCATACAAATATAGTTTTGCAAGATAACGATAATTTTATTTAATTTTTTGAAACTTAAATGTTTTAAAACTAATCCTAATTCTTATTTAAATTTGCTCATCTTTTTTGTTTTTCTGCGTAATGAGTCCAAAAGTAAATCAATTTAATTCATTCAAAAACCCAATTGTTAAGAGTATTTATTGTGAACTTTTATAGGATTTGCAATTCCAGCAAAATCTTAAAGCTACTCTACCAGGCAAAGCAAGATCTTTAGAATATTACTATCGAATCATCTACATGAACAATCATATCAGAATACATTTTTTATTGCTATTCTTATAACATGTTTAGTGTGAATTCTAACATCAGCGCTGCTTCTGGTGTTGAATGCTTTTCAGTTTCTCAATAAAATACCAGTTTATGATCTCGATATATAATTTTATTATCGATCGAACCTCTCGGCCCAACCGAAATAACGTTAAGTGTTTAAAGAAACGAGTTCAGCCGTTGCTTTCTATAGTTGCATTATCTTGATTCCTCGAACACAAAATCTTGCAACCACTGTGACGCATGTTTTGGTCAGTTTGTCACACTGTCGCCATACTTCACCATGGCTGGGGGTAAGACATTACTGTTAAAAGGCGCCGTCGCGTCGCCTCGCCATGACTCATAGGACTCTCCAAGCTCCCCTTTCGTTTTACAAATTTACCCCGCAACTGAGGCCGTAATTAATTCCCACACGACATTAATTTATTATATCTACCCCTCAAACATTTTGCGATAAATTCGAAACATATTCATTAACAATATTGATGTGACTAGTGAGTTCTTCAAATGTATTTTTTTCTAAGCAATTTAATACAATACTTATTATAAGCTGGATATAATAATACATAGTCCATTTTTAAATATTATAATATTAATATACATGTCAAAGACTCGCTCTCAAAAAGATATTCTATGTAGGTAAGTATAAAATATGGGCAAAATATTTTGTTTCATGTATTCGGAAAACTTGCAGCTACTTTTATTAAATCAAATTAACCGTAGTCTGGGTTATTAGACGCTACACGGTATTTCTGTAGACCAAGCAGCACGTTCTATAAGAAATTTTCCCTGCCACGTGTCATGGCTCAGACTGTATATAAAGTTACAACGAGGCACGAGCTATACATGATGTAAAAAAAACAGTAAAAAAAATTAAACATTTCTAAAATGAGAAATGGTAGTATGTACAATCATGTTATTTCAAAGCTACTGTAACTTTGGGATAATAATATGTTTATACATTTTTAAACCCCATTCATGGTTCATATATTAAGCCGATTATAGTGCGAAGAAAATGACGCGTAGAGTATTTTTTGTTTTGGCACCTCATATAAATTACTTCTCATTTTACTCAAAAACAAAAATCTAAATCTAAAATGATCACACGAAGTAAATCTTACTGCTGGGGCTCGAGGGCTCCCAGTCTTTAGGTACACACGAACGCTTTTCATTGTCCTAAGTCCTGACCAGGATTGTGACTTTCATGGAGATCTTTAATCGTGATTTGTCGCAATATGCAAAGTAATTTATAACATGAGTGCCAAAGCAAAAAATCCTCTACATCATTCTCTTCACACTATATTCGGCTTAATACATGAAGCATCATCCTGTATACATATGACCTAGGTATCTACAATGTAATAATAGCTGTCACCTATTTTGAAACTTCCATAAACCAACAAGCAACACACATTGGAAGGAAGATAATAAACTAAGTTAAAGTTTAGATGTTTCCTCATTTTACCGATACTAGAAAACTTATCAAAACGTTTATTAGTTTAACGTGAATCGTACGGACTACGGTTGTACTTACAGATGGAAGTTTGTCAAAGACGGTAAATACTTTGGACGGGAACTTCTCGGCAAATTGCCGGACAAGTTTTTACATTAGATTCACTTTGCTTATAGGAGATCAACCTTCTGTACAACAGGCTTACTCCCGAAACAATCGACAGTCAATTCAGTTCGATCTCAACGGCTTCTGGTGTTTTATTTGGAGGATTACTTTGAAACTAACCAGGATAAAGAAAATCGTTAAATCGCATCTTTTTGTACTCCCGACCATATCAATCGACTGATAAATAATCAAAATAAACAAACATCAATATATTGGGAAGTACCTACGCGACACGATCGAATCTGAATCATAATCGTATCATTTTGTAGAGTAAGGCCCCTGTATACTTACTCCCGATACAATCGAGAATCGAATCAGTTCGATCTCAACAGCTTTTAGTGTTTTATTTGGTGGATTACTTTGAAACTAACCAGAATAAAGAAAATCGTTAGATCGTAACTTTTTGTACTCCCAACCATATTAGGTAATCAACCGGAAATTAAAGTAAATAAACGTCAATTTATTCTGGTGAATGCGACACGAACGAATCAAGATCGAATCAGTTAGGAGAGTTAGGCCCCTGATCTTTCACATTTAACACACTTTTTGCGATCTGACTCATAGATCACGCGATATGACTTACACTGAGTCATATTGTCTAGAGTCATTATGAAGTTCATTATGACCTTAGACTATTACTCAGTTAAGTTTATAATATGAACTTTCTCGTGAATTATAGTATGTTAAAAAGCCTGTTAGATTCACTTGATAGTATGACTTATCTAAGTTAGTTTCATAATTCAATTGACTAAATATTTACTTTTCCACTCTATTTAAATGAGTTATTACTGAGCTATTTGAGATTACATCAGCTTGTCTGTAATTAATTACAAAACTGATTCAATCAACCTTTTTAATTTCGTTAATTATGCCTCGGCCATCTCAATCTCCAAGTGCTTCATGAGAGTTGTATTGGTGTTGGTGAATCATTGAATTTAATTGTCATTTTACATGTTTTTTTGTAACTTATAACGCTAACACTCAAATCATGTTTCTAATGGCTTTTGGGAATCGTCGTTTGTAAATCTTCTGTCATTTTCATAGAAAACTCTAGATACGTTTGTCTCTATTAGAACCTCATGTTAAAGTGGAGGATGGAGAAGTAATGATAATAATTATTATTATATGCGATTGAAATTGACGTATTTGCGTCTCAGTTAATCGTTAGACACGTGATGATTTGCAACAATCATCTAATAACCATAATAACTATAATGTGACTGCTATTTAATGATGGAATGTGGATTGATTAATGACTGTTTGGAAAATATCAGGCAGGAATATCTACTAGTCATTAATTTTAAAACAATAACAATATAATTATCTGCGCTGTCGAAGCTCGAGGGCTGGCTTCAGGCAATTGCAAAGTAAAAATAACTGTGAATTTGCACACTAGACTTAGCATTAACATTTAATAGGCACATCATTTTCTGCTCATGTAATACCTAACCACGTCTTTAATAACAAAATTACCAATAAATTGTTCATATATCATCTATAATAATAAGAATAATAGCTCCACTCACCGATTTCGATGTCGGTAGCCGATTTCATTGAAATCAGGCCAGCTACGCTGGAGTTATTTTATAGTGTGTGCGCAATACACAACGACACTCTCTCTTCCTTTTACTCATAACCCAGTGGGACGGTAAACCGACACGACTGGCGAGAAGATCAGGCGAATCCACGACCTCCGGGTCGAGAGCGAAGCTCTGAACCACTAGACCACAGAGGCGACAAAAAATAATAATAATATCTAGATACGCTCCACACCACGTCAATCTGGCTCTGTGCTAAGTATTCGAAGAGCTTGTGTTACAGGTAGACAAGAGGTCCAGACAACGTAAATATATTTGATACTTTTATACAATACACATATTTAAGATTTTTATTATATTATACACAAATTTAATAAACATTTATGACCCAAGAACTTTGAAAAGTTTTTGTTCCCTCGGCAGGATTCGAACCCGTGACCTCTCGCTCGAACACCAAGGCGCTCAACCACTGCGCTACGGAAGTCGTCGTTCATTATTGTAGACGATATATTTAAATGTAAGCTGTTGATAAAAGCCGTTGAAATAAGTATATCAGAATACGCCTATGTCGAAGTAACATAATACAAAAGTAAATTATGCATGTAGAATGTAATTGGAGCCTAACCAACATGTATGAATATGTATGGCAGCCGTCAACTGTCCTGTGCGCTCGCGTGCGGCTCCGCCTTACGACGTACACGCAACATTTGAATATAGGCAAAATATTTTATACAAATAGCTAAAAGTAAAGTACATAAATACATGTAATTTAGTACTTTCCTTTTCCCAGATTGAAAATAAATTACATTTTCAACACACTTTCATAGTAATTTGTTGCTAACTATTTTCCATTGAGATTATGTACATTTTCCATTTAACACCACACACACAGCTCACTATTGATAATAATTATTTGGCTATTTCGTTGTAACGCAAGACTCATATTGTAGTGCCGAAATGTATGCGCAATACATGTAGGTTAGGAAACAGTCCTTACTGTTTCCTCCTTTTACACTCATAATTGGGACGGTTATCCGACACGACTGACGAGAGAATACAACACACTAACGACGAGTACGTTTGTACGTTTTATATTTTCTTTGCTCTTGATAAAAATAGCATCGCCGACCCGTGAAATATCAAATTCATTGTCATGTTAAAGAATTCAGATATAAAATGTACAATGGCGAGCGACACTTAAGTGCGGATGTGAGAGGCACTCGCTGTACGCAGCATCTCAAAGTTCACCTGCCATAATACATGTGAGGATACTTTAAAATTACGACATATGATATAATATAAAATGGACAGGGTAGCTTATCTTCAAAACCTTTATAATGACAAGATAGATAGATAACAAGTTTAGGAGTAATAGAGCCGTTACGAAAAACGAAAGGTCCTGGGCTCCAATTCAAGATGTTATTACTATTTATCGCCTACGAAGTTCGAACACAAAATGTATGGAATTTGACAAAGGCTTCGCTAAATGACAGACGAATTCGCTCGATCGAAATCGAAGTTTATGTCAAATCCCATACATTTTGTTTTCAAACTTCGTAATCGATAAATAGGCATCTGAATCAGGGCCTTGGAAAACATTGCATGTAACATGATGTAACTAATAATAGTTGTACATATATTTGTAAGAAAAAACTGTTTACCTAAAGTACCTAATACTAAACTCAATATTAAATGTAAATAAAAATATTTATTAATCTTTTTCTAATTAAATTTCTACGTAAATTGTCAGTTACTTGCTCTTCGTAAAGCTTATTGATAAGAGTCTGTTTATAAGTTACTAGATGACCCGTGCCCGCTTCGTTGAGCGTGGAAACCGTGTAAACCTTCCCGGGACTTCCACGAATATTTCAAGACCAAAAATAGCCGAATCAGTTCAGCTGAGCTCGAGTTTTAGCCAGACTGACGAACAGCAATTGATTTTTATATTGAATATGTTACTCTAATGAAAAAAGAATTATTATAATCGGTCCAGTACTTTTTGAGTTAAGTCGTTACATACAAAAATACAAATCTTTCCTCTTTATAATATTAGTGCAGATAAGTGTTATACCATTCGAACTCCAGTGAAAAGGATACTCGAATATTGAATAGATTATTACTTGCTCTACATTATGTCAGGGAACGTTTTTCCACATTGTATTTCCTTGGAGATGCTGAGCAATTTCCTCTATGATGTAGCTCATCGGAGTGTGTTTTTATACCCACTTTCATATAACTATAAAAATATGTACTTTAAAATTACTTTACGTCTGGAATATATAAAAATCATTTTCTACAAATAATATATTGTTGACTGTTTAATATTCGTTTCAAAACACCAAAAACTATGTATGCAAAGTACAATCAAAAATAATTGGATACGTTTCGATTCAATGTGATAAAAATGTAACCAAAAAATTCAAATTCAACCAAAATAATGTGTCGTTGTTTTCCTTTATTGCGCGATTATTCATCATTTTAGAGTTTCTAAAGTAAACTACATAGGATGAATCAGTTCATCCGTTTGGTAGCTACGATACTACAGACAGACTGAGAGGCACAAACACACACACACTTTACAACACTGAGTGAAACAAACAAAGAACACACAACACAAAGTGAGAAACTTCTAAATTAGTCGTAGTGAAACTACGTCATCCATCATAAAATGAAAATGTTCATAAAATAAGATACTACAGGATCAAACTATGTAATTTACGAATGAAAAAAAGAATCACGCGAATCGAATCATCATCATCAATTGCAGCGTAATCGGTGAACATATCTACATAAAAAAGATCCGACCGATTTGAGAACCTCCCCATTTTTATTAAAGTCGGTAAGTCAAAAATACAGACTACGCACAGGCAATATTAAAGTCAAAAATACTCGACATAAGTCCGTCTTATTACCATAACCACTCACATATTAGAAATGCGTAGGTCACTTTATGTAAATTCAAGTGCCAGGACTCAGCTGGGTCTGAAAGTTGTTGACTGAAGAATATAAAATATTCCGTGAGGTGTAGTAATCCTGGTATTTATAGATTTGTCAGTGGGTTCTTATCCAGTAAAGGTCAAGTTTTGTTTTGGTATTTTTTAAGAGATTCGTACATTTTAATGTCAAGCACTCAAGCCTCTTTATTATTAAAACTCTGTATAGGTTGATCGTCTGGTTCTACGAAGATGAGCCTATTTATTCACTTACAATTAGTTACGACTACAGTAATCGCTAGCTTTGTATGTAAGACTATAGACATATATTTTATACATACATAAGACCACATAGACGGGCACTCCAGTTTTACATTTGACAATGTAAAGATCGGTAATACGCAGTAAATTTGCGAGATTACGGCAAACCAGTGAAAAAAATAAACGAGATATAAGTAAAAGTAGAATAATATAAATTGTTGAGTTAAAAATGCAAGATATTTCGGAATTATTTTAAAAATTAAAGCCTGTTATTGCTTGCCATCAACAGACCTACAGACCTTGGTTCGATAGGATATAATTATCGTAGTCTGATTTATCAATTATTCTCAAGATGGTGTCTATTTTTCCTTGAATATAGAAATTTAAATTGAACTAGCTGACCCGTGGCCACATCGTTGAGCATACAAACAGTATTTTTTAATAATATTTATTTTCTATATAAAAGAAGAAAAAGAAGATGTATACTTAATCCCGTCCTTATTCCCTATATCAGTCCACGCATAATATTTATTGGGTACATCATCTCTGATCAAACGAACCCACCGTCGGACTGTAATCTTCTCTCTAAATTAATTGTGAGGTTCCACTATCAGACGCCTCCGTGGTGTAGCGGTTCTGAGCTTGGCTCTTGACTCGGAGGTCGCGGGTTCGAATCCCGCCGAGGGAACAAAAAGCTTTAAATGTTCCTGAGTCTTGGATGTGTATTAAATTTGTGTATTAAAATAATAATAATTTTAAACAAAAAAAAAACCGACTTCAAAAGGTAAACTAAAAAGAAAAAAATAAATTTACTTTGCACAAAGTAATACTTATTTTCACTTAAGTAAATAAATTTATTCTATAATTTTGAAGTCGGTGCCAAGTCCAGCGTTCTATCATAATTTGTTTTCATTTAATTTTAGTTTGTAAGCCTAACTAAGTACTTTGGTAGGTACATAAAATATAGTAATAGTTACATTGATAGTTGTATATTTTTTTCTGATTCTTTTATATAGGTAGTAACTTGATATAGGTACTTGGCACCGACTTCAAAATTATAGAATAAATTTATTTACTTAAGTGAAAATAAGTATTACTTTGTGCAAAGTAAATTTATTTTTTTCTTTTTAGTTTACCTTTTGAAGTCGGTTTTTTTTTTGTTTAAAATTATTTTATTTTAAGATTTTTAGTTATGGGTAGACTGAGTAGGGATATTTAGGTACCGCAAGAGCAGCGCAAAAATTATATATATCAAGTTGATTGACTATAAAATGATATGCAAATTTTAATAATATCAAAGTCGGTACCAGCCAAACTGAATATGATTTCTATATAACTCTTTTATTATTTTTAGTCGATTTACATTTTTTTATTTGGCTTAAAACAATTTTTTCCCTTTTTATTATTAACCTATTTCGTCATATTGTTATGATAGTATACCTATGGATACCTACTATCTGGTGAAGACAGAGGTGGTGTTGAGTACTGTAATTGATATAGTGGCATCGCTTAAAGTATGCTTGCAGTACTTTAAGCGATGTCGTAATTTCCAAACGTATAACTTCAAAGACTAAGCAGTCCTGTATGCCTGTTTCTGATCTATGCGGTATACCTTGATAGTTGATTCAAAATTATGTTTGTTTTTAGACGGATATTAGCATATCGAGTAACATAAGCATGTTACTCGAAAAAAATACAAAATTACTATGAGTGTTCCTATAAATTTCGAGGAGTTCCCTCGATTCCTCACGACACCATCATCAGGCATGCACTTTGATAACTATGAGACCAAGTTCGACTGTAATTGACGTAGTGGCGTATGCTTGCATTTCTTTAAACAACGCTGAAATCTTCAAACGTGTATCTCTAATGACTCAGAAGTTCTGTTCACTACTTTAGGTCCAGGATATGGTGCAAAATCTTACTATTTGGTAACATATGCTTGGGCTACTTCAGAAAAAATCAAAATCGATATATGTTTCCATATAAATTTTGAGGAGTTCCCTCGATTCCTCACGACACCATCATCAGGCATGCACTTTGATAACTATGAGACCAAGTTCGACTGTAATTGACGTAGTGGCGTATGCTTGCATTTCTTTAAACAACGCTGAAATCTTCAAACGTGTATCTCTAAGGACTCAGAAGTTCTGTTCACTACTTTAGGTCCAGGATATGGTGCAAAATCTTACTATTTGGTAACATATGCTTGGGCTACTTCAGAAAAAATCAAAATCGATATATGTTTCCATATTTTGAGGAGTTCCCTCGATTCCTCACGGATCCCATCATCAGGTCACCACTTTGGTAAACACTGGTACAACACTGTAATTGACGTAGTGGCGTATGCTTGCATTTCATTAAACAACGCTGCAATCTTCAAACGTGTATCTCTAAGGACTCAGAAGTTCTGTTCACTACTTTAGGTCCAGGATATGGTGCAAAATCTTACTATTTGGTAACATATGCTTGGGCTACTTCAGAAAAAATCAAAATTGATATATGTTTCCATATAAATTTTGAGGAGTTCCCTCAATTCCTCACGGATCCCATCATCAGGTCACCACTTTGGTAAACACTGGTACAACACTGTAATTGACGTAGTGGCGTATGCTTGCATTTCATTAAACAACGCTGCAATCTTCAAACGTGTATCTCTAAGGACTCAGAAGTTCTGTTCACTACTTTAGGTCCAGGATATGGTGCAAAATCTTACTATTTGGTAACATATGCTTGGGCTACTTCAGAAAAAATCAAAATCGATATATGTTTCCATATAAATTTTGAGGAGTTCCCTCGATTCCTCACGGATCCCATCATCAGGTCACCACTTTGGTGACAATGGGACCAAACGGGAAGCACCACCTTTCAAATAAAAAAAAAATCATCCAAATCGGTTCACCCAGGCGAAAGTTCTGAGGTAACAAACATAAAAAAAAAAAAAAAAAAAAAAAAAAAAAAAACATACAGACGAATTGAGAACCTCCTCCTTTTTTTGGAAGTCGGTTAAAAATCTTAAATATGAGTATAGTATTAAAGTATTAAATATATTTCCGTTGTCTGGTACCTGTAACACAAGTTCTTCGGATACTTAGCATGGGGCCAGATTGACGTGGTGTGAAGCGTCCATAGATATTATTATTATATTATTATTATTACTATAATGTACACTAATGTAAGGAAGCCAATTTCTGCTAATGTTAACTAATAACTATGTATTTGCACTTTGCTTCGGCTTAAATAAATAACTACAACATAATATATTTATGAAATATTTACGCAGCAAATTTACACATTATTGCTAGAAATAATTAAATATTGAACACTTCCAAGAACGGATAATATTGCGTAAGCAGTCGTACTCGAGAATAAGTTTTGAGTTTTTTCCTTATGTTAGAAGGCGGAAAAAACATTCATTTCGATACTTGTGTAATGGCTATCCTATCGTAAAAGTTACCTTTATAGAAGATTCCATTTCTTTTATAAGGGCATATAAAACTAGGAAACAGATTGAAAATTATATTTTCATTCGTTTATCCAAGTGGTAAAATATATTTTCGTGCCATTGGATTACTTGCGATATTTTTCAGCTTGTTACTCGTTACATAGTAGTTATAGCATTTTACATTTTTCTATCAGCACATATGTTTTTATCAGCAATTGCGTAAAAATAAGTGTAAGTAAGGTAGGTGCGATTTCAATTCTAAGGAAAAAGACAACAAACATAGGACAGTTTAACTTTCGTTTTCAAAAAGGAAGTAGAACTTACATACATAATAAAATATTAGAGTATTAGTACATTTTTTCAATGGGTCGATTTAATGGGCTGTACCAAATAAAACTAATTGATCGTAGCAAACAGTTCATAATCTCTTGTGATCCTTTGTAGGCGGTTCGGTTCGCGGACAAGGTGAGATCATAGATTCGTAAAAAGAAATCAAATTAATTGAATCCAACCTTCGCAGCTGCCTCGTACGTGTCTTATTTTAATGATCCACGTATGGCAGGCAAAAAATTACTGATTACACAATTACATGCTTATCAACATATCATACATGTCCAATTTTTTGTACGCCGATTAATATTACAATAATTAGCATATTTGATATTCATTTCAATTTTCGTCTTCTGTGGCGCAGTGGTTTCGTTTCTAAAGCGTCAAGGCGTAGGTTGCAAGTTCGAATGCCGCTCAACGGACAAAAGGGAAAATAACTTTAAATAAAATTTAAGTAACCCTCTAATTGGCAAGTTGTGAGCGAACTAGTGATGAATTGTAGCTAGCTTACAAAGAAACAAGTCAAACTTATTTAAACACCCTTTTATTCGTTGGGGGTTAAAAATCAATATTGTTAGTATCGCTAGAACTCGAGAATGGCTTAACCGATTCGGCTATTTTTAGTCTTGAAATATTCGTGGAAGTCCAGGGATGGTTTAAACGGTTTGTATGCTCAACGAAGTGGGCACGCTTCAGCTAGTCTATCTTCTATATTCTTCTCTTATATATAAAAATGAATTGCTGTTCGTTAGTCTCGCTAAAACTCAAGAACGGCTGAACCGATTGGGCTATTTTTGGTTTTGAAATATTCATGGAAGTTCAGAGAATTTATATCATCATAAGATAAATTCTATACATATCCAGAAGCGATTCGTATTTCGGCAATCATTAGTAAACAATGACTTGTCAATGCCGTGACATATTTTTTGTAAGCACATCAGGTACGGCAGTCGAGATGGTATCACCAATTTTGCATTGAAGAGATCTAGGATAACACTAACTAGTCGTACCTTTTGTCTTCTATGAGATTTTTTCACGCGTGAAAAATCATCATCATCATCATATAAGCAATGGCGTCCACTAGATAGACTTCCCCAAAGTATTTCATGGTAGGTAGTTGCCTATACTCGCCACTAGGGTTCAGAACCGGGATTTCCCGGTACCGAAAATCCCGGGATTTCCCGGTTCTTTGACTACTGTTATAGAACCGGTTCTCAACGCAAAAGAACCGGGATTTTCGGTATTTTCGGGATTTTTTTTACCTCAACAAAAAATAAACGCAACGAGCTTAGAAAAGTACTTTTGTATTTTAATTACACATTGTGGCATGTCATGTTAAAGGTTAATATATTTATTGCTATACAATGATTAAAATATCGTTATACAGTCACTTCCATTAAAGTTTTACATAGATATAAACAATTTTTATAAACGTGAGTAATATAATATTACTAGCTTTGGCCCGCGGCTTCGGGCGTGTGGAATTATTGTATTCGTAGCAAAAAGTTCTTTACTTGTAATATTTCCGAAGTAATTTTATTTTGTAGCAAGTAAGGCAGATCATTAATGTAAACTAAGAAGATGGATGGTCCCAATATAGAACCCTGGGGAACTCCTATATGTTTACTTTTGAAGGCAATGAATTTATGCCGTTTATTTGAACACATTGTTGTCTATCTTCCAAGTATGATTTCATAAGATCGAGCTTTATTCTTTATGCCGTAATGCTCAAGCTTCAAAAGCAGTGTTACGTGATTCACGCAATCTAAGGCTTTTGAAAGGTCATAAAAAATGCCGATGGCAACTTGTGATTTCTCTCAAGCATCATATGTGCTTTAAGAGAGCGACACCAGCGTCAGTAGTGCAATGTCCTTTGGTGAGGCCATACTGTTTGGTCGTGTAAGATTTTGTTCATGGTAAAATGATAAAACAACTAATTTTTGACTTAGCATTATCTTTTCGAATACTTTGCTTAGAAGTGGTAAGATGGAAACGGGTCTAAAATTGTTAGGGTCTTTACTATTACCAGATTTTAACAATGCTATAACTTTGCTAAATTTCAACAAATTCAGAAACACTCCCTGATCTACACAATCATTAGAAATAACGGCTAGATATGGAGCTATAGTTTTTATAATGGATTTGCACATTTTACTATACATACCCCAAAGATCTTCTGTCAATTTAATCTAAATTTCATTAAATGTTTTTACAACCGGCCTTACGGCCTTATATGAATAAAACTAAATTCTATTGGACAGATTGAGACATTCTTTTTGAGTTAAAAAATGGCATCAGAACACGAATTTAAACATTCCGTGATTTTAATGGAATATTTGAAAAAAAAATCTACAAATTCCTGCGCCACAATATATTTAAAGATAATTTTATTATATTCGGCTTGGTAACAAGCCGAATATAGTGTGAAGATAATGACGCGTAGAGCATTTTTTGTTTGGGCACCTCATATAAATTACTTTGCCATCTTTTTGGCCAGTAAAACTCACATCGATATTACATTCAAAGGGTAAAACTTACTTTACAATATTTGCGTTTAAAATTTTAATTTCTGTCCAAACATTATACCGCATTTCATGTGATTGGCTAAGCAGAAAAATATTTTTAAAATGTTTTATCCATACTTAATATTATTTCAAACGTGAAACTAACGGTGTCTGTTACTTTAAGAGTCATGAATTGTTTTACCGATTTGGTTTAATTTTGGTACGGCGATAAGTTTATAATAAATAGGACTTATCAACGCCGAGGCAAAACTACCGAGCAAACTAGGATTCAACGTCACGTATATAACGTGACGTAAAATATAATTACTCATACTTAAACTTATAAAACTCCTCAGTTTTGGTTGGGTTTTTTGTACTACACAGTATTTTACAATATTATAAGTTTTAATAGATTTACACCGGTAAAATAGTTTTTTGGCTCATGATAGATCGTATATTATAATATGCAATGTTTTATTTACCTATTCAAAAGTAATAACTTTCCAAAAGTGGGAGGGAATCTGCTTAGTGTGCCTTATAGGCTGGCAAATCGTTATACATAATATACGCCACGGAAAAAAATATTGTAGTGCGTATGATCTGGCCAGAAACTGAATAGTGGATAGTCATATGATTATTGGTATAACATTATCTTAATCATACTGTAGCCATAGAGTTATTTGATAAAGAACTTTTTGTTACGAATACTATTTTACGCGCCCGAAGCCGTGGGTTAGAGCCCTAATATTAGAGACGTTAAATTCAAAATATATAAATATATTTTGAATTTAACGCAAACGCATTGTATAGCAAATTAATGTATCATACTTTAACTTGACATGCCAAAATGTGTGATTTATTTATAAAAAGTAGTTTTCGAAGCCATTGTATTTGTTTTAGTCAAGTAAGAAAAAAATCACGAAAATACCAAAAATCCCGGGAAATCCCGGGAATTCCCGGTTCTGACTAGTGCCGGTACCGAAAATCCCGGTTCCTAAAACTTTACCGGTTCTCGATACCCTACTCGCCACGCGTTAGCGGACGTCACAGATAATAACCAGGAATGAAATGGATATGAAATTTCGGATACGGATATTAAATTATTTCGGATTATCCGTTTGTTTCGGATAATTTCGGTTACGGATATTACATTTCGGTTTCCTTTTTACAGTACCAAAACTTTAATTTCGGATTCGGTGACGGTTATGGATATTTTTAATATCGGATATCCGATAGTTTCGGTTACGGTTACGAAGCTCCCTAAAATCCCTTATAATAACAATGTCCGGGGAAACGATGCTGCCCATTTCCAGGTATATACAAGGTGTAAAATAAATGAGTGATAAACGTGTGCTATGTGCGTGAGTCCCGTATATAGTTTACTGTGAAAGTACCAGCGCTGAAAGAGGTACTTTTTACTTATTGTATGGGCAAATTTATTATGTTGAGGCATTTCTTCTAGTAACTTCAGTCAAAAGTAAGAGCTTTCGTGGTCTAGTGTTTCAGAGCTTCGCTCTCGACCCGGAGGTCGTGGGTTCGATTCCCGCGTTGGAAAAAATGTTGTTTTGAAGTTTGGTTAGGACAATGCAGGCTGATCACCTGATTGTCTGACAAGAAAGATGATCCATGCGTCGGATGGGCATGTAAAAAGTCGGACCTGGGCCTATTCTCTCGCCAGTCGTGTCGGTTTACCGTCCCACTGGGTTATGAGAGTAAAAGGAAGAGAGAGTGCTTCTGTGTATTGCGCACACACTTGGGCACTATAAAATAACTCCGGCGTAGCTGGCCTGGTTTCAATGAAATCGGCTACCGACACCGAAATCGGCGAGGGGAGCTATTATTATTATAGTATACTCTACATCGGAGGCACTACATAGGAGGCACACTCTGCGGTGTCACTGTGGTGAAAGATATAACTATTAATCATATAATTGTTATTGTAATTGAAGCCACGTGATTCAGTAGTTGGAGATTGTCTCTGAGTTCCAGAGGTCATGGGTTCGGTTCCCGCGTCTGAATGCAAGCTTTTTCTAGCAATTGTCTGAGAATAATTTGATCCATGCGTTGATGAGCAGGTAAAAGTAGGTCCTGAGATCTCTCGCCAATCTCTTATCCGTCACACAGGGCTTAGTAAAGAGTGCTATTGTGTATTGCATACACAATTGGCACTATAAAATAACTTCTGCGAAACTATTCAGTTTTCAATTAAACCGGCCAACGTCGAAGAAATCAGCTGGGCAGCAATAATAATAATAATATTTATTAATTTTTGGCTATTATTAAAATGTAATAGTAAAACAACCTCCGTAGCGCAGTGGTTGATCGCGATGGTGCTCGAGCGACAGTTCGCGGTTCGAGGGAACAAAAAATTTTCAATGTTTCTGGGTCATGTGTGTATAGTATAAAAGTATTAAATATATTTCCGTTGTCTGGTACCTGTAACACAAGTTTTTCGGATTTTGTGCTAAGCACGGGGCCAGATTAACGTGTGAAGTGTCCATAGATATTATTATTACACCTACATTTTGCATTGTAACGTCAGCCTGAATAAATATTTTGACTGCAGAAGTTCGTCTCTTTGCGTCCTGTACAAACCTTGCGAGCGCCGAGTGAACCCGTCTCCCGACCTATAAAACACAACTGCTAGCTGACGAAGCTAAATTCGGATATTCAAGGGTCGTTCTGAAAGCGTAATAAACTTAAGTATTTCAGCATTTTTCTATGATTATGCCACTTTATATGACATATTAACTTCTAACTTTATAGTCCGTTTGCCCGTCACAGAAGAGTGTAGTAAGATCAACAATGTCAGGATATCTTCCACTTTAGTAGATAAGTTCATAAACTTCCTGACATAAATGTATGCGGATCGGTGTTTTATTCAGAATATTTTATTATGATTTATACTAGACGTTGCCCGTGACTTCGCGCAGAAGAAACTGTACATTTTCTCGCGATTAAAAGTAGTCTATGTCCTTCCACGTAGTATGGAAGAAACTGCTTTGAATAGAAAGCCCGCCAATTTCAACAGTTTTTTATTTTGTAATTTTGGTCAAATAAATAATTCTTATTGTTATTATTATGTATCTGTGTCAAAGATCATCGTTATCGGCCCCGTAGTTTCCTCTTTATAAGACAGTTTATCTTTTTTTAGCTGTTCCCGCGAATTCGTTCGCGTGGTTTTTTAATAACTTAAACCGTTTATGCAGTGCACGCAACGAAAGTCCCCAAATGTGAATAATTTTCCCCGTTTTTGCAACCTCTGACGCTTCGCTCCAATTGGTCGCAGCGTAATCATATATCGCCTAAAGTTATACTTCCTCTATAAATGGACTATCCAACAAAAAAAAGACTTTTTCAAATCGGCCCAGTAGTTCCTGAAATTAGCGCGTTTAAACAAACAAACAAAAAAACACTTCCGCTTTATAATACTAGTATAGATAAGGATCGGTTATTCAGTATAGTGACAATACAGAAGAGACTTGACCATGAGAATTATTCACTCACTCTACGGACGAACAATTTACCTACGCGCGAGCCGGCGCGGCGACCCAGAGTACATATATCACCAAAGGATTTAATTAGGCCGATTAGTGCTGTCATCGGCTGTCGACGTGACGAGCGTGCTGACGAGGCCTGGGAGTTTGGATAGTATTAGCGCCATATTGCTAGGCTATATACGGCTAGGCGGCTAATCTTAGTTAGTTACTCGGCTAGCAATATGGCCGGTTGCAAATGAGGCGAGCCTGAATATTGCATAAAATCCTATAGGACCACCAACACATTTAAAGGTGTTAAATAGATATTATATGGACAGTGATAACAGCAATATTTCGCTCTCGACCCTTGTCGTGGGTTCGATTCCCGCGTTGGAACAACAAAAAATGTTGTTTTCAAGTTTGGTTATACAATGCAGGCTGATCACCTGATTGTCTGACAAGAAAGATGATCCATGCGTCGGATGGACATGTAAAAAGTTTGTCCTGCGCCTGATCTCCCGCCAGTCGTGTCGATTGTCCGTCCCACTGGGTTATGAGAGTAAAAGGAAGGGAGAGTGTCTTTGTGTATTGCGCGCACACTTGGGCACTATAAAATAACTCCTGAGTAGCTTACTCTTCGTAACTTCGGCGTAGCTGGCCTGGTTTCATTTAAATCGGATACTAACACCGAAATCGGTGAGGGGAGCTAATAATATGAAATAGATACCAGAGGCAAAGGCTGGCTCGAGAGGGAAGCCCTGTATAATATGCAGCCTATACAGGCTTGTTTCATGGTTCATATATTAAGACGAATTAGTGTGAGGAAAATGACGCGTGGAGCATTTTTTTTGTTTCGGCACCTCATATAAATTAGTTAATATAACTCAAAAAAAATCAAAGGTTTAAAATGACCACATGGAGTGAATCTTACTATGTTGAGGCTCGCTCCTAGTCTATAAACACAAACGCACTAGTCGTTGACTTAAGACCTGACCAGGATTGAAACTCAACTGTTTCGTGCCTTTTATGGAGATCTTTAATCGTGATTTTACGCGTTATGATAAGTAATTTATATGAGGTGCCAAAGCAAAAAATGCTCTACGCGTCCTTCTCTTCACAATATATAATACTTGGCTTGATATATATACCATAAGTCACCCCGTATATTAGGTACGTATTCGGATGAGTTGTTCAAAAGATAGGAGTGAGTCAAGGTAATAGGAATGGAATTAAAGGAAGCCCACACCAAGTGCAGATACAGAACCATATTATATAAAAAGTTTAAGAGTTCTGATAGTTGGATATTATATGTTCAGCATCATAACACCAATTTAAGATAGCAGATACAATACAGCAGCTAACGAACCTAAATATAAAAAGATCTAGAACCACTAACTAATACGCATTACATGGTCGTGTGTATTAGATTTTATCGAAATTCTAAATATACGACTAATTACATCGTTGGTAATTACGCCTTGATTCTCATACTGATAGAGGCTATCACAAAATAATGGAAGGTTTATTGAAGTGTACGAGAGCGATCGAAATATTGTTAAAGTCCACTCACTGATTAGATTCTGATGTAACTAACGCTCAACTGAAATTTCTTGCTAAAAGTTCCTGTAGTTTCAGAGTGTCTTTGTGAAATAAAATGATCACACACAATAAGAACGTATCTTCGAAATATTACCTATATTCAAAACCTTACCAAAACTCTTGAAGAGTATAGTATCGAAATATTGCTAGCAATATTATCACCATCAGTTTAAAAGTGCTGATCCTACAGGATATAAAACACCATTGAATATTAAACCGATTACAGATGCAAACTGATCATCCGCTTTTAGCAGTTTCATACTGCCACCTGATTGGAAAGCGCTTGCTGCTTATTATGATGATGAGTCGAATAATGAAAAAGCCGCGATAATAAAGT
Organism: Celastrina argiolus; assembly: GCA_905187575.2. Classification (NCBI taxonomy): domain Eukaryota; kingdom Metazoa; phylum Arthropoda; class Insecta; order Lepidoptera; family Lycaenidae; genus Celastrina; species Celastrina argiolus. The sequence goes on from LR994585.1 coordinate 8,995,098, forward strand.
CATAAATATGTAATACCATTAAGCTTCCTGATCTCCTGTGCGTAAATTATTCAGCATGCAGCTATTTCCCGCAGCTGCTGCTCGTCACGGTACGGCAGCCATCAGCGGCGCTGACGTCATCCGCCAGTTTACATCTAATAAAAGACGTCTGGAATTCACAGATGGAAAATATTTACCTTACACCAGCACTGATATTTCGGCTTCCAAAAATATTGATTTGATCTCATTCAGACGATCATTAAATAGTTGTTTCTTGCATGTATGTATCATGCGGAAAGTTTTTCACTTATATTTATTTGAATTTACATACATAAATTACATATTATACTTTTAATTTAGGAAAACCTCCAACAAGACCTACGTTTTAAAATAATAAAGCCACACGAGTGCCAGTAAAAAAGTGACTACAGTTTTTGTAAAATAGAGAATGCTACGACAATATATTTTATATAAAAATGAATTGCTGTTCGTTAGTCTCGCTAAATCTCGAGAATAGCTGAACCGATTCGGCTATTTTTAGTCTTGAAATATTCGTGGAAGTCTAGGGAAGGTTTAAATGGTTTGTTTGCTCAACGAAGTGGGCACGCTTCAGCTAGTCTATCCTCTATATTCTTCTCTTATATATAAAAATGAATTGCTGTTCGTTAGTCTCGCTAAAACTCAAGAACGGCTGAACCGATTGGGCTATTTTTGGTTTTGAAATATTCATGGAAGTTCAGAGAATGTTTAAACGGTTTTTTTTATGTTCAACGAAGTGGGCACGGGTCAGATAGTTTTTTATATATTTTGATTGTAAATATTTAAACGAATCAGTAGGTAGGCATCATATAATAGATGCGACGTGCACAAAACATATTTGTAAAGTTTATTGTAAATAAAATATTTTGAATTGAATTGAAGTAGTTTAGACGCTACTAAACCTACATACATACTACATAGACATTTTGGCTTCACTGTAGTCGGATAAAAAAGAAATTCGTGGTACGAATTACCAAACGTTATTGAAACACTAGATCAAACTGTCTAGGGGTGTTTCGTAATTCTATTAATACTGTAGCATGGCAAACCGTTTATTAAAATGAAACTTGGTCTGGCATGGAACTAGGAAGATTAATCGTCCTGAATACGAAGTTATGTAAAGCGCGGAGCCCTATCTTGGCATCCGTCCAATCACTTGTCTCCCTTTATTTCGCTGCGACATAAGCTAGGTAATGCTGACGTCCTCTGTTTCGATGTCAATTAATTCAGACCTTTTGTGATTCCACTTCGGTATTTGAAAGTTTTAAACTTCACAGATCATTCATTCAAGTTGTAGTAAAATATTTAAACTATTATTAGTATTTAAATGGTGATTCGTAGGAAAAAAGTGTATGAACAATTGCTGTAGATAATTGCATGATGAATATTTTTGTTTCACCTATTTTTATGATAAAATCTTAAAATAAAATAATTTTAAACAAAAAAAAAACCGACTTCAAAAAGTAAACTAAAAAGCAAAAAATAAATTTACTTCGCACAAAGTAATACTTATTTTCACTTAAGTAAATAAATTTATTCTATAATTTTGAAGTCGGTGCCAAGTTTAGCGTTTTTTCATATTTTTTTTTCATTTAATATTAGTTTGTAAGCCAGTACTTTGGTAGGTACATAATATATAGTAATAGTCACATTGATAGTTGTATATTTTTTTCTGATTCTTTTTTTCTGTGATTGCCTACATATATTTAGTAATTTGATATTGTAGTAAGGTTGTTGAAGTACTTACTTGGCACCGACTTCAAAATTATAGAATAAATTTATTTACTTAAGTGAAAATAAGTATTACTTTGTGCGAAGTAAATTTATTTTTTGCTTTTTAGTTTACTTTTTGAAGTCGGTTTTTTTTTTGTTTAAAATTATTTTATTTTAAGATTTTTAGTTATGGGTAGACCGAGTAAGGATAGGTACTTACCGCCAGAGCAGCAATATATATCAAGTTGACTATAAAATGATATACAAATTTTAATAATATCAAAGTCGATACCAGCCAAACTGAATATGATTTCTATATAAATCTTTTATTATTTTTAGTCGATTTACATTTCTTTATTTGACTTAAAACATTTTTTTACCGTTTTAATATTTACCTATTTCGTCATATTGTTATGATAGTCCCTATATATAGATACCTACTATCTGGTGAAGACAGAGGTGGTGTTGAGTACTGTAATTGTTATAGTGGCATATGCTTGCAGTACTTTAAGCGATGTCGTAATTTCCAAACTTATAACTTAAAAGACTAAGCAGTCCTGTATGTCTGTTTCTGATCTATGTGGTATACCTTGATAGTTGATTCAAAATTATGTTTGTTTTTAGTCGGATATGCTTATGGTACTCGAAAAAAATACAAAATTACTATGAGTGTTCCTATAAATTTCGAGGAGTTCCCTCGATTCCTCACGACACCATCATCAGGCATGCACTTTGATAACTATGAGACCAAGTTCGACTGTAATTGACGTAGTGGCGTATGCTTGCATTTCTTTAAACAACGCTGAAATCTTCAAACGTGTATCTCTAAGGACTCAAAAGTTCTGTTCACTACTTTAGGTCCAGGATATGGTGCAAAATCTTACTATTTGGTAACATATGCTTGGGCTACTTCAGAAAAAATCAAAATCGATATATGTTTCCATATAAATTTTGAGGAGTTCCCTCGATTCCTCACGGATCCCATCATCAGGTCACCACTTTGGTAAACACTGGTACAACACTGTAATTGCTGTAGTGGCGTATGCTTGCATTTCTTTAAACAACGCTGCAATCTTCAAACGTGTATCTCTTAGGACTCAGAAGTTCTGTTCAGTACTTTAGGTCCAGGATATGGTGCAAAATCTTACTATTTGGTAACATATGCTTGGGCTACTTCAGAAAAAGTCAAAATCGATATATGTTTCCATATAAATTTTGAGGAGTTCCCTCGATTCCTCACGGATCCCATCATCAGGTCACCACTTTGGTGACAATGGGACCAAACGGGAAGCACCACCTTTCAAATAAAAAAAAAATCATCCAAATCGGTTCACCCAGGCGAAAGTTCTGAGGTAACAAACATAAAAAAAAAAAAAAAAAAAAAAAAAAAAAAAAAAAAAAACATACAGACGAATTGAGAACCTCCTCCTTTTTTTGGAAGTCGGTTAAAAAGTTACCGTTTAGCTGGAAAACTCCAAAAACCGATTTTTGCAACATTTGACCTTGAATAACTTTTTTTCCACAAATTGGGTATTAATAGGGTACCCAATATTCATGCCAATTTTTAGCGAGGTGCGAATTAATGTAACCTTACCCCTATTTTTGAAGCTAATTTGACTGGACTATATTACAAGATTTAACTACTTTCATCCTATGTGTAATGAAAAATATGATACCCACTTCATCTAATGGAATTGAGATTTCACATACGTTTGTACGTTGCATGACAATGCAGCTACCTAATGAGGTGGAAGGTTGCCATAGGAACCCAGCAATAAGCCGACATAAACCTATCGAGTTTGGAATCGTTTGATTTCTTTGACGAGTACTTTACATTTATAATGGTATTCAGGGTTTGATGATAAATCCTGTTCATATACTTTTTGTTTTAATAATAATTTTTATTTCTTTGTTACAGATAAATGACACCATTAGAAACACTCAACCTGGCCATTTGGGTAATTATACTTAATTACTAATCACATTTTAATATCATAATTTCACTTTTGTGTAACGATGTTTCGGTGTGAATGTAAAACAATAGTGAATAGAAGATACATTTGTAATATGTGCTATCTTTTTAACACATCTTAGATATTCTAATTATTCAACCATCAAAAGTTAAAATGGTCCAATGGGTTGAAAACTAGATGTTTCCCGCTACTTCGTATGCGAAAAAATAATTCCGCAGTAACCGTACCATGTTCTGCAGTAAAAAGTAGCGTACCTATGTGTTAATCCAGCATGTAAGCTACTACCATACCAAATTTCATCAAAATCCCTTTCGTAGTTTTTGCATGTAATAGTAATAAGTATCCATACTTTTTTTATTTCTTTCATTCATACTTAGAAACTTTCGAGTTTGTAATATTAGTATTATTTACGCTGAAACAAAATATCTGACGCTAAGCTGGTGCAGTATGATCGGAATACGGAAGACCGGAGAACATTTAGAGCATTGAGAATAGAACTCTGGGGTAATACAAAAGAGTTGCAAATCAAATACACGAGTTGTCGAATCTGAAATTGTGATTTGACTCGGTGCTCGTGTATTATCTATATCCAATGGTTCAGCCTCGATATTAGGGTTGTATTGGACTTCGACAGTTGTCTAATTTTAAACATGGTGTTATTCTGTTGATGTCGAAATCAAAATATTTTTGATTTCGACATCAACAGTTTGATTTCGAATGAAATTTAACAAGCTATTTTCGGAAAGTCAACAAATAGGCTACCACCTATTCAGTCCTAGACCGCCGAGAAGAACCGGCGTAAGAAACTCGGACGGGCCCATCTTTTAGCATAAAGGTGGAAAATTGTTCTTTTTAAAAAGTGTAAATATAATTATTACATAAAGTACATTGAGGTAGCCTTGCATGTGGCCATCTTATTCCCGAGGTGTGCAATCGTCAATAAAATATATCTCAAGCATCGCGATTAAAATTACAGAACTGTCAAATTACATTCTAAACCCAATATCGATCCATTAATGAGTAGTATAGGCCTAGAGTTCATTGTCATTTACATTTTACATGATATTATTTTAAAGCAATTCACTCTCTATACGATGTTCAGAATGTACGATGTGTTTATTTTAAATATTTACAGTGGCAACAACGTTTAAACTTTACCCTAAGACGACCCTAAGTCGAAGCGGGGTGGTTCTGCACGGTCATTGACTTGAACCTAACAAGAACCTGTACAATAAAGCGCAGTATAGCGCTGTAACGCGAACGTGAAAACATCATTTATTTAATCTAGCTCGGGTTTTCACAGCATAAATTAAGTTTATAGTATAAGCTAGCTTTTGTCCGCCACTCGATCCGCGAGCTCATACAAATAGAAAGGGGTCTTAATAGGTTCCCCCCTCCTTTTTACCACGTTAGAGTTAATACTTTAATAAAATATGAAATAGTTAAGTGTTTCAACAATTATTAAAAAATATATATAAATAGTTTATTATGTTGAAGTAGATTGGTCCAAGACAGCACATTATCTCACACTAGGATCGCACAGTTGTCAGATCGGTCTAACAGACAGCGTTTTTTTTGTCATGAATATCGTTTTTTAAAGTTTTTCATTTCAGTTCATTCCTTAGCTGAAGTTTGAAATTGCGAACGGACGATCATGTGTTTTATACGTTGGAATTACGATTTGAATTTATTAATATTCATATCAAATCTTTTTTAAATGTAATGTAGCAGTATTGTTTAGATTTTAGTTTTTAAAATTGTGCAGTAGGTACTTAGTACAGACTTTTTGTCTGACGTAAAAGTTGGACTATTACATGATTGTAATAAACGTGCATTCATTACTACCCATATAAGGAGGTTATTTACAGGTGTATGTTCTATTTTTTACATACAAAAAGTTGTTCACCGACTATCGCTCTTACATAAAAATAAAAAACTAGACTTTTAAATATCTGGAAATTGAAGATGCTTTAGGTCCTAATAAGCTATGGTATTGAAATTCTTAGGCTATAAACGCAACTTAGGACATACAAATCTTGACCTAATGACTACTAGAGCCACTCAGTATGCTCTTGTTAATGTAATTACTAAAACTTTAATCAAGTACGCAAGTATCAGAAATAGCCTAAAATTTTTTTTTTTGCAAAAAATTCTAAATCGAATTCCAAATTAAAAAAAAATTACAAATGCACTAGGTTTTCGAAGGTTCCGCTTGATTTCTCTGAGAAATTGTCAATTTATCATCAATCCCGATTTCCCTAGAAGAGAAAGATCGGTAATTTACAAACAAAACTGATAAATAATCAACAAAGTTGTCCGCGAACACGCATAATATATACGTTCAAATTGAGAAACCTCCTTTTTTGAAGTCGGTTTAAAATAACAAGTAGGAAACGTAATTTGTAGTATCAATAGAGCCGACGCGACGTGCAACTCACGATGTAGCGAGACAACTCGGTTAGTCGCGACTCCAAGTTATATCGTCCCCGCCGGAATACACGAAATAAGGTAGAAAACAATAAGAATAGCTGCACAACTGTATTCGGTATTAAAACTATTTGACCGAATACCGAATTTTGTTATTATTTTTGAAGTGATAACATAAGTGATGGCATCAGACATGTTTTTTATTTTTTGCCGAATACTTTTACAACTAGACTTGCCAGGATCGATAACATCAAAGCAGATTTAATACATTGTGATCAATCAGTACACGAGGGAGTACGAAACGCCAAGGGATTAACTTAGAAAAATGTTGTCCATGTTTATATTTTATTCTATTCTAAATAACACAACAGAATTTTAAATACTCAGAAATATACACAAATCTATAATCCAGCTCATGATATATTAGAAATGGGACAGAGAGCTTTTGCTTGACTCAAGATTCTTACGTGAAAAATCTTAAAAAATAACAAGCATACGCTTGACATGTTTGTGTTAGGCCTTTAATCATTATTAATTATAATTAATCGTATTTCATATACGAGAACAAAACGCATTCATTATATTCATAACTGAGGAACGCGCCATAATTTCCTATGGTGAAGCTGTCTACTCTCACCAAAAACAGGTGAGCGACCCTTATGGCGCAATGCGGCATGCCGCATATTTATGGAACGACCGAATATTCGGATCCGGACCGATTGGAGGTCTAATGTTTCTTTGCAACACTAATAAAAATAGTTCCCAGCATACGTCGGAAATGGCGGGCAAATTACGTGACGAAATTAAACATTCCGGGACATTGTCGTTAGAATAATTGAGAGCTCCCGCTGTCCGAGTCTGAATGGACGCATGCAAGTGCCGACTGCCCCGTGCATTCATTACTACCCATATAAGGAGGTTATTTACAGGACATTTCTACTTATTGCCGTGTACGCGTGTACAGAACTAAGCATCGTTGTCGGTGAAATATTCAAATCATTTTCAGTGCTAACTTCACAAATGCCAGTTTAAGCTGATCGTTAATTGTTTTGTTCTCTCTCTTCCTTCGTATTAATAAAAGAAAAGGCATGAAATTTAGACAAACGACTAAGATTAACAGGTATTGGCGAGATTGGGACTAAATAATATGAATTTAGATTTAAGAGAATCCTTTCTAGCCACCAGAGACGGTGATAACCCGATAAATAACTTGTAGAGATATTTGGATCATCTTGAAATGAGCATCGTTTGACCTTTAACGACTCCTTCGGAAACTTGATCTTCACCAATATTGGAAAGTCCCTATATCTATTACACGCCTAAACTGCTAAGCCGATTCACCTAAATTTCGTTACCAAGGTCTTTCATAACAATGATACCTCGAAATGGAGTTTTGATGTTTGTAACCCGAAAACAGAAAAACAGAGGGGTGGTATAGAGGCCTGCTGTGCTTGTCTGTGGAATCGTAGCTACCAAATGGATGAACTGATTTTGATCTAGATTTTTTGTTTCTTTACTTTGGAATCATTTTTACCTTGGAATTCATAACGGAATCTGGCGCGCAAAAATTAAGAGCTAATTAATAATCATCCAATTTTATTAAATTCGTTATACATTCCAATCATGAACATAAATACGCAACAAATTATTGTTAAATACTTACTTAATTAATTGTAATAGCATCATTAATTACATACGTTATTATTTTAAACCAAATACAACTACTCAACTGAGTAATTTAGGTAGGTACCTACGATACATAATGTTATTTTAGACATTGTAAATTAAATGAAGTAATTTAGCACGTGCATAAAAAGGGGAAGTAAATTCAATCTAGATCCACTTTTTTTAAAAGCTGAACAATTAAAAATGCTTTTTAATGCACAGAGGCACGACATAATGGGGTTCACAGTGCCTCGCAGGTTAAAAGGTGAAAACTATACTGACGTCGATGTTCTCAGACATGCAAATGACGTTCAACGCTCTATATAATTAATGTAATAACTACCACTCATTACTGACTAATGACTTATAAGCTGGGACTATATGATCCGAAATCCGTGCCTCGAACTTCGTTTCGAAACTCAGTATATTCTGCTCATGCACGTATGATTTAGCGCGCGTGCGAGTGAGACATCGAATCGAAGTTACGAGAATCGGGGCCCTGGTGTTACTTTAGGTAATTACTCTAGAAACTAATTTCAATTCCGATCTCAGACTAATCTGATTCCAATGTTTTCAAGTCTTGTGGAAGTGTATAAAACAATACATATATTTTATTACATTGGATTAGAATAAAGTCTAAAAAAAATGTTCCATAAGTCGACACTCATTTTTATCAAACCAATTTGGCGCTAGTGTCGTGACGAACTGTCAAATTTAATGTCAAATTTAAATGCGATGACTATGTTCATTTTGTTCAAGAGTTGCCACTGAGAATACAACTCTGGGATAATATTATACAGTCGAAAATCCTATCGAGTGTCGTGTTGTCAAATTTGACATTGACATTTGACTCAACGCTCGTGTATCTTTTTTTAACGCTATTGCATTGGCTCCGAGTTATATTTTCTGTGCTCTGAACTTTCTTTGGTTTACTGGATTCCGAATCATTATAGTCTCAGCCTTACAACGTTGCTACTTTGTCTCCGTTATATGAAGCCTATGTGACTGGGACGAAATGGATCTTATGAACGCTCTGTCAGTTTTTTTTTATTTCCGAGAATATTACATAATACGCAATCAATGATAATATTAAGTAAAGATAATTTAACTAATTTGTGCTATGTGCCGTGCGATTGTAGGTAACGTCATATATTAAAAATTCTGACCTAGAAAATTCTGACCAGAATTTTTAAATATAAGACGTACTCTGAAATGTGTACATTCTCATAGAAAGCGGCATATTATTAAAAAACAATATTTTCCAAAGTAAATGCAACGATTTATTTACAGAGCTTCGGAAGGGTCCTGAAATGCTTCATCTGAAAGTCGCTGGAGACTTGACGTTACGTAAACGAAAGTTGTATTGAAATATATCTTAAATACCTACAACAATATTACAGTTGGTCCATGTTAAGTAAGTAAGTCCATGTTACTACTTAAGTACTTAGTACTAATTATATGTAATACGAGTATGTATCCCAACGACATGTTTTATTGAATATCATTGGTTTATCCCGAGTAGGTTTCTGCGAAATATATTGATCATTTATTTACAAGTTATCCCAATTTATTTTAATTATCTTTATATAGATGTTATTGGATTTATTTCGGTTATAATAGCGCCGATTGTCGAGCCAAATTAGATCGTTAGTGCAGTATTTTATTGTTTGCTTTAAAGCTGTGAATTTCATTGCTATATTAATGGAAGTAGGACAAATTCAATTGTTTATAACTTTAAAAAATGTTATTATCGTATTCATTAAATTATTAGCCCGTGGAGTAAAGTATCTCCCCATCAACCTACCTAAATAATAAAAACGGCTAGCGGCCCATCCCGGCTTTGCACGGGTAGACTTTTTTTTTTTTTTTGCATTTGGCAAACAGTATTTTGTTCTATCATCAATAGTTTTCGCAGCGCATCATTATGGTCTCAGTCTTGCAATAATGTAATGTATGCAATTTATAATGTAATTAGCGATAAAAGATATTTTATAGGCATTTTTACACTTTGGGTAACATTATTGTAGTTTTAGTATGCTTATTATTTTCTTGCAGTTAAAATAGCCTATATAGTGATGATGTAGCATTCAAATGGTAAAGGAAATATTAAGGTCGGTCTAGTCATCTACAAATCTTTCCTCTTTATAATATTACTAGCTTTTGCTCGCCAATTCGCCCGCGTGGAATAGTATTTGTGGCAAAAACTGCTCTACCAAATAACTTTACAATTGTATTTTGGTTTAGGTAATGTTATAGTAATAATCATATTATTATGCGTAGCCAACTTCTGGCTTAGTCAGGCGGATTCCCTTCCATCCCTGCTAAGTTATTCCTTTTTTCACTTTGGAATAGGTTAGTCAAATATAGAATATATGTCTGTTCTATCATGAGCCAAAAAAACAATATTATTATTATTATATTAGTAGGTATAGATAAACCTATTACAGCAACAAATATATACTCACTCATGTAAAACTATTTCGCCGAAACAGCAGTAGCTTTGTCCGTGTCTCCGGCAATTGTCAAACCCACTGTCTCGTTATAAGCAACAAGTAGCAATAACGAATCTCTCAAACTTCAGCCAAAGCAATTATATAATAATAACATGAAAGAATAACTTACATTTATATTTGTTTCCCCTCGTAAACTGTACCTTATTAAGATATTGTGATATAAATAGAAATTGAAATGAAAATAATTTTAATATATTTTATTTAATATCTATCGAAGCTCCATATACGTCAATCTGGCCAATAGTAAACTGAGTAGGTATTCGAAGAACGTTATGGGGATCAGATCACGGGAAGAAGGTACCAAATAATTTAACACTCTTTAGGGTTCCGTACACAAAGGGTAAAAAACCGGACTAAGACGAAGCCTGTCCGTCCGATCGTCTGTCACCACTCACCAGCCGACACAATCGAGAATCGAATCAGTTCGATCTCAACGGCTTTTGGTATTTGATTTGGTGGATTACTTTGAAACTAACCAGGATAAAGAAAATCGTTAGATCGTAACTATTAACACTCGACCATATCAATCAACTGAGAATCAAAAAAAACAAACGTCAATTTATTCGGGATTATGCGGCACTATAGAATCTGAATCAAAATCGAATCAGTTTGGAGAGTAAGCCCCAGGCTGCATCTCATGATTGTCTGCCGACTCAGATGCCTCTGAAATACATACAATACGGCTATTCCTGACGAGGGAACAAAAGGTGTTCCTGGATCTTGGATGTATATATGTATTGTATAAAAGTATTAAATACTAGCTGACCCGTGCCCACTTCGTTGAGCATGGAAACCGTGTAAACCTTCCCGGGACTTCCACGAATATTTCAAGACCAAAAATAGCCGAATCAGTTCAGCTGATCTCGAGTTTTAGCGAGACTAACGAACAGCAGTTGATTTTTATATAGCCTATGTTTTTTTTTTTTATTCAATTTTTAATTAGGGACTTTTAGTGCTAATTTACTATGTCAGTCCCATTATATCCTTACAAACTAAATATACTTATACATTAACTTAATTCATACCATGTAGTACATACTTACTTATATTATATTACTTATATATTTATCTATATATATAAAAGAAAGTCGTGTTTGTTACAACACTTATAACTCGAGAACGGCTGAACCAATTTTCATGGTTTTTGATTCGTTGGATTTGTCTCCTCCCCGAATAGCAGAATACATATTAAAAATATTGAAAACTTGATGTGTAATGAATAATTAATCATGTAAATAAATGCTCATATTTTGTTCATCAAATGTCAAACATTTGTTGTCAAATGATGTAACAACTATGCGTTCAGAAATCTATTAATGTCAGTTTGTAACTTTCAATTAGCAACGTTTTTCTAAATGCATATGACATTTTAAACGATATTTTCTTCTTTTTTTTGGCATTGGCAACGATATCTAGGTACTGAAAACGAAAATGCAGATATTATTGATAACTCAAGAACGGCTTTATCGATATGGCTGAAAATTGGTGAGGAAGTAGCTTAGAGCAAGTAGACGGACATAGGATACTATTTATTCCATTTGACAGCGTTTCCGTGAACGTTACGGGTTCTGCGTTAGGGTTTCGCGTTGTGGGTTCCGCGTTGCGGGTTCCGGATTCCGCGTTGCGGGTTTCGGGTTCCCATGCTGCGCGTTCCGCGTTGCGGGTTCCGGGTTCCCGCGGGTTCAGGGTTCCCGCGTTGCGGGTTCCGGGTTCCCGCGTTGCGGGTTCCGCGTTCCGGGTTCCGCGTTGCGGGTTTCGGGTTCCCATGTTGCGGGTTCCGCGTTGCGGGTTCCGGGCTCCCGCGTTGCGGGTTCCGGGTTCCCGCGTTGCGGGTTCCGGGTTCCCGCGTTGCGCGTTCCGGGTTCCCGCGTTGCGGGTTCCGGGTTCCCGCGTTGCGGGTTCCGGGTTCCCGCGTTGCGGGTTCCGGGTTCCCGCGTTGCGGGTTCCGGGTTCCCGCGTTGCGGGTTTCGGGTTCCCGCGTTGCGGGTTCCGGGTTCCCGCGTTGCGGGTTCCGGGTTCCCGCGTTGCGGGTTCCGGGTTCCCGCGTTGCGGGTTCCGGGTTCCCGCGTTGCGGTTTCCGGGTTCCGCGTTGCGGGTTCCGGGTTCCCGCGTTGCGGGTTCCGGGTTCCCGCGTTGCGGGTTCCGGGTTCCCGCGTTGCGGGTTCCGGGTTCCCACGTTGTTTTTTTTTAGTTGAATTTCATCATAAACTCTTTATGCTCAACGAAGTGGGCAAGGGTCAGCTAGTATATTATAATTGCAGGTTCTGATGAAGGCTCCGACAGTAAAGTTTGAAATAATCCTACATCTAATAAATTTAAATTGAAAGCCCTCATCAGAGCCTCTCTAAGCAACTTGGTCCGGGAACATTCCACCAGCAAGTGGTGGACATCCTCTACAGTGCCGCACTCATCACAGTTAGGGCTGGCACTGATTCCAACGAGGTGTCTAAACTTGCCGAGAGGAACATGACCGGAACGTAGCCTATTGCCTATAACTGCAAACTTTCTTTTAAGCTGACAGTTAGTAAACCAGGGAATGCGAGGAGGTTCACACTGTAGTGTTAAACCAAATTCCTTTTTCACGGGATCTTAAGTTAAAATACTCCTTCCAGTCCTTGTAGTTATTAATTTTATACTTGGCTAAAGCTTCTACATAGTTTGCTTGTACCATAAAAGGATTTCCATTATCTATAGAATCTTTAGCCAAATAATCGGCCCTTTCATTCCCCGGTAAGCCAACATGGGACGGAACCCATTGCAAAACTTCGCAATTGTTATTTCTAGTAAAATTATACACCTTTCTTATACCATTGTCTTAATATTTCATATCCATAGGTACTGCCTCTTAAACCAGATACACATCGAGCAATGTGTTGTAAACTACTTCGGCTATCTACAAAAATTACTATTTTATGCTCGCCAATATAGCCTATGTTACTCAGTGATAATGTAGCTTTCTAATGAAAAAAGAATTATTAAATCAGTCCAGTACTTTTGAGTTAAGTAGTTAAATACAAAAATACAAATATTTCCTCTTTATAATATTAGTGTAGACTTTTCAGTTGTCTGGTCCACCGTAACATAAGTTTTTTTGAGTTTTCATACTTAGCAAGGGGCCCCGACGCGGACTTAGATTTGGTGTGAAGCGACTATAGACATTATTACTATTATATTAAGAGGGGTCCTACTACAATGTAGAGGCCACGTAGCTGCGTAAATCTTCAGCATTTACAAGAGGTTAGGACCGACTTCGAAAACTCAAGCAATAAAGAACCTCACACTTAATTTGCCCTTTCCACAGCGAGTAATTAATGCAAATTCTTAACTACCCGGTAAGTTATTAAATTACATTGTAACATGCATTTAATATTTCATAGCACAGCCGTGTTTGGATTAAATTACGATACAAGAAAAAGTTTACGCTGCATAAAAATCAATAATTGGTTGTACCGGGCTAGTACTTTGCAGCTACGCGAGACCATTTCCTGCCAAAAAACTATGACTCAGTATGAAACTGGTTTAAACGTTATGATTTCAATCGTGTGTCGAGCCTTCTGGGTACGAACTAATCAATCTGATGTTACACTTTCATTTGTATTTATATATATATTAGGAAGGTATATTGCAATTTTTTTGATGATAAGTCCAAGTACTACGAAATTTGCTACGGATAATTAAGGCCCTTAATCTATACTAATACTCGCTTACCCGTGCCTATTTCGTTGAGCATACCAACAGTTTATGATGAACCGTTTAAACCTTCCCTGGACTTCCACGAATATTTCAAGACCAAAAATAGCCGAATCGGTTCATCCGTTCTCGAGTTTTAACGAGACTAACGAACAGCAATTTATTTTTATATATAAGAGAAGACGAAGAAGATACTAGTGTTATAAAGTAGAAGAGATAGCACCCTTAATCTATACTAATATTATAATGTCAGTTTTAGTTTCTTTGTTTGTTAATTTCAGTAACTATTGGTCAAATGAAAAAAAATATTTTATTGCTGAATAGCCCTTTTATAAGGCTGTATTTATCGTCACGCTAAGACCAATAAGAGTAGAATAGGTACCAATGACGGATGTTTCAAAATCGGTGGTTTTTACTACTACTTCATTGTTTTACGTAGACAAAGTCGCGGGTACAGCTTTAAAGCTGTACCCGCGACTTGCATACACATGACATAATACAGGCCTGTCATAATATGCCTGTATTAATACAGGCTGATTCATAGTTCATATGTCAAGCCTTGACATATGAACCATGAATCGCGTCCTTTTGTTCACACTTTATTCGGCTTGACAGTCAAGCCGAATAAAGTGTGAATAAAAGGACGCAAAGAGCATTTTTTGTTTTGGCACCTCATATAAATTCCTTGCCATAACGCGACAAATCACGATTAAAGATATCCATAAAAGTCACAAAACAGATGAGTTTCAATCCTGATCATCTCTTAGGTCAACGACCAGTGCGTTCGTGTGCATAGATTTGGAGCCAGCGATATTAGCCCCAGCATAGTAAGTTTCACTCCTTGTGGCCATTTTAGACGTTAGAAAAAAATTTTTTTTTGAGTTATATTAAGTAATTCATGCCAAATCAAAAAATACGCGTCATTCTCTTTACACTATATTCGGCTTAATATACGAACCATGAATCAGCGAATAAAAGCTCGCGTTACCATCACGATTACCTTAGTAAACCGATGACTGTGAAAACATCAAACTCGGGGTTTACTTTAGTACTAGGTCTTAAGTAATTTTGAGCTAGTACTATAGGATCGAGTTACCTTCACGATCGTGATGAAAACATCACTCGACGTATGCTCAGACACATGGATCACACACAGGGCCGCTCAACGAGCCCATACGTGCAAAGGATCACGTTACGTTACTTGCCAGACATCAGAATGTCATGAAGCGGTGAACCGAACACGCGTCCTGTAGCTCGGATGACAGACCACTACAGTCTACACCACTGAGCTATACAGCATGTATTATATACCTACAGGTTGGTTCGCGGTTCATATATTAAGCCGAATATAGTATGGAGAGAATGACGCATAGAGCATTTTTTGTTTTGGTACCTCATATGAATTACTTAATATCATTTTTTTTAAATAACGGTCTCAAATGACCACAACAAGTGAATCTTACTATGCTCGCGGGCTTCTAGTCTGTACACGCGAACGCACTGGTCGTTGACTTAAGTCCTTGCCTGGATTTAAACTCATCTGTTTTGTGACTTTTATGGAGATCTTTTATCGTGAGTTGTCGCGTTGTGGTTAGTAATTTATATTAGGTGCCAAAACAAAAAATGCTCTACGCGTCATTCTCTTCACACCTTATTCGGCTTAATTTATGAACCATGAATCAACCTGTATAATTTTGTGTCTCCAACACATCCATCGTGATTATTATTCTATTCTCATAGGTACTAAAATATATTTAATATAAACTTGTGTTTCATTTTCTCTAAACTATGCTCTAAAATTTAATAAACCTTGATTCATTAACGTGCAATAATACTGAGTGAATTATGCGTGAAATGCGAACGCGGCGTAAGGAGTTCAATTTTCATATTATTTACTGAGAGTTATCAGGAAACCATTAAATTTACCTGGAAAATATGAAATTTTACTTATGCAACAGTAATTATATGTAATTCTGTATATTTACGTTAAGTAAAATAATACATCATTCGGATGAAAATACATACTAGTTTCATCTAAGAATCAAAATCGATTCCGACCGGTTAAACAAATCGTTGACGAACTCTCTCTCCTCTGGAACTATCTGTAGCAATACGAGTTAGCAACTTGAAGCACTAACGCGAACTTATATAACAGATATGAGTCTTTTACGAGACAATAAATAACGCTGTAATAAAATTGTAGCGCATGAACCCGGCATGTCGGGGCCATATTTCATGATTTTTCTGGCATTAAGCGTATCCGAGCACGCATGATCGGCCCTAATGAAAACTATCAGATCGCTGTAAGAGACGATGCACACGATTGGCCGACAGCTAGTCATAAGTCGACAAGGTACATAAGAGATAGAAGAATAGAAGTTTTGGCTAATATTTTATGTGGTTTTACGTCACTAGTACTAGTCGTATTAGAATATTTTTAATACTCATTACATATTAGATCGTCTAACTATCGACCGATAGGAGATGGAGAAATCACGTATCTACCGCGAGATAGAGACTAGGCCCAAATACATTCGAAGTTAAAATTAATCTGCCTGTCAGAACTACGACTAATAATCAATTTCAATAACCAATCTAGTTAAATTTTTAGAAGAGTTAGAGTAGGTGTATAACTCTACAATGTCTTTTAATACTGAGTAGTTCGTCCAACTGTCGGTAGCTGCCCCTTCCTCTTGAGATTAATTCCAATCAATCGGAATTGTAATTTGACAGTTGGCTAATCTAGAACACGATACAATCGCCAAACTGATATAAAATTGATTGTCGATTATATGGAAGTAACTGAAATTAGATAGACAAAAATCCGTTTACAATATTGTCTTCAATGGTAGCAAATGACATGACATCAAAACTAACATTGTAATTGAAATAAATTTAATTTCAAGAATAAGAGGGGTCGGTCTGACCGACTTGTCCGATAGTGTGCAGGGTCCCTAACGCCAGCGCACAGCCCCACAAAGCCTTCACGACAATTTGTCCCACACTATATTTTACTTTACTCCGCATACATTTAACATGCTCTGAATATCAGATTTTGTGTCGGGTTTCATACTTTCTACTTTCACAAAAATATGATTATGATATATGTTTGATACTCAAATGTTTTTAAAAATAACACATTGCGTACATTTATAATAAACAATTAAACATTTGATGAATAAAAAAATACTTTCTATATTAATTTTGTGCCTATCGCAACTATCAATGAAAATAATGGATATGCCATCGACGTGAATATAATAAGTAGGTTAATTTTTTGCTGCAATCTTTGTCTTATGAACCATATTGTCATCTTTAAAACAATCTAAATCCGTGATGGATGATTTCTCATACACATTATCGCGTTACGGTACATTAAAATGGTTTTATCCAATGTCAGTTGAGCGGAAGCCTCACAGCTCACGTGCTTGGGTCACGACTCTACCATAGAATGATAAGCACAGAAGACAAGCTTTATTTAATTGCTACTTTTTGTAGACAAATTTTTCTACCTATTTTTCTGCAGATTGTTCCATCAAAGTTAATAGAGAATAATGTTATAAGAGTGATTTTGTGACCGACATTTTGTATGAAGTTTTTGTAAGACGTCAAAAAGTCGTTCACAAAAATTATATTATGACACGTGCGTTGCAACATGTCTTAGCGGATTGTGTCTGATACACTGACAAAATAAATAAGGTACTATTCTCTAAATTTATTAAGATAAAATAATTTTTAAAAAATGTGCGTTGCACTATTGCTTTAAGTGTGTTCTATTTTTCCCTTTCAAAAAATGGTCACGAAAGGTATGTCGTAATTCAATGATAGAGACAATACCATAACACCGGCGCTCATATTATTATGGACTTCGATACTATATTTCGGAACACTGTTAAACGGTGTGGAACTATAATGTAAACACTAAAGAACTGTTTCACTAAATCGGAAGCATAGCACCATAACACTGACGCACATATTATGGACACGAACGATATTTCTGAACGCTGACAAATGGTGTGGAACAGCATAAATATAGTTAGCGTGCATCGCTTCCACAAACATTGCTAATGATCTGACACAATGTTTTTCATGGGTTTATGTAGGACTCATAAGCTGAATTATAGTTGTTTCATCAACTATAATTTTTTTACAGGTAGGTACTGTTATAACGAACTGGCATATGTCGGGTTACAATGGGCGAAAATGGCACAAATTAGGTATCCAGAATCCGAATGATACACATGACCCCGTTGTTATTTTAAACTTAATTTTTAATTAACGTTTACTCAAAATGCAATGGTTCGAAATGACACAAAACTTGAAAATAAGCTAATTGGGTATTACTCTATCCACATGCAAAAATTTAGAAAATTTAGAATTTTTGATGGTTGATAACCTCAAAATACGCTAGCCCTACCGGTCTATATGCGAAGAGTAAGATTACTTACATGAACTTCCGTTCTGTATGTATTTATTCTGTGACTCTACTCCAAATATAAAATTGATTAGGACAAAAAATACCCGCGGACCGGTCTTGTAAAAACGAGCCCGTTCGCCATTACATATTATTTATTCAAGGATATAAATATTTAATTTGAATGTATGGAGGTTCCCGATACGACGTGCAGAATAGGAAACTTATCATTGATCTACTTAATAATTTCCCAGTGAAGTAGGTTAAAGTCAGTAGATAAATTTTTAATAAACAACAAACCTTATTCCCTTTTATTGACAAACAAACACGCGAATCAGTACTATTAGGTACGTTAACATAGTTAATAATATGAAAAAGAAACTACGTTAAAAAAACCGACTACAACAACTAAAAATCATAAAATAATATTTTTTTATGTAGTTACACCTAATCTTCTTTTTAAAGTGGTCAAAATGAAAAACGCAAAAGACAATCAAACGCTAATGTGATATATATCAAAGGAATGATATATTCGCTATTACTTACAGATATCATATTGAGTTTGACGACCAACTTCGTAGCGCGTGTTGGTGCTCGAGCGAGAGGTCGCTGGTTCGAATCCCGCCGAGGGAAAAAAAGTTTTCAACGTCCCTGGGTCATCGATGTGTATTAAATTTGTGTATAAAAATCTTAAATATGTGTATATTTCCGTTGTCTGGTACCTGTAACACAAGTTCTTCGGATACTTACCTCGGTCCCAGATTGACGTGGTGTGAAGCGTCCATTGATATTATTTTATTATTATTATTACCATTTGAAATAGGATATGAAATAGGCACACTGATCAAATAGAAATTGAAATAGGCACACTGATCAAATAGAAATCCGTTATTCAAAACCTATGGGAAAGGCGTAAGTAATAGAGGGTATCGGTTTCATCGTGAATTTGCACCAGTAACCCGCAAGCTCAGGTAACGGTTCCCAACCGCAGTTGTGTACAAACCCTTATTTGTTTGTACTCCGCCTTGCGGTTTGCCTTTCTACGTAACAACAGTCTTAATCAAGAAGAAAATCGAGTATTCGCTTCCTAGATAAAGTTACGGTTGGAGATTTTTTCATGTGTAATTCAGCTTAAAGTGGGTATCATTGGCAACAAGCAACAACTAATAAAACGACTAGAGCTAGTCGCTTACTTCTATATATTAATCGCTTATTTCTATTTAGTTATCGCTTACTTCTATCTATTTGGGACACTTTAAAGTGTACTTTTGGCATTGGCAACTAAATAAAGAAGAAAAGCGCGTTAAAAAGAAAAAGCTTGTTAGTTGAAAAGCTTTTGTATCTACTCTGAAAACCAAATTACGTAAATATATAAACATGTTTTGGAACTAGCAGAGAACACACCACTTATTTTCGTTGATAGACGAGTCTGGTTTCCTATGATTATCACAGTATAATTACTGCTATAAACATTTCGAGACAGAAATCGTTTTGTTGATTGTTAGGCAATTTCTTGAAACTGGTTCCAAAGTTGGACAACAAGTAACAACTGTAAAATATTGGTGTTGCTATACAAAAGTTTTGTAAAGTGAGCATTGAAGATTCTGTCATTGTAAACTGGAATTTTGTTTGTTAAAAAAATTGTATTATTACAAATTGTATTTTCTAAATAACAATAAAGTATAATAATACCATAATTATGAACCCTAAATGTTAATAATGGCTATATAATTTTTCTTCAAAATGTATACTAGGTATATGTAGGCACTTGCCCGCGGTTTGAATAGACAATTAATGCAGCGCCGCTTAATTTATAACATGGAACCTTACGCTGTACGCCGTGTGCTAGTCATATATTTATATGGAGGATTGGCGCCGTCATGTGAAAACTACCTTACAAACATCTATATATCCACGAACTTCCACATATTACGAGTCTAAAAGTACGTTTTAAAAATGTTGGGATTTTATTGTATGTTTAAAATTTTAAACATACAATAAAATAACAACATTAAAAAGTAGGAAACCAAAGTCGTGTTCATAGAACCGTAACAGTTTGTGTACAATACGAGTATATTCGTAGCATTGTGCGTTTTTTCAGAAGTAACTAATATTATAGAATACGATTGAGGTTTTCATGTAATAATTGTGTTATGGACCAACTAATGGTTCAGGCAATCATATTATTTTACTTATTAAATACAAAACTATTAATCGTCAGAAAGTACTAGAGCTCAAAAGCAAAATTGATCTCAAACAGAGCTCCACTTTTTTTCAGAGCTTCACATTCTTTCATTTAAATCAATGGGTGACTCGATTTTACCAAAGTAATCCAGATTAGATCTTGATATTTTCTATCCATGTAAAGCTGCTTTAACTCACGTGGGTGTACATTGTACAAAACATGAATACGGTGGGTTCATACCAAAATATATTGTAGTATGAATATAAACAAATCAACCTTTTTCAATCAAAATTTTTCCGCCTGACCAAATGTTATTGACTTTTGTTTCGGAGAAATTTTAAATGCGTAAAGTCAGCGTTTAAATTTAGGGTAATGTAAATTAAGCTTACTTTTTTATATTTACACTTATTTACTCCTACGTTTATTTTGGATTTAAAAATAAAGTACGTAAGTACTTACGTGGCTTTATAGATGTATCTACAATGATCAACATTGTTAATTATTTTATCAATCGGCTCAGCGTTTCTCTGTTTATGTAAAAATGGGTCGACAGTCCTTTATAATTCCTATCTACCGCGTCTAATGTAATTAGTTCATTACTTTAGCTCGGATTGTGGAGCACTCTTCATTTTATCTGCAGCGTCGTGTTGCTTCTGTTTGTCCCTTATTACTGATCGCTTCAACTAAATTAACTCCAAGGATTGTATGAAGTTTTAAATGTACACTTCTAGCAGATTTAACGTAGATTTTGTTTTTGTCATGTTTTTTTATTAACTTGATTATTTTTTGTTTTTATTTCAATATGGCAAATATGTTTTAGAAATCATCAAGGATCAACAATAAACTTACATTCACTTTAAGTAGAATGTAGTTTAGTAACCTGCAAATTATGGACGCCAAATTCTGATTTTTGTACCTATAAATAAATTTATTCGATTTCCCGTTCATAGCGCGTATTTTTGTTTTGTGCTTGTATTTTCAAAATACGTCGTGTTTATTCTCTTATTTAAGATAAGTAAGATAAAAAAATTTATCCCTTTACAGAACATTTTGTGTCAATTTATGTGTTAGTATTGTTATTATTCCATTAATTTTCCATAAGTAATGTTAGTTGCATAAATAATATAATTTGTCCTATTATAAAAATAATAATATTTTATTATATTTAAGGGCCGCTTTTATCGGTAAAAGCCTCCTACAGAGTTTGCCAGCTCTCTCTCTTTCTTTAGACATCCTTGTCCAAAGCGCTACAGCTATTTTGACGATGTCATCCCTCATATTTTACCTGGTCTGCCTTGCCTTCTAGTATTTTACATAGGACTCCAGTTAGTATATCTTGCACGCGAACATTTTTTTGGATATGGCGTGCCCATTTCCATCTATGCTAATATACTAATATTATAAAGCGGAAGAGTTTGTTTCTTTGTTTGTTTGTTTAAATGCACTAATATCAGAAACTACTGGTCCGATTTGAAAAATTATTTTTTTGTTGGATAGTCCATTTATAGAGGAAGGATTTAGGCTATATAACATTACGCTGCTACCAATAGGAGCGAAGCGACAGTGAGATATGTTGCAAAAACGGGGAAAAAATAATTACATTTGGGGACTTTCATTGCGTGCACCGCATAAGCGGCTTCAGCCACGCGAACGAAGTAGCGGGAATAGCTAGTAATCAAAAAAAAGTTTGTATGTTTGTTTAAACGCGCTAATCTTAGGAACTACTTGGTCCGATTTGAATATTTCTTTTTTTGTTGGATAGTCCATTTATAGAGGAAGGCTTTAGGCTTAGGCTCTACCTATAACATTACGCTGCGACCAATAGGAGCGAAGCGTCAGTGAGAAATGTTGCAAAAACGGAGAAAATTATTCACATTTGGGGTCATTCGTTGCGTGCGCTGCATAATAAACGGTTTAAGTCACTCAAAAACCACGCGAACGAAGTGGCGGGCACAGCAAGTTGTTAATATCTGTTTGGTTTATTATTTATTTGTCTCTAAGATTCTATATAATATTCAGTAGTTATATTTCTAAACCTTTACACTAAACATTTTAGAAATAATAAATATTAAGTACGGTAGCTACATAATTATGTATAAAATTTAGCTGTGCATGTTTTAACCACAGATTTGAACCGGACGCAGTCACCTTGTGTAAGGTTTCTGGTAGGAAGGGCGTGGGAATATGTTGCTTAAATTTAATTACACACGTTATTCAATTGTTAATTATTTTCTGTGAGATATTGGTTAGTTATTTTTGTTGCATAACTTATCTTTTATATTTTCCACACCATAAGAAATGTTTTATTTAGGCGTGAATTGTAGAGCGTTGCGTGAATCCTTGGACGGTTCAACAACCTCGAGTTACTATGGAAATAACCTTATACTATAATAGAAGATTTTCAGAATTCATACAGAATTTATGATGCAGTAGCAATGCACGGTAAACCAAATTTTTTATATGGAAAAAAACTCTACAAAATGCTATATCTTTGGACCAAAAGCGACTCGGCGGTAAATAGAAACTCGGCTGCATCACCGTTAACGAATATAAAATGCTAATTAACTTGAATGCACCTGACTCTGCCGTTGAAAACAGTCATACTTTTATTACTCGCGATTTACAACTTACAGTTTATGGTTTTAAAATATAAACTGTTTATATAAAAATTGTTAATTTCTTGAATTGCCCTTAAATCCACTCAATTAACACACAGATCCGTCAATTTGTTGCTCGTGTCACTTAAATCCTCAAGCAACAGTTACTTTAGAAACATCGGTAGTAAATCAGAGAACGTGTAACTCGTATTGATTGTTTGTTTATTCATCTCGAGCGGTGTTTATTTCTATCGCTAATAGCTGGACTCATCGTTGACAGCCAATTAGCCCGCACCCCTATTCCACGTACCGGAATACTGGAGTGCCCCACTCCCGAACCCATTTATCTTTATTCGACAGAATCGCCCGCACGATCGGCTCCAGTGCGATTGAGCCCCGTATTCCTCGCAAACACACGTTCGTTAACCGAACCTGACTCTGACACATTCACAAAAGGTGATAAAATTGTGCCTATCGAAATAAATTATAGGGACGTGCCATTAAATTTTTCGCAGGATATAAATGCAAAACGGACATAAATTTTCACTTTCAAATTTTGATGTGTTTTAAATGTTAATAAATTGTGATTTATTTGAAATTCTTGTCTATTGACTTTTGGAGTTTGGTCCAGTGATAAATGTGAAAATTAAACGTTGGGGGATTGTGTATTCAAATCCACAATAATCATAAACAAACGCTCGAGCACAGCAACACCTAAAGCGCCAATTACGTTTGATAGCTTACTGTATATATATATATATATATATATATAAGTATTTGAAACTGTGCGACCACTGCGCTATCTTAGTGAAAATCTTGAACGTATCACTAAGGTACCTACAGAAAACACCTGATCGTTTTCAATGATCCTGACATCTCAGTATCGCTCGACAGCTGTTGTTCTCAAAGTTAAGACTATAAACTTATTAGAATAGTAACAGATCCTAAGAGAAAGATCTGCGCGTGCCGAAGCCCACTAAAATAGCTCTTCAGATTTTATATAATAATTTATATTATAATATTATCATGTCAATCTGAGAAAACAAAGTTATTCAGGATTGTAGTGATAAAATTGGTCCGCCAAAACCTAAAGAAAGACAAACAAATCGTTTCTAAAGACCGACCGTAATAAAACCGAATGCATTGTTTACATCTGATTAATGATTATCCAACAAGACGGCCTGAAGAATTACGAGCGCGAACGTATGTAGAGCACAATAACTCTGCTTGACAGCTCGTAGTCTAATCCCTGATTTATTGGCCTACTTATTTTCACCATGCTCAGTTCCAGCAAGCCTCCGACTGTCAAGGTTAAGAGCTATTTCGAGAATTACATTTAGCGAAACATGACTCAGTCCCATCTGAATCATCGAAAGTGCGCCGCCGATAGACAATCGATTTAATCTGAATCACTTAAGTTACAAGCAAAGATATTAACGTCCAGACTCCAGAGATATCCGAGGGAGAAACTTCATTGAACACGTGATATTTCATTCATAAAATCCTCTCGTACTTTCTTTGCGAAAGTTGCAATCTCGAAGTTGCCGAATAAAATGTTCGGATTGAATTATTTTTTATTTCCAAGGAAAAAAGTAAAAGTGTCAGATTGTAACTTAACATAGTTATGAAATGTTGTAGCAGGTATTATTATGCTCAATTATGCGAATGTATGACTCATTTATAGATGTCATGGCCTCGTGTTTGACATTCAGTTGCAATAGCGTGTCGTGCAAAAGTAGTTATGATGCAAACCGAGTAGCATCTTCATTCGGATTTAAACATGGCGTCGACGAGCCAGTCGGATTTGAGAGCAGCCACAGGGTACGTGCCAGCCACTGGCAAAGCGAGGAGATTAAGCAAACACGAATCTGAGTTGGTCCGCTGACACTTTCGTAAATGTAAAGCAAGTCACATAATATCATGTGACTTAGAGGTTCTTCGTATTAAAATAAGTTATTTCTTCCTTTGAACATCTCAATAGTATGTATTAAGGAAACCTATTAGATAAAATAATTTAGAAATCAAATATCGTTTTTTCATTGTTTCATTACGAATTGAAAGATTATGTGTTTTTTCAACCCTACATAACACCCCGTATCTTAATCGTGGAAATATAAGAGAAAGCGGTTAAGGAAAATCGTCTGATAAATGTCGGTTCAGTGATCGCGGAGCTACTGATACCCCATGAAAAATAATCTGTGCGGTGAATAATGGCTTCCGCGGCGGTCGAAACTCGAAAGCGGCCAGTACGGTAAGTCTCGAGATATCGAGATCTCGATGTCGAGCGCCCGCGGTTAAGTATCGAGATATCGAGGCTACGAGCCCGCGGATATGTGGAGAGGGATATGCGTAGGATTCGATTACTGTGTGGAATACGGATATTGGATACGGGTAAATGTGTGTGCCACTTTATTACGGGCAATATTATGTATCTGTGCTCATAGATTGTTTGTATATGTATGTAGCGGATTAATAGGTTTTTCACAAAAATCCTGGGATCACTGGAAAGAGCGATGCTTATATTGTGACGTACAATTGCTATCTTTCAAACAATTAGTAGGATCTTCTCGAATTCTTTATATTTTTATAACCGACAGATTTTCTGACCCTCAAAAATTATGCAAAAACTATAACATAAAATTATTGGCATGTAAAAAACTGTCTTTTGAAAGAAGTAAAATAATTTTGAAAGCATTTTAAATGTACCTACAACATATAATAATAATATATTTAAATAATGTTGTATGTTGTTACTAAATTACATAACAGTTTACCTGTTTTGAAGGTTTAACGGTACGAGTATAAGCTTTCGAATCACGGAAATGATCAAGCATAAATAACTTTTTCCTTTGACCTCCTTCGCTAAGCTTTAAACGAAAGTCTAGCTTACTCAAAGGGGCGACATATTTTTGTGCTTTTGTTTCCTAAGACGAATTTTTACAGTCTTTAAAGCTTTTTTCTTCTACATGGAACTAATTAATCTAATGTTTATAATTTATAGTTTAGCCGAGTTATTGAAATTAGGGAATGAAGAAGTAGGGAAGGACCAGGAACACATTGTAATTAAAAAATTACAAATTACTTCACCAGGGTAGTTACAAGTGCTCTGCTATTGCTAGTGTACAATATGCACATTGTATTTTCTTTTGCGCATAGGAAGCTGCGGGAATCATCTATACATTATTGCTTACCCTTTCATAATTATTATTAAACTATAGTAGTTACAGATTTTAAATAAGAAACATACATTTTTTCAGGTATTTGAAACTAGTAGAAAGCTGAATATAAATCATTTGTTATAAAAGGTTTAATCACTAACTAAAAGTGTGGTAGTTTTTTGCAGGCCAGTGTAGTTGACTCTAAAAGCGATAGTAAAATCTTGAACATTTATAGAGTACGTCTCTAGAGGGAAAATCCTCGCGCCTCAGCTCTGCCCATCATTAATTTGAAAGGCCATTTTTTATCTCTTTTTTATGTCGACAGTAGGACCAAGAATGCTCACTAATGGATCAGAGATTACTTTTGTTTCACACATTTTGATTTCCGTGACGTAATGCTTTTGTAGTGTTTTTTGACCAACAGATTGCTTTTGCTTGATGACCTGGTGTTCTAAAATCAAATATTGAACTATCTTTATATGACCGAAATATGAATAATGCTAAAGTATAATAAGGCATCGATGGGATAGGTCCGTTTGTTGCCCGTGGTCCTACTGCGTAGTTCTACTGGTAGAACCACGGGCAACTCTTGCCAACATTTTATTCAATCACAGGATAAACAATATTGAGGATTGTACTTCCCATTATTTATGATATTTTAGTCTAAGGTTAAAAGTGAAACGGAAAGTTTTTTTATCTGTCAAATGGGTTCTCAAGTAGAGGTTGCGATCGCAATACTTGAGACCCAATTGAAGATTATTTTATTAGTAAGTGCCTTAGAAACCGGTAGGTACACTACGATTTTTATTAAAATTAACAATAATTTTCTCTCTTGTCACTTCTTTGCTGCGCTGAACACAATATTTCTATTGTTTCCATTAAAATAGAGAATGTATCTTATATAGATTGTTATTGAGTACTTACTTCATAATAAAATAATCTATACTAAAGAGTTTGTTTGTTTGTTTAAACGCGCTAATCTCAGGAACTACTGGTCCGATTTGAAAAATTCTTTTTTTGTTGGATAGTCCATTTATAGAGGAAGGCTTTAGGCTATATAACATTACGCTGTGACCAATAGGAGCGAAGCGTCAGTGAGAAATGTTGCAAAAACGGGGAAAATTAATTACATTTGGGGACTTTCATTGCGTGCGGTGCTTAAACGGCTTAACTCACTCAAAAACCACGCGAACGAAGTCGCGGGAACAGCTAGTATAATTATATATACAGAAAACTGTTCAACGTAGCGTAATACGACGTTAAAAACAAAACGGAGCCCCGTTATAAGGACATAACTGAAAATATTAAAATTTATTCAAATCACATTTCATAAGCGTTGCGGCACAAACCGTTGAGGTCAAACGCACTGCCAAGTCACACACGGGTGATAATCTTATGTCACACCAGCGTTATTTAAATATGAAAGTTTGTTTTAAATATTTCTATGTTTGTTGAACACACTTAACGGATTTACATGAAAGTTGGCATATAAGTCGTTCGTGTTAAATAGGTATGCAAATTGTGAGCGACAATGGTAGGTACCTTTTTAGTAGTTTTTAGGTCAATCTGAACGCACCATAATAATAAGTGGATAATAAAGGGCTTTAAAAATGAAGGTAGTTTTATATTACAAAACAGTCATCCGCCGCGCCTGTCTGTCTGTTCGAAATAAATTCAAAGACTAGGTACTGCACCGATTTACTAAGAGAAAAAGTGGTTATCGATTAAGGTTTTAGTGTATTATCTGGACCCCTCAGGTGGCGCTGGTGGTGCATCAAGATACGAAGTTCGCCAAGACAGCTATAGTACGTCCGAGATAAATTTAACCTAAACGTAAACAAACCAAATACACCGAAATTTTCACGTAATTACTTATTGTGCACACATATCAACACTTTCACCGGAATGTTAAAGGATTTCTTGATTAACTTCTTTATCCAATACATTTTATAACAATTAAACAATAATTAATATGTTTAAACATAAAATGAAAATCTTTCACAGAAATAAAACGCCATTTTGATACTGCAGATTGTAGAATATAAGTCTATAATAGTCTATGGATTCATAGCAAACAAAAATCATTGTATTATTATTAGCCAATTGGCATCATTGACTAGTCTATGGTTGTGTCATAGACGGGTTTGTTTACGTTAAATTTATCTCGGACGTACTATAGTAGGTAAATATATGTAATATAGACAAATATTTTTTTCGTTACATAGGACACATTTAAACAACGTTCTGCATTTCGAATTTAAAGCATTAATCGTGCAAACAATTCAAAAATAAAAGTTTCAAAGTACTTTTGCGGTATAATTTAAATCCCGCAATGAAAGTGGCGGGAACTGGCCGCGGGCCGCTCGCTTTATTTCTGTCTTACGATTGACTGATACAATCAATCTATAACTTTTTTGCCACCGAATGATAAACGATTTACTATAAAAACCCAATAAACTTCGGCCGTTCGCCGCGTAACCTATAAATCCCATGGGCAATCCATTCGCAACGTACGTGCGTAAAACAAACTATATTTTTTGCTACACGTTTTGTTAGAAATAGAGGTTTATCCTATTTTGTCATTACACCGTAACGTTTTTATTTGGAAATACAAGCTCGGTGGGGTTATTAACAACTGACGACTACGTATTCGTATCGAAAGAGATTTGGAGGGAAAGAGATCGGGAACATTTGACGCCTCTGTAAAAGTAACGTCATTGAATGATAATTGAATGAAAATTATAAAAACGCCAATGCAATTCACGTTCGATAACATTACTGTTATTGAGCTTAAATATGTTCTGCAGTCTGCTTGGCCTGCTAATTCGATAACGTTACGAACACCCAGTTGTCAATTGTTCCTACATAGTCTACAGAGCCTGCACGGTATGTTCACAGATCGTGGTGGGAGGTACATAATGTAAAAACGAAGCAGTAAAGTCAACATACTTATGACTTAAGTAGTAACCAGTTAGTAAAACTCACATACATATTCAATACCGTGACGCTGTACCAATATTAACATGGTCGCTTTGACGCCTCCGTGCTCTAGTGGTTTAGGGCCTAGCTCTGCGGCCGTGGGTTCAAGCCGCGTTGGTACAACAAAAAATATTGTTTTCAAATTTGGTTAGGACAATGCAGGCTGATCACCTGATTGTCTTACAAGAAAGATGATCCATGTGTCTGATGGGCATGTAAAAAGTTAGTGCACCTGATCTCCCGCCAGTCGTGTCGGTTATCCGCCCCACTGGGCTACGAGAGTGAAGGAAGAGACAGTGATTATGTGTATAGCGCACACACTTGGGCACTATAAAATAACTCCTGCGTAGCTGGCCTGGTTTGAATGAAACCATCACCGAAATCGGTGTGGGAGGTATTATTATTAACATGGACTGTGAAGATGCAACGGAAGACGCCTAGTAATACTGAAGACCTGACCTGAATGCCAGAAGGTTATGTTTTTCGAGAGTAGGTGTGTATGTATGTATAATTGTCACGCTCTTGATGAAATCTTGAAGGATTTTAGCTTGAGAGGTGTCGTTAGATTTGTGTGAGAGAGTGACACACTGTGTGAGGTTAAATTCACCATCTTTTATTTTAGAGCATTTGTCTCTGCATACATAATATCGAGTGACAGAGACAAAATATGCAGCTAAACGTTCTGCCGCCTAACTTTAGATTGTGCAACGGGCCCTGTATAACGGTCGCTGGGCAGTGGGCCGCGGAGAAGGAAAGTCGACACGGTGTGTGCCCACACCCTAGTAGGTGCGGTGATGTCCCCATATGAATAACCCTTTGACTGGCACTACAATAATTCAAAATCGTAATCGATTTTCAACTCTATTGTAATAGTACAGAGTTTTATTTTCAGTGATCATAATTTACTACAGATGGGGAGTTCAGAATAATATAGAACCAGGCTTATACTCCGTCTCTATTCAATGTAACCAAAATATAATCAAAGGCCAGTATGGGCGACTGTAAAAAATAATTTGAAATTTCATTATGCATCGCGTGATGAAGAAATACAAGGGCACATTAATTTAGACAAATTTAATTTTCTTGTTTAAATGCCTGTATAATATATGGTTTGGATTGTGCCTCTCCCAAAGTATTTTAGTAGTTTGTCTATACTCGCCTCACTAGGCAGGCATATTGGCGAGTGCAGTTTTCAAATAGGGACAATGTCCGCGAAAACACTGTTACGTATTTCCGGATATTCAGGGTGTCAAAATACCAGGGCCCCGATTCAAGATGCCATCGTTTGAAAACAAAATTTATGGGATTTGACATAAAGTTCGCTAAATGACAAGCGAATTCAGGAGTCACTTAGCGAAGCTTATGTCAAATCCCATACATTTTGTTATCGAACTTCGTAAGCGATAAATAACGATGGCATCTTGAATCGCGGCCCTGTTACGATAATTTTGGGATATGATATGTACTACATTATCTCATTCAAAAATTTGTTTTTAATTTAAAAAAAAACTAATTTAATTTACATTTCTAAAATGAGATAAAGTAGTATTTAAATTGTATTCCAAAAATTATCGTGACTGGTCTTTATACACCCTTCATGCTGTCGCCTTTTACGACACAGTAGGTGTGTGTGAAAAGGTTGATAGGGAAGTGGTATCCTTACTTCGGCATCCCACGGACCGGTATTAGCTTATTTGCGACTTCAAATAAAAGATATTATATATTTACTTATAGTGTAATGAATGTATTTATTTTATATATACTTACATTATTGAAATGTACATTATTTACTATAATATTATGTATATTAATATCTATTGAGTTTAGAATTATTCCTATGTCCGATAACTCATTTGGAATGCATCGTCGTCGTCGTCGACGACATTTTGTACATACACAACTCGTTTGGAATGCATCTACTTTACTTTTATCTCTAAATCACCTAAAGGTTGACTGGTAGAAAATGCCTTGAGGAATTAAGTCCGCCTATGTACAAAATGTGCATGATGTTTAAACAAATAAATAAAAATAAATAAATATATTACCTATTTAACTTCCTACGTGTGAGAGTTACCGAATGGATATTAAATGAAACGGAGGCATTAAAAGAACATTCAAATAATATACCAACCTACTTAAACTGTTAAAAACAAAATAATATTTTAATCACGAACTGTAAAACTGGTTTAATTATTATTGACATACTTTTTAGCGGGAAAAAACAGTTGATATGCCCAACGGCGGTTACTTTCGCGGGTAAAGGTCACGAAAGTGAAAACGGACATGTCAAATCACAATTTACAAAATTGGTTTCAGAAATCATAACTAAAACTTGCTCACGATTTAGAAAGACTATAGTTGAAAGTTTAAAGAGGTCATTGTTATCTAAACGCAATATAAAGGATCATTTAGTAAGCAGGTAGAATTGTTTTTTTCAATGTCATGTCACTTAAAATTATTGTGAAGAACATAAAATACCTAAAAGCATATTGTGGAACGTAGCCGACTACTATCGAATCTGAGTAGAGATGTTTATTTTTGAGGATGGATGGATATTTGCGAGTCTTTCACGGAAAAAGTACTGAGCGGATTATGAGATTTGATGTGATAGTGGTTTAGGCTCTGTAATTCAGAGCTACTTTGTAATCGATTTCCAAAAAAGGGGGATGTTTTCAATTCGGCCTTTTTTATGTATGTACACCGATTACTCTGAGGTTAATGATCTGAGTTTGCCTGATTCCATTTTTATTCGTTGCAGAATAGCTGCCATTAGGTCCCATAAAAATTTTACATAGTTTGGCCTGTAGTATTTTATGAACATATTTCACCAATTTCCATATACATATTTGATAGTAATTTTTTATAGGGATGATGTATGTATTTATTCATAAAAATAGTATTCGCGTGGGATACCTACTCTATAAAAGCTATGAGTTTATGAGTAACATAGGTAAAATATAAACTTTGTACCTATTCGTTATACTTATTCATTTGAGAACTGCGATGCCAAAACAGATACAAAGACGCGTCAAACTACAACCACAAAAAACCATTTTGTATCGGGGGCTTAAAATATTACAATGCGGATAGATATAATGCACTATTGTGAATATATCAATAATACGTCTGTTGTCTATTCTCAGGAATCAGATTATATGTCTTCAATCATAATGATACACAGCTCAGCTCAGGTTGACCCCTGGGATGGTGTCGAGTTCGTTCCTGCGAAAAGTCTCGACAGCGCCCTGGGGGGATGTATCCGGACCGTACCCTAATTATAATTTTACTGTATCGAAATATACACACTAAACCATAAATACATAACTTTGTGATAAGTAGGCGTACTCCTGACACAATCGAGAAACGAATGAGTTCGATCTCAACGTGTTTTGGTATTTATTTGGTGGATTGCTTTGAAACTAACCAGGATAAAGAAAATCGTTAGATCGTAACCTTTTGTACCCCCGACCATATCAGTCGACTGAGAGTCAAAATAAACAAACGTCAATGTATTGGGAAGTACGCGGCACGATCGAATCTGAACCAATATAGAATCAGTTTGGAGAGTAAGGCCAAGGCCCAAGGTACAGTGGCGAAGGCTAATTTTCTTTCAGAGGAAGGCCCTAGTCTATATAATAATAGGTAGGAATTTGGTTTAGGGTCTTCGTAAGGCAAGGGGTATAGGAATAGAAACTATTACTTATAGAAACCCTACGCCACTGATGAAGTATTATATTTATAACAATGTATATTTTTATAGTAGTATTCAATAACTTATCTATCAGTAACTAACAGTTGAAAACCACGTAATGTGACGCACTGACAGCAGTCAGCAGCGGTCCTACCCGATCATTGGACCTGGTAGGTGCAACTGCTAGTCTATTGAGACTTAACCTATCTGACCATTGGTGAAAACAGCATGAATGTCGATGTAGTAGACTTTGAGTTTATCGCGAAGAGACACACGCGGCGGAGGTCTTTACTTTACAATATGTAAGGATAATATTAGGAAAAAGGTATACGAAGATCGGTGCAGCAGTCTTCGAGTTTATGGCGAACACACATATGCACGGGAGTACTTTGTTTTATAAAATGTAAGGATAATAACAGGCAAAAGTTATACTTAAAGACTGTGATTGCGTAGTGCGTACCAAGTACCGACGTCCAATTTTTTAACCTCAAAAGCCACTAACTAGTGATTAACGTCAAGCTGCCGGTTTAACATTCATTTTTCCGTAACGCAGCTCGCAGTGACGAACAAATTACCGTTCAATTAAATTTTAATGCTCTAGTTGGCTGCGAATTCCGTTAGTTTGTTAAAATTTAATTCGGATTTTAATCTGTGCTCTGGATTATTCACAAAGAGATTTTTGTTATAATTTAGCTAAATGATTTATTGTGAAATGCGTTTTACAAACCAATCTACACCATAGTAGTTGTACTGACAGCATGTCTATTATAGTGTAGAGTTATTAATCTGTCTTTTCGTCTATTGTTACTCCGCATGGTGGATTTATATCTATTCAGGTGGTCTATGTATGTTCCACCTTAGCTTCTTAACTATTGATACAATTTTTCAAAAGGCGTTTCAATAGATTTATAACTCGGTTTTTTTTTATAAAGAACGTATTTTTTATATACTTAATCCTTACATCAGAGTACAAGTGTATAATGGGTACAAGAATTCCACTAAATTCAAAGCTTTGAAACTTTTCTGAGCAAAAATTGCAATGTAACATACTCGTACACCTGAGTCAAAAGTTCCTATAAAGTTTCAATGTTACTTTTAAGTAGTTACACGTCTGGTAGGCTTTTTAGCACGTTCAGTAAATCTGCAACATCCACATTCTTGCACGTGTTAGTACTTTTAAGCAATCAATTAGCCTTAAGTTACCGAGAAAAGTTCTTATGGTTGCCTCATGCGGTTACGCCGACCAATTGTTTACCTGTTATGGGTTTGTTTTGTATAGAACTTATTTTACCTGCTGTCCTTTGGACGTACATTCTATACTACGATCTCTATCTGTATACGGTATTACCCCTCTCTTTCTCGCTCGCTATTGCCCTTTCGTTATATTGAAGTTTACGCGCGTCAACAAATACAGTCGAACGCAAATCTATACATATAATAAATCTGTAGAGGAGTCGTTTCTGTACATTGAAGATATTTGAAAAAAAATATGATAGGGGGCCTTTATTTACGCAATAGTACCCAAAACTATGATTTTTAAAATTTTTGTCTGTTTGTCTGTTTGTCTGTTTGTCTGTGGGTTTGTGCACGCTAATCTCAGAAACGGCTTATCCGATTAAGATGTACTTTACTATATATTGCGGCAAGCTTCACTTAACATTTAGTGTTTGTTTTATGTAAATCGGTTCATAAATAAAAAAGTTATGACAATATTAAAAGGTCATGTCGTTTTTGCTGAACGTTTGTAGGAAGCGCGCGCCGGGCCCGGGAGCCGTGCGCCGCCGCGCGCGCGCGCCGCTTCAAATTGTATTAGCAGCAAACGCACCGGGGCCGCGGGGGTGACTTTTATTTGTTAGTTTTAGGCTTGCTAGGTAGGGACAATCTAAGATTGTTTTTCTTGAGTTTATTATGAAAGTTATTAATAGTTAGTACTTTTACTGTACAGTCCTTTGTGATAAGTAGGTACTGTATTATACATATTTGTTAGCGTAGGTTAGTAATAAGTAAATAAATAAAAACCGGCCAAGTGCGAGTTGGACTTGCACACCGAGAGTTCCATACAAACCTGATTGACATAGAATTTTGATTTGGTTACAGCTTGAATATATTAGAGACCTAAGTATTTGTTATAAGTTTCAATTAAACACATTCATGACAAACGGTAGGTACTAAGTTTAAAAAAAATCAATTTTTTTTTACTATCTATATAATGTTACTAAAAACGTATGTTTTAGACGTTGCTTGGTTTCAAATTTTATGATTTTGAGTTCACGGGAAGTACCCTTTAGGATTTGATTCCCTTACGAGTGTCGAAAATGACGAAATTTAGCGACATAAGCGACTGCTTTTGATTGCATTGGCTAAGAAGTCTGATTTTTTCACTGCTTCAAGGAACAGTAGTTCCTGAGTATTTTATATAATTTTCATCACAACACGCGTTTCTGAGTAAAAGGGTCTTGACAGACAGACGGACATGGAAATGATCGTATAATATGTGTTTCGTTTTTTCCTTTTGAGGTACGGAATCGTAAAAACAGTTTTAAGATTTTCATAAATATATTGCTCTTTTTTTTGTTTTTTTCTATTTAATAAGATAGACGTTAAAAACACCTCGATAGTTACTAAACTGTGTTACAGGGGAAAACTGTTAATACAACTCGATTCCAATCGAGATACCTTTTGAAATTCTAGCCTTTTGCGGCCTGCCCTGGATATGTGTTAACAGTGTGATTATATATGGGTTTTTTTTGTCAAATATCATAATATTGATAGAGTATCTCTTATATATCTCTTATACAAATCTATCTATACGCCAAATGCCGTACTTTTAATACAATTATAGCAAAGTTGAGTAGGTAACTACATTTATACAATACGTTATCCGAGAGTTATACTCAGCGTGCATCATTAGCAATGTATAATATTATTTTGCATTCTATATTATAGTTCTCATTCCGTCCGTTAAAATTCATACTACAGCCTACTATTACTGTACATTTTTATAGTTTTCTTTGTCCAAATTATGTATTCGATAACTGCATAATATATAGAATTTTGATTAACATCAATATAACAAGTATTGTGTTTACAGTTAAACTAAAAAAGTTATGTCAATATAAGTTAGATTTATATTTTTCTTGATATTTTTATTTCTTAGTTTTTATCATGGACCGAATGGTTTTTATGTTAGGTACAACTTAGGTTTCTTTTCTTTCTTTTGGGACTTTCTATATTTTGCTACTTTTCTGTATAAAATCAGTTAGTACTTTAACAGTGAAGTGATTTATAATCAGTACCTACATGTTTGGTTATTAATAAATAAAAAAACCGGGCAAGTGCGAGTCGGACTTACGCACCGAAAAGACCGCAAAATTTTGCGGCGCGCTGTCTTAATATCATTGTCGCCACACCAGCAGAGTCGGCGTGGAAACGATCATCGTCTGCAGTCGCTGCGGCGCAAAATCCATACAAATCTTAGTACTAGATGTTCGTTGTGTATGTGAGCGTACTATCAAGTAGTCCCGTTCGCATTATAGTAATTGTACACGGTCGTTTGTCAAGCTGGTAGTAGGAATTGTCAACATAAAGTAGTTTTTTAAATACCTTAACGACAG
Source organism: Celastrina argiolus (assembly GCA_905187575.2). Classification (NCBI taxonomy): domain Eukaryota; kingdom Metazoa; phylum Arthropoda; class Insecta; order Lepidoptera; family Lycaenidae; genus Celastrina; species Celastrina argiolus. The sequence goes on from LR994585.1 coordinate 9,031,735, forward strand.
TTTTTATAACTAAAAATATTTTTAAAACAGATTTATTATAACACTGCCCTAAATCACTATTCCACGCGTACGAAGTCGCGGGCACAGCTAGTAGCAAATAAAATATTATGTGGTTGTAGTGAACCAATTAACTTTTTAATAATTCATGCACTTCTGCTTTGACGGTAGAGTTATCATTTAGGTACTCCTGCACGTTATCTCTACATTGTATTGTTTCTCATTTCATTTGACATAACGGTCGAAATATGGAAAAAAAACTGAGGAAAAAACATAGTAGTCCATTTTTATTTCTACCTCTTTTAAACATTGTACAAAGTTTTAAAAGAACAAAAATAAAATCTTTTAACTTTACAAGAATTAACGTCTCCATTATTTAACTTCATTTCCCACCTAATTATATAATGTTTAAATTATAACTACGCTAACTAAACCTCGCTATTGAAACTAGACTAGTTATAAAAAGAGTTGATCAAATGCCTCTTGATTCGTTCTCCTCGTGCCGGGTCGATGTTCGGTTGCATAACAATGGCCCTAAGTATATTGGATTCTAATAATCAAAACTCCGACACACGTACCGCCTTTACGAGTACCTATTGACTAATTTAAATACCACTATGTACTTACACAGTACAGTCAGCAAGTGAGACTTACAGCGTATTCCTTTATACGCTTTTTTTATCAAAACGTTCAGCTCATTCTGATTCTTTCTTTAGTGCAACTTTACTGCTAGTGGAACGACTGACAGATGTTAAAATTTGACAGTTCTCATTTATGTAATACAGTGTAGTTAAATTCTAATTATATTTTAAATTAACAATAATAACTGAATTATAAAAGAATCTAGAACAAATTTGGTTGATCCATAACTAAAATATAACATTGAGATCTGTGAAATCTGTGAAATCCAAGTAAACGTCAAAAACAAGCAGGGTAAAAATATGCAAAATGGCGTGATCATTGTATGCGTTTTGAACAGTTTTTGGCACAGTTAGTGAAAACAGTTTAAAACGTTCCGAATTGTGCTAAACAGTGCTAAAGGAACGCTAATCTGAACGAAAAAAACGTACTATCCAGGGTGAATGTTGGTGTAACATGACAACCGCGTAGAAATGAGTTATATCTAGGGAAGAATAGGTAAATATAGTTCGTTGCAAAATAATTTTTATTTGGATATCGAGAAAGAGAGAGAGAGCATTTCTTGGCAACTAATTTATTGTGTTTGACAGAAGCGAAAAATAACATACAGTCTTCAGCGGGATTTGTAAATCTTGCTAAAGCCATAATTTATTTAATTCCAGATTGACTCATATTTATTCTTCTATTAATATTCAGTATAAGAAATATAAAGTTATATGACTTACATTTCAATCATTGCTGTTAATTCATTTCAGAAATGTTGCTGTCTGTACTTTGTTATTTTGATACCGACATCATTGTTACTTATAACTAGATGCATTAAACTATCATTAGTTCTTTATTGCTAGTAATGATACATTCCTCTCTTTTTATCTTTTTCTATTTATAAAGTCATTAATTTATTTAAATGCCAAGTATTGTTTAAACCACGTCGACACTTGCCTTGCAGCTTGCACACTAAAGTTTTATAAAATCATAACGAATATGAAAGTATTATAAAATGAAACCATGTTAAATTAATATATTTCTAATAAAAATATGCTCACAAAACCCAGGATAGCATCACGTTGATGTCTTTTTAATTACTTACTGAAAAAGTTATAAAATGCAAATAACGAACTTTTACTCATTTTATCTTTATTCTTTTCCAATTATATTTTTATAGAAAGGCTACAGTAAATTTATTGCATATAACCTACTCTTCTATCTTTAACTTTACTGGTCCATAATATAGCCGTATTATTTACTTGTTTCCAATTAATACAAATGACCCAAGAACAAGAAACTTAAAACCTAATTATAATATTAATTAATTGCCAATAAAATACCACATTCACCCAGTTACGAAACATAAAACTTAAATCGGCCACTAAAATCTTTTTATCTTATATCTTACCGTAATATAAAAACCGGTAGAATGTTTTGATTTAATTATTAAATAGTTATATTAGTTAATTACGTTTATAATGACTATAATAAGTATGGAATGTTTAAATCAGTACGAGGTATGTTAGTTAGATCGAGTCGATAAAATAATTATGACCTGCTTTACCTATTTTGTCAGTTGATTGATTACTGAATCGTACCTATACTTACTGACAAAATAACTAACAATTTGTAAACAAAGTCCATAGACCAAATAAAAAGGACAGAGCTTTGTCAAACCAAAGCTGAGGTCGGATATTCATGTAGTACTAGAGGTTTCCTGCTACTTCGTATGCGCAAAATTCGGCGACAACCGTACATTTTGCAGCAACAAAATGTTATTTCCCGTCTACTCCTCTATGTCTTTATCAAATAATATCATCGTCTGACACGGAAAGGCGTAGTATCGTTAAATATCGTGTGAAGGTGACCCTTGCATTTATTTATTAATACCAAAATTTAAACATAATATCTTAACAGGATCTTAACCTAATTTCATAATTATTGTAAGGTGGCCTGCCTCACTGAGTGATTCGCAGAAATTCACGATGTGATCATCATTATCATGTGACAGGTACTTGAGCGAGCGGTCAAATTCAACTTACTATTAGATACACTAGTTACGTTGGTCGGTAACCGTGTAAGATTGTCAGTTAGGTGCTAGAATCAATCGCATAGTAATTGCTCAACGATTAAAGTAAAAGGCTTACCGAATAATTATTCTTAATCACTTACTACCGTTAGAAAGTGCATACTATTCCCGTTACTGGATCGCTAAGTTAGTATTAGGAGGAAATAGTTGAGTGTAATTTAATGACTATAAAATATTAAAAACGATTATTATTATTAGATAAAACTGCAGTTAGTAATGCTTATTAGAAAATTATAACGTGCCCCCATATTTTCACTTCACTCAAACTGTGCAGGAAAACTTAACTAAGTAGGTTAGCACTTACCAATTAATCTCTAAGTAGTACCTACTACCTACATCCTAACCCTAGACTATATTCTAACCCTCAAAATATTATTAATTTTCTGCTAATGAAAATATCATATAATATTAATTTCACTTTTTGGCAATTGTAAAAGGTCATCAAACAATAATTTCAATAACGTTCTTAAGACGCGATCAAAGAAATGTATTCGTATTAAAATTATTCGTAACAAAAAAGTTAAGTAGACAAGACTTAGAGCGATTACATTCTAAAAATATAGGCAGTCTATCACCTATGTTCTACCGACTATGTTCACCTTTAACCATAATATTAATGCTTATAAAATGTAACAACCATTCAGGTAAATAGCAATAGATTTATAGATATGAGGAAGATTAGACCAACTGCATCATTTGCATCTTCTTTCTGAACTCCAATTTTTGTATTTTATTATTAAGAGTTTAGACTAACAATTTATTACAATACATTATAAATATCATACAAACAGATTTTATAAATTAGACCGATCAAAACACGTGCCACGTTTGCTTGTAATAAGACCACCATTTTGCTGTTTTAAAATTATATTATCCAAACTACCTTAAAACTGTACTATTGTAAGATTTAATTCGCAGAATCGATCTACTCATCTGTTTACTCCATTGAGCCTTCAGTCTTTATTCTGCCTTTCAGATTACAGTATCCTAGAATTTTTTTTATTATTTAAATTTATTTACTTACTAGCTGTGCCCGCGACTTCGTTCGCGAGGTTTTTGAGTGACTTAAACCGTTTATGCAGCGCACGCAACGAAAGTCCCCAAATGTGAATAATTTTCTCCGTTTTTGCAACATTTTGTCACTGACGCTTCGCTCCTATTGATCGCAGCGTAATGTTTATATAACATTAGCCTTAAAGCCTTCCTCTATAAATTCTATCCAACAAAAAAAGAATTTTTCAAAGCGGACCAGTAGTTCCTAAGATCGAATTCGATAAGAAAAAAACTCTTCCGCTTTATAATATTAGTATAGATTAGAACAAGTACAAGCAACATTTAAGCTTTTTAAATTCATTGAAAAGTTTAACCAACCAACTTCGCTCATAATCGAGGATACACCACGGTGTGACGGACTATCCGTATAAATCAAGGCATGTTAATATTATGTTAATAATTACTTTTACGGCGCCGACGTCGGCGATACTCAATATCAATTTGGCGTAAAATAATTCGAAGCATTTTCGGGCCACGGCTATCAATCTGGCCAAATGAGTTCCCGGCCAATTTCAGCCCCATTGCGCGCTAATGAAATAGTGCATTACTAATAATCTAGATTATTCTAGTGCTGTTGTGCGTTCGATGATTTGCTCAATTGGATGTGTGATTTGGATCGGATTGATATTCTATTTAATAGTCTATTTTATATTTAGTATTTAGTATACCGCATGTTATTAAATCGCGTGAGGTACCGGAGAAAAAATAGCACCTCCCCAGCAACCATCTTTTCCGTAAGTGTCGTAAAAGACAGCAGAAGAAATATACATCCAGATATGGCTTAGATTGTTATGCGTTCGCTTACCCGCCTGCCAAGCATGACGAGTATAGGCAACTGCCCTTCATGAAATACATTGGGGGACGCTTGTGTCCAGCGGTGGACGTTAGAGCTGAAAGGATGATGGTGCTTATATTTTTACTGATACTTATATCTTACTGACACTTAAATATTATATGTTTGACGAGTATCTGAATGTGCGGCGTGTGTGTGTCTGCTGTGGCATCGTGGCTAAAGGGATGAGCCGATTTTGATCTAGTTTTTTAGTTTGAAAGCTGACTCTATATACAGGCCTCTTGGCTAGAATTCATAATCACCACTTCGCTCAACTTGTAATTTAAATAAAAAAAAATATAAACAACACTTTTACTACACAATATTGGTACGTATATAAATCATGTGTATTTTTTAAAAATAAAAATAAATAATAACGTTTCCAATACTTCAATTTATGTTATGGTCTTGGATTACCAACTGACAATTAAAATGCGGGTAATTTAGTGGCCGCTGGCTGATGCATTATAAATGTTCGGTATTTGAAACTAATATTGCCTTTATTAGAATTAGCCTTCTGCTATATTACTAAAAAGGCTCCAAATGACTGTATTTTTTCAACAAATATTTAAAATATTCACCTGTTCTATGGCATGCATGGAACAGCTGATGCAGTCACTCGTGGCAAGATGTAACATCACTAACATCTTGTGCATATATGGCAAGGATTGCAAATGTGCAACAAACATAATTTATAGTTGTACCTAATTACTAATCAGTAATTACATTCTAGAATGTATTGTCAAATGGGTCAAAAAATAAAATAGTTTACGGGTGACTAATTGACGATGACTAGTGCCACACAAAAGGCATATTATATTATATTTAATGTAGACAATGCATATAATAGAGATGAATATAATGAAAGAGGCAATCCAGTTAAAGATAACACTAAATAATCAAAAATTTAATCAAACCACCAAAATGAGGAATCCCAATTTGAAATGTTTACGAATCCTAATTCGACAGTTAGGTAATCTTTAAAATAAACGAATTCCAATTTTTAAGTAGGTACCTGGACGAAGATCTTTAAAATGAAAATATGGGTGTTTTGGTTATAATAATATGATTTTTACAAAGTACAACCAATATTGAAATGAAATGAAAATATACTTTATAGTGCACAATCAGAAACTACACATATACAGTAAGTTAAACAACACAAAATAAAACACGATAGTATTACTATTATTAAATTAACAAATAATAAAATAAAAATTACAATAAATAAAAACAATGATCATAGACATCTAATGCATACTATTGAGCTAAAAAACTGATGTTATCTATGTATATAAAATAGAACGCATTGAGATTCAAAATTATTCTAATGATCATTTGAGAGAACATTATTTGAAAGTGTGAGATGGTGGGATTACAGTATTGTGACGTGTGAGTCGGTCACAACCTCGGCTTTCTCCGGCCCCGATCGCTAACAAGCAACAACACAGCCATAATGGTAGGTGTACCCATATATTAACTGTCCGTTTTCGGTACAAAAAGATATCGTTTCGAAATTGGAATCATAATTAATTCATTAAGGTAGGTTTTACTTACGTTTCTGCTTTAATCGCATTAAAGAAAAAATCTTGTATTATATTGTAAGTTTAACCTGCTATACTTATTAAAATAAACATTTAGAGGTAACGAATTACGACAGACTTGTGTTCTTGAAAATAAATATTTTTGGTAGCTATAACATATTATAGGTTATTATAACATTTGGCTTTATTTTTTACATACGAATGCCCGAGTCTGTACACTTTTTGTAACCGACTCTTTGTAGGTGAAAAATAGTACATAAATTATGTACATTGATTAGTAACCGTGTGTGTTTTATCAAAAAAAAATGGGTCATATTTGTATCGTGGAACAATATGCGTCAGAAACAGTAGAAATGTGTGTGAGCACCCTAAAGCGAAGTATAATTATTTATGTTTATCAAAATATTCATAGAGCTATATCTCGTTGGTAGCTTAATAGTTAAGCCAGTATCAATAGCAATATTATTAGCTCTGTGGTATAATCACAGTTTCTAAAGTCATATTCACCCGTATAATCTGAAATATAGCTCCACTCGAAGTTGCAGATCAGGTTTATTACAGAATCGAGTTCAAAACAACATTAACATACATTTACACTCCAAAATATTTAGCTTAAAGCATACATTTTATTATAGTATAATAATATTAAAGCAGTATAGCTTTTGTCGACCTCCGTAGCGCAGTGGTTGAGTGCACTGGTGCTCGAGGGGGAGGTCGCGGGTTCGAATCCCGCCAAAGGAACAAAAAGTTTACAATATTCCTGGGTCATGCATGTGTATTAAATTTGTGTATAATAAAATAAAAATCTTAAATATGTGTATATTTAAGATTTTTATTATATATATATATATATATACATGTGCATAGTATAAAAGTATTATATATATTTCCGTTGTCTGTAACACAAGTTCTTTGGATACTTAGCACGGGGCCAGATTGACGTGGTATGAAGCGTCGAACATGTAGATAATAATATCTATATATTATTATCTACATGATCGAGTCTTAACGAAACCAATATTATATTGCTACCCACTAAGTATTCTTAACAAGTAAAAATGAGCTTAACATTATTTTATTGGCGTTATGCATTTTTTTCATTTCAACTTTACCAACGATGCAAAAATATTTCACTTCAAAAACATTTTTTTTTTTAAGCAAATGAAATAAAAGTACGAGGATAAGATGATTTAACCGTAATCTCGATAAAAGCAACCTTTACCAAAATATTTAGAATTGTGTCATTACGCCACGAAGTTCGTGATTAAGTATAATATGATGTGAAGCCAACAGACCGAAAAATCGTAACAATCGGGACGTAATAAGGGTAAATACTAAGTATTCAGTACTTAGTAGATTTATAGAGCATCGAACACGTTAAACAGTGGTTTACGCATTAATTATATAGATAGAAAAAAGAAGAAATGTGAATCGGACCGCGAGTGGTAGCCGTTGAACAGCAAAATTGCAGAAAATCACGTTCGTTGTATATCACAGTACATGTATTATACAGCCTGCAGGCTTACTCCAGACACAATCGAGAATCGAATCAGTTCAATCTTAACGGCTTTTGATATTTTCATTTGGTGGATTAAAGAAAATCGTTAAATCCTAACTTTTTGTACTCCCGAACATATTAATCGACTGAGAATCAAAATAAATAAACGTCAATTTATTCGGGAGTACACGGCATTATCGAATCTGAATCAAAATCGAATGTTTGGAAAGTGAGGACCCAGGTGATAGAGGGGCAGATGGCAAAACCGACTTACAAAGTTAATAAGTAGTAGATAGCAGTATAGCACACAACGATATATTTTTTTAATAAATAAACTTTTTAGGGTTTCTACTCAAAGGGTAGAAACCGGCACCCTAAGCATAGACCAATTATATTGTCAATGCTATTAGTTATTATTATTATATAGTCTCCGCTGCCCATGCGTCCGTCCGTCACCAGGCTGTAACTTACGAATAGTGAAAGTCAGTAGTTTTCGCAGATAATGTATGTGACAAACAGAATAAAATAAAAATTTAAGAGGGCTCCCATACAACAAACGTGATTTTTTGCTCGTTTTTTTTTACAGAACTCATCGTGTACCAGTCCGACTCGCATTTGATTTTTTAATATACTTATTGGTAGAGTCTTCTAGCTATTGCGCAAACGACGATTAAAATAAATACTGACTTGAACTTGAATAACCAGTAACTATTTCTACGTAACCATTTTTCTGACCGCCTCGTCCAAGCTTTATACAGAGAGACCTGTTTGTTAACTTGACATTTAAAATAAAGAAATAAAAGATTGTGTTACCTGTTTTCTCAGTGGTTGTATAACTTTGATTTATGTTAGCAATATTTAATTATGTTTAATGCTATCATCACGGCAAAGAATACTGATGTCTTTTAACCTTTAGGTCGATTCTAGTTCTATTGTAGTAAAAAAAGCTAATTAACTTCTCTTATTATATAACCAACTATTTCTATCATATATAGCTTATTACGGGTTACCTACTGAACGTAAATCCAAAGAGGTTTGTAAGAACAATCGACATGTAAGTAAGTAGGTACCTCAGTAGTCAGTACAGTAAAACGCCCATTTTTGTCCAAATTAATTAGGTTGCGGTTAAATCGGACATAGACTGGTAGAATAAACTAAAAATATAGAATAAAAGATTAACAGTTCTTCAATAAAGTATCTGGAGCATCATGATTATCATGAACATCTGTATCAAATTATATTTCTTCTCTTACTCTCGATCAAGTAAGTTGCAATCCTATATATATGGCCTTAACAATTTTTATTAAGGCCTTATGGTGGCCAAAGTAAAATATATAAAAATTCACAATAATATCAGAGGTACATAGGTAACCTAGTATGTTATGATTAGTGATTCGCTTATTAGGCGTTCGGATAGTCGGCGTCCTATTGTATAAAAATGGTAGTGGGGAGCTATTATTAAATTACTCTGTTGCGTAAAAATATTACGTATTCGAAAGTGTATTATCATATCGTTATTGTAATGAGTCATTTGCAAACAATAGTCTGTACTCTGTACTTGGGCCGGAAACAGTTCTTTTGTAAATTTCGCCGAAACTGTCCTTTGGATGGTGTTTTATCAACATCACATTGTTATGGAGATAAACATTTATTGCGGCAACATTTCGAAAGTGATTCTAAAACTTTAAAGCGTACATGGCTCAGGAGTGGAACGGCAAAAGTGAAAAGTTTTAAAGTTTTAAACTTGCTCCAAAGTCTTGACGCGAATAAAAGTTTAAAGAATTTTTGAAACATGTTACAAATAAATAATAATAATAATATATGTAAAAAAACTCAGTATATGCGGCTATAATGCTTCCAATTTAAATGTCACTGCGCTATCGAAAAACAATGAATCATTAATTTGGTCAAAGTTCATGTTTTAGTTGCATTATATCACTTTGAATTGAAACGAGGAATCGAATCTACCGATAAAATAGCCATTTTCGTCTATAAACAATCAAATTAGAATATAAAAAATGGTTGTTATTTGTTGTAAGGAAAATACCCACAACACAATCATAATATATACCTAACATAAAACTGTCACTATGATTTAAAATATTAGGCACAGTGTATTAATCTTGGTTCATTTTTAATCAAGTTTAATATAAGCCATAGGTTAAAGGTTATCTCATTAATAATTCAGTTTCTATTTAAGAAACATAAAGCTTAAATTATAAACCTGTTTTCAAATATATTATTGGACTTTTTACTCACAGAGTAGGCACTTTTCCAGTTATATAAGTACGTTAGGCATTTTTAACTAAAACTAGTTTCACTCACATTTGATAACTGTGACATGGAAGAGTAATTTTAGTACGTCAGTAGGTACTTTTGGTCATTCATAAAAGTACAAGGTGGGAAAAATCAACGTAGGTACAATGAGTATCGTAATTCGTAGTCAAGAATTTTTTCCACTTTCCTTTTCTAACTCCTTTTTCATAATAATTGAGTGCTAGAGGTCGCCCATATTAATTCACAATATTATATTTATATTTGAATCTTTTGCATCTTAGATAGAAAAAAATGTAATGAAATGGGATCGAAAGCACAGTGGTGTTAGGTGTATGTTGTAACTTGTAATGTGTCTTTTTATTAGTAATTTGGCCTTCTGCACCATTCTCGACATATAACTGTGCATTCAAACTACATGAATTGATGTAATTATTGGACCTTTGCAAACATACCGACTGACATTAAGTTATACTAGGTGCAAAATAAATGAGTGATAATACTTTATGTGCCTACTATGTAGAGTTTGATGTACATATTTCTATGAGAAATGCCCCAACGTCATAAATTTGCCCATACAATAACTTAAAAGAAGGTACTGTTTTAGCGCTGGTACTTTCACAGTAAACTTGGTAAACTCTATATACGGGAGCCATACACACCCTAAAGTATTATCACTCATTAATATTATCAATATTATTAATATTATCACTCATTAATAGTACAGCGTTACAGACGCTCTTCGCGCCGTTACTCCTAAGATGACCATTATGATAATAAACATAAGTAGAAGACCGACATAAGTCTCAATCTCAGTATCCTGGCGCTGACGGCTCAATTGCTCTTTTGTAATCAACAATTTGTGGCACGGAGAAAAGCTTCCGTCCCCGCTTCTCACACGATATCCGCGTGATTCCATTACGTTTGTATCGAGTACAATAATGTTAAGATAATATTATCATTTTATGTATTAGCAAACAAGAGCTGGACATATGGCGCTTCTCCATTAAGGATCGCGTTAGTAGAGTTGCATACAGTTAGAGAGGAATTAAATTTCGAGTATGTTCTGAGTATCTAAAATCTTTACAACTTAATATATCGTCGCTAAATAATAGCATAATAGTCATATATGTCTTATTGATGCTCTTGTTCTGTGAGTGTTTTTTTTTTTTTAGTACGGACTCGTGCATGAAGGTTTCAAAGAACGCTTTTTAAAATTACTTTAAATTATTTCTAACATACGCCATTCACAAGGTACAGAATAAAAAGATCATGTTTGTTGTACAAAGATTTTCAAATTATAACGTTTTTCAGTTAGGTCTCTATAGATCCTAAACCAACAATGACATTACGTTAGTAACGGCTTAAAAATCCGTTACAGTTTCTTTCAATAAAACATGATGGTCTATGAATATGGACCGTGTACATATAACGAAACTCTAAGGGTTATTTTGTATAATATATTCTAAGTCAATGTAATCATTAAATGAGACTATGTAATAACCTACTTTTAAACCTCCTAAAATAATTTACCCGTTAACAAAGTTCATTACTTCGGCCAAAACAATGTTTATTTTGGCCAGACTTCTTAACAATGTTGTTCTTGAATATTGTTACAATCTTGCAATGCCTATTAGTAAATCGTGCGTGTATAATATATTATACAATACAATACTGTTTTAACTGCAGTGGAACAAAATGACCTATAGGTTTTTAATAAAGAGGACGTAGAAATTTTCGTATTAACTTAATTTATCTATGGATAAGTTGTAATTACGACGCAATATATTATTAATCAACAAAATATGAATATAATAACATATTATGAACGTGTTATTATAATAATTAATACGCTCATAAAATATAATCGCTACGATAACGATGTTATAAAACGTACACAAGGGTAAATCACGGTATTTATCTAAATATAGTTATAATGTGACCGTGAACCGCCGCTCAATAACAGCTTATTATAATATTTCATACTAAGATAGAGCCGAACATCTGGATGAGGCCACTTTCGCGAATACAAAAGCCAATACAATTTTGCATTGAACAACGACGATTCCGAAAAGACATATCCTACTAGTAGCTCTATCTCTATTTTAATTTTTATCAATGTCTTTCGGTAATTTCGATTTTTTATTTGTATTTGCTATAGGTATATCCGAATATCCAGATGTTCGGATTACTCTATTCGCCTATTGATTTACTTATAATCGGAGATTTCAATGTCTTAGATATTATTTTCAAATGAGCACTTTTTCTATCCCCACATTCTATTTAAACTAGCCACTAGGTTAAGCGCTATTCACACACGTCACCTAGGCAATTTGGCAGCAGCCACCACCGATTCGTCTTGTCAAGCCTGCGGTAGGCTCGGTCGCTCTCTAATACGTTTGCAGCAACGTAAATGACCGTCAAATCAAAAAAAAAGAAACACTATATTATTATGTAATAATCTAAGCCTATAATTGCAAAAGTACTTGTGAAATCTCGTATGCTTACGGCAATTGTCAATGCGGAGGATACTCAATCTTACATAATACTAATATTAAATTCCTTATCCCACCAAAAACATTTTCATGTAAAAATGTTGTCAACACGAGCCTACACAGCTTACCCTGTGAAAAAGTTATCAGATATCGTATAAAGCCAAGCTCTACACTACACCTTAATAAAAATCTATCAAAAAGTGGTTAGATCTCATGTAGAACCAAAATTCTTGATCTATGCGCCCTTACTTCACCAGGCTTAACTTCACTTACGCTACATTGCAGTTAAAACGTGATGCTTGGCCGTTTTATTTCGCACACGATTAATGAATTCGTATGAAATGTTCGTAATGCTAGCAAAACGGTCAAGTATCACGTTTTAACTGCAATATAGCGTAAGTGAAGTTAAGCCTGGTGAAGTAAGGGCGTATAGATCAAGAATTTTGGTTCTACATGAGATCTAACCACTTTTTGATAGATTTTTATTAAGATGTAGTGTAGAGCTTGGCTTTATACGATATCTGATAACTTTTTCACAGGGTAAGCTGTGTAGGCTCGTGTTGACAACATTTTTACATGAAAATGTTTTTGGTGGGATTTCATTTATTTTTGTAAGCTGGTTAATGGACTTTTTTTAATTTAAAGATAACCTTTTTTGACCCCGAGCCTTTACTTACGGAAAATAGAACAGTCAGCCCCTTAGCCTAGTGACGTCGACTGATGTCACCGTCAATATTATACCGTGTATAAACTTTCACCGCAATTTTTAAGAGGTAAAGGCGGATTTTCATATAAATTTCTCGTCCATATTTCTTTATTTATTATATTATTATATTATAATTATATTATAATTAAATTATATATAAATATAAATTATAAAATATACATTATTTTATTGCTGGAGTGAAACTTCTTATTTGGATATCCTAGGATGCCACTAGTATAAATTCAACACTATTATTTCGAGAATTTGAGAATTACATATTATACGAAGGAGATTGCCGTTTATAAAGCATGTTGATACTTATTAAAATAATACAGTAAGTCTATAATAATATCGTGATGTAGACGACGGTCAGCGCCATCTGTTGGTCACTAGAGGTACTAATTCTTCTACGGCTGTTATAAACTTATGCTAAGTGCAACTTAGCATTTTTGAAGGAAAAAAAATATACTTATTTTTATTTTTGAAAAATAGCTTTATGGTTTTCTTTTCATTATGGCTTCTTTAAACGTGACGTGTTAAAAATCATATTATTATTATGTTAATAGTCATAAGATTAAACACTAAAATTATTTATACATTGATCGTGTAATATTTTCGTTTATTTTTATCAATATAACGTTACCGACTGTTATATGTGTTGATAAATGTGTGTTTAGATGTTTCACAGTTCCAAACATAGATTGCGCTGTTAGCTACCTACATCGCGCTATCAAAGTGTCGAACGGTTTTTACATAAGATTCCCTCTAAACTCAATACTTATGTTATTATAAAATCAGCAGGAGCTAATGCCGGACCGATTTCAAGTGATCGACGTAATATTTTGTTTATACGCTGACAACAAATTACTACTTGCTGCCTGTTAATTCTTACCTAATTTTTACTTACCAAATAAATAATACCTAATTTTAAATAAGTGGATAAAAAAAAAAACTAATTTTCTCATAGATATATTTTTCATTTACAAAAAGTCGGTCACCGATTAATAATCGGAATAAAATAGAAAATACTGATTGCAGTAGTGCAACGCACTCAAATAAATAAAGTCGGATAGAAATAATATGGAGCAAAAATCTGACCGATTATCGGTCCCACAAAAAGTAGGTCTTATTTTTTTATGTACTTGTATAAGTGTTGTTTGTTGTTGTATAATATAATATTTCTTTTATGTATTAAAGATCATATCCGTATAATAAACATATTAAATATCCATTTTGTACCGTCCACCATATTGGATTCAAAATGGCGGCATTTATATTTTAATAATTTTTTTGTTGGTTTTGTAGCAATAACAGCTTACATGAATAATATCAGCTTACTAGGACGTCAGGAAGTACCTTATGAATTTTGATGATCTATAAATGAGTCAGTGACGAAATCTGGGGTTTTAAGACATTGATAAAATCTAAAGTATAATAGCTACAACATTCAAACTTTGTATGTTTCGTGTTTTTACTGGTGTCATTATATGTTGAAATTTTCAACTATATAGCATCATCCAAAGCAAAGTTATGAGAGTTCAAAAAAACGACGAAACCTTTCGAGAAAAGGTAGGTAGTGCCCTTGCGCTTCGCTTGGCTCGTCTTGACGGGGGCACTCCCGTGCCCCCAGATTTGCACAATTAAAATAAAAAAGTAGGGCTGTTACATTTTTTAATTGCTCAATGCGTGGTTTTTTATGCCAGTCGCACTGTGAATTTTGCCAGTATCTACCAAGCGATTTATTTAAAAGCTATGGCATAAGGCCCTTATGCGATGCTTTTACTCTTTGATTAGTGATCTCGTTCAGAGTTCATACATTTTCTGCGACAATAAATAATGTGGATAAGCTTTTTCTATAATTTATTGTTGATTTTCTGAGTTAATCTTAATAGCAGTATAAACACACCAGACTACTATTATGTAAATAATCTACCGCTGTTACTATAGAACCTCAATTAGAAGTTATATAATTAACGCACTATTTCATAATAATAAGCAGGCATTGCCATATACTTGTATTATGAAGTTAGAAGTAAGGACAACATTAAATTAATTACTTTAAAACACTTGAATCTAAATAAGAAATACATATTTAGTATTTACCGATTTAGGTACCTGAACTATTTTATCGACGATTTCATACATCTTAAATGAATAAACTATAGGAGGAACTCAAACTGCACCTGCTCGAGTTACGACAGACGAGAGTCAACTTAAATCTTAGTCGACTCATATATTATGCTGGCCTGACTTTTAGTTTCCTAATTTAGTCAACTTGAGTCAGCAATTTTGTTGTCCGGACTCGATTTTAGAGACGTTTTGCAATAAGTCACTAGACTCCACTAATAGGTGCTCGCTTCTAAATCAACATTAAAAACGCATTAAATTCTATTTAACCACTCGCAAAGTGAAGCTTGTTAAAATATTGAAATACTGTCGTATTTCATACCATGCGAAAATTTCAAGTTTTATTCAATAGTTTTAAGAATAGCAATTTGTAGCCGACATTGAAGAGTTTGTCAACTCTACATTCTACGTAATTAAACCATTCAGTTTTCAAATACAGATAGTTATGTTTTCTTTTAAGTATTTTCTGTAAATAAACTAGGTAGGTACTTAAAGTAATAATCACGTGACATATATTGTGTACTGTGTGCATGCATACGCACTTCCGATTGTATATGTGTGTGTCGTCAACTGTCAGATTTGAGTTTATTTCATAATTTCGTCATTTATAGCTAGAGCTATTAGCAGAGGTGTCGTAAGGAATAATTAATAACAAGTGGGAAACAAACCGAGGCGACGTCATTAATGGAATTCCACGAACTTCATTCAAGAACGAAATTCATTCAAGTCTATTGTAAACTACAAAGACGTTTAATAATTCGTACGTACCGTCTCGAAAGTACGTATCATCAATTAAGCTAAAAGGGCCGTTACAATTGAAAATCGTAGCAGTGAATTTTGAATAATTACGAATGTCATGCCGGCTAGGAACAAAGGCTGATAGGTCACGCAACGGCAGATCGGTCACGAGCACACGTGCCGACACGCCATTGGAGCTTCGATAAACCCTTACCTTGTTATGTACCTCGTAAATCGAAGGAATATCGCAAGAAAGTATAAATTTTCCTTTTCCACTGCCTGACGATATGTAGCAATATCTTTGAGATATGTCTAGTTTTTCAAGAGCTTTTAAGGCTCCAGTAGACGAATCTATTTATACTGTCAAACGTTTATAGACAAAATGACGAAGTACGATACTCGTAGTTCCAAGTAGACAAGGGCGTCGCGCCGCGTCGCACCGATTTTGGCCGCCGCCAAACGGTTTTAGTGGCATTTTTTTTATGAAAATGGTGACAATTCCTAATTTCTAAAGATCTCTGTACTAAGATTTGTATGGATTTGGCGCCGCAGCGACTGCAGACGATGACCGTTTCCACGCGACGCGACGCCAACGCGGCACCTAATATGATCTGTGTGTGCGTGCCATAGTCAGAAAATTGTGCTCGGTGCCCATGTCTACTTCCCAGAACATCCCTGTTGAAAATTACGCAGAATATTGAAATCCTTTGAATTTAACATTTAAATCAAAAATATTGCTAATTGAAATTACATATTAATTGGTTTTTCTCAAAATTAAAAATAATTCATTCAACTGAACAACAATTTCTATATAAAACTTTTCCCGGGCTGTTATTTCGAATCACCTCTTTCATAAAAATTGAATCAGTACCTTAGGCGATACGTTGAAATACACATACATACATGTTATATTGCCATAGCCCTTGGTTGGCTTCGCCGTAGTCAGTAAAACTTAAATGATCCAAAAGAGAATTCCAAGGAAGCACAACCCGAAGCAACAAAAATATGTAACACATAATTACAATTTACAGTGACATTTATTTCTATGGCCATACCGGGGTCGTCGATCTCGCAGGATAGAGCATTGTGAGATTTATAGGAATGCTGGAACCGGTCCTCATTTCCGATGGTGCGTCGATCGGACACGTCACTTCTGAATCCCGTCTGACTGCTTATCCCCAGTGAGCTGCAGGAAGTTCCACTATACAGCGACAGTAGAAATAAATCTCATTTCAAATAGGCTTATCTATTTCTCTGAGGTGACGATATCCTTATTACTTTGCAAATGAGTAGAGCTGCTAGGCGATACTGCTTCGTCGGTTTTACAATCTATACTAATATTATAAAGCGGAAGAGTTTGTCTATAAACGCGCTTATTTTAGGAACTACTGGTCCGATTTGAAAAAATATTTTTTTGTTGGATAGTCCATTTATAAAGGAAGGCTTTAGGCTATATAACATCACGCTGCGACCCATAGGAGCGAAGCGTCAGTGAGAAATGTTGCAAAAACGGGGGAAATTATTCACATTTGCGGACTTTCGTTGCGTGCGCTACATAAAAAAAGGCACAGCTAGTCATAGTCATAAATATAATATGTATTAAACGTAACGTACTTGTTTCAATGAATCTTAAACTTTGGTAAGTCTATGTAACCTGAGGCTTAAAGCAATTTAAGTACTCGTATTTCTAAACCATATTTTAAATGCATATTCGGAACGCAATACCGAAAGCTACTGCAATTGGTTTCAAATCCATTGAAAGATATATGCAAATATCTATTTTCATATTTATCAAGCAGATAAGCACTATATTGGTTCTTATCTCGTTTACGCTAAACCAGACTCGAGAAACCGCCCACACGGCTTAGGACAAGATACAACAGACACTCAACATCGTATCAGATGTTGTGACAGAGCGGACTTGATATGCTAGGTTTGAGCAATATATTATACCCACGACAAAGCTTTTAAAGGGGTCTCGAAAATATTGCTTTACTCAATTGTAACATTCTAGTAGAAGTCAATGTTTTGTTACTGTATAAAACAAAAAACCATATAATTCACTAGCTGACCCGTGCCCACTTCGTTGAGCAAATAAATCGTTTAAACCTTCCCTGGACTTCCACGAATATTTCAAGACTAAAAGTATCCGAATCGGTTCGGCCGTTCTCGAGTTTTAGCGAGACTAACGAACAGCGATTCATTTTTCTATATAAGAATAGCTGACCCGTGCCCACTTCGTTGAGCATGGAAACCGTTTAAACCTTCCCTAGACTTCAACGAATATTTCAAGACGGAATAGAATCGGTTTAGCTGTTCCCGAGTTTTAGCGAGACTAACGAACCGTTCAATAAAAAACATTCAAAAACATTCTATATAATCTTATACCTATAATTATAAAATCATTTTTATATATAAGATTATATAAAAATATAGATAACCATTAGAATTTAGAATGGACATAAAAATGCTTGATTTAAATACAGATTGTAATTACACCAGTACCTAGTCTTCTGTCGACAAAATCGAATGGCGTTGACTACTATTAGGTCCTTACATATGAAATTGGCGTTTTGTATGGGAGGAACATAAAGGCGATTTTTTCATATTAAAATATATTTTATTAATCAAAGTATGTACCATTGCTATCTATTCACTTTTGCCATCTTATAGGTAGTTCATTGATCCCTTTACTAAAAAAAACCATTCGGACGGGAATCAATGAAATCTTTGAAAGCGGTTTGGACTGCCTCATAGGAATTGAATTTTTTTTCCTTGCAAGAAGTTATCCAAATTTTAAAAAAATGGTAATCTGTTGGAGCAGGGTCCGGAGACTACGGTGGATGTCTTAGACATTCCAATTGAAGCTCCTCTAATTTGGTAGCCGTCTGTTGTCTTGAAGCAGCAGTGGCGTAGAGCGATTGACATGTCTCGGTTGTTTAACGGTGAGCTTTTCCATCATGGTTTGCAGTTGCTGACAATAGACATCGTCTGATCAGATTTAAGAAAGCTATAGTGTACGACACCGGCACTAGTCCACCAAACGCTTACAAGTAACTTTTTTTGAGTCAATTTTCGCTTGGGGCAAGACTTTGCTGGTTCAGCAGGGTTCAGCCATTGCGATGAGCGTTTACGATTATCGTACAGGATCCACTTTTCATGATATGTAATGATTTGATTTAAAATTCCTTCATTATTGTGCCGGTTGAGCAATGTAACGCAGCAGTCGACGCGCGTTTGTCGGTTTGCTTCACTCAATTCATGAGGTACCCACCATTCAAGCTTTTTCACCTTCCCAATTTGCTTCAAGTGGATTAAAACGGTTTTGTCACTAACACCGCAGCCTGTAGCTAACTCTAATGTGGTTTGCGATGGATCTGCTTCCACAATAGCCTTCAATTCATCATTATCGACCTTGGTCTCCGGCCGTCCACGGGGCTTGTTCTGCAGGTCGAAATTTCGAGAACGAAAGCGCTGAAACCAAAAACGCACCGTGTTTTCTTTTGCGACACCACCCCCATACACATCATTAATCCTTCGAGCCGTTTCTGCAGCACTGGTGCCACTGTGGAACTCGTACTCGTAAATAATGCGATTTTCCATTTTGTGAAATGAGTGACGCAGACTTACGGTTTTCAAAACACAAATGCATGAGTAAATAGCTGTTTAAATTAGAATTTGGAATTCCTAACCAAAGAGGATATTATATTTAAGATCAAAGTGGCCAGTACGACAAAACGCCAATTTCATATGTAAGGAAGGACCTAATATTAAGAGCATAATATAGAAATTGAGTAGGTTGACAATTAACATACTTTTATTGTAATTAGCAAGAGGATATATAATTATATAAACAAAATAAAACTTATATGTAATATCGTACGTGTAAACAAGTTTTTGCACAAATAAATACTCAATATTTTTTGTATTGTTTCGTGGAAGTGAGAAGACAAGCTAAATGGCGCTACACCTAGTAGGGGGCCCACCCACGCCTCAAATATTAATTCTGATTAGAGGCCGATTATACAGGCTACAACAATAATAATTTAATAATAGATTGCTGTCCTGTTGCTGGCATATCCATATATAAATCAAGTTTAAGTAAATTCAGTGACCGGACTTAAAACATTTATAATGTGTTTTTTTTTCCAAATTCTGTTAATGTGGATATTATGATGTCCAAACTTAATATAGTCATCATCAGAATAATTTTCAAAGTATATTTATTTAGAAGAATTTAAAAAAGTAACACGATACGATGATAGTTATTTTACCACACAAATATTATTTTTAATGTCGACCTGTATAAATATCGTTGCATAAAACGAAGCCGATAAAATGCATACAGCATAACGCATTACATATTAACATTTCATCAATGTGTAACACCGGATCGCGCTGATGAAACACTTTTGTGCCAGTTGTGTATTTTTGGCGAAACACAAGCAATACTGTTCGATAGCGGATGCTGTCGATTGTGGATTTGTGGATTATTTCGGTCCCGGAAAGCCGGGGTATAAACTGCAAGACTGCGTCGGGTCGGCTAACGATTCCGCGAACAAACTCACCGCTCAATCGCGGAACATTCACTTCCTTTGAAAATTAAGCAATGTTGACAATTGCATAATGTAGTCACGATAACAGACAAAGCAAATCTAAAGAAGGAAAAGAAAAAGTAGTTCATTTTCTACCACTGAGGTTCATAAACATAAATCTAGTCTATCTCTTTTCGAACAATTCCTTTAAATGTCATTGTTTTTACATTCCACTCCGATTTGATGTGATTTTTTAAAGTCGTAATTTGATTAGCTTTCTTAGATAAATGTTCTCACATTTGCCCAATTCACCTTTAATCACATTAGCTAGATGAACGTTCCGGTGAGAAATATAGGCTCCATTATATTATTAATTCTATTTCCTCTATCACTATTCTACACATTAGTTTGCCCTTCTGGATCCACTTAGGGCCAATAATGTTTGACATGAAGACGGTCCGGCTCGGCCCATTAGCCGTGACGCCTTGATAGGGCTCAGGATAGACGCGATAGCCAATCAAATAATTGAGGCCAAACGCACTACCGGTCCCAGTGCTGGCCTGTGATTGTTACGAGCCTTTGTACTCCCTGGCCCTTCGATGGTACTTTATTGAGTGTCGAGTCTTTCTTACGACATCCATAATTAATGGGGGCTAATAAATACCTTGACACGACATGTCTTCGTCAAATAAGCGTGATGAGAATGCGAGGTTGAATTAGACGAACTCTGTGAGGCAGTGTTCGAAGGTTTTATCGCTTTCAGGAGGCGGAGAACGCGGGTTCGACCAAACAGTTTTCAGTTATTTTTGAGTTTAGCGTATAACTTTCAAAAACGATAGTCAGTATTTAAATTCACTTTTATCGCAGATTGATAATAATATACTTAAGTACGTCTTTTGTTGCTTGGATATGTTATCTATAGATAGTAGATACAAGGGACCCACTACTTTATTTATTGTTTGAATTAAAGGTGCTTAAATGAAAATAATTAAATTACTGGGGATTTTTTATTTATCTTTTATAGGGTTTAAGCAATGGATTACTTGTTGTAATCAGTCCTTACTCCTTGTTCCATTCATTAGTCAAAGCTTATAAAATATTCTAAGGTTCTATCCTTAGCTACTCGTATTAAACCATTTTTTTTTCTCTGGACTGACTTAGCGTAAAAGTTAGTGACACAGTAATATTACATTAACTACTTGCAATTTTTTCTACTTCATTAGATGTTATTTAAAAAAATACATTTAAAATATTTTTTTTATTAAATTAAATTAGATACTATAAAAAACTACCATATATGAAAAAGTAATTAATAAGTTAAGTGAAAAAATTGCTAATCATTTGTGTAGATAACATGAATTCCATAATACACCTACAGTACATTCAGCAACATGTAAAAATAAGTGTTTCATATGTTGTAGGTACAGTTCTTCAAAAACTTTAAAACTTTATTAGCAACCAAGTATACATAAATCAAAGTACACTGATTTTTTCCTAAGATTTCTTTCTGCTTTCTTTGCCATAATCGATCTGACTATGGCAAAGCCAAAATGAAGTGGTAATGATTTTGGCAGAAGACAGTTTACATACATAGATGTATGTATGTAAACGTATGTTTGTTCCATCGTAGTTTCTGCTTATCCGATTTTAATGAATGAAGTGTCAAAGGAGTATAATATAATAATAGCCCGTGTAAGTTCATCGTATTTCTTTAATAAATAAATAATAAAAAAATAAAAAAGGGTTACCTTACCCACTTACTACTACGCAAATTTTATGGGAGCTTCCAACTTTTAATTATTTTCTATTAGTTTAGTCCTTATGTGGTCGGTAAAATAACTGGTCGGATTGTAGCACTAGCATCCATGCATCTGCGTAATAAGGCAAATACTGATTGGTGTGTTTCACTGACAATGCTTTAATTCGCATGTGTTGTAGTTGTGACGCATCTCATTACGGACATCCGCTGTAGTGTAGACACAGCTCAGAACACGGTGAATTGTCACAAAAGTGTTGGCAGGACATCCTTTTATTTGTGTCGGTTGTAATTAGTACCTATTATGCTACATTTCAGTCACGAACGAGTACATAATATGAACTGTCACGACATAATATTTAACACTTGTAATATATTTATCAGTAACTTATGCAATGTTATACGTACAAGTAACGCCATAGGATAACTTGTTATGAGTTTTAATGATGGAAGTTGTTGGGGTTCGCTGTTAATCTTTTAACATTTATACTTTTCCAGGAACTTTCAGATGTTTCTTACAATTAATTGCACATAAATAAATATATCACTGGTACAGTATATAAAGCGTCGCTTTACCATCACAACCTCGTATCTATAAAAATAAAACTTTTCGGTAGAGTCAAAAAACTTAATAATTTTCGATTTTATTATGACATGGATGTTGTTTTAAACGAGGTTCAGTTATTTACAGGGGCCTTACTCTCCAAACAGATTTGATTTTGATTTAGATTCGATCGCACCACGTACTCCCGAATAAATTGACGTTTGTTTATTTTGATTTTTAGTCGATTGATATGGTCCGGAGTCCAATCTAACGATTTTCTTTATCCTGGTTAGTTTTAAAGTAATCCATCCAATAAAACACCAAAAGCCTTTGAGATCAAACTGCTCGGTTCTCGATTGTGTCGGGAGTAAGCCTGCTCAATACATCCAAAATCCATGTCATAATAAAATCTAAAAATATTAAGTTTTTTTAATCTATTGAAAATTTGTAGTTTTTTATAACGAGGTAAAGCGACGATAGTTCATTTGTTATGGTCACTAAAAAACTAAGACTGCCTAGGGACATTAATGTTTTTGCGATATTCGCATATTTATTACACTTATTTTTGTACATTGTACGTTTATCACGAAAAACTACCGCATGAAATCGAATGCGGTTTTACAGTTGTACTACTGAAATTCCAATTTAAAATTTTTGGAAGTAGGTTTGTTTTATCAATATCATTTAAAGTGGCCGGGGAATTGGACGCTGATGGAAAATATGTACATGGAAAGGACCCCGTATAATGTAGAGAAAAACGTACATATACTAATAATAAATAGCCGAAGAGTTTATTTGTTTGTTTGAACGTGCTAATTTTAGGAACTACTGCTCCGGTTTGATTCTTTTAGTGTTGGATAGCCTATTTATCGAAAAAGGTTCTAACCTATATCCGATTTTTCAATCGTCAGATAACTTTTAATCTAAATATGTGACTTTGACAGATTTTGTATTGAACAAATGTCAAAGTCATATGTTTATTCAACAGATAAAAGTTATCTGACGATTGAAAAATCGGCCCTAAGACTAATAGCAGTAAAACAATAATGGCGAATTTCAAAATCGGCGGTTTTATTTCACTACTCCACGCGGATAAAATAGTGGGTTCAGCTAGTTATATACTGTTTGTAATCTGCCAATTGAAATCCTAGCATCTGTAAGTTCCTTAAGCATGGCGTCATTCTAAATATAGTTAATATACAGCGTAACCTAGATGGAAAACAGATTATACTCATCGGATGCAAATCAGTGAATCAATCATTATGTGAGGTAATCCTCACGAGTGCAGCTATTTAAATCCGCTGATGTGCAAACGCCAGTTACAAGAACGTCCGATAAAATTCATTTTACACAAAGCCCAATACAACAGTCTACAATCTACATCCAAATTGCCTACTATGCTAGGTTTGTATGACTGAAACTAAGTATACAACTTAAAACGGAAATTCGATGGAACTTAGTAATGGCCCATATATTTTTTTGTTTAATTAAAAGGCACGAAAAATAATTGTAGAATAGTTGAACAAGAGCATTCGATAAACAATTTACAAGGTAAACAAGTAAATGCATATTGTGTTGCTAATTTTCATTGAAACGCTTTCTTTTAAACCGTTGCATGCTTTCATTGCGTTTGAGCGAAACATTACTCGCTATTTTGAATGAATAAAACAATGTAACACACACTAGAATTATGAGAACGTATATTTTACTACGTGCGAAATTGCCGCTTTGGCTTATTGTGTTATGGGAATCGTTTGGCCATTGTCCTTAACTCTGTCCTAGGCGATTAGTGCTGTGTTTTATCTTTGACACAAAAGGTTTCTCAACGTATTCACTTGTCTACCACGTGAGAATTTTCAATCGCGAACTTTGTTCTTTTATCTCACGGGTATCTCATTATATTCACACGAAACGATCGATAACGAATTCGGCATAAACGGAAGCTATTCTTAATGAGTCTACCCAAACAGCTGTCCAGTTGCAGATGGCGATGTGATTGGAAGATAAGACAATCTTTTCATTAGAAAAGACACAATAACATTAAAATCTATTGATACTTCTGTCGCTGAGCCTATTTAATTGAGTAAGAGAGGCGGCGAGATGCGGTCAGGGAGGGTCAACCCGATCTAATTGTCATGATAAGAGCCGCACTTAGCGTGGGAAGGGATCCCGAGCGTGACGTCACAGACAATAATTGCAGTGTCTTGTGCGCATCCGGAACCGCACATCCTCGCCTTAAAACAATACAGTTTTAAATATAGAATCGTGCAATTAAGATGAGTTATGTGTCTGTTATTCAAATTAATAATGGCTTAAGTCATGCAATTGTTGCGCACGGAAACGCAATCGGCGTACTTAAGTAGGTAATCAAGGCTCGATTGCGTAATCTTAATGTAAAGGACAAGTATGTTCTTAAATTACAAGTGAAAGAACGTGCTAAATCTTTTTTCAAGTGAAATGTCTCCGATGGAGTAAGAAAGCGTTCTGCAAACAAACCTTCGACAATCACGCACTGAGGCTGAATGGTTCTAGCTTTGAAATTATTTGGATCCCTTATCTTTATGCATCACGACTAAATATAGTAGAGTCAAAGAGCATGCGAAGAGAAAGTCTGACTACAGTTACTATAAAAGGAATCGTTTAGGCAATTGTTTTAATTGTATGGATATAATACAATGTACAATACGTGTTATCAGATCGCAGATTGATCGCGACAGGGCGCGGGTCAGAGCACAACGAGCCACTTCCTGTCGGACAACAATGACAGCTGATGTAAGCGCTTGACTACAATCCCAAGAACATACTATAGGAATAAAC
Organism: Celastrina argiolus; assembly: GCA_905187575.2. Taxonomy (NCBI): domain Eukaryota; kingdom Metazoa; phylum Arthropoda; class Insecta; order Lepidoptera; family Lycaenidae; genus Celastrina; species Celastrina argiolus. The sequence goes on from LR994585.1 coordinate 9,057,367, forward strand.
GTACAAGAATAGACCAGCAAAATGGAGCTTCGGCTGATGATTATACCTTTATCGCCTCTGTGGTCAAGTGGTCAGAACTCAGAGTTTGGATCTCGAATCGGGTTTGATTTCCGCGTTAGAGCAACAAAACGTGTTGTTGGGTTAGTCGTTAGCATAATGCAGGCTCATAACCTGACATCTTTCCTGTCAGATAGATAAGAAGAATGATCCATGCGTCGAATGGGCATGTAAAATTTCGGTCCTACGCCTGAACTCGCCAGGCGTATAAGTTATCTGTCCCACTGAGTTATGAGAGTAAAGAAGAGACAGTGTTTCCATGTGTATTGCGCACATACTTAGGTACTATAAAATTACTCCTGATTTCAAAACCGGTCATCAACATCGAAACCACAGTGGACGCTTTTAAGTATTTTTATCATTATAAATTTGTTCAAGAAACATCACTTGTTGGCAGAGTTTAGTCCTATTTTATTAGAAGACCGCACACGAGAACACATATATAGTCCGACGCAACTAAATCGGCTTATGCCATTAATAAGTATCCTTCCGAAAACAAAAAGAACACATATTCTTATCCGTCTATACACAAGTACGTCGTGCTTCAAATAACTTTTTAGTCCCTTCACCCTCGGGCTATTTGGTGGCCTTATGACAATTAAAGTACGGTCATAAAACCACTGACGAGTTAATGTAACCATGTATCCGCAGCATTCAAATGGATTTCGGTGTCCGTAAACCCTTTTAATATCCGAATGCTACAATGAAATCGAAGCCAAGATTTAATTACGTGTGTAATTGAATTTTACGGTTCGGTGGCGACGTACGAAGGGCCGAGATGAGCCGGAGGACAGGCCAGGTGAGGCCTGACCGGCCTGACGCGGCCTGACCGGGCCTGACCGCCGATGACCCGGGCCAATTACGCGCTCATTAGTGAACCCAACAATACGCATTAAGAGCGTATCCACAGACACATTCGTTCCGTGTTATGTCACTTCTTTGTAGAATTCAGAAATATTCCAAGAATATTATTAGGATAATTTGTCATTAGTTGTTATTTATCGTTTGACTTTAAAAAATGATGAAAACATCGAAATTATTAATGAGTATCATCAGTCCTATTAGTAATTAATGAAAACTATTAAGTTATAATAAAATTATATTGATACCTGACTAGGGAAATGCACTACATAAAGGCAGAGCACGATATTTCACCATTAAGGCCGTGTTTCACCAAGCAATGTTAAAGTTAACGCCATGTTAACTTTAACATTGCTTGGTAAAACACCTTAAGGTATTATTCAGAAAGGAAGTACAACAGCGCCATCTACAATACATTGGTTACTGCGGGAGCGTTCACTTTATGTAATATATTTTTTTTATTTAAATTATCTTTTTCAATTATTATGAAAGATATAGATATAGATTTAGATATATTTACAATCATTACTAGTACCAAAAGTAGTAACAAAAGTAATATAACGTCTTTATTAATTGTACAACTACTTACTACACATTTAGCTTTTATGATGCTGGACAACTCGCGTCGTAGTGTCATTACCAGAGATCTTAGCCTTGAATGGCACTTAAATATTATTCGTCGACATTACAGGCCCTTCTTGTACCTCAATTTCTGTAATAGGCTCTTAAACTTTCAAGAGTAGATACAGTCGTTATATTTTTCACAGTAGCAATTAAATCCTTACTTATATTATAAACGCAAATGTTTGTGAGTAGGGAGTAATGGATATTTGTTGCTCTTTCACAAAAAATGTACTGAACGGATTTTAAAGATGTTTAGCGTCAATTTCACCAACACATGTTCAAGTTAATCCTTCATTAAATATCATGTTATCTCGTTGGTGAAATTGGGACTTAGTATGGTAGTTGTCAGGCTCTGGATTAACCCATAGGGCACTTTTATCGTAGCAAAAGGTACAGTTTCCGTAGGTTTTTTTATGCCTACGAACTTACGAAGTCGCGAGAAACACCTTAATAGTTTTATATTCAACATTTTAGCTGGCTATTAAAAACTAAATTAAAAAAAAAAAACCCCGACATAGCGTGTAACATTCCTATCACACCTTTCAAGGTCATCACGTCGTTTGTTAAGTAAGGTTAAGTTAAGAAATCGGTTCAGGTCCTGAACCGATTTCCACCAAACATAGCTAAGAACATTCTCGACATACATCACATAAAATCGGATCATCCGTTTGGGAGCAACAGACAAGTCAAATTTATAACACCTTGTCGTTTTTGCATCGGAGGTTTAAAAATACGATTCGATATTGCGATACAAGCAAAATGCCACCCAAGATCGCAGTAAATTACGTCTTAGGCAACAAATTGAAATGTTACAAACACAATTTTGTTATCTTTCCCAAAAGAACATTCCCTTACCGAGCAAAATTAAGATAAACGGCAAAAAGTACTAATGACAAAGTATTATGCACCTTATCTTAAGTCTTGAAAGATGCTGCCTATATATTGCAGGACTTCCTGTCAGCGAGCGATGTCACTTACAGGCCCGTCTAATGATAACGTTCCTCCCACCCACAGCCAGATAAGTACTTTTTACGGCATAATACCGTGGCTTTAGTAAACAGCTACGTTTTTAAATTGCGGATATCATCAAAATTAAAGAGGTTTGATAAGTCCATTATATGATTGCAGCGTCTTATTTTAGTGTTATGAATACTTTTTTTGCCTGCGTCAATTTAAGTTTTTTTACCGCCTGCCGTAATTCGAATCAATATCGTTTAAGCAGTTAAGTCCCGATTTCACCAGCTTGTTCAAATAACATGCCTTCTCATTCATTGATAGGAATTCGAGAAGGACAACATGATATTTAACGAAGGATTAACTTTAACATAGCTTGGTGAAACACGCCCTAAAACGTGAAGAGGCATACCTACACACTTTATCATTTATAATAATATTAATATCTATACTAATCTATACTAATATTATAAAGCGGAAAAGTTTGTTTGTTTGTTTAAACGCGCTAATCTCAGGAACAACTGGTCCAATTTGAAAAATTATTTTTTTGTTCGTTAGTCAATTTATAGAGGAAGGCTTTAGGTTATATAACATTACGCTGCGACCAATAGGAGCGTCAGTGAGAAATGTTGCAAAAACGGGGAAAATTATTCACATTTAGGGACTTTCGTTGCGTGCGCTTTTAGTCACTCAAAAACCACGCGAACGAAGTCGCAGGGCACAGCTAGTATACTATAAGGCCCTATAGCAGTCGTTCCTATTACATGTAATGATTATAGTCATAATAAGCGAGATTGATTAGTGTTAATAAGAATCTAACACTAGATGCAATATATAAAGTTGACATTGATTAATATAAATAAGAATATATCATAGTTCATACCTATAATAACAATTAATAAACCAACTGTCAGAATAAGATCACGAAGTCCGTGTTATTAATAAAATATTTTCAATGTCAAAACTTAATGCAATAAATATTCATGTCAAAGAAAGGTTGAATTAAAGTTTTTCGTTAATGTAACCGAGTGTCAAGGTGTACTAAAAACTTTTTGAAAGAAAATATTTTCCTTTAATTTATCTTTTGTCTTTAAAGCATTACAAAAAGATATGTTTATATTGCTATTATGTTCCTGTTCAAATGCCAAGTAGATATAATTGTCAAAGTTTTGTCTTTTCTAAATTGAAATGTAACGAACTTGCCGATTCAACTGTCAAGTGTCTTCAGGCCTTTGTTAGCTAATATTGAATTACTTTGGCATAATATGAAAAGACAATATACCTAGTGAACATAAAATAAAGTACTTTATTAAATTATTATTAGCCTAAGAACTGCAAATTATTTAAGTGCGAAAACGAACATGGAAATGTCTAAAAGATTCAAGCTCAGGTGCAATTACAGAATAACTAAAGTGCGGTGGCACGTCGCCAGTTCTGTGCGCCTTTCTCAGTACTATTCTGTACAAAGATAGCGGTGTCTTTAACTGAAATATATTGTCCCTCCAGCCACACCCGCCGTTGATATGCAAATGGGTCCGCTAAGATCGTAAACCGTTTTTATCAGATAATGTAACTCCGAGCTAAATTATAACAAGTTGCAGATAACTCAGTTTATTCTGATATATCTGTCTCGAGTTTAAGGCAAGATAAGCAACTGTTTAGTGTTCAGTGATCTTTAAATTCATTTTAATTGCATGTCCGCACTCTAATTCACTATCATTGCTAGTTGTTATTAGTTTTGACAGATGATTCTGGATGTCTGAGATTTCTTTAATTTCAAATTGTAGTATTATTATATTATTGTAATTACTGAGCCACAATTTTATCAATGTACTATAACCACGTTTAACGTTGAGCTATGGTTTTAGAGCTATCTGACTCGTTCGAACATTGAATGAGAGATTTCTCTCTCTAATTCAATCGAGAGAGCTAGAGATTTAATCCAGCTTGAGCATTGTGCGCGTTTAAAGAAGTTTAGAAAAATATGAATTAAATTTGAACACGACCACAAAGTAGATAATAAAACACGACCGATTAATTTTGGTGTCTAAAATATAACGAATAACGTTGCGCGGCTAGCATAAGCTAAAACGGTAAGATTTTTGAAGCATTCATATCACATTCTTATACGTATTCACAAAATATGTGACGAATCGAGGCTAAGTAAACGTCCTGAATAAAAATCCTAAAAGGAATATTCTATTTAGAGAGAAATGTTGTACCTAATGAAATTTACTAGGTATACTGGGGAATGTTCTAAATAAGTTGATATGCTTAAATTCCTGTGATAGTGCCTACTTAGGCCTTGGGCGGGAAGTATCTAAACTATAGTTTGTTTAGCCGATTTTACCATCGATTTTCCCGTATTGGCCCACCATACAAATATGACCGATTTTGACTACGAGTGCGTTGCACTATTGAAACCGGTTCGTTCTATTTTTCACTTTTAAAAAGTTGGTCACAATAGCATACCGTGGGTAGTCAGTCAGTGCACTCTTCTCGGCGGGCTAGGGTTGAACTGGTGGTAGTATTTTTGTTGACTTTCCGAAAATAGCTTGTTAAGTTTAACTTGGAAATATTTTTTTTTGAATTTGAATTTCAACTCGTATAGTGGGTGCCTCATGATATATATATCAAGTGGAATATAATGTGAAGAGAAAGTAATCAAGCCGAACATATTGGTAATTAATTACTAACGTAAGTACTTACTTACCATAATATGATGTGGTGCCAAAACAAAAAATGCTCTACGCCTCCTTCTCTTCACATTATATTCGGCTTGATATATGAAGCATGAGACAGCCTGTATATGTGTAGTTGATCTCCAATGATGTATGTATTAAGTACGGGAACAAATCTCCATTTAGATGTCACAATGAGAAATTATTCGCCAGTGTTCTTTACATTGTGACAAATCGTTGTGTCCCCAGTCTCGACTCCCAGCCGATAACAATGCAAAGGACAGCCGATATAAAGTCGCTTCGAGAGATTATAAGATTGCCACGAATTCAATGCACTTATCTAAGTATAACAAAGAAGTGTTATTATATACATATTCATAATATGTAAAGCAAAAACTTTTGCGAAAATTGGGCAGACGGCGAAGTAAAATTTTACCACATTTAAGTTTACTTAGAAAAGGAGTACAAAATGTTAATAATATTTATTTAAAATTACGCCTAGAAACACGAAGCACATACAATCAATGATTTTTTTTTCTTTTGATTTCACCAACGCTTGTTAGTGTTAACGGCTTGTTAAAATACCATGCCTTCTCATTCGTTGAAATACGAGAGGGATAACATGATATTTAATGAAGGATTAACTTTAACACGTGTTGATCGTTGTATAATAACTCAATTGTCAATCTTTGTTTCAGATTCTATATACAATATAGATGTATAGATGTAAATTAACCCTAAAAAGTAAAAAAAATCTAATTTGGTCCAATGTCCCTACGACATGACCATACGACAATCCACCAGTATAATGTCTATGATGATATTGTATTTTATTGTAGTAATCTTTACGTAAATGTTATTCATTGCACTTAAATACTTCGTAACGCAGCGGAAATGTCGGGAGAACTAAAATGAAAATGAACCGCTATAAAATCCGTAAAAGTAGTTTTTGCACATATTCCTTTAGAATAATTAAAGCTGAGAAAAATACACAGCAAAGACAAAGCAAACCTCTTTTCCTTCTCCGCTTGCAAAGCTTTTTTATCTTACAAGAAAATGACCAGCTTTTGTTGCAAAAAGTAAGTAATGACATTAAAACATTTACTTATTGATGTTGCCATATTGCGTAATTATAATAACAATAATAATTATAATATCTATGGACGCTTCACACCACGTCAATCTGGCCGTTGTGTTACAACTTACAGGTGTAGGACAACGGAAATATATTTAATACTTTTACACTATAAACATATTTAAGATTTTTATTATATTAATACACACATTTTACACACATCCATGACTCAGGAACATTTAAAGCTTTTTGTTCCCTCAGCGGGATTCGAACCCGAGACCTCCGGGTCAAGAGCCAAGCTCAAAACCACTAGTGGTCTAGGAGGCTTCAAATTTGTAAGTAATTAACGCGGGAACCCGACATTTTGCTGAGATATAATAATAAATTTTATTATGTTCTTCTCAGTGGTAAACTGCATCTATCTTCTCCTCTCATCTTCTCTCTTCTATTATACCAATGTATATGAATTGCTGTTTGTTACTCTCGCTAAAACTCGAGAATGGCTGAACTTTAGTCTTGAAATATTCGCGGAAGTGCAGGGAAGGTTTAAACGGTTTATCAAAACTGTTTCTATGCTCAAGGAAGTGGGCACGGGTCAGCCAGTAAACTATATAATAATAACCAAATTCATAAAAACAACTGATAAATCTGATGATGATGACGATGAAATGCAAAGAAACCAACATATAATTTCTCTATACAACATTAGTAGGATTGTAATATTTTCTACGACCGATCTTCAATCGATAAGAACAAGTATGTTTGTATGCACGCATTAAGATATCTTTGTCAGTCTAAAAAAGTTTATGACGACCAGGCAAAACCAAAGACATTTGTAGATTTACAAGGCCGTCCATTTTATATTTGTTTAATGTCGGGGCAAGTGAAGATAAATACAAGTCCGGCGGGTGTCCGGGCTGTCCGCTACCTGCTCGCCCTATTATCACTGGACCTTTTTGCTATCCTTAGCAATATCCACATTTGGCTCTGACGTAAAATAAATGATTATATTCTGTCAGGAAGAGTGAGGTTTGAATACTCGATCACAATCTCCCGTCTTCAGCAAAAGCAATGATTACTCTAACCGTGGAGTCTTGTGAATGGGTAGAGTAACAAAGCCGTTCAGATTATGTCCGCAATCACAATGTAAAGCCAATCCAATGCTGGAAATCCTATAGAAACTTATCACACCCCCTTTTTGCCTCGGGAGTTTTTAAGAGTAATATGCATTTCTAAAAACTCATCGAGCTTCTTTCTTCCAAATATTCAACAAGATCTATGTATCATACTTTAAATAAAAATGTCCCCTGTTTTAAAGCATTTTAGCTATGGAATAATATTTTATAGCGCGCACACTGCACATCCTTAAGCCACGTAAGCTTCGGCATAAGATGTCAGCCAGCTGTGACAACTGGCAACGTATCCACCGATCCAGGTACAGCCCGAGACTCAACATCTGTGGATACAAAAACGTAAACCTAACGGTTTTCAGTACAACGAAATTGATGGTTAAAAAGCGTATTATTCGTCAGCGTATCAAGTTTCAATTCTGTTCTTTTTAGCCATTTGGAATTATGGAAGGTCACCTTAGGTATTTGCAAATTGCCTAGATATGTTATTATTACTAAAATAGCCGCTATTTTTCGGTAAATATGTTATTTCTAGGTTATAATACATCACGCTGTTCAATTTTTTTTTTTCTGAAGTAGAGATTGATGATGATCGAGCTTCACCAATTGGGCATTAGAGACTAGTGGTTGCTGACGATGATGATTTCCAATCTACAAGCATTTATATGGGATGGTTTAGATCTTTTTACTACAATCATTGTGAGATACGATAAGATCGAAATTTAATATGGGAAAAGAGCAAACTGATCATCTGATGGTAAGCAATTACCGTCGTCCATGGGAGGCGGTGGAGTCGCCGATCTTTCATAGTTATAGGATATATCGCACCTTTCCTACTATAAGGGCATAACTCAACATTTTGTGAATTCGAGTTTTTATATTATACGGGAATTAGTACCACGGGTCGACCTAATGCTTTTGACAGAAAGAGTCAGATCCTACTGTGCCTATTATTAGTTTAATAATAATTTATTTATGACCGATTTTATGAAAATACCCTTAAACGCGTTTTTCCAACAATCATGTTTTTCGAATTATGCCCCCATACTATAGTAGGTAAGACGCGATAATATGCTCTTTTCATGAAGGTTTCAAGGTTGTTATGGTCTGGAAATACCGCTGGCGACAGTTCATTACGAAGTTATTGTATCGCGGTAATACTCTATCATCAAAGCCTTAGCTCTGAAACATGAACGGAGCTGAGTGATAAGCGTGAGCTGTGCCTATTGAAACCCTACGTTTGTTTTATAAACAATTCGCATTACCTTTAGTCAAACACCGACATGCAAACATTGCATATATTATACTTATAAACTTCCATTTATTTACCTTGCTGCCGAAGATCCTTCTTGTCAAGTTTTTCTATTATATTACTATCTATGAAAAGAGTAGGTATGTTAAAGCTATCTAAATAAATTCAGATTCAGTCAGTGTAAAAATTTAAAATCCATTTCCCTGTAAAAACTTTGTATGTTATTTTCAGATACACGATACTCTATAATCTTTTAAAATCTGGGATATAAAATCAAAGCTTACTAAATGCCAGGAAGCTTTCTAGCGATAACAATCGAGAGATATTTAGGATACAATACAATTTATTTTACTGCGACTGAGAGGTTAGTTTTAAGATCCCTTTGATGTTCTTTATTGGCCTATATTAGTGGTGATATTTTTAATCATATACTTTAGGTGCCTTTGGGTATTTTAGTTTTATATGCTAAACGGGTATTTCTTCATTGTATAGTTTTAGCATAAGTTTCTAACTTATAAGTTTAATACTCTTCTAGGCAGAATATAGGTTCGGTAATTATATTTACTAGAAGTCGCTGTTTGGTCAAAATTTTCGCATAATATTGTAGAAAACATTTTCTATACTTGAACTTTATAAGGGTTTTACAATTATAATAATCATCACATAAAACTTAAAAAATAAAGCACAGGAGCCAGTAAATTGTTGAAAACAAGTTGTGTATTAATAATACGAGATATTATTCTTAATCCTTCCTAGCATATTATAATGATGCTACCATATAGATCGGGTTCGATCGGTAATTTGTTTTTTTGTTAGAATCCAAAACAGGTACCTAGTAGAAAACAATATTTATGTTTTTTATCATTTTCTATCAATCATTATAATTATTGTTCTATTACGCAGACATATTTTAGCCTGGCGGCGATTAAATTAGGCTACGACAACAAAGCTTAAATTTCCTAAGGTGGAGTGTATACTCGCTAAGGGATATTTGAGTTCAAGGTGTCAAATGATTGTAGTTTTTCCTATCTTTCATTTGGTGTGCAAATTATCTCGGTGCGCCTTTCGGTTCCCGAGATATTTAATTTTTTGTTGTTTTTTATCTTGGGGCCACTTTTGTTTTACAACAATTGTGTAGGTCATCCATGTAGAACAGCACTGGGTGACAATTTGTCGTGGTGTTGTTTTGTGTGGGTGGCCCCCATCTAGGGGGGGTAACTTTTTTGTATTTATTAGGTTAGGCTTTTTTCATTATTATGGTGTAGGTTTTTCTTTGTTATTGGTGTTGGTTGTACTTTAATTATTAGTTTTAAGGTGTTTAGTGTTCGTGCGTGATTGTGCGGAACATATTTTGTTCGTCGCCTGCCAGTTATCTTCTGGTGGGTGTCTTGTGATAATATGTCGGAAGTAGAGGAAGTTGCTGAGGGGGGTGTCAGTGACGATGAGAAGGGGGGTGTAAGGTCTTCCACTAGGGATTTACAATTCGAGTTGGGGAATGCCGCGAGTATGGTGGAACCAAGAAGGAGTGCTCGTCTTCAGGGGTATGCCAGGGCTGGGATCACCTTAGAAGAGGTATTGGGCGATTGGTCCATGCCGTCTAACTCCGAGTCGGACGCAATCCGGGGAAAACGCCCTTTTTCGGAGGTTTCCGGCTCGGACACGGAGGTTGAGTTGAAGGCAGTCGCGGGGCGGAAAAGTGCTGCCAAACGCGGAAAGGCTCGTGGCATGGAGTCAAGACTCTCCAGTGCTCGTCGGGAGGCCGAATTCGTCGCCTCCCTGGAAAAAAGGTCTTACCTTAAGGCGGCCATGGAGTCGGCCGAGCAGGAGATCCCTCCTGGCCCACTGGACTTGGATGTAGACAGGCTAGGGGCAAAAGAATTGATGCAGGCAGCTGAGGCCAACCTGCAAGAAATTTTGGGCATTGCTGGCAGATCCACCAACTTGAAAGGTGGATATGCCAGCAAGATCAGGCGAGCGACAGGGACCGTCAAAACGGTCCTAGAAGCCTTGATGACGCGTACTGAGGCGGAGGAGACACGCAGACTTCGCGCCGATAATGGGAGGCTGCAACGGGAGGTAGAGAACCTCCGTGAAGAAGTGCGCGCCTATAGACGCGAATTTGAGGAGGCAAAAAAGGCGGCGACTAAAGCGCCGAAGGCCAAGGCATCGCCGGAGTCGGGTCCTATGTCTAGAGAACAGTTGGGCATATTGGAAAGTAACATCGCCAGGCTGGTCGGCAATCTAGTTGACGGCCGCCTGGCGGTATTGGAGGAACGACTTCCGCCTCCTCAAATTGTTCGCCCGCCATTGGCCGCGGACAAGAAAAGAGCTGTGCGCGAGTCCGAAAAAAATGCTGCACCGAATGTGCAGCCGCCAGTTCGGGAGAGATCCCCCATATTAGGGGTGTCAAAGAGTCGGGACCATCCGGCTACAGAAAAAATGCAAAGAAGCCGTGGGGGTTCGCCAGCGTTGCCGGTTCGCCCTGCGGTGAGGCCGGTGTCTCGTTCCACGGCTTCCAAGCCTGCAAAGAAGAAGGGAGTGGAGTGGTCAAATTTTGGGCCTTCCGCCTCCAAGGCGCCTAAGATGCCTCAGGACGGAAATTGTTCGGTGGCGGAGGTAGGGCCAGGACCGTTGCCTGCACCTGCGCCTGCCACTTCAGACACCTGGACTGAGGTGGTGAGACGCAAGGCACCAAAGAAGAAGGCGCAGGGGTCTATTGTAACTCCTACACCGAAGCAGAATAAGGGGGCCAAATTGGTCCTCCCCAGATCCTCTGCTGTGGTTGTCAAGCTGAAGCCGGAAGCGGCCCAGCAAGGGGCCACATACGGCTCAGTGTTGACGCGGGCGCAGCAGAGTATAAATACGGAAGAGCTCGGCATTGGCCCCATCAAGGTGCGTATGTCGGCGACTGGATGTCGCCTCATTGAAATACCAGGCCGTAATAGTGCACAAATGGCAGACGTCTTGGCAGAAAAAATGGGAGAGTTGTTGGAGGGAGTGGCGGAAGTGGTCAGGCCCGTCAAAAATACATGTTTCCGTCTGACGGGCCTCGATGAGACTGCAACGGCGGACCGTATTAGGTCAGCGGTCGCTGCAGAAGGGGGCTGCACAGTGGAGCAAGTGTGGGTCGGAGGGATACACTTCGGCTCGCGCGGTTCCGGCTTTGCCCGGATGTCGTGCCCATTGGTTGTTGCCAAAAAGCTCAATCAATTGGGTGCAGTCCGTGTAGGCTGGAGCAAAGTGCGGCTCCACCATGAGGGTGCCCGCCCCAGGCACTGCTTTAGGTGCCTAGGAAGAGGGCACATGGCAGGACTGTGCCAATGCGCAAAAGATCGCAGTGGCTTGTGTTATCGTTGCGGTCAGCCAGGCCACAAGGCGGCCGGGTGTGAGTCAGCCATGCCACGCTGTGCAATATGCACAGACGTTGGACTAAAGGCTGACCATGTGATGGGTGGGCGTTCATGTAACCCCCCACCCGTTCGGGGAAAAAATTCCTCCTCTCCCAGAACAATGGGGAGGGGGTCGGAGGCGCCTGATGCTGAGATGCCTGAATAATGCCAGCACATCTTGGCATCCTACAGGGCAATCTCAACCACTGCGCCGCGGCTCAGGACCTCTTCCTGCAGTCTATGGCCCAGTGGTTGATTGATGTGGCGGTCGTTGCGGAGCCCTACTATGTCCCTCTGCTACCACATTGGGCTGGGGACGTCGCGGGCTCCGTGGCCATTGTGGTGAGGCCAGGTGCTGGCCCCCCTCTCATACCCAGGATGAGGGGTCCTGGATACGTCGTTGCCGCACGGGGGGAGTACATCATAATAGGGGTGTACTTCTCCCCGAACCGCAACCTAGCCGCCCTAGAACAATTCCTCGATGTTCTAGGGCCGCTGATTAGGAGGCTAGCCCCACTTCCCGTTATAGTGGCAGGGGATTTCAACGCCAAGTCCTCGGCGTGGGGTTCCACTGTCACGGACCCGAAGGGGAGGGAAGTGGAGGAGTGGGCTGTAGCCTCAGGGCTGTCCCTGCTCAATATCGGGACAGCCCTCACCTGCGTGCGGCGGACGGGCGGTTCAGTGGTGGACCTATCGTTTGCCACTCCCGCTGTCGCGCGCAGAGTGGAGGGGTGGAGGGTGGTAACAGAGGTGGAGACACTTTCGGACCATCGCTACATACGGTTCGAAGTGTCTCCAGTCTCTGCGTCGAGTCCGGCGTCAGAGTCCAGAGGGCGTAGCAGGTTCCCGCGTTGGGCGCTCACCAAGCTCAACCGGGAGCTTGCGGAGGAGCCGGCCATTGTGGGCCGCTGGAGCCTACCGTCGATGGAAGGTATGGGGGTGGACGAAATGGCTGGCTGTCTCGGCAACGTGCTCACAAACGTTTGTCGGGCAGCCATGCCCCAAGTACACGGTCCTCCCTCTCCTCGGCGGTCGGTGTACTGGTGGTCGGCCGAGTTAGCTGACCTTCGCGCTGCTTGCAACGCGGCGCGAAGAACGTACGGCCGCAGCAGGAAGCGCCGCCCCCAGGATGTGGAGAGAGACGGTCGGCTTTACAGGGTCTACGTGGCAAAGCGCGAGATCCTGAAGCTGGCCACCAGTCGGGCCAAAGAGCGAGCTTGGCTGGAGCTGGTAGAGGGTCTTGATAATGACCCGTGGGGTCGACCGTACAAGAGGGCGCGAGACAAACTCCGCGCCCAGTCGGCCCCACTGACAGAGACGCTCCAGCCAGAACTGCTAGGCGATATCGTCCGGGAGTTGTTCCCGGACCCCCCAGCAGGTTTTGCTCCGCCGCAGATGGCCCGACGGACGTCAGACTCGATGGAGGAGGGTGTTCCGCCACCCGTCACCGACTTAGAAATGGAGGCGGTTCTTTCCCGCCTCCGTAGCAAGAGGAGGGCGCCAGGTCCGGACGGGGTGCACGGGAGAGTCCTGTCAATCGCTCTCGTGTATCTCGAAGATAGTCTCCGGCAATTGTTCAACCGCTGCCTTCAAAGCGGACAGTTCCCGGAGGCATGGAAGGAGGGTCGGCTCGTCCTACTACCAAAGGGCGGGCGACCACCGGACTGTGCGTCGGCGGTGCGACCGATCGTATTGTTGAACGAGGTGGGCAAGGCGTTTGAACGCGTCATAGCCTCCCGCCTCGTTCATCACTTGGAGGAAGGCCCGGGGCCCGGACTGTGTGATGCACAGTTTGGGTTTCGGGCGGGTCGGTCGACCATCGACGCGCTGAGGCGCCTTAAGTCGGTGACGAGTGAGGCGGAACGCGGGAAGGAGGTGGTAGTGGCGGTGTCGCTGGACATCGCCAATGCCTTCAATAGCCTCCCCCACAGCGTCATACGTGAGGCACTGTTGTTCTTCGAAGTGCCTCCGTATCTCGGGAGGCTGTTGGACGCGTACCTCTCCGATAGGGAGATCGTGTTCGAGGATCGGTCGGGGTCCTTAGTGCGGCGGCGAGTCGAGTGCGGTGTCCCCCAGGGTTCGGTGCTGGGTCCGAACCTCTGGGACGTCGGCTACGACTGGGTCCTGCGGAGCGGCCTTCTTCCCGGGATGAGTGTCGTCTGCTACGCGGATGACACTTACGTCACATCCCGTGGACGAACGTACCAGGAGGCTGCGCGGCTGGCCGAGGTGGGAGTATCCCTCGTAGTCAGCCGCATAGAGCGATTAGGGCTTCGAGTTCGTCTCGAAAAGACCGAAGCCCTACTCTTCCGCGGGCCTGGGAGGAAAGGACCCCCACCGGGTGCACGACTCCTTATCGGAGAGACGGAGGTCAGGGTGAGCCCAACACTCAAGTGTCTGGGACTCACCCTGGATGGGAGGTGGACCTTCGGACCCCATTTTGAACAACTTGGGCCGAAGGTCATAAGGGCGGCCTCTGCGCTGGGCCAGCTCCTACCGAATGTGGGGGGGCCCAGCGATGCCTGCAGGCGGTTATACTCTGGAGTTTGTCGGAGTATAGCCCTGTACGGAGCCCCTATTTGGGCGGATTCCCTTACCGTCCGCAATAAGGCTCAGCTGCGGAAAGCGCAGCGGGTCACGGCGGTGAGGGTAATCAGGGGCTACCGTACAGTCTCCTGGGTGGCAGCCACTGTATTGGCTGGAGATCCGCCGTGGGAGCTCGAGGCGTCGGTGCTCGCCGAAGTGCACCTCTTCCGCGCTGAGAAGAGGCTGCAAGGCGAGGTGCCGAATTCGGAGGAGCTCTCGCGACTGCGGAAGCTGGGGCAACAGTGGTTGCTACGAAGGTGGGGTGAGGTCCTGGCGCAGTCCCCGTATGGTCAACATACGGCCACGGCACTGCGCCCAGTTCTTGCGGCGTGGATGCGCCGTAAGAGAAAGCCCCTCACCTTCCGTCTTACACAGGTACTCACCGGACACGGATGTTTCGGTGCGTACCTGTGTAAGATTGCCAGGAGAGAGCCTACGCCAGCTTGCCACGCATGCGGCGCTGCGGAGGACACAGCCCAGCACACCTTAGAGGTGTGCGATCGATGGGCCGTGCAGCGCCACGATCTCGTGGCAGTGCTTGGGCGGGACCTCACGCTCTCGAGTGTGGTTCGCTGCATGCTCGAGAGCGATGAGGCATGGCAGGCGGCGGCCTCCTTTTGCGAATACGTAATTTCGCAGAAGGAGGCCTCGGAGCGGGACAGAGAGATGGACCCGTCCTCTGTTCCGCTTCGCCGGCGCAGGACGGGGGTGCGGAGGCGTCGCTTTGCGGCCCTCCCATCTCACGTCTAGTACGGGGCTCCGGGTAGAGGGATGGGTAACCTCCCCGGCTTTGTCAGTCTCGGCGCCGAGGAGAGCGCTTCAGTTTGCCGGAGCGCTCTCTTAATTTGATGGAAGTCCGGTCCCTATAGAGGTGAACCGGCCGGTCGAGGGAGGAGTAGCCTGTGTTTAGACAGATCCAGGCACTCCACCCAACATAGCGGCTGATGGCAATCCGCATGTGGTTTTAGTGGGTAAACCGGCCGTAGCGAGCTGGGAGTCCCACATACCCCTCGGGGACCCTCCCGGGGGGATGCGTAATGCATTTCCCTTGCGAAATCAAAAAAAAAAAAAAAAAAAAAAAAAAAAAAAAGGCTACGACAACAAGCATCAACAATTTATCACTTGTCAGTCTAATAACAAAATGTACATAAATTATGATTTTAATGCCAATGACCGATACAACGTATCGCTCATCACACATCATTGTTTAACCTGTAATAGAAATGTATACTTTGTACTTATCTACTTTTTTTTAAATAATATCTATAGACGCTTCACACCACGTCAATCTGACCCTGTGCTAAGTATCCGAAGAACTTGTGTTACATTAAATAAATGTTCGTTGAACGAACATTTATTTAATACTTTTATACACATATTTAAGATTTTTATTATATTATACACAAATTTAATACACATCCATGACCCAGGAACATTGAAAACTTTTTGTTCCCTCAGCGGGATTCGAACCCGCGACCTCTCGTTCGAGCACCAACGCGCTCAACCACAGCGCTACGGAGGTCGTCGATGTGTCGTAAATGTATTTCATTTTGTTAATATTCCATAAAAGTCGACCTTGTGTTTCTAATAAGTACTTTTATATTATAGTTCTTATGTATGATA
The DNA here is from genome assembly GCA_905187575.2 of Celastrina argiolus. NCBI lineage: Eukaryota > Metazoa > Arthropoda > Insecta > Lepidoptera > Lycaenidae > Celastrina > Celastrina argiolus. Next base: position 9,073,599 of record LR994585.1, read on the forward strand.
TTCCAAAATTAAATGGAAAGCTATTCAATTTTATAGTTATCACAGTAGTAAAAGTTAGCACAGTAGTCTGCTGCTGGTATGACTGCAATAATTTCATATTCAATAAAATACGCTTTCAAAAAGTTATAAGTAATATAAATTTTCATAAAATATTTTATAAAGTAGGTATTTCAGATATGCCTTTGTGAAATATTATACGGAATATATTTTAACGTAAAGAGTTGCTCCGCTTAATTTTTTTTCGCATAATAATATGATAATATATTATAACAGAATTTATTAAAGAATATTAAGGGCGTGTTTCACCAAGCAATGTTAAAATTAATCCTTCGTTAAATATCATGTTGTTCCTCTCGTAATTCCTATCAATGAATGAGAAGGCGTGGTAATTTAACAAGCCGTTAACACTAACATGCGTTGGTGAAATCGAGACTTAATAAACATTATTTTTAACCACTCGTTAGTCGTTAGAAGTCGAATAACTTTGCTTACGCGATATATTTTTAACAAATTTCCACGACACGTAATTATGTTATTACTTATTAAGCAAAAATGATATGATATTATATAATTCGCTAGATTACTTATAATCTATCGTATCTGTTAACAGTTAAAACAGTAAAGAGAAAAATAGTTGAGTTTTACATTTTGCACCGGCGCTATCAGTGTTGTCACTTTCCGACTTCAAAATATACCTATCTACTTGTAAACCAATATAATGTATTTTACTACCTTTTATACCGTTTACACTCTTCCAGATATAAAAACATATGGAATTCATTCTCAAAACTGAAATGCCAATATTATTACAGGTGAATGTTACGCATATAACGTACCTAATTTCTTTTATTGCACAACTGAAAACGGCACTGTTATGTAAATAAGTGTAACAGAAACTGACTACATAATTTGTTTTTAAATTTAAAACAGAACAAACTAGCTATTCAACTGACGTCTCTTTTCATCAGACTCATAATATTATAAATGCAAACGAAGTGTGTATGTTCGTTACTTTTTCTTGCACAAACGGCTGGACTAACTTTTAAAAAAATAACACTAAGTCCCGATTTCACCAAAGCATGTTATTAGTTTTAACGACTTGTTAAATTATCATGTCTTCTCATTCATTGATAGAAATTACGAGAGGAACAGCATGATTTTTAACGAAGAATTAACTTTAACATTGCTTAGTGAAACACGCCCTTAAGCTACTTTTATCCCAGAAAGGTACCTACAATATTCTCGTGTAAAACTGTTTTACGCGAGCGGAGCCAAAGGCAAAAGCTAGTAGCTATAGTAACAAAACCGCCATATTTTTAACAAAAATTTAATCAATATTTAACCGATTCGTTGCGGATGACACGCCACGCGTGCCATTGATTTCTTTTGTCTGTGGCGGAGGGCACGCTAGTCGTGCCATTTATAAAATTGCTGTAACTTGCTCAAATTACTTTTGAGGATGATTTGTCCAGGACAAAATATACATTATTTTACACGTTGTACATGCCCACAGACTTCGTTTCTAGATATTTTATGAATTTGAAATTTTCAGGTGTGGCAAACCTTTTTTGACAAGCAATTTTGACAAAGTAATATTAAATGCGGATATGCTTCTTTTATCGTTAAATTTAATGGACATACGTAGTACAGCTTAATGTTGAACACTATTTAAAATATTTCATAGGATGTCCGCCATTAAAATGTAATAGGTAGAACCAAGAACCTGCTGTGTGAAATGAATTTTAAATAATTTTGTGGAAAAATAATGTGTAGCATAACTTGCATAAGTACCATTCATCAAAGACGCTTACGAACCTAAGCTGTAAACATGTTTCTGGATTGCTTCTTGATAAAAAGAACGTAAAACCTTTGAATAAGTCAAAGTTTAATTTTGGTTAAATTGTTGTCGTATTATTAGCTCTAACTATAGTTAGAAAACTCTGACAGAAAATATCGTAGGTTCATAAACCATAAGACAAAAATATAAACGTATATAGGTAAGTAGGTTATATTTATTTAACCCTACCTACCTACTTTTTCTATAGAACAGTTAAATTGTGTTGTGATGTCTTAGCGATAACTTCGTTACTTAAAAACACAATACTAACCACCAACCTACACAATATTAATGTACCACACAATAATATTCGAAAAAACAATAATAATATGACATGACTTTTTAAAAAAAAATTTAACCGACTTCAAAAAAAATAACTAAAAAGCGATAAATAAACTAATGTATCTACTTAATGCATAATATATACCTACAATTATTTAAATATTTACAACTCAATACCTAATACTTTAACAAAGTCATCTTTAACTATTTAAATATTTACAGTTATCACTTATATTTGGAGTCGGTGCCAGCCTGCAGCCTAGGTAACATAGTCTGTTGTGTTGTTTGACGCGCGCGGCTGGCAAGCGCGTTGAAATAGATTATTTCAGCGCGCTTATGCAAATTCGTATTTTTAGTTTTGCTTTGAATTTTAGTGTCGGTCAATATTCTTAATTACATTTATTTGTTTGGCTGGCACCGACTTCAAAAATAAGTGATAACTGTAAATATTTAAATAGTTAAAGATGACTTTGTTAAAGTATTAGGTATTGAGTTGTAAATATTTAAATAATTGTAGGTATATATTATGCATTAAGTAGATACATTAGTTTATTTATCGCTTTTTAGTTATTTTTTTTGAAGTCGGTTAAATTTTTTTTTAAAAAGTCATTTTATTTCTCGATTTTTAGTTGTGTTGATGCGTTGTGAACTTAAATAGATGCTAGTTCATTTACTTAAGGGTTTCAGTTTATTTAATATATAGTCACTAATTACAACGTCCGTTTGTCGAATTGGTCATATTTTTAGGAAGCTATAATTGTTATTAATAGGTACTTAGTTGAAAGAGTTTGATAATATAATACTTATTAGGTATTTATATTTTTTATTATCATGGGTAGACCCAACGACAAAGTTATAATATGCAATAACACACAGCCAAACCTGCTGCAGTTTCAATTCGTCAATGTCGTCCATACTGCATAGGAAACAGATCACGAATGAGAAAAATGAGAGTGTGGATAAATTGCTTGTTCTCGCGAGAAGGGCCGGCGAGATTTCTCGCCGTGAGTCTGGATGGTATATTACAAGTATCACGTTAGCCCTACATACATTCGATCAACCAATTGCAGTACTGCTCCCAACTCCTAACCGTTAAGGAGTACTGTAGCTTCATCATCAGCACAGCAGCATCAGATGTTGATTCAAGCATACCTCACAAGCAACATGTTAGCCCTACATACCTACTACTAAATAGTTTCCATCGACCAATTGCAGTACTGCCTTCCAGCTCCTAATCCTAACCGTTAAGGAGTACTGTAGCTTCATCATCAGCACAGCAGCATCAGATGTTGATTCAAGCATACCTCACAAGCAACATGTTAGCTCTACATACTACTAAATAGTTTCCATCGACCAATTGCAGTACTGCCTTCCAACTCCTAATCCTAACCGTTAAGGAGTACTGTAGCTTCATCATCAGCACAGCAGCATCAGATGTTGATTCAAGCATACCTCACAAACAACATGTTAGCCCTACATACTACTAAATAGTTTCCATCGACCAATTGCAGTACTGCCTTCCAACTCCTAATCCTAACCGTTAAGGAGTACTGTAGCTTCATCATCAGCACAGCAGCATCAGATGTTGACACCCGGAAGCATATACCTGAGTAAGACATGATTAAGTAACAAAAACACCATACGAGCATACAATTTTCGGTGGTTGCCCTCGATTTCTCCTGGATCCCATCATCAGATCCTGACCTGGTGAAAATGGGACCACCTCAGAAGTGAACTCTATACAACAAAAAAAAAATTTTTAAAATCCGTCTATAATTGACGAAAATATCGGTGAACACACATAAAAAAAAAAAAAAAAAAAAAAAATATTATACATACAGACGAATTGAGAACCTCCTCCTTTTTTTGAAGTCGGTTAAAAAGGTTTGTAACATCTGTATAAAAAAATCACTTACCCGCCATATCAAGGAAATCGCGTAGAAAAACTCGTATTTAGCCACTTTCAACCACTTACAAGACCGTTTACTATCAACTTGCGATGACACCTAAACCTAATCAGGTCTACACATGCCTAAAAAGCATAAAAAGTATATTTTTATTACACATGGCTGATGGCACACTAGGTGTGTCATTTTCTTCTATGGCGGCTGACACGACAGGCGTGCCATGAAATATTGGTACGCCGCCACGGCTAAAAGTTTGCGAAATCGAGTGCCGCAATGAATCGGTTAATTGATGAATTGTCTTTCAAACGTTGTACACACACGCAGCGCAAACGATATCGGATTCACTCGTATTTACACAACAGTCATTCTCGGCCCACACGTATCATCAAATAATATATCTAATTACTGGTCACATACGATGGAGCGCTGAATAAACATCTTGTTTCTCTACTTTAAACAAACTGGCTTTGACGAGAAATCACCTTGATCATTGAAGACATGAATGGATGAAGGTGATATGTCGTAAAATTCTGATTTCGAGAAAATTGAGTTCAAATTGTCAATTTAACATTTTAGAATACCTGGTTCGTTACATATTTATCTAAAGAACCGTCTTTAGAATCAATGTACTTAAGATGAAACACCACGAAATTTTTTCCATACAAAAATAGGGGTCTAGGGGATTTCTATTTCCTCCCTGGATAACACAATATCTAGAGTTACAATTTTTTTCCTGAATATTTATGGATATTGTTTGTACATCCCTATTTTTTCCTTTTTTTAATAAAATAATTATTTAAAGAGATATGGACGTTTAAAAACCTAAAAAAATGGCCAGACTCTCCGCTATGTTTAAATATCTAGGAAACAGATTTGACTACAATAAACAACAAAAGCAAAAAATAGGAACCTAGCTCAATTCTTTTTTTAGCTAATACAGAAAAAAATATTTAATTCGGTTAAGTTTTGGAGGAGAAAACAGGAATCCCCTAAACGTCGATTTCTGGTACTTTTAATAGGTAATTTCAGTCCAAGTTGCAGTTGTCTCTATTGCGCTAGTGCTGGCTAGCTAAGGCACTGCGAGACAGCAATAGATTTTATAAATACCTATTTTGTATTTCATTGAAATTTTGCGACATAATATCACCTTCATCCATTCATCTATTCTATTGTACGAAGGTCACATACAGAAGTAATAAATGTAAGTTCGCCCTATAGTATGTACTCATGTATAGTGTGTAGAGGTTACAAGGTGCATCGACATCGGGTTTCGAATTTCGTTTTCTCAATTTGGAACTTAATAAGGATGCGTTCGGGAAGCGAAATTTGAATCTCACCGCGATCACCTGGAAATTTCCGAGCAGAATAAATTTACTAATGTACTAGCAACCGGATGGTCGTGGTCTAGAGTAAGTTTTTAGTAATAAATTAAATCAAGTCAATAGCGAATTGTGTTGGTATTTACTTACCTCATAATCAATTTAAGTCTTTCCACCCACATTTCTTGCAAATAAAGATATTATTATTATTATCGGTGTTATTATTCTAAGCAGTAATGAAAATATTTATGAAACATAAAGCTTCAACTAGGTTATTTACAGAATAATGTAAAGACTGAATTAAATGAAAAACACCACTACATTTTCCAAGTCTACATTTTCTCTACAACTACTTATTTGAATATTTTATTATTCACGAGATATTTTATTCATTAATTTAAGAATTGGAATTTGAAATTTTATTACCTTTAATATACTTTACGAATGATTCAGTCGTACAGAATATTAAATAGCGTGATGGATTGTATATTTATGATCAATCGTCAAAATATCTAATAAAATCTTTCGGTTTACGATACGAATTCGAATGCTATAAACAGCAAGCCATAAGAAACGTAATCCATAAATCTGGCGGCGGCTTAAAATAGCTACCTGAGGTTTGGGCCCGCTTGGTAGCACCTGACACGCTTGCCCACATTGTATGGGTAGAGACTAGAGACGCTCCGTCTTGTTTACCATATTCGTTTACATTCGATAAAGACGTGTATTCCTTTTTTTTAATGAATGCTATCGAACGTTATACCCACAACGTTAACAAACTTTGATCAATCAATTTTTCACGCAACAAAAGTACTTTTCCCCATTTTCCGCTTCACATTTGACACACCAGTGTTAATCAAATCGACTGGAACTATGTCGATTCGTGGTAGTTTATTTCAGAATCGTCTCCTAACTCAATCATTACCCTCTTCAATACGGACGTTTCTATTTTATTACCCCTCGCTCCAGTGTCCACATTGAACAAAAAATAATGTAGAACTGGCAACGCCTTGGAACGAGCGGTGAACGTGGCAACGCACGCGCATGAAAAAGATAGAGAAACCGGTCGGGCGAGTTCGTGTACTGTGTAGAGACGGCGCGGGGGGCGCCCCTCGCCGACCGCCGCGACTCGCGCCAGTGCCGTTGACGAGTGCGTCGTGACTGTACGTCAGTGGTAGAGAACTTTCGTCGCGAGCGTACACTATAAACACTGGCGTATACACCGCGTAACACTTCCACGAACGAACCGGTTTACAACTCCGGAGTTATACATGACCGTTCGTTGTATCAATGTGTTCAGTGACCCGTTAACATTGTTTGGATATGTGCATCGTGTGATAATTGGAGGTATTAGTGAAAACTATCTAATGGTGTTATGACCTGTTTGGAAATAAAGTTCATTATTTTTGGATTTGTTGGACGGTGAAAACAATATTGGTGAGTTCATTGGCTGTCCCTGAATTCTATACTAAGTATACAGCAGCATGGCATGTTATTACAAAAAGCTGCAGATGTAGGGGAGGGATAGAGAGCGTGCATGAATTGTTGACATTCAAGCGAACACCATGCGTTTTGAAAACAATGGATAATCATTTTTCTTTCGTTTCAAGTTTTAACTAAAATCTAAACATCTGGTACACAGTACATGATTTGTTTAATATTATAATAACATTACTAGCTTATGCCCGCGGCTCCGCTCTTCGCGTGATATTGAATTTATTGATGATAAATAGCAGCCTATATATTTATTAAGTGCATAAACAACTGCCAATCCAAATTTTAATTATAAATATGTTTTGCAGTTTTTGCATGATAGAGTCACAAATATTATAAAATCACTCTACCTATCCATCCGTGCATCCCTCTTATACATTCACATTATAATATTAAAGAAGTTGGAAGTATCCAGCTAGTATTTACTATCTTTATGATATTTTTTCAGTGCAACGCAATATAAGTTAAGTTTTTGGAAGACTCAATAAACCGTTTTTATATAACTATAAATAAATAATAAAAAAAATAAAAAAGCCTTATATTTCTTACTAAAACTAATACAGTTTTTTAACAATATATAAAAATAAATTAAAACTAACATGTAAACTAAATATAAATAGACAAATTATTAATAAACTGGTTCAGTTTGGAAAAGTAAGAACCCCTCTTCTCTCGAAGGTGAAGGCCTCCTCTAGAGATTTCCATATTTCTTTATCCTTAGCTGTCTCTACCCAATTTTCTCCTGCCACCCTTGTGATGTCGTCTGCCCACCGTGCCGCTGGTCTTCCTCTCTTTCTCACGCCTGAGGGTCCCTTCCAACACGTTAATTTGTGAGTCCATCGATCATCCTTCAATCTAGCTACGTGACCCGCCCAACGCCATTTAAGTTTCTTACAGTGGTATAGAGCATCTGTAACTTTTGTTATTTTCCTTATCTTATCGTGTCTAATCTTTTGAATTTTCTTTATTTTTAATATACTTCTTTCCATGCCTCTTTGACAAGATCTGATTTTAGATTTCGTTTGGTATGTAAGTTTCCATGTTTGGCAAGCGTAGGTTAGTGAGGGCAGTATACATGTATCTATAACTTTTTTCTTAACAGTAACCGGCATGTCACTTTTCATAACTTCTTTCAAGCTCCAAAAGCGTTTCCAAGCATTTGCAATTCTTCTATCTATTTCAAGTTCATTTCTCTGTTTATGAAATGAGATTTGCTTACCAAGATATATAAATGTGTCAACGTACTCTAGCGGTGTATTATCCAGAAATATCGGGTGTTTGATAGAGTTCGTCATAATGTTGGTTTTGCTACGATTAATTTCTAGACCAACTCGTTGGCTTGCGACATGCAGGTCGTTAATCATTAGCTGTAGCTCGATTATATTCTCCGAGAGCAAAACAATGTCATCGGCAAATCTTAGGTGACTTATGTATCTATTATTTATTTTCAAACCTAGTCTTGACCAATTAAGTTTCCAATTACTTGTTGTAGTACAGCTATAAATATTGTGGGAGAAATCGCATCCCCCTGTCTTACTCCTCTTCTGATATTAATCGGAGGTCCGATTGTATCTAGTCTAATTCTGCTATTACAATTTTTATACAGATTTTGTAAGGTCTTCAGATACTGTGTTTCAATATTTTGCGCTTGTAGAGATTCCCATATTGAATGATGGTAGAGAGAATCAAAAGCTTTTTGGTAGTCAATAAATACCAGGTAGAGCGGTCTGTGAAACTCTTGGTATTTATCAATGAGCAATTGAATAGAGTGGATATGATCCACATTTATATAACTATCAAAATATTATTAGGTATACACCCACACAGCTTCACAAGCAAAATAATATCAAGTATTTACAAACAACACTTTTTTATTTACGTTTAAAAGTTTCAAAAAGGGTTTTTAAATTGAGAGTCTGTCCCAAGTTATTAACGATCATGGTGTCGGCACACGCAAGCAATTGGGTCCGCACCCTGACGCGGGGCAGGGGGCTCCACCGCCATACTTGTGTTCATTGTGCACTCAAAATATGTTTGTTTTCAACTAAATTTTACTAGAATCCTCAAAATGCATGTCCAAATGTACTAGGTTAACGCCGTAAAATTAAGTTTTATGAGCCTTTTATAATGAAAACACTTTTTTACATTATTAAATTTTCAGAAATCACTAATATTACATTTGCAATGTATTTTCTTAAAAATTTCCTATATTGAAACTGTAGTTTACAAAAACGTAGAGTACAAAAACATTAAGTAGGTATTTAGTAAATACTAAATTGACACCAAAATAATAATAAAATGATGATGCCATAAGTATATTATTGGTAAATATACAAGCTAACTAAATGTATGACTAGAGCACCCACACATAATCACAAACTAAAGGCGAGAAATAAATATTTGACACCGTGTACGCCTCAGTCGCCCATTCAGAATGTATCGTAACTAAAATATATATTCATATTTAGTTTACTAATTACTTACTGAAATTACTTCAAAATGTATTAGGATGTTTCTAATGTGTTAGTGAGTATTTACCAACTTTTAAAAAATTACAATTTGCCATAAATATTATAAAATGTGCCATAATATTGAATCTATAAAAAGTAATATGTGTCAACAATTACGCGGTATTTTCAGCAAGACGTTAAAAAGCATAGAGCAGTAGAGTCATTTTAAATTAGAACACCACACGTAGCTTTCTGCTTAAGAATTAGTCTCATTCATTTTCAGTATTCGTACAACATTATACTTATAAATAGGCAAAAGAATAACAACGAAGCATAAATGTATAAGCAATAAGGTAACTTGTAACTCTACATTATTCTGGTTTTGTTTTGTTTCTTAACACGGACGCACGTACACTTTGACAAATGGATAGAAAGTGTTGCCGGCCAGTGGTAAAAAACCACTACATTATTAACTCGACAAAAACTCATCTAACGCACGCACTTCATGTTAACTGTATTTTCAAGTTTCCTATGAAAAAAACATACGAGCACGTATTTTTACCCGACTTCGGCGAAGCCAAAAGGAAGGGTAATGATTTTGGCAGTCTATGTATGTATGTATGTATGTTCCCTCGTAGCGGTTAAACTACTGGTCCGATTTTAATAAGTAAGGTGTCAATCGATTCGTAGTGGTCCCGCGAGTAACATAGGCTATATAATTTTTCGAAAAATTTTGGATTTTGAAAATTATACCTCAAAAACTATCTCCAAAAAAAAATTAATTAAGATAATTGTATCGTGTTTGGTATCAAAAGATAGATCTTGGCAAGCACATTACAAATATGTATTTAAAATTTTAATTAATTATTATATTTTATTGTTAAATTCAAAATAAACGTTTAAAATGCGGTCGTACAAATAGTATCTAGGAATTGTTTAGTTACTTTCTATGTGTTAATTTAACGTTAGTTTAGTGAAAATATAATGTTATAGTTTATGTGGAAATAGAAAAATGAAAAATAAGATAAAAGATTAATTAAAAAAACTATAACCCGACTTCGCAAAAAAGGGCTCTAAAAAGGCTGAAACAAGAAAATAATTCAATTTGAAATCCAGTTAAGCATAGGTACAGATATGGTCAAGGTAGAGCCGTGGTCGTACCCGCTATTGGGATTGTATATTTCAACAGCAGACGAATATTATAGATTTGTTTAGCGGGTACGACCACGGCTCTACCTTGACCATATCTGTACCTATGCATATCTGGATTTCAAATTGAATTATTTTCTTGTTTCAGCCTTTTTAGAGCCCTTTTTTGCGAAGTCGGGTTATAGTTTTTTTAATCTTTTATTTTATTTTACATTTTTTTTGTTTCCACATAAACTATAACATTATATTTTCACTAAACTAACGTTAAATTAACACATAGTAAGTAACTAAACAACTCCTAGATACTATTTGTGCGACCGCATTTTAAACGTTTATTTTGAATTTAACAATAAAATATAATAATTAATTAAAATTTTAAATACATATTGGTAATGTGCTTGCCAAGACCTATCATTTGATACCAAACACGATACAATTATCTTAATTTAATTTTTTTTGGAGATAGTTTTTGACCTATAATTTTCAAAATACAAAATTTTTTGAAAAATTGTATAGCCTATGTTACTCGCGGGACTACTACGAATCGATTGACACCTTATTTATTAAAATCAGACCAGTAGTTTAACCGCTACGAGGGAACATACATACATACATACAAACATACATACATACATACATACATAGACTGCCAAAATCATTACCCTTCCTTTTGGCTTCGCCGAAGTCGGGTAAAAAACTATAACCCGACTTCGCAAAAAAGGGCTCTGTGGCTCGCGTGGTCGTACCCGCTAAACAAATCTATAATATTTGTCTGCTGTTGAAATATACAATCCCAATAGCGGGTACGACCACGGCTCTACCTTGACCATATCTGTACCTATGCATATCTGGATTTCATATTGAATTATTTTCTTGTTTCAAACTTTTTAGAGCCCTTTTTTGCGAAGTCGGGTTATAGTTTTTTGTAGAGTAGTATGGTAACATTTTGGTATAGTTCCCATTTACCCCTTATGTACACCCATAATTATGCAAAGTCAGACGCGTGTAATAATTTACTGAGTAGGGAAATTAGGTCGCGTCTTGGAAGTTTTCCATGGCTACCTTAACTTAACCAAGTTACACATGTCCTTTGTTTTCAAACAATACCTGAGCGACTTATGAATTATCAAATAGTTAGTTCCACAGTCATAATAACTGATATTATGTAACGAAGCAAGCATTGTTTAAATAACGTAAAATCGTCAGCAATTATTAATGTCTATTATTACTGAACCTTGCCGTCGTGTTAAATTACCTTGAAGCCTGAAACAAAATAGTCTGTAATTAAAGCTTTGTCAAAAACATTTCTATTTGAGTTTTATTCGAAACACGTTTCAGGCTTTCGTTACTAAAAAGAATATTATATTTTTTAAGTTAATCGAGGCTATATTAATATTTAATATATCTAAGTAACGCCTAGTGCCATTATAATTTTATTATTTTGTAATCACAAATATTATTTATTTTATATCTTAAAATATAGTAATAAAAGAGAAACATACTATAATAAAAAGTTATTAACATAACTACACTGGGGGAGGCTTTTGCCCAGCAGTGGGACAGTTTAGGCTAATAATAATAATAACATAACTACATTGGTATCACTAGCTATTTTATATATTCCAAATATTATTAAGTATACACCCACACTGATGCACAAGCAATATCATACAGTGTTGTTTACAATTCAAAACAAGTAATCCATTACTCAATACTTAATTTGGAAACTATGGCTTTGACGAATTTGGATCGTCAACTGAGGCACAAAGTCGGTCACTAGCACATTCCCAAGATGGATGGCACTGAATTCGCAACCGCTTTTAGTTATATGACTGATGACGACAAAATTCCTCTGCTATTGTGGCTGATATGTTGTGCATTGCAAGTCTCTGATCCTCAAATCCGATGTTATTGTTGGCTATTACAGCCATCTTGTCTATTGCAATTTTAGCCCTTTCAAAAGACTTGTATTGTTGTTGTTTATCAACTCTATAATCTCTGCTACTAGAGACTCCTTAAAATTGTAAATATGATTTTCGTCGAAGTCTGTTTGGAAAGCTATTAATATTTTACGTCAAATTTAAACACGACGAAACCGTTCTACCCCTTTATGTGTTTAGTTTTATTACTTAACGAGCTTAAGTGCAAGTAATAAAAAAGTTTTACTGATTGCTTTATTGTTTACGAACGAAGATAAATTATTGTTTAGCTGCTTTCTCTTTATTTTTTAATTTTGTTAGGTACCTCCAGTAATTAATGCAACTAGAGTGGATTTATAGGCACCAGTTTTGGTACAACAGAAATATATTAAGCAAATCCGTAAGTCGCTCCTATGTAGTGCTTCAATAGATTTACACGCGAGTTATTGTCAATTCAGTTTTCAGTTGGATGAATTTATATTCATTTCGAGTGTCACGCTATAAGTCATTTTATGATTGAGCCAACAAATTAAGTATGTTCAAATAATGTTCAAATATAATTTATTTCGTGTGACCAATATCCACCTAATTTATTTCAAGTACCTCTTTCAAATAAGGATAGATGTGAATTGTTTAGTTTGTATATATTTTTATTCATTTTTAATATGCTGTTTATTTTCTTTGAGGATTTACTCTTTGTTTACCAGGAGGTTATGTAGGTTAAATATAATGTGTAATTTAACCTGTACCTAAACTGTTTGAATAATTGATGACAATTAAATATAGCTCAACGGACTTCCCTTCATGCGAATTTCCGTTTTCAAATATGTATAACATCATTTGTGGTGTGAATAATGCGATACGTATTATGTATAACTTACTTCATAGACTGATGTTGGACTGATGAATGAGCATTATCAGTTCGTAACATTGTTCAATAACTGATAGTGAACTATTAAGTAAAATTTATTTGATATATTTATAGAAAAGCATTATTTTAAAGTTATTTATATGAGTCATTAATTTATGCTTTTGCTTTTGTACCTATGACACATTGTGTCATAGTATGTAGTTGGTATGTAGGACCTCGCTGATAGCTAACGTACCAAAAGCTGAAGTAAGCAATTAACACAGCAGTTAGTTCTTTTTTACATTAACTTTACTTTTTTAACTGCACTAAGTAAAAACGCCTTCCTACAGAACAATTTCTAAGTTGACAATATGATTTCGTGGTATCCAGGAATTAATGACACACCTAAAGGCTTACGAGAACCTGTGTTAATATTAAATCAAGGATAATTTTAATTATTTGCCTCACATTGCTCATTAAAAATAATAAAGGCTTGTGGATGGTGAGCGCGGCACAATTTATACGTTTATAGCTCACTTCAGCCCAATTACCGTTTATTATAATTCGCACATTTGTAACACACTTCACTAATTCACGCTCGGTCAGCATAAAATATCAGTCAATTAATGTGTAATCAGTGATTTATGGTAGAACTTGGTTCTGCAATGATTTAATATTGATGCTCTATGGACTATGGTGATCTATGGTAATTGTGATGTTAAAGTTTATTTTTTTTACTTATTAACATCCACTAACTAGCCAGTAGGTAATTAGGTGTAAACGAATAAAAACAAACAAACTTTTTCTAGGTAACGAATTTTTGTTTTACTAATGTATTAACGTATGGAGCTGGTTGTAAAAAATACCAAACAGTATTTAATACCTACACTGTACACATAATTTTCGGGCATACATTTATCATTTCAATGATGAGATGATTTGTTCTGTAGAAGTTATCCGAATACATCAAGGTCGTCGCCCACTATAATTAGCGGAGTTTTTGTAAAACCACGTCAGACTTCAGTTTTTGCAACTAAAATGGCTAACGAAGTGCTTAATTTAATTTTCTTACGGCAAAAACTAGTTCTTACTAAAAGATGTAATTGATGTTACTTAGTACTTACCTACTGACTACAGAAGATTTATGGTCTAACTGTCTCAAGACAAAAGTACTTCTGATTTGTCTAAGATGTTTTTAGTTTTATTTAGCAGCCTATAAATATTTTTAGTCATAATATTATGTCCCTACAAAAGTCACTCTCACATTTGATGAAAAAGAATTTTATTATTAATAACAGACTGCTATTCAAAAATGTAATATTTCATACCCTAATGTTATCACATTCATCAGTCTACGCCTCGCGTCTTCAAAGAGATAAAATCAGAGCTAAGTGTATCGTAAATATAATGATCAACAAAATACGTAGTAGGTATTTTATTTAGTATAATGCTTATAAAGAATAAAAACATAAAACATTTACATATTTATAATGTTTTAAAGACGTGGAATAAGAAACCGGTTGAGCAAATGCAGCCGAAAATCGAATTAATATTTTACCAGTGGAAACATTAAAGGTAGATTAGGATACCAACTTCAACATGACAAATGGATTGCATCTGGAGGACAACAAATCCTGACGAATATCAGCCATCGAGCGACGATCACTCTAAAAGTCTGAAAAAGATTAGGTTAAAGCACTAAATGGCCTTAATAAATCGCAAAACGTGATAATAAATCACAAGGCGTAATATATTTTCAATTTCTTCGTACACAATGGCATAATATTATGGAAATGTATATTTATATTATGATCGATGTTATCCATGAAATCCATTTTTCAGTCCCGCCACGTAAGTATCAATCGGTGATCCGTGGCACGTCTTTTGTGAGTTGTGACGTATTTTGCACGTATCTATAAGCACTTATTTATATGAACACATTATTACGAGTATCTAAGTATAAGATATAAAGTATTTCCTTTTAGTTGAGATAGCTAATTTATAAGTGCTATAATATTTTTTTAAAAGAAAATTAAGACGCATCCTAGGGTCTGTTCGTAATTTATACTCCTTATTTATGCATTACCAACATAAACCGCCTACGCCTCGGGTAATAAAGGCTATTTTTATACGGACGATAAAAAAGTATGAGAACGGAGCATTCTTGCATTGCGTGAGATAGCTCGGGAGCCGAGACCGGGAGTGTCGGACGTCGAACCGCAGCCTCCTCAAATGTCAACCGCATCTACATAATTGTACGGCTATCTTTGGTCACGCCATACGAGTACAGCGTCATCCCGGGAAGCCATCCATGTAACTTAAATGGAGATTCAATTTTAAAACTAGTTACGGATCTCACGATAATTACATTGGCTGCTGTGCAACGAGTCGAGAAAACTCGACTCGATTTAAAGTAGAGATCATTGCTTACGTAATAGTTACGTTCTCTTTTTGGACACAAAGAAAATTCACTCTCAAAACTACATCTTAATGAGGCTATTAAATACGAATTATTAAAGTGAAATTGCCCCATGGCGAAACAATAATAATGGTATGCAAATGTAATTTAATATGTTAATTTACAATTAGTTTGTTTTTCGGCGTAATTGTTTTTGTATAGATATCGCGTTTATCGAGTCTTCCAGTTCGGTCGTTTGAATTAATGTCCTATTGTTTGTTCACTTTGTAGTAACACCAGATACGGATAATTGTAAAAAAAAACTTTTTTATTACTTCTTCGCCACTCAAAATTTTATTTTAGACACTTATGATTATTAAATTAATTTTAGACACTTATGTGATACTTAATTATTAAATACTAACTTAAATTAGGTTGGCAGATAACGCAATTTTTTCTTTTAGCTCTAAACCAGAAAAGAACAAAGTTGTTTTCAAAACAAAATTATTAGGAAAAATACATCAAACAGATCTTCAAGAAGAAATGTAGAGTCTTTTGAACTTAAAATTACCTTAAAGCGATACCGTATCTAATAATGTAAATTATGATGTTGAAACAATCGACTTTTTGTACGATGAAGTTCCTTTGTTTTGTATTAACGGACTTCAAAATTATGTACAACAGCAGATTTTAACATAACACACATCATCAACGTTTTTTAATAACCTAAGATCGTGTTTCACCATGCAATGTTAAAGTTTATCCTTCGTTAAATATCATGCATTGGTGAGAACAGGACTTAATCTTTTAAATTATTTTTTTCAATGTTTTAAAAATCTTCCATGTATGGACTTTAAAGGATTTAAAGAGCAACTTTTTTTTAAAATTATTGTATGGACAAATTTATAATGCATGCATGGCATTTCGCATAGAAACATGAAAATTAAAAGTAAGTATTTAGCGCTAGTACTTTCACAGTAAACTCTACATAGGAGGCACATACACACCCTAAAGTGTCATCACTAATTTATTTTACACCTTGTATACGAGAAGATCGTAAAGTTAATTGTGTGGTTATTAAGAATGAAGTGTAAAAAAACCTTACTGCTTCACAAGTACTTATATGGACGATGCATTTGCTAGTCGCTATGTAGCGTCAGATATCCTCATTTGGTATTCATCAAAATGTCCCTGTGACTTTTTCTATTTCTTATTTTGTATTCGATGTTAGTGCATACGATGTTATATTCATAAATTACGCCTTCTGTTCGGAAACCAGCTGCCGACCCGTCTCTAACTTAATATTACAGCAGTATAACATTTATTGAAACTTTTATTTAAGTTTATTTGATGACGATTTTAATCAGTTACTTTATAATTTAAAAAACTATGTGTCATTTAACAAGGTATTTCAAATTTCATATTTTTATTTCAGCTTCGAACACATTTCACAGTCCATCAAACACGCACACCTTTTTTTTACCAAAACTACAACCACAATCGCTCCAATTTATAACACTTGCAAGTTAATATTTTTCTGTAAATTTGACAACAAAGTTTTTCTTAATTACTTGACTCCGGACAGAAAGTAGGGTAATGCTTGTTACGTTGTCATCTAATAGTGGCATATTATTAATCACCTACATAATTCTATATTTCATTAATGAGTAACTGTATTTTATTCCAATATTTTCTTATTCATGCCAATGAACTCCACACTCGAATTCACCCATACAGTTTTAAAGTAACACTGCATGGGCGTAACAATTCCCTATACGACTATGACAAAGCCGATTTCGTGTTGAATCCGCTATTGAATTCCGAAGCGACAGTTGGTATGACGTTGGACAAAAGTGAATTATTCTACATATTGTAATCACCCCCGATTCAACCCTTTCTGCAACAAAGCGTCTGCCTTCTGTTACATTAATAGTGTATATAACTGCTATGCAAATACATCATGCGCATTAGCTTTAAACAGAGAAGATTTTAAACACGCTACAAATATGCTCTTAATATTGTTTGTCTTGTGCATTTCGAATTTAATAAATGATCAAATCAGGTTTATTACTATTTTAAAAAGGGTTCTATCTATACTGAAATCCCATAATGACTTTAATGTCATTTGCTAATGTTCCTCATGGTTTTATGTTTTGGATGTACTAATATTCCACTCTGATTTCTGAATGTGTGTAGCTTTGCAACCCACAGGTAATATTTATAATTATGAAGGGGCCAGCCCCTTCATTAGTGTGAGGTTATTCATTAGATTAAAGTTGTACCTACTGCCTACACGTACAATATTATGTTCATTTGAATTCAAATTTAGACATGGACATTTTGTAATCATATTTTGTAAGTGATTCCATTCTCCAGATCCTAAATGAAGAAAGGTTATCAGAATACAGACCTATTATTATTTAAAACGTTTTTGGTGTTTAACTTCAATCAATTTTTACTAATGGTTCGTAATAAATAGTACGAAAGTAATTAAAACTGAAACTGGAATTACAAACCTGTCTATCTAACGCAACACACGTTTCGTTCGTAAAACAAGAAATAATAAACCAGCACAACAGCCAACCCGGCCTTTATGAAAATATTATACAAGAACGAGGAAAAGTATAATTTTTATAGCCAGTATCATTTAAAAAAATAAATAAACGCCTTTTGATATGCATACATGTTTCACCGGATGAATCGTCTACTTTTGAATGTCCGGAAATCCGGAAATATTCTCGTTTGCCTATTCCTATCTAGATGTCACCAAAAACGAGCATTTAGAAATATGCGCGTCATTATTAAAGTCTGGCAAGCGTATATAGGTACTATATAGGTACGTACGTGTTGTGCAGAGATAAATACTCACAACTCCGCGAGAGTTGGTATTTAAACTGGGGTTTTGTGAATAGAGGGTAAGATATCACTTTTGGGGTTGCGACAGTTTGAAGAGCTCAATAAAAAGGCATCTGTTTACACACAACATAAGCAAATGTAGATGGAACAGCTAATGAGTGTTATTCACGATACAGTGTTAAAAAACTAAAGCCATTCGAGATAAGTATGAAATTATACGTGCGTATGTCGTTAACAAGTAATAAACAAATTAGGGTCGGTATTTAAAAATAATTATTAGATTGTTTTATATGTAGATATAAATAATAAAATACAACAAGAATTTTCTAATAATATAATAGGTATAATATTAGATACAACTGTATCTACTATCTAGAATTAAATTTTGTACTATAAGTCATAATCATTAGTAATTGTAACTGATAAAGATTCATTCTGTATCAATTTCACAATCTATTTTGATAAACGATACCTCGCCAGCAGCTTTGTTGAGTTGCTCAGCCATTTACGTTTGAAGCACTATTTACTTCGGGAAAATACTAAACAACAAAATTACTTGAAGAATTAATTTTTAATCCTACATATAAATTTTTAATCCTACATATAACTTGTAATTTACTGTTAGGCAGGTAACGAAAGACTTGAGAAAGATTATGAACTTTAAACTCATTTTTTGCTATACCTACTTCAAACTCTTTATTAGCAACCAAGTATACCTTTAGCTGTCTCTTAAGTACAACAAATTGCTTTATTATATAAATTATAATTGTTACTTAATACTATATTTTTCTTCTACAGGTAGAACAGGAAAGATGGCGTCTATAGAAATGGCCAGGTACTAAACCAACATGGCCGTCGCGCGCGCGGTCCTGATTCTGCTAGCGTCCACCGCACAAGCATGGATGCCCGATGCCAACGCAAGAATCCATGTTAAATACGGTAAGTCTTATATTTAGTTACACCAAAGTTATCTTGAAATTGTAATGTTGACCAAAAATCGCGTCTACGTTTGTGTTAAAAACTGTAAAGCTAAAGTAGAACATTAGGCAATAATATTTGAGTTCCTATAGCAAATCTATTAAGCATTTATTAAAATGTTCATGGTTAAAATCTGGGATGCTACAAATTAGAGTCGTCGCGAGCAAGACACAAGCGGGGGGTTAGTAGTTTAAGTGGAACCGGGGAGACCACACAAAAGTGTTCAAAATAGAAAATAACTGCACAGTGCAAGCATCCTACACTTAAGCCTCCGGCCAGCTCTCAATCTTGAGCTATGGCTAAGTTACCTGGGGCTACTCATTAGTAACTAATTGTAAGAGTATAGAAACGGAAACTTTGTACATCATTTCTGAACACCCTTTTCCATAGTATTCTCTTTATCTACCTGTTCCCGTTTATGAATGCGTAACATGACCTTTAAAATTTGAATCGGCTGACTTTTAAAAGAGCATGATCGATTTGACTGGATTCAATAATACAAATTTTGCTGTACACTGATTTACAAATCGTTGCCAGAGTGTGGTGAATGTCGCTATCTTTCGATTTCGAAACATATCGCGGGGTTAGGTGTAAATGCGAACAAATTCACGCACTCGTTTATAATGATCGCGTGCTACGTGGTAACTGGTAACGTGCGTCTATTTACGACTAGACGTCTGCGAGGTTATGTATCTGGCGTTAGTGAAATGTATTATAGTAATGCATCAATCAACTGTTCTATAATTATACGATTTTTACTCTATAATCATAAAATATTAGCGTTCTCTGGTTTTTCATTTATTTTGTTCAAAACATAAAATTTAAAGACCGTAAGCTTGTGAAGTATTAAAATTGTTTTTTCTGCATACATCTAACCAATATCCTGCAGTTTCCCCGAGGCGATAGGGGCTACGTTAGTTACTAACTAAACTCTTAAAAGTTAAAAGCTTTAAAAAAACAAAAACAAACAAAGAAAAAATTTTAATGTTTTGCTGCGATCCGAAAAGGGAAGTATCGACATAATATAGGCACAGACAATATATAGCTTAGATAGGTATTACGTCGGTGTTATTATTAAGTAAACCGGTTCAAAGGTGTACCTATTGTTAAAATTCTACTCCAACTTGCAACTGTCGTAATAACTTTTTGCTATACTTGTTATATGAGAACATATTGCGTGTATAGATTGTTATAGTCAGAAGAATTTCAAATTTAATTGACATAATTGGTCTAAATACTGTTCTATTCTACATTATCTGATGTTTTGCGACATATGGAACAGTACGAGAATTTCTGTCGAAATTGCATAAAGTACACTTTGTAAGGTAGATATATGAGTAGAGCATTAAAATTATTTTTGGTGTTATTTTTGGAAAGTTGTCCTTAAAAAATATGATAATAATATGTATTTTACAATGTAAAAGCTTAATCCATATAATACAACAATGCTCAGAATACATTTAGGACATTGAAAGACCTTTGCTGGTACCTTGTAATTTAACGATTGCAAAATATATGTTAAAAATACGGTATGATAGAGGCAAATTTAGAGGCAACATTATCTCTATGGGAGAACCTACACGTTTATTTTTGAACTACAAATATAAAGTTTTATAGACACAACCAAATATAAATAAATTAAGCATGTTCTAATTTTCGAGACTGGATAAACCATAAACTGGTAGATATTCGCGGGAGGTTTTTATTTAGCACAAGCCGGGTCCAGCCGGTTCACCCGCATAGAACTATTAACAATGCAATGTATTAATAGTCATCACATATAAATCATCAGGTCTATACGACCGTAATATAAAAGGCATAATCCAAAACCGTAGTGTTAGCGTAAAACTTTAACTCTATCTTAATAAATTTGTAATTAAGTATAATTTTCTTAATGGAAACAAATTTTGCATCCATATCGCTAGAATAATGTGTATTTCTTTGTTACAGGCGACGATACGCAAGAGCAGTTCGCAGGGAACGTTACAGGACCAAATCACTTCCGAATTTTAGAAAAAGATGACTTCTCTATTTTAGTCGGAGGAAGGTTTGTATCAATTTGCAGATTTCGTTTCGTATACTTTATCATGTAAAATAATTTCAATTTTATAATTTTATCTTTCTTTTCAGGAGTATAGTCTACAATCTTAGTTTATACGACTTATCAGAAAATCTTGAACAGGTTAGTAATCATTATTTTACGGCAAGTAAGTAGAGTAGTAAGATAGTGTAAAAACACCAAACGGTACAGGCACAGGTCAAAACCAGGTTAATTATTTCACTTTTTTGGCATAAATTACACTTTTATGAATCTGTAAATCATGTTCTCACGAGCTTATCGATGGATCGAGTTAACGTGGTGTAAATGGCTCATAAAATTTTTAAAGCGAGAGTATAATAAAAATACAAATAATGCTTTAGTTAACTCTAGGGCCAAGGGTAAACCAGAGTTTTAACTCGTGACGTAATTTGGTCGTGAATAAGGTTCAAACGCTCGATAAGCTCTGCACGAACTACTTACATTTATGTCTAGAAGCTGTTTCAAATATTTAACGGACTTGTCTTTATATTTTAAAAGAAAGGAGTATACTGATTTGCTACAATAAGCAAATTATATTTATTATGGATACCGTAATCTTATCGTTTACAATGAATGCAACACGATTCACGTACAACAGCGTAATTGAAGATGCTCCTTGAGAATGTAGGTGGTTTTTGTATTTGCACTCGGATTATTTTACTGCCAACACCAAGCACTCGAGAATTCAATTACTTTAACACATTAATAAATCTTATCAGAAGGAACGGTAGCGGAGCTACATCGGACATCCAAATCCTTATCGAAATGTTTCGTTTATTTAGCACTATAAATATCATTGCAAATCTTCCAAGCTGTGTTATATGCAATATACAAGATATCTTGTACAAACATCGATATCCGCTTTAAATCGTTACTATTCGTTTATTCTTAGTTAAATAGGTCACAAAGCAGCAAGCATAATAATTTCAAAAAGTAGGTAAAGAAAAATTTAACACATGTTTCTTTAAAGAAAAATACAGAATTTTTACTTTTCAGTTTGAAGAAATAGGACTGACTTATTTATTACATCACATCAATGGTGATAAATGTCGACATAGACAGTCTTAAAATTTTAATGGGCGCGTTCCGTACGGTTTGATCATTGAACCCGCTGTCACGTACTGAAATATTTCATTAAATTTAATGGGATCTTTCCCTGTTACGATAAATCATGAGCACTGTAAATCGCTTGGAAGAAATTCATGGCGATTTCATATCCTAGAGCAAAAACGCACAATACTATCTCCATTATCTTTCTCGCGCATTCCTGAGCGTAGCGGCTCGTGCACGCAACGTCAATCAATGGATCGCTGCTGCATTACGCATAAAAAATTTATTATCTTTTGCATATAAACGGTATGAAGCGGCGATATCACTGTCTAGCATGCAAAATAATTTGACAGAATTGCCAAAGTCACGTTATACTTGATAGATGTGCACGCGAGCCGAAGATGTTTGTATTGGACGTTACAATTACAAAATATTTTCTGTTAGCGATTTGCTTAACAGAGCGTTAATTGGGTCGTGAGTCGAGACTAATTGCCAATACTGTACGGTTGTCAAAGTGTCTTTAGATTTGACGTTTTTGCATTATGTTGTTAAAAATCTAGATAATAATGACTATTATTTTTATAAATGTATCTTATCGCGCTTAGATATAATTTCGTTTTTACATGTGGGGTTCAACACTTTTTTACATTAAGCAAACCGTTAGTTAAATATTATGATTTAAATTAACCAAAGTGCCTTTGTCCTTTAGCGTATAGAATGGCAATCAACGGATGCCCATCGCGAACTATGCCAATTGAAGGGAAAATCGGCAGATGAATGCCAAAATTACCTACGCGTGGCCACCCGCGTACACGGACGGTTACTGGTATGCGGCACCAACGCCTTCAAGCCCATGTGCCGGCGGTATGCCCGCCATCCACCGAACCACCACCTCGAGGAATTCGACGGAACTGGTCGCTGTCCTTATAACCCGCAACATAACTCCACTGCGATATTCACTGGTGAGAATATATTGTACTTAAAAAAGCTACCAATCTAAATTTAATGCTTACAAATTACAAATATTATCTACCTAATATTTTCAAAATAAACATACTCAAAGCCAAATCTAATCTAATATTTAAGTCATTGATATGATTGAAGCGATTATAGCAAGCAAATCGTTACTGACTATTGTAATATTTCCAGATGGTCAACTGTATACAGCCACGGCGGCGGATTTCTCCGGGTCGGAACCATTGATATACAGAGAGCCCGTACGAACTGAGCACTCAGATCTCAGATTGTTAAATGATCCTTCCTTTGTTGGAGCTGTTGCATCGACGAGTCACGCATTCTTTTTTTATCGTGAAACCGCCGTCGAGTTTATGAACTGTGGGAAGGTAGGTTACACCATTTCAAATGAAATAAAAATTATTATGAATTTCATGAAGCTATAATTTACCGCAAAGCAACATTTACGTAAACCGTACATTTGCAAACAAGAAAAGCGGTTTATCTCAGAAAAATAGCAAATGAAGATATATAAGCACATTAAGCAAAATAAATGAAAAATTAAATGTGATGCATGGCTAAAGCGTTCATTGCGTATGCGGTAATGAATGTGTTTTTAAAACGAGATTTATTTCAGGCTGTGTATTCAAGAGTCGCTAGAGTTTGTTTAAATGATAAAGGCGGTCCGCATCCATTTAATGACCGGTGGACGTCATTCCTCAAGACTCGATTAAATTGTTCGATACCCGGAGAGTACCCATTCTATTTCGATGAAATTCGTAAGTATTATATTTAGTAGTTTGATTATAAAAGTTATTCATAGTTTGAAATTACTTGCGTGTAAAATAGTATGAAACTTTATAAAACTACTAGACCAAAATGTCTATTAATTTGTATACATTATTGTTATTTATATTTCATGTTTGAAGTGATTACAGGAAGCAAGAATTTATTATTAATGTTTATATATAGTTATAAACTTCGGCGTATAATTCAATATATAATATATTCTCCGTAAGAAATATCAGAACTTAATGCGACGTTTTTTATTTTTTTTACAGAGGCAACGACAGAAATAATCAATGGAGTTTACGGTAGTGGAAGCAATCGTAATGATATAGTATACGCAGTATTTACAACACCACAAAATGCAATTGGAGGTTCAGCTGTGTGTGCATTTGCAATGAGGGACATTCTAGATGCTTTCGAGGGACCGTTCAAGGGACAAAAAGACATGAACTCAAATTGGCTCTCTTTACCTAAAGAAAAAGTACCTCAGCCGCAACCCGGCTCGTGCGTGGAGGATAGTAGGACCCTTTCAGATTCAGCAATCAATTTTGTCAAGTCACATCCGTTGATGGACAAAGCGGTACCGTCGTTTTTGGCACGCCCAATATTAATTAGAGTCAGTTTACAATATAGGTTTTCGGCGATTGCTATTCATCCACAAGTACAATCCATGAATGGAAATAAATATGATGTCATGTACGTGGGAACGGACGACGGTAGAGTTATTAAAGCAGTTAACGTCGCGTCTACCGAAGGAGAATTCGATGCTAGCATGGACGAATACAGCAGAAATCCCGTACGGACTGCAGTAATTTCCGAAATGCAAGTTTTGCCTCCAGGCGTTCCGATAAGGCAAATGCACGTTGCACTCACCACTGAAAAATTGATAGTTGCATCTGGCGACATTATTAAAGCAGTCACGTTATCACACTGTACAAGCGTTATGTCGTGCAGGTACATGTTTACTTATGTTATCTACACTTTGTCACTCATTATCAAATGAGCACATGTTATTTAACGAAGTTTATGAGTTGTACAATTTGTAATTTTTGTTCTTTCAGGGAATGTGTCGCCTTACAAGATCCACATTGCGCTTGGGACTCCAAAGAACAACAATGTTCTTGGGTTGGAAACAGGCAATTTCCTAACCCAGAAAGATTTCTACAAAATGTAGAAAATGGAAAGACTGATATATGTAATAAATTGCCCGTGCTGCTCCCCGGAGACCGACACAGTAATAGAAATCCAGCAACTAAACAACCAACCCAATCCGAACCTAATCAAAGACAGCCAAAGAACGATATACAAAATGAAATCTTAATAGAAGTTGTTGAAACGAACGTTATTTCCGAACAAAAAACCCCTAGCAAAACCGAAACAGGTGAAATATGTTTTATATCGTAATTTATTGCACGTGCATTAATGACGCGAACTTAAATATCGTAGCCTGATTCCAGAGTAAATATATTCAAAATAACACGTCCCGGTTTTTACGTAGCTCTTTCCTGAATTTTTTTAGGAATAGGAGCACTGATACGCCTCTTATATAATAATTTAAATCATGTTGTATTTGTATTACAGATTCTCTAACTATCGAGGCCGCAGATGGTAATATCTACAGTGCCCAAGCGCTAATGACGGCGGTGGTGGCTTCGTGTCTTGTGACATTGATGGTCGGTTTTGTCATCGGCTACCTTTTTTCTCGGCGATTTCGGCACCCTTTTTTTACCGACACCTCCCCGTTCAATGAGCAACACAATCACTTGAACAGGTAAATTATTTATACTTTTAACTATACATTTACCAAATGTGTTGTTCATTTTGTAAGAAACTACGCTTGCTACAATAAATAGTTATGTTTTTCATAATTCTTTATATTCACAACAACATTTTAAGAACAAATCTAACTTCGTTTTTTCTCTTTCAGACTGAGTCCCTTAGAAACACCGTTGAATGTAAATTCTGGATATATGCCACCGAGGTCAAAAAACGTAAACATGGTCGCCAACGTGTGCCCTTTGGCGAAACAAGATAATTTGCATTTAGAACTGGGGAAGGACCGCACTCTAGATTTAAGGAACTCCACCGAATCATTAGACAAAGACTTGAAATGTGGTACTCTGCAGAAGGTGAAAAAGACTTACATTTGAAACATACCGCAGCGAACTATGTACGGTACAATATCGAAGTGATAGAGTGATAGTGACAATCAGTGCGTTTGTGTGCCAAGATTACCTAGATTTCGGTTGAATGTCGACTTGTGATTGTGCAAAGACTCTTGTAAATATTGCATTTTATTGTTGTACAGAATTAGTAAATTGAACTTTTCATTTTGTTATGTTATAGCATACGATTGTCGCGTTATGTCAAGCATGGGGAGATAGCTGAAAGTTGTTGCTAGTGAACATTACTTATATCTCAATGAAATAATTGTTAACCTTCACAATATGAAAAGCATGTTTAAAACTTACGCTTTAGGAGTTTTGAGAGATCTAATGTATTGGGAAATCATTTATTACTTCTCCGACATAGAAATATAAAAATATTGCTATGCGAACGGGCATGTTAGTAAATTTAAAGTATTTAATGATGATATCTAAGGTTTTGTAAATATTATCTTGTAAGCTAGCGCTGTAAAATTGCATATCGTACTAAATAGAGCAATTTATTTACTACTTAACTATTTTAGATATAAAATTAAGACTGTACGCAACAGTGTGAACAGTATTACTGAAAATTTGTCTTAAAACAAACTCGTTGAAGTTATTAAAATTATTCTATTTAGTATTAAATGTACACTTACAACATTCCATGTATTATTTAGATAATAGAACGGCGCAGCTATTGTAAATACCCATTTGTATATAATGACCTAATTTAGTTTTTTAATATTAAGTCGTATAAGTAGTCGACAAATCGTTACAAAACAAAATTTAAATGATATTATGAATTATGAATAGAGAAATATACTTATGGGGCTAACTGTTATTGCGAAGCAGACCAGGCTAAAAGCAGGCATCTATGAATAGTTGTTTGAAAAATATAGTTTTTGTTATAACAATATAAAGTTTTGTTATAATAATAAATGCTGTGCTAACTGCATAGTGCCTTGTAGGTTGCCAATTTAGTGCCTAATCTACTTTAGGATACATCAGGAAATGTACCTATATATATAGACATGTTATGCTCCTGTAATCCTATTTTTAACGTTTGAAGCTTCATTTAATATTGTATGCCGTAATAATTTCGCTTGTGCTACATGATATACTGATATTTAAGTAGATTCATACCACCTACAATATACCGATTTATGTCGATTTGAATATTATTCAACGTGTATTTTACTGTACGTATTTACTTTGATCTGTAAAATCAATTTTAGGCTGAAACGACCACCAGAAACTTAGAAATTAACGAGTATATTCCCACCGTAAAATAATCAAGCAGTATACGCCTGCTCTATATTACTATGTAATGTTAAGAAATAAATTTTTATTATAGTTATAGACGAGAAAAATACTTTAAATAGAAACATTTTATTTTTAAAATTTTATACTGTAATGATCATAATTTAAAAATAACCATTTTCGACTACGTAATATTTTGTGCAGCTAGAGTAAATTGTTTTGTCGATGCTGCCTCTAGTTCAAACTGAATGGTTTAAGAATTCATTTTGAATAGTCGAAACTACTTAGACTGATTGTTGTGTATCCAAAAATATTTACGTTTTTATTAAATATTGTGTTGTATCTTTGTATAAGTATGTACCTATCTCATTCTTACAACGGTAATTTTTCTTGATATTTTTGTAGTGAAATATAAGTTTAAAAGATTACACTTCATTTTATTACCCTCCTAAATATTTTATAGTCGGTACTTTATTTGTACTCCATTTGTAGATCTAAGGCTCGGACTTTCTTGCTCTGAACCTCACCGTCCGGTGGTAATTCTAATCACTGAAACTACCACTAACAATTTTAACAGACTTCCAAAATTCGGTCGTTTTTTTTTATATAATATGTACACCGATTACTTTAAGGTTAATGATCCGATTTGCGTGATTCTTTTTTTATTCGACGCAGAAAGCTGCCATTTGGTCCCATAAAAACTTTACATAATTTTCCCAAGGCGACGAAAATTACTTACTACAAAAGGCTAAGAAAATGCCAACGTGTCATGGAAATAAACATGATAGGGGTAAAAAACAAAGACAGAGTCAGGAACGTAGACATAAGATCAAGAACTTACCTCACAGATATTCTTACCCGGACAGATATGCAATAAAAGATTAAAAAAACTATAACCCGACTTCGCAAAAAAGGGCTCTTAAAAGGCTGAAACAAGAAAATAATTCAATTTGAAATCCAGATATGCATAGGTACAGATATGGTCAAGGTAGAGAGAGCCGTGGTCGTACCCGCTATTGGGATTGTATATTATTTCAACAGCAGACGAATATTATAGATTTGTTTAGCGGGTACGACCACGGCTCTACCTTGACCATATCTGTACCTATGCATATCTGGATTTCAAATTGAATTATTTTCTTGTTTCAGCCTTTTAAGAGCCCTTTTTTGCGAAGTCAGGTTATAGTTTTTTTAATCTTTTATTTTATTTTACATTTTTCTGTGTCCACATAAACTATAACATTATATTTTCTCTAAACTAACGTTAAATTAACACATAGAAAGTAACTAAACAACTTCAAGATACTATTTGTACGACCGCATTTTGAACGTTTATTTTGAATTCAACAATAAAATATAATATAAAATAAAAAATTAAATACATATTTGTAATGTGCTTGCTAAGATCTATCTTTTGATACCAAACACGATACAATTATCTTAATTTAATTTTTTTTGGAGATAGTTTTGGAGGTATAATTTTTAAAATCCAAAAGTTTTCGAAAAATTATATAGCCTATGTTACTTGCGGGATCACTACGAATCGATTGACACCTTATTTATTAAAATCGGACCAGTAGTTTAACCGCTACGAGGGAACATACATACATACATACAAACATACATACATACATACATAGACTGCCAAAATCATTACCCTTCCTTTTGGCTTCGCCGAAGTCAGGTAAAAATGTAGATGGGCTGGACATATGCTACGCCACCCCATTACCAATTGGAGCAAACAAGTCACCCTCTGGCAACCGAGAGACAGCAAAAGAGGTAGAGGTCGTCAAATAGGGAGATGGGAACATGACTTGAAACAAAACCCATTGGAAGGAATTGGAGGAGGCCTATGCCAAAAGGCACACCAAACTTAGGGATCTCTTGTATCCTTTTGTTTAGGAATAAAGGCTATTATTATTATTATTATGTTTGTTTATAACTTTCCTTGCTCACGGGCAATTACATCCCGGACCTTTGGAAGGCATGCGTGGGACCGAAACCGACCAACATACAGAGGCCCCGTTACACAATTTCAATTTTAATTGTACTGTGACACCAGCCGGCGACTCTCCCTGTACGCACCATGGGAGTGCGCCCACGGAGACCCACCGGTTATTGTAGGACTGTTCCAAGGAATGGTTATAAGAAAAGATTCTGGACTATAGGGGTGAGGTGCTAGTGGACTGGGTATCTCGGGC
The DNA here is from genome assembly GCA_905187575.2 of Celastrina argiolus. Lineage (NCBI taxonomy): Eukaryota > Metazoa > Arthropoda > Insecta > Lepidoptera > Lycaenidae > Celastrina > Celastrina argiolus. The sequence continues at coordinate 9,103,519 of LR994585.1, forward strand.
TATGGAAGGACTATGTTATTATTATTATGTCTGTGTATAGCTTCCTTGCTCACGGGCAATTAAATCCCGGACCTTTGGAAGGCATGCGTGGGGCCAAAGCCAACATGCAGAGATTATTATGTACCTATAATATAAATAATATAACAAATAAAGAAACACTTGATTTTCGAAATGAAAGCTAAAAATGTTTCTTTACATTTTTAAGAGCGCTAAATAATAATTACAACATAATAATTATTATGTATTTAACAAATGACATCAAATATATTTCATTAAAATAATATTACATATATTAAAACTTACTCTAGTAATTTCAAAGATAATAATACTGTTCTGTGTTCTGCTACTGAATCACTATTCCAAAGATACACAAGGTGTGCTTTGCTGACAGTAAGCATGCTCACTTTCAGTAGAGCACAATACATTTGGTGTGAATGAAGCCATATAGTTACACAGAAATTGTCTCTTCTCAGCAGCCGTTGTTACAATATTGGTATCAATGGTAATACTGTAATTGCTAAGATTACATTCTTCCTTGAGCTCAGAATGACCTTCACGTATTAGTATAAAATTATGTAACACGCATGCAGCATATATTACAGTCTTTACAGCTTGTGGTTTGCAAATGTCAATGTGATTGATTTTTTTAAAACGATCCCTCAGCATTTGTAATGCAAGACCAATGTATTTACGAGAGTTCCAATGAGTTTCATTAAATTTTATCTCCTCAATAGACAGAGTATCAACACCTGAGAAAGGAGTGATGACATTATCTCTCAGTTTGTAAGATGAATCACCTAGAATATGGTTTTCAAGATCAACATAGTTTTTCATGTTCTTTGCCAGTGGACTCTCTTTAAAAACTTTATTTTTCTTGGTGTTCCCTATGTCTCCCACGTGAATGTCAGTAAACATTAGAGATTCGTCACACACAGCCTGCAGGAGTATACTGTTAGAATTTTGATTGCGTTTTCTTTTAGAACCAACTTGCAGTTTGCAGCCATCAATGAAACCGACACAATTTGGGAATCCATATCTACTATTTACTTTCATTCTTGTGATGTGCTGTTCAACTGGGCTAGGCCAATTAATAAAGTGAAATCTTTGTTCACTTATCAATGAAGCAATCTCATGAAATATGTAACTCACTGAAGACTTATGGAGACCAAACTTCTCACTGACTTCTTTAAAGGACAGGTCACTTGTAATGACATATAAAAATATATGGACTTTTTTATCAAAAGGCACTATAGAAGAATCTCCTTTAACAAAATCTTTTAAGTATTTTATAAGTTCCTGGAATAAAAATAAATTGGTAGATTATACTTTATACTTGCAAAGCAAAAGTAACGAATAGTTAGCTTAAAGGTTAAGGTACCTTAACTGTATACATTTTCATTTTAAAATTGTTTATGTAGTCATAGTCGGTGAAATATTTTCGTAGATATTTATAATAGTCAAACTTCTCCTTATGTAGCTTATGATTGCTTTTTTCTTTGTTGTATTTTCGTCTTATTGAATTCGGAATATATTTATGTTCATAAACATTTAATTTTTCAAAATTTTCTAGATTTTCACTAGCAACATTTGCAGTTGCAACAATTATTCTATTTACATTCGATATACTATCGTCTAAAAACATTTCTAAAATAAACTTTGTATTGAAATCCATTACAAAACAGTTTAATAAATAAAGTAGCATCCACAAAAATTAAGTTCATAAAACCAAAAAAGTAAATATTTACATATTAGTCTTCTACTTCTTCTTTTGGCATATGATATTTGACATTAGAGTGACACTTTTTTTTTCTTGTTCTTTTATTATAGGCATTGACTGATTTGCCAGTGTCAAGTAATTCATATATAATAAAAGTCATTTAATCTATACTAATATTATAAAGAGGTAATGTTTGATTGTTTGTTTGTTTGTTTGAATGGAATAGGCTCTGAAACCATTGAACCAATATGAAAAATTCTTTCACCGTTGGAAAGCTACATTCCTAGCGCTGAACATAGGCTATATTATATGTTTAAAAAATGTAGGGTTCCTTACTAAAACCCCAAAAATGTAGCCCAAAGTGTAAAAAAACGACCTCCAAAATTTCTTACGTCATGTGCGCTTCGACAACGGCTTGACCAATTTCGCAATTTTTTTTACGGTATGTTCGTTATTGTCACGAAAAGGTTATTATGAAAGAAAATGTTGAAAAAAATAAGCAGAAAATTAGAAAAAAGAAGAAAATACGTGATGGTCACGCGGGGTTTGAACCTGGGCTCAATCGATTCACGTCGTTGCCAGTTTATATGACACTGGTGTCATGGTAACGACATTGTTTACAAATGGAAAATAAAAATTATGAAATGCTATAAATAACGTATTAACATAAACTTAAACTATTTGGATTCATTAAACTATTTGTCCACCACTAATAAATAGTCGGGTCATTTTAATAGGTAACATTTGACAGTTTATCAAAAATGAGCGACGTAACGTTGTAACGACGACATAATAAAATAAATATTTTCTTTTTGTTAAAACTGCAGAATTTACTAAACTTTATTTAATAATTAAGTATTAGATATTTATTGTCAACATAACCAATATGAGTTTTTTTACGATTTGCTTTCACTGATAAACGATCTTAAATATAATATACAAATTACGATTTAATGAAATAAACGTCGTGATAATATTACGTCAGTTAACACTTTTTCTTATTAAACACTAGAGACTTACTCAAAAAATCGATTAATCTTTTAACAAGAATATATTATAAATGTTAATTTAAAAATCAGATCGAAGGAGTTAGATCCATGGTCATAATTCACGAACAATAAAAAAAAATCGAAAACGTCGTGATAAGACACCATTATGTCTTAGGATTCTCTATCTAAGCTTTTGTCGCCATTTGTCTTTCTGCGAAGTTAACGTCTGTCTGTTCTGTCTTTTTTTTTTCTTGCTACTGAAAACGAAAATGCAATTAAAAAAAAATGTCTGTCTGTCTGTTAGCGTGTCTCTTTGCTCCGGCTAATCTCTGGAACGGCTGGACCGATTTTAACGAGACTTTCACTGGTAGATAGCTAAAGTTATAAGGATTAATTTAGGCTTCTTTTCATCATCATCATCATCATCGTTATCTAACTAATGATCACCGAATCGGCTGGACCGACTGTGACGGGAGCATTCACCGGGCGTTAGCTTATGTTAGTTTCATCTTTACATCAGCTTTTTGTATTAAAGTAAGTCGTGTTAGTTAAATGAATTATTTATAACTCGAGAACGGCTTTATCGATATGGTTGAAAATTGGTGAGGAAGTAACTTAGAGCCAGTAGACGGACATAGGATACTATTTATTCCATTTGACAGCGCAGAACCAGCAACGTTCACGGAAGGGTTTGGCGTTGTGGGTTCCGCGTTGCGGGTTCCGGGTTCCCGTGTTGCGGGTTCCGGGTTGCGGGTTCCGCGTTGCGGGTTCCGCGTTCCCGCGTTGCGGGTTCCGGGTTACGGGTTCCGCGTTCCCGCGTTGCGGGTTCCGGGTTACCGCGTTGCGGGTTCCGGGTTCCCGCGTTGCGGGTTCCGGGTTCCCGCGTTGCGGGTTCCGGGTTCCCGCGTTGCGGGTTCCGGGTTTCCGCGTTGCGGGTTCCTGGTTCCCGCGTTGCGGGTTCCGGGTTCCCGCGTTGCGGGTTCCGGGTTCCCGCGTTGCGGGTTTCGGGTTCCCATGCTGCGGGTTCCCGCGTTGCGGGTTCCGGGTCCCCGCGTTGTGGGTTCCGGGTTCCCGCGTAGCGGGTTCCGGGTTCCCATGGTGCGGATTCCGGGTTCCCGCGTTGCGGGTTCCGCGTTCCCGCGTTGCGGGTTCCGCGTTCCCGCGTTGCGGGTTCCGCGTTCCCGCGTTGCGGGTTCCGGGTTGCGGGTTCCGCGTTGCGGGTTCCGCGTTCCCGCGTTGCGGGTTCCGGGTTCCCGCGTTGCGGGTTCCGGGTTCCCGCGTCGCGGGTTCCGGGTTCCCGCGTTGCGGGTTCCGGGTTCCCGCGTCGCGGGTTCCGGGTTCCCGCGTTGCGGGTTCCGGGTTCCCGCGTTGCGGGTTCCGGGTTCCCGCGTTGCGGGTTCCGGGTTCCCGCGTTGCGGGTTCCGGTTTTGGGTTCCCATGCTGCGGGTTCCGCGTTCCCGCGTTGCGGGTTGCGGGTTTCGGGTTCCCATGCTGCGGGTTCCGCGTTCCCGAGTTAGGGGTTGTTTTTTTTAGTTGAATTTCATCATAAACTGTTTTTATGCTCAACGAAGTGGGCAAGGGTCAGCTAGTGTAATATAAAAGGAAAAAAATATTTTAAAACTTAGGCATTTTATTCGTATATTAGAGAGCTCACATTTTTTGCATTTTTTGTTTGTTTCAGCATTGAGTGACATTGACTAAGTGACACTTTTATACCAAAGTGTGTGTCTTATAAAAAAACCAACCAACCAACATTATTTTAACACTGAGATATGACTGAGAGAGAAAATATTTGTACCCTGTATTTTTTACTATACATAATAATAATTATTATATTGTATACTAAAAACATACGGTTTAAAAAGACGATATTGCTACACTGCCCTCAGAATAAAGAATCATATGGAACTGGCATAAGCATGTACTTTGCCTGCATACCTAAATAAACAAAACTGAATACAAACATGGCGGATTAGGGTTGCCCACTTACTTTTTTTTAAGAATATTGCGGATTTTATACCCCACAACTGGGCTAACTCAAAGAAATTGATTTTTAAACACTTTATATCAAATAAACTAAACAATATACAACAATTTAAATAAATGTTAGCTACTTACCGGTGATTTTGCATAGGCCACAACTTACTACAGAGGACTTCGTGTTACCGAATATAATGAATTCAGAATTATTTTACAGTTTTGCGCAGTAATTAAATCGAAAATCACTCAAAAACCCTAAAAATCTCACAATAACAACGTTTGACATGTAAACAAAGTGACATGTAAAATGGCGTCGGTGGCAGCAGAAGTATATCACAGCCAATAAAGGGGGCGTTGATAAAAAGAGTGTAGATACTTATTTCTTACTTAAAACTCTTGTTGTAAGAAAGAGACAGGTAGTCTACTATTATTGCCGTGTGAAATTGAACTATTAGTACAGTTCCATATGATCTTTGTTCTGAGTACACCATGGACGTATTATATAAACAGGACTTATAACTCTAAAAAATTGCGGATCGTCCTGGCTTCCGTCGCGCGCGCACGTCGATTTCGTCGCGTTCGTCTCGATCGTGACGCGTCCGTGCCGACCACCTTTGGAGCAGTTCCGGTATCTTCTGATGGCGTCCGGCAATCCGTGCTCGGTTCATTCGAACTGAGTGCGGATTGTCACCTTGCCGGGGAGAAGAACTGCCCGCCCGCCCCGCTGCACATCGCAGCGTTGTGGTCACGGGAGGCCAGCCCCACCAAGCGTTCCTGCCTGGTGTACACCGCCGTCATCGTCGCCTCGACCATGGCCCACCGTGTCCTGTGGCCGCCCTGCGGCCGCCTGCCACGCCACCACATCAGCACCGTGCCTAGCTGCGACGGAGAGGACACCGTTCTCCGGGCCCCCGTCGGCATTTTCGTGGGGGAGTAGTGATACCGTCCCACCCCAATGTCCGGCCGAGACCTGCTGCGCGTCCCGGATCCCGCTCCGTCCAGCCGTGAAGTGCCCGGACTCACCGCAGCGCACTCAGCGCTGCCTCCTGGTCTGCGCCCCTTGCCGCAGCCACGCACCATCGCCCTCAGGCACCCTGCCTGAGCCCGTCCAGCATCCGGCAGACCTACCTGCCGCACCAGCCGCCGTGGAGCAATCTCCCGGCCTCCGGTAGAGCACCCAGCCGCCGCCGATGACCACCGCAGACCCTCCGGCCTGCACCGCTGCACACCGCAGCCACACCACCACCACATCACCACCACTGCCAACATGGCACTACCGCTGCTGCCCGGCCCCGCCTCGCTGGGGATGGCCGAGCCCTCCGCGTGCCCGCCTGACTGATGGGTCCCCTGCTTGGGTCGAGTCGCGTTTGACGGCTAGGCCGCGCCGGCCTACTCGCCCTCCTGGGGTGGGGGCTAGAGTTACCGGCCCCGCCAGGCTGACGAACAACACTCCCCTCGCCTGGGTTGACCCCCGGTCACGCCGCCGTGGACCTGCGAAGCCGCCTCGCCTCGTCGTGCAACCGTGCAGCAGCCTCGCAGCGGATGACATCCGCCACACCACCGCTCATCTGCAGCAGCAAGGAGCTTTGCGACGGAGTCCCGCGCCAGCCCACGGATATCCCTGCCATCCGAAGGTTCCCCGGGGAGGAGCCTGGGAGACTGGCGGGGATCCTACGGCGGCCCCGGACAACGTCGCACCCCCTGTACGGAGAGCGCCAACTGCCGCCTGCCACCCGGCCTCGGGGTCAGGCCTCACGGCGCGCGGGCGCGCCCAGCGCTCCCCAGCAACGCTATCAGCGTTTACCGTTTGGCATCCCCATGCCCCCTCCCACCTTCATGGCTCCCGGAGCCCCCCCCACTCCCTGGATCGGCTGGGTCCGCGAGCTGGTTAAAGACCACTCGTCAAGTCTAGCCCTTCAGGCAGTCGCATACTAAAATAAAATGGTATTTTTCGACGGTTTTTCCTCGCGCCCTGACGCGGGGGTTTTGCCTTCAAAAAAACGTCTTGTCGTGTCATTTATTTGCCCCCACCTTGTTAGGGCTTTGGTCCGCGAGTCGATGCGCGGCGTTGGAGAAGTGGAACCAGACACGCTCTCCGGTCCCAGGACCGGGGCCTCCACACGTCGCATGTTGGCTCGCCATTCAGGGATAAGTCCTTCAAGGCTTCTTTCCCCTAGAGTCATGGTTTTCCCCTGCGTTCTGCCGCGGGGGTTTTCCCTAGAAAAACATAATATAAATTTCGGCTCGGTAATACCGAGCCCTTCGACCCCACGTAGAGGGGCTTGCCCCTGGTCGTGGTTCCCCCGCCCTGGGCCACTCGGGCCCGGCGTGCGCGGACATCGTTAGGTAGTAAAAAATTGCGTTTCCGAAAAAGAGCTCTACTCGCATGGATTAAAGTATAATATTCTGTGCTCCTTGCATAGAGGCTAATCCGAGCCGACAGAGATAGCAACGACAGATGCCGTGTGTCTCGTTCTCTCATCTTGCCAGTATAAAAAAATGATACTGGTCTGAAAACTTACCTGTTAATAAACTCAATTTATGGACTTGTTCATAATTGTTTAGTAATATTATTGTAAATCAACAAATTATACTTGCATTTATTACTTTAAATATATTCATAAAGTATAAAAAATCTTAAATAATTTTGACATTTTTTTTAATGGTAGCCCAGTAAAGTGTCATGGCGACATACTTCAAGTTCATGCAGCGTCAAACAATACTTAAATTAGCAATTTTAGACCATCCCCACAGTTAAAATGGTGAAAAAGTATTGCGTATTTACTTGCCCAAGTGAATCTTACACTGGTTGTAACATATCGTTCCACAGGTAAGCTAAAAATAACATTTCTATAAATCTGACTACTACGATGACCATGAATTCTTGTAATGTGTGAATTGTGTTAAATGAGTAGAGCAAAGTCATAACTGTTGTACTATCATTACAGTTTTCCAAAAAATGAAGAAATGCGACAAAAATGGACCAGCACAGAATTACATAAAATTCTGTCGTATCGTCATTTACGGCATTTGTTGACAGAGGAGCCTTAAAGTACGCTTCGAGATTATAAAGAGTAGTGAACAGTTATTTAGTTCAGAAGTAGCTAAAAAGACATTCCGACACACTAGCAAAAATGTTAATTTGACAATATTATAGCAACTGTTTGTAACTAAATTAAAGCATTTATTTTCTCCAGCCCACCCATTACAATTTGCAAATGAAGATGAGCCACACGAATTACAGTGAAGGTGTTGGCTAATTCATATCTGAATTTAAAAATATTTCATCAAACGAGATTGAATTCGTTTCGAAATTTCGGCATTAAATTAAGACACAAACTAACCAAAACCATTTTATTTAGTTATGTTTAAAAGGGTGTACCTACCTACTTTAGTGTTACAGTTTAAAATAATAATTACTGACATGTATGTCTTAATAAGGTCAATCTCTAAATAAATACCTTGTATAAACAATTTGTATTATTTATTTTATCCCATCCCTCCCTCAATCCCAGAATTTTATCATTGCTAATGTTTGGTTCCTGTGTGGTGTGTGTAAGTGTCCATATTTGTGTCAGATTTATTTGACAAACCTTAGCGAGCTAGCGTTTGCAATGTAGTAAGCGCAAAAAAAACGACTGAAACTCAAAAGATATCGGTGTTTTACTAATATTATGCATGTTTTTTTTATATACAAACCTTCCTTTTGAATCACTTTTTTATAAAAAATCGACACCGAATCAAAATCCGTCGTTAGGGTTTTAAAGATTTTAAACAGAGGTACGTAACGAGGTTTGTAAATACATACTTACTACAAACAGCGGGAAGCGACTATGTTTTTTATTATGTAGTGATATCATAATAGAAAACTACACTATTAATCAGTAGATTTCGAATTTTAATTTGTCTCACATAGCCAAATCTTATTGTCACCCTGTTAGAAAGGGACACGCGGCCTCTGTATTAGCTATCTCAGTCGGCTCGTTTTTTAGGTGCGAGTACTCGGTCCTGGGCCCTAATTCTCAGGCCTCGAACTTAGTTCCGAATATTAGTATATCCCGCTCGCACGCGCGCTAAATCTCATTTGCATGAGCGGGACAGACCGATAGTAAAAACTAAGTTCTCGGCCTGAGAATTAGGGCCCTGGAGCACGATTCTCGGGCAGTGGAAAAAAGCTCGAATATTAGTATATCCCGCTCGCACGCGCGGTAAATCTCATTTGCATGAGCGGGACAGACCGATAGTAAAAACTGAGTTCGAGCCCTGAGAATTAGGGCCCTGTTTGTATAATACGTCCATGGAGTACACTGCCACACATAAAAAAAAAATGCATTAGTTTTTGACATTGACGGACGTCAAAGATTATCTGGATTTTTGTGTAAATTTGGTCGGAATAATTTCTAAGTTATTTATGTATTCTCATTCATAAAAGTTTAAATTCTGCGCTTATTGTGTGTTAAACAACAAAGAACGAATTCGGTACTTTAAAGATTACACTTTATATGATTGCAATACATCGGCAGTTTCGTAATAAATTAAGATATTATATTAAAAGATCAATGTCGAAATCAAACGATAAATCCACCACCGTTAGCGACAATCATGTGTAAGGAACTATGGTTTTTTTTTTAAATAATTGCATATTAATATAAACTTCTTTATTATATAACATATTATCCTAAGCCTTTAAATGCTTGTTACAGAAATGACTTCGAGAAGCTGATTTATCCAGCGGCAACAAGAAACAAAGAGCCAATTTTACAAGTTTTGAAGAGATTTATTATTTGCGATTTTGATGAAATTGATGACGACAGTCCCTTGTTTGTTGAAATATCTTCCGGGTCCGGTCAGCATGTAGCACACTTCGCCCCTCATTTCCCCGGCGTAAAATTTCAGCCAACTGAATTTGATAAAAGTCTTTTAGGAAGCATTTCGATTTACGCCAGTTCCTGTCCGACAAAAAACATAATGCATCCGATTTTAGTTGATATCTCAAAACCATTGTCAAACTCTGGCTTTTTGGAAAACACAATTGATTACATGTACAATGCTAATATGATCCACATAAGCCCTTATGAATGCACAATCGGATTGTTTGAAAATGCCGGAAAGTATTTAAAGCCTGAAGCTTTACTCATTACCTATGGACCATATGCCAAGGATGGCAAAATATCACCACAAAGTAATGTTGAATTTGATGCTTCTTTGAAATCAAGAAATCCGTTATGGGGAATAAGGGATATTAATGATTTGATACAATTAGGTGACCAAAATGACCTTTGCCTCATAGACACTGTGGAAATGCCTTCTAATAATTTAACATTAATCTGGAAAAAAAATTGAATGAAGTGCTGAAAATAAGATTTTATTAACTGTGATATTTTAACATTTCTCTAATAATAATTAGCTTAAAACTATATCTACCTTTTTTGCAGATTCAAATACTTTACATTTAAAACATATTTGTTTTGTTAATACATATACTGCATAGGATGTGAATTTATTAATTCAATAGGTATAAGGTTATTGAGAAAATTGTTATACTTTTAATTACAGAATATCTGTGAAAATGTTTTCTCGGTAAACTTTACCTAAAATCTGTTACTACTGTACAAAATAATTTTAGCATTTTTCTGCCTGACAATACTTTGACCATAGCATTATAATGCATAGAGCTGCAGACCAGAGAAAAACTAAAGCAACACAAAAAGAAGAAATCTTAAAAAAATTAAACCAATTTTTTTTTTTATTAATTTTCAATGTTTCATCCCACAACAGCTGATTATTATATAATTATTATTGATTTAAACAGGCATGTGTGCTTGGTTGGAACTGCTTCACAGTATGTATGTATGATAATTCTATGGCAATTACTTTAATATTATTCATAGTAAAAATATTCTAAAATAGTAAGTGGCAATCATAAGTAGTAGTATTAATAAGTAGCAAACAATATGCTGATTAATAAATACTAATATGTAAAGGATGTTTTCTGTTTATATAAGGTTTTCTTATACAATTTTATATTATGTTTGTTTTTGCTTAATGCAATAGATATAGACATGAGTTAAAACATAATAATAAAGGAATAATAAAAATTAACTACTTTTTTACTAAAAATAACCTATTATTACGAAACACCTTTAGCATTATTATAAGCTTTCAATGGAATTTCACATAGTCAGGGTGGATTAAAAACTTTTTTTAATCTATGCTATTATTATAAAGCGGAAGTTTTTTTGTTTAAACGCGCTAATCCTAGGAACTACTGGTCCGATTTAAAAAAACTATGTTGAATAGTCCATTTATAGAGGAAGGCTTTAGGCTATATATCATTACGCGGTGACTAATAGGAGCGAAGCGTCAGTGAGAAATGTTGCAAAAACGGGGAATTTTTTTCACATTTGAGGACTTTCGTTGCGTGCGCTGCATAAACAGTTTAAGTGACTCAAAAAATATGTATAAAAAAAATATTCTCTTTTAATAATCATAAAAACAAAAACCAACGTGAACAATCAAAAGATAATCGTGATATTGTTTCCGACAACCACGCGAACGAAGTCGCGGGCACAGCTAGTATTAGTATAAAACTGTAATATATGGTATCAAAGGCATGACAGATCTGACTATCGGCTCCGCGAATTTACACGTACGTTTCGGAGCTGGGGTTGGAATGTAGCTATGTGTGCATGAGCCCTGAACACGTTTCAGTTTCACCTACAGTTTCTAACCTGAATGTCAATGATAACATTTCTATTGCACCCGAATAAGTTAAGAACATTTTCGTGTACAAAATGTTAGGTAGGTAACAAATTGATAATATTGTTTTGAACAAAGTAGATGACACGGTTGATCTAAAGCTAGATAAGGCGAGCCGCGAGTTGCGAGTAAGACGCTCGTGCATAGATTAGAGTAATTTGTTTAATAGAGGCGCTCGTGTACTGAGCTGGTATCAACAATTCGTCTCACCAAAAATATGTTAAAACTAGTTCGCTTCGGCTTCGTCCTCAAAATATTTCATTTTCATGAATAATGTAGCATTCTAATGGTGAAAGAAAAATGAAAGACAGAAAATCCCTTCCGAACGTTTTTGAGTTTAGATTTGTAACAAATATACAAAATACAAATCTTTCCTCTTTACATTATAGGATAATGGATGTGGTTTGTCACCTGTAAATTGCCCACAAGAGTTGCAAATACATGCCACACCACAGATAAAAATATAACATAATATAAAATAGAAAGTGCACCAGTTACAGTACATACCTCTTCACTATATTTTTTTATACCCTTTTGCGTATAAATTTTTCTGTAGATACACAACAATTATGTAGAAACAGGTGCCAGGACATGAATGCCCTAAAGGTGCCAACAATTCTTCTAAGCTAGTTAGTAGATAGGTAATTGAAAACCATTTCGTACATTTTGTGTCTTTATTAAAAAATATAAAACTTATTGACTTTTAAAAATCAGACATTTTTCTTTCGGTTTTCAAATATTCTTATCACATTTTTCACTTCTGTTTCGCACAGCCATCTCGCAATCTGACTTATTAATACTATAAATAATGTTATCACTTGTACAATAACATATTGTGATATCGACATTCCAATATCAAGCCAACTTCCAACATTTTTGACATGGTATAGCAGAAGAAGACCCATTATGTTGGAGTATATTAGCACAATCATATTCAAATATCCAACGGGAGCCTGAAAATAAGCAAATAAATAATGTCTGTGGTTGAGCACGTCGGTTCTCAAGCCGAAACAGAAAAGGAACAAAAAAACGGGGTTCGTGGATGTGTATCTTCTTCTTTTATATAAAAATTAATTGCTGTTCGTTAATCTCGCTAAAACTCGATAGCGGCTGAACCGATTCGGCTGTTTTTGGTCTTGAAATATTCGTGGAAGTCCAGGGAAAGTTTAAACAGTTTGTATGCTCAACGAAGTGGGCACGGATCAGCTAGTAACATGTATAAATTACCTTCGTCAAATGCTGAATGCCTCTAAAACTGCAGGCCACACTGAGGAACGGCGCTAATGTTTTCAACAATATGAGTGTTGTTATAATAAACGGCTTGTAGGACGTGGTGAAGCAAATAACCCATCTCACTTCGAAGGAGTTCAGTGACGCTATGTTCCCTGTTCCGAAGTACGCTAGAATAATGTACAAAGTCTGTTCTGATGCTAAGGATACAATTTTGTTAAGAGAGAGATGGTTAGCAATTAAGCATTATCAACGTCAATGGAACGCAAAAGGACTTAGCCAAGATTCTGTCGTTAATTGCAATGAGGATCTTCGAAATCCCTTCGAAAAAACCTTCCCCGTTCTTTTAGTAAGTAGTAGAATGGCAATGTTCGCTAAATGATACGTCAGTATCATACATTTTTAACAGATTTCCAAAAAAAAAAAATTTTATGTATGTACCGATTACTCTGAGGTTAATGATCCGATTTGCATGATTCTTTTTTTATTCGACGCAGAATAGCTGCCATTTGGTCCATAAAAATTTTACATACTTTGGCCCTATAGTTTTTATTTTATGAACATATTTCACCAATTACCAGAGGCGGTACCTACATATTTGACGGTACATATTTTCATAAATGGATGATTTATTATTTGTAATAAGAACGTCGTTCTTTGTTATTATTTCTAGCTAAAGGCACAGAGGAGTGAACGCTGTGGTGCCGATTCTTCAAACCACTTTTTAAAACATTAAGTTGGTTATACATTTTATACAGTAAGTTATTGAAAATGGATACAAAAAAGAATCCTCTTCTAAAGTCGTGATTGCTTACACTTCGTTCTATATGAGTTAAGCTTTTCTCATTTTCATTGTCTGCACCAAATGTTACTTGATGGATCTGTAATCATAAGCAATAAAACATCACCAGTAAAGCGAGCATCGGCGCGATTTTTTTCTAAATCTACTAGAAAATGCAGGGAGACGTAATTTTTGACTTGATTTAACTTTTGATAATAATTACACAAAAAAATAAAATTGATTCTTAGGTTCAATTCACATTGATAGTGACCGTCGGCGTGTTTGCAGGTCTGATTATGGCAGTGCTTGCTGGTTACTCTTTTGTCTGACAAGATGCGTCGGATGGTTATGTAAAAAGTCGGTCCTGCGCCTGAGATCTCTCGGCTATCAGTCCTACTGGATAATGATAGTAAAGGAAAAGAAAGAAAACACCTTCGTAAATGATTTCAAGGAAACCAGCCACCGCAATGCGTGAAGAGGAGCTATAATTATTTATATGAGTAGGTACTATAAACCAACCTTAACTTTTTCCAAGTCCAATAACTTAAACTCTATCAACATCCAACAATTTACGCTCAGGATTAAAGTAACCATGAACAGTCCTTCGTGCGATACAGACAAAAGGAGGTAGAATATTAGTATGGACATATTAATACCCAATAGGCGATTCAAAATCTTCTTTGAGTACAAAAGAGACAGTATAGGTATAACAGCTAAAAAAGAGAAAAACTTACTTTTAAAACAAATAAATAATTAATTTGTAAAATATCACATACTAAAACCTTCCAATAATATTTAGGTATAATATGCGATTATAAACCTCTTTGCACATGTAAAAATGAACAAAAATAATATTACCTGCTATAATCCAACATAAAGTCTGTAATAACTCTGAGATGGGAAGTTTATCTTCAAAATATTTTGACTGAGTATGAATTATAAACAGACATAATAATAGGAGGCACATTTGTACACCACAAATCAAAATCTCTCTCGACTCCCAATTACTACTATGTTTATGTAATAAATAAACTCCAATACACACTGATATGCACCAGAACAAACCGGCTACAATTCTGAAAAATAAACATTTTCTTTTAAACTAGTCAACAGATTTAATGCTGGATTTAACAATAGACAGAGTAATATAATACATCCATTTTTTTTTAATGGATGCCTAATGACCAAAATGTAAAGTAATGAAATAAAAAATATATTTACAATAATAATACTTACACTAACTCAATAGATACCTGCTTGCCAACAACTGGCATAAATGAAAACATACTTAAAAACACACATCCCATAGTCCATGCAAAACACAACTGCTTGGTTAGTAGATGTTTGTAGGATGAAAAAAATGGCCACAAGCCCATACCTAATAGAGGGATACTAAGAAGCCACCTATGAGTAAACGACATCCCCTAAAAAGCCCAAATTATATTTATAGCTCTCCAAATTTTGTCCACAAGAGAGTGAATTTGCCAAAAAATATTTTATACATTGATTTTAACAGACTTCCGAAAAAGGAAGAGGTTATCACATTACGGTTGATGTCTTGATACTAAGTTACAATAATAATATGTATGCACAAAACAAAACCGAGGCAAATTCTACACTTCTGGACAGTAAAAAATTTTGTTTTTATTTTACACACTTCTGTAACATACCAATAATATTGAACCGCAAATATAAGATATAACCTCAGTAGATAATGTAAACCAGCTTTCTTGTAGTTTCAGTTTCTTCCAAGTTTGTATCCACATATTCATTGGTATTAAAGCGTGCCACAGAAGCAAAAGAGGCATAAGGAAGTAAACATAATACTGCATTGGTAGTTTCTGTACTGAAATTAAAATGAATAACTATATTTTCAAATGACCTCATAATCAAAAAAAGAGTCAAAATTACCACAATAAAGGTTCAAACAATTTAATATTAATAGCATCATAAAAATACATACCACAAATAATTGCTGATATGGATACAGATAAAAACAACAGGAACCCTTTTATGTATCTCTCCAAATTTCTACTAACTCTTCGATTATTAACCTTTTCATCTTCAAAATGTAATGTTTGCTCAACAATAAATCTTAACAAATATAATATCCATCCAATGAAGGACACAGTAACAGTCAATAACAATGGTCTTTGATAATAATTATGATAATAATCAAGACCTTTTAAACTTAATTCTGCTATTTCATTACTGAAACTTATAAGACTTTCGTATTTCTCTTTAGCCAAAAGTTTTTCAGTAAAGTCTGTTATTTCAGTAACTTTAACACTATCCAATGGTACATATGGCTGATATATAAACTGAATGGCACTAGCTTCAACATCAAGTCTCTTCTTATTATATTGTGACAGTAGCTGCCGGCTGTTACTGTATAAAGCCTTGGCTTTATTTGCTAATGACATATCAAGTAGGTTTGGCTCTAGTTTTCCCTTTAATAAAAACATTTTTTATAAAACACTTTAACCTATGTAAATTATAATACATAATGTTACATACTATTATTGTGAATCTATTGACACCCCATTCATTCAAATCAGATCAGTAGTTTTAGTAGCATGGTGTGTTTGTTCATATAGACTGCCACAATCATAACTCTATTTTGGCTTTGTGTAGGTACAAAGTAAGAATCATATTATTTATATTGATACATACAATATTAGTAATTATAATATTATATGTATTATTATAATATTATATTATGTATTGTGTTCAATAGTAAAGACAGCTGAAAGATATTAATAACAAAACAAATACTTACAATGGAATTAACAGGCACGGGGATAGCCAGAAAACTGGCCATTAGTGGTGTTAAGTCAGCTTGGTTCATATCCAGTCTATGAGTAAGGGACATTAAATAATTCTCAGGATCATTTTCAATATGATCTTGTGTAACTTGTTTGACTCCTGAACCCCATAGAACATATGGAGTTTGGGTTTCATGATGATCTCCAGTACCATGTGACCCTGAAATTATTTATTTTTGAATTTATGTATCTTGAGACATTTCTTTGTATAGCAGTAGAAATCTTACTACTACCTACTATAAATGTGTGTGACTGTTTCATGCAAAATATTTAATGAACTTTTGTTGAAACCTCAGATTAAAGAATCATTTTGTTCTGAGGTTGAAACTGACAGTCTTTTAATATAGCTAATAACATCAAAAAACAAATGGGCTATAAATTGTAAAGATACATTGTAAACCCCAATGTAATGCAAGCAAAGGCACAGGCAAAAACTAGAACAATAATAAAGATACAAAAAATTTACCCCAATCTGTCATTCCATGATCAGAAGTCACAAGAAATGTAGTTTTTCCATCATCATTATAATATTTAGCAATTTTATCTTCTATTTTCTTGATATTTTCATCAACAAACTTTATTGTTGTTAAAAAGTTTCTGAAATTATCAAAATAAATGTGATACAGTACAGAAATAACAGGAATATTTTAGAAAGAACACAAATTATTCACAGCTCCAGTATTTTGGCTTTGGTAATAATCCCTAACTGACATTTTAGTAGTACATTCTTATAAAACTTACTCTGTCTTTGGTTTATGTGTGTGCCCCGATGTATCAGTGCCAAGTAAATGAAGAAAAAATACAATCTTTTCATTGTGTAATTGCTTATACAGTTCAAGATCAGCATGGGACTTATCAAATAAATTGTTCACTCGTGTAAATACCCAATCATCAAGTAGAGTTGTGTTTTTATTAGAGCTAAATGATTGATCATATGGATCAAACTTTTCTGCAAATATATGATTATCTGTATTCCCCTTTGTAAATATATCTACTATATCATAAGCTCCCCAGCACCAAGTGTAAAGGCTTTGGTTGAAAATATTATCAAAATCAACAGGATTCTCTCTCCAGCCCTTGGCCACTGCAGAAGGGTCCTCATAAAATCCAGCAATTATTGCAACATGACCTGGTCGTGATTCCGTGGGTACTCGCGTATTAGAAATACCCCATCTACCAAATGAATTTGCTATGGACCTACAAAATATAATAAAATATGTGTACATTAGTAGGATTGATAAGAATATCAGAGAAATATTGTTGTTTAAAAAACTATAATGAGTATACCTAAGATAGGGCATAGTAGTGTAATTGGTAAAAGACTCTGCCCTCAAACCGTCTACTACGATAAGAACTAATCTTTCCGATACAGCAGTGTGATGAGGTCGGTAAGGAGTAACATCGTTCACTATTGGTGACTTAAAATATATGTCGAATATTGAAAACAAAAACGTGAGATGAATCACTAAGCCGAGAATAAACATTGCAACACACAAAAAAAAGTATTCTCATTGATTTACTATTTTAATTAACTATTTTTCAAAACTAATCAAGGAAACAATCCAAACAAATTTAAACATTTTTGATTTCTTCTTCTCCCTCTTCTTATAAGAGGCAGACTGCTGTCAAAATCAAATTGTCAATTCTGTCTATGGTAAAAAATATATTTCTGCGATGGTTATGGCCATATCTTGAAGCATGTCAGCCAAGACCTACTGCGTAAGGGGAAATTTAACAACTCTTTTTGATTTCAAATAATATAGAATACAGTTTAAGCTAAGAGTTTTATTTACAGTGCAATTTTTTCTGTCACAAATACTAAGTCTCTTGTAGGTTTACAAGGGCCTAGTTTGGGCTTAGTTGTCCAGAATCTCTCCGTCTATACAAATATTATAAACTTGTGCAAAATTTAACAAAAATAAAAATAAAAAAAATGTACTGTAATAAAAAATGTAGATCACTTCTAGGATGAGTACTTCATGATTCATCCAAGATTATTAATACTAGCACTACTGAACCTTTGGCTTAAGTTTGGCTTATTTTAACCTCAGATTAATAACTAAAGCATAGATACCGGGTAAAAAGCAAGAGCAGAGACATATTTCTGTTCTTGTCTCACTATACGACACATGCTAATGGGAAGGAAAGGGAAGTCTAGCTGTCCGTTACTTTATTTTTTTAGGCTTGTCACCACTTTGGGCGATCACCTCTGTACGAAATTGCTCACAAGTTGCATGTCAGCTAGTTTGAGTTAATTTGATGTCTTTATTCGAGGGACGTCCATAGTCGACATCACATGTCGATAAAATGAAAATAAAGAAGAAGATATAATGTTTATACTATCTACCACCCAGTATAAGTTACTTTCCTCTTAATCTCCGTCTATGTCTATTAAGCTTAAGGGATTTTAGTTTGCCCCAAAAAATATTCAAGATTTCTTCTTGAGGAAGTTTTCTAATATTATGAATAGGATACATTGCTTCCGCGTGAGTTTTGAATGATTTATAAAACCTGAGTCAATAAGCATCTAATCTAAGAAGTATTAGCATCTTATATTCTTAGATATTATACTCGTACCTCGGTACTACTATTGCTAAAATATAAAGATTGTAACATTGTGATGCCGTTCATTGTTCTGGGGGAATCTAATCTTTTAAAACACTATTTAACTACATAAAATAAACTAGAAAACCACAGTATATTTAGCGTTTGTAATGAACGTAATGCTATCTATTCAAAACAACGTTACGTGTAAAATCAATTTGACAAAATTAAGAATGTTGAGATAGAGGATATGAATAAAAAGTAAAGTCATATATACTTACACCATAATCAAAAGTCAGGAAGAGATTGCTGTAAGCAGTAACACCTCCTTTATTCCTCTTATTGCACTTATCTAATATACAATTGATTGTATTTTATGTTCAAAAAAAGATATTTTTATTCCTTTCTATTTCCAAGATACTATTTAAAAAAAAACTTTTAGATAAAAAGTATAATATTATCATCCGAGTCATTCTTATCATCCCATTTTACTGTACTGCCGGTGTATGGAAATCGTACAGTGCAAGTAATATTTAACGGTGTAACAACACAGACACACACAGACATTTGACATTTATAGCATTTGGATTGGGATAAGTAAAAAAAATGTATTCAAAAATATATTTATTACGTATAATAATATTAAATTAACAATGGTAAACAACGCTTACAAACATACAAAAAACTGCACCAAAAATACAAAAAAGCTCTCTCAGTCTATCAACGCAGCATGCACTCCAGTTACGTAGGAGAGCCATGAATTTGACTATATTACAAATGGACCGACAGGACCGGATTCATACCTCGGCTTCACAGGAAACCCGTGTGCATCAACATCAAGGTGATACAATATTTTCGTTTGCAATAAAATAATTGGGGGTAAATGTTTAGAGCAAACATGACTCTATGTAGCTTCTGGTTTTGCTATGAACTCGAACCATTTTATTTTTGGAGCATGATTTTGTAAAAAACCTGTAAATACCAAATAGCAGATTAATTATATTTAACTTGGTATGGTAACATGGTATGGTTAAAAATAATAAAAGTTAAAAGTACCGAATATATCTATTCAAACATAAAGTGATTATTTCGAACGGTTATCGATATAGAAATGTACATCACTATGATAAACTTAACCTCTTTGTTATGTAAACAAATATTTTTTAATATAATGCAAACACCGCATATTAGTAGAAACTATAATAATATACACATACATCTATTAAAATAAATTAGTTCTAGCCTATTTGGATAAATTTACTAAGCCTATAACATTTAAAACATACTTATGAAAAGATATTGTTCCGTCACAGTTTTCTTTTTGAGATGTAGTATAGCTTTTACACGCATTCACTAAGCAAGGCTTTTTCCGAAACAGTTATGTTGTAAATTGCAAAAACTGTAATAAATCAGATGAGAATTATAATCTATTACATTATAATAATAAAATCTAAAAGAAAATGTTTTCTTCATGTTTTATTGTTGACACAATAATAGGATGGCATATAATGCTACCAATTGAAGTTGACGCTAATTTCTAAAGAGCTATAAAAATACAGAGACGTTTTTATTTAGTTGGTTTGATACGTTTGACAGACCACCAAAATTTGACAGACCACCAAATCGACCTCTGACGTGACAACGCGAAAAATCATGAAGTTGCTGTCTCTTTTACTCTCATGAATCTTTGCATTTGAAATTTGTTAGATAGATCGCTGTTTTTAGCTCTACTTTTTACACTCCTTCTATGTATATCCTATTTCTATGATTTTAACCCTCTGTACCAGTACCTGATAGTAAACGAAAATAACGTTTTTTTCGTTCAGATTAGCACTTTATAACAACATTATGATCGTTTTGAACTGTTTTGACTAGTGTTCCACACGCAGCTGTCAGCTGTCAAAAACTGTTCAAAACGCTCAGAATGATCACGCCATTTTGTAATAATTTTACCCATCTTGTTTTTGACGTTTACTTAGATTTCACAGATTTCACTGATCTCGATGTTATTTTTAAGTTATGGATCGAGTTAAGTTATTTGAGAAACAAATGACTTTAAAGAAATATTTATTTCTATAAAATTAAAACTAATTTACATTTATTCAAAATTACACTGTGACTATGGCGAAGGTGGCTTTCAACTGCTGGTCAAAAGTTCTGGTGACACATATATAGGTCAGAGGGGAAAGAGTCGCGGGTGTAGGGGCCATGATGACTGCGGTGGCTGCAGTGGGGTGTGTGGCGCGGGAATTGTGCTGACGGGTACACAAGTACACCATTGAATACGTAGCTCTCCGGCGGGGAATGGTGTTGACAGGTATACAGGCACACCATAGAATACGTAGCTCTCCGGCGGGGAATGGTGTTAACAGTTGAACAGGGACACCATTGAGTACGACTCCGATGCTTGAAAGATTCTTGGAAGTATTGGCGTCTAATGGTTTCTGTGCCTATTAAACAGCGGATGTTTAAAATAGTGTCGGGTTCATTCTGTGAATAGGGCTATGTTGTGGTTACATAACTCCTCCCTCTTGAAGTGTGAGGCGCAGTTAATAAGGTTGCATGTAAGTTCTCTTATTTTGTCTGTAAATATTTCTATAGTATTCCTATCTCTAGTTATCTTAATTAAGTCCTGAGTTAATTCAATTTCACTCCTATAGTCACCAAACCGTTGGATAAATATATTTTTAATATCTTTCCATGTTTTAAAATTGTTACGTTCAGATAACGCTTCAACAGCTCTACCCGTTAATTTGTTAACGATAAGGCATGCTAAGGATGAATCGTCTTTGTTCTCGATCATGCTTATTACATTTTCAACACATTTTATGTAAAAATGTAATGTTTTTTTGTTGCCGTCGTATGATGGTAATAACAACGACACGTTTTGGTAATCAATTGACACTGGATTTACCATTTTTTTAATTACCTTTTTTTTTAAACAAAAAATATATAAAATAGGATAGGGCCAGATGGGATGTCTAGGAAAATAAACAAATTGTATGCTCACCCCAGGAACATCGTCTTCCGCTATCTTTGTGCGAGTTGAGCCGGTATGCTTCTGCTGTCGTCACTGCACGATGATAGTGCGTAATTGTCTATTGTTCACTTTTACGTTAGTTTTGGAGATAGAGTTCTAGTGTCGCGATCACTGGACTTATTGAGCCCGGGTCGTTAATTCAGACACTTATCCTACCGACTGCGCCAGTTAAGTTATTTGAGAAACAAATGACTTTAAAGAAATATTTATTTCTATAAAATTAAAACTAATTTACAATTATTCAAAATTACACTGTGACTATGGCGAAGGTGGCTTTCAACTGCTGGTCAAAAGTTCTGGTGACACATATATAGGTCAGAGGGGAAAGAGTCGCGGGTGTAGGGGCCATGACGACTGCGGTGGCTGCAGCGGGGTGTGCGGCGCGGGAATTGTGCTGACGGGTACACAAGTACACCATTGAATACGTAGCTCTCCGGCGGGGAATGGTGTTGACGGGTATACAGGCACACCATTGAATACGTAGCTCTCCGGCGGGGAATGGTGTTAACAGTTGAACAGGGACACCATTGAGTACGACTCCAATGCTTGAAAGATTCTTGGAAGTATTGGCGTCTAATGGTTTCTGCGCCTATTAAACAGCGGATATTTAAAATAGTGTCGGGTTCATTCTGTGAATAGGGCTATGTTGTGGTTACATAACTATCGAGCAAAAATATATATTCTAGATTCTTTTATAATGTAGTTATTATTGTTAATTTAAATTATAAATAGAATTTATGAGATAAAAAGGAAATGTTAAATTTTGACATCTGTCAGTCGTTTCACTAGCAGTAAAGTTTGCTACAAACGATCAGGGCCCTGATTACCTAACTCCGGTCGCTTTCCCGTCTCTCGAGATCAACTGCCATTGTGACGTTACATCTTTTTAAAACACGATTTAAAAAGTTGAAATGTCATAATTTTGACGTTTTAACTTTTTAAATTGTTTTTTAAAAAGTTTTAACGTCACAATGACAGCTGATTTCGGGAGATGGGAATGCGACCGAAGTTTGGTAATCAGGGCGCTGATTACGCAACTTCTGTGGCTTCAAGACCGTGGACATCAACTGACATTGTGACGTTAAATCTTTTTAAAACACTTTTAATTTGATAAAATCATAAAAAAAATCATATTAAATCGTGTTTTAAAAAGATTTAACGTCACAATGACAGTTGATCTCCACGGTCGTGAAAGCCACGCAAGTTGCGTAATCAGCCCCCAGATCGAAAATTTCATAATTTTCCAATAATGTGCTAAAGAAACGGCTGTGTGCGTTATGAATGATCTGAGCGTTCAGAGTAAAAGAAGCGCTTAAAGGAACACACTATATCTTAGGCAAAAACAGCACTGAAAAAGAACTTTGAATATTCAGCCGAAAATCAAACACGTGTGTTCGGTCATCAAGTTTTTAATAGATTTCTTCTCTATTGTATTAAATGTAACCCGTCCTCTACATTACTCGCGGAGTTGAACGAAGTTAGACGAATAGGATGCACTTCGGCTTAGGTACCTCGTCAAACTTTGTCGTCGCTTCGGGTGACTTCCATTTGTTGTCGGTTTTTAGTACCGAGTCAAAGGGCCCGTAGTTGCACGAGTGTGTATGTGTCGCACTTCGGACTGTTGCCAAAGTATCTCGAGTACTTCGCCGAGGAACTCCGCGAGTAGTGTAGAGGAGGCTTTATCAATCGATGTTTGAGAGAGCTGGAGAGATTCCAGATGATGTAATTAGAACCTATATGAAACAGAACGTACGACTGAAACAGAAACGCTTTGATAAAAGCGAATTCGTGACCGAAAGAAACCGCTCGAATAATTACGTAAATTATTCGAGACTGAAATGTACCACTAATCTTCTATCTTCCATTTTTCAAACACACTTTTGCCCCGAAAATGACTTTTACAATTCTAATAAGAATTTTTCACAGCAATGCAGCACGAATATTCAGTCTTCAATCTTCATGCTTCAAGTTTTCATTCTTCAGTCTTCAGCCTTCAAAACTCACCTAGCAACAACGCAGCGTCGACCAGCAGCGACACAGCTCACCTCACGCAGTTCCCGCCGAAAAGTGAACGCGGCCCTACTATGCTTTTCACACACACTCCTGGCCAGAGTGGCCGGGAGCGGGGGAACCACGACCAGGGGCTAATGAGCCCCTCTACGTGGGGTCGAAGGACCCGGTATTGAGGATACCGAGCCGTATTATACTTTATGTTTTTCTAGGGAAAACCCCCCGCGGCAGAACGCAGGGGAAAACCATGACACTAAGAGAAAGAAGCCTTGAAAGACTTATTTCTGAGTGGCGAGACGACAAGTGGCGTATCGAGGCCCCGGTCCTGAGACCGGAGAGCGTGTGTGGTTCCACTCCTCCAACGCCTCTCATCGTCCCGCGGACCAAAGCCCTATCAAGGTGGGGGCAAAATAAATGACACGACAAGACGTTTTTTTGAAGGCAAAACCCCCGCGTCAGGGCGCAGGGAAAAACCTTCGGAAACACACTTTATTCAGTATTCGACTGCCTGAAGGGCTAGACTTTGACGAGTCGGTCTTTAAGCGATCGCGGACCCAGCCGATCCAGGGAGTGGGGGGGGGGGGGCTCCGGGAGCCATGATGGGGGGAGGGGGCATGAGGATGCCAAATGGTGAACGCTGTGAAGCGTTGCTGGGAGCGCCGGGTGCGCGCCCGCGCGCCGTGCACCCTTTCATAGAGGCCGGGCGGCAGGCGGCAGGTGGCGCTCAACCGTGCGGTGGGTGCGACGTCGTCCGGGGCCGCCATAAGATCCCCGCCAGTCTCACAGGCTCCTTCCCTTCAAGGAACCTTCGGATGGTAGGGATATCCACAGGCTGGCGCGGGGCTCCGTCGCTTACTCCTTCGCTGCAGCAAATGAGTGGTGTAGGGATGAAGTCCGGTTGCGAGGCTGCTGGACGGTTGCGCGACGCGGCGAGATGGCTTCGCGGGTCCACGGCGGCGGCGTGACCGGGAGTCAGCCCAGGCGAGGGGGTGTTGTCCACCAGCGTGGCGGGGCCGGGAACATCAACCCCCCCCTGGCAAGGGGGCGAGTTTACGCACGGCGCGGCGAGGCCGGTGGACGCGGCTCAACCCAGGCGAGGGCGAGTCGCCAGACGTCAGGCGGGCACGCGGAGGGCTCGGCCGTCTCAAGCGGCGAAGCGGGGCCGGGCAGCAGCGGTGGTGCCGTGTTGGCAGTAGTGGTGGTGAGATGGTGAGGCTGCGGTGTGCAGCGGTGCAGGCCGGGTGGTCTGCGGTGTTATCGGTGGCGGCTGGGCGCTCACCGGTGGCCGGGAGATTGCTCCACGGTGGCAGGTGCGGCAGGTGAGTCTGCCGGATGTTGCGCGGGCTCAGGCAGGGTGCCTGAGGGCGGTGGTGGATGGCTGCGGCATGGGGCGCAAGCCAAGAGGCAGCGCTGTGTGCGCTGCGGCGAGTCCGGGCACTTCATGGCTGGACGGAGCGGGATCCAGGACGCGCAGCAGGTCTCGGCCGGACATTGGGGTGGGGGGCTACCACAACCCCCCCACGAGAATGCCGACGGGGGCCCGGCGCGAACGGTGTCCTCTCCATCACAGCTAGGCACGGTACAGGCGTGGTGGTATCGCAGGCGGCCGTAGGGCGGCCACAGGACACTGTAGGCCATGGTCGGGGCGACGGCACGGCGGTGTGACATCAGGCGGGAACGCTTGATGGGGCTGGTCTCCCGTGACCACAACGCTACGATGTGCAGCGGGGCGGGCGGGCAGTTCGACTCCCCAGCAAGGCGACAATCCGCACTCAGTTCGAATGAACCAAGCACGGATTGCCGGACGCCATCAGGAGGTGCTGGAACTGCCCCAAAAGGTGGTCGGCACGGACGCGTCACGATCGAGACGCAACGAACGCGGCGGAATCGACGTGCGCGCGTGACGGAAGCCAGGACGATCCTGAACGCGGCCCGCGAGCGCTGCGGTATTTATTCGCGCGCGCCCCGCACGATCCGCGCTTTCCACGCGCCGCGCGCGTCCCGCGGCGAATAGGACGGAGATATTGGCATACGTCGTATAGCGCGATAGCGATATACGCTACCGCGCATCCAATCACCATTCATCTTTTCAATATGTCAACCATAATCATATAATCATAATTCACCTTTGTAAATTCATCCATTTATGTAATAATAATTAAGCTAAATTTTTTGTATAAAAATAATTTTAAACAAAAAAAAACCGACTTCAAAAAGTAAACTAAAAAGCAAAAAATAAATTTACTTCGCACAAAGTAATACTTATTTTCACTTAAGTAAATAAATTTATTCTATAATTTTGAAGTCGGTGCTAAGTTTAGCGTTCTTTCATAATTTGTTTTCATTTAATAGGTAAGTACATATTATATATAGTAATAATTACATTGATAGTTGTATATTTTTTTCTGATTCTTTTTTTCTGTGATTTCCTACATATATTTAGTAATTTGATATTGTATTAATGTTGTTGAAGTACTTACTTGGCACCGACTTCAAAATTATAGAATAAATTTATTTACTTAAGTGAAAATAAGTATTACTTTGTGCGAAGTAAATTAATTTTTTGCTTTTTAGTTTACTTTGTGAAGTCGGTTTTTTTTTGTTTAAAATTAATTTATTTTAAGATTTTTAGTTATGGGTAGACTAGGTAAGGATAGGTACTTACCGCCAGAGCAGCGCAAAAATTATATATATCAAGTTGACTATAAAATGATATACAATTTTAATAATATCAGAGTCGATACCAGCCAAACTGAATATGATTTCTATATAACTCTTTTATTATTTTTAGTCGATTTACATTTCTTTATTTGGCTTAAAACAATTTTTTACCGTTTTAATATTTACCTATTTCGTCATATTGCTATGATAGTACCTATATATATATACCTACTATCTGGTGAAGACAGAGGTGGTGTTGAGTACTGTAATTGATATAGTGGCATATGCTTGCAGTACTTTAAGCGATGTCGTAATTTCCAAACTTATAACTTCAAAGACTAAGCAGTCCTGTATGCCTGTTTCTGATCTATGTGGTATACCTTGATAGTTGATTCAAAATTATGTTTGTTTTTAGTCGGATATGCTTATGGTACTCGAAAAAAATACAAAATTACTATGAGTGTTCCTATAAATTTCGAGGAGTTCCCTCGATTCCTCACGACATCATCATCAGGCATTCACTTTGATAACTATGAGACCAAGTTCGACTGTAATTGACGTAGTGGCGTATGCTTGCATTTCTTTAAACAACGCTGCAATCTTCAAACGTGTATCTCTAAGGACTCAGAAGTTCTGTTCAGTACCTTAGGTCCAGGATATGGTGCAAAATCTTACTATTTGGTAACATATGCTTGGGCTACTTCAGAAAAAATAAAAATCGATATATGTTTCCATATAAATTTTGAGGAGTTCCTTCGATTCCTCACGGATCCCATCATCAGGTCATCACTTTGGTGACAATGGGACTAAACGGGAAGCACCACCTTTCAAATAAAAAAAAAATCATCCAAATCGGTTCACCCAGGCGAAAGTTCTGAGGTAACAAACATACAAAAAAAAAAAACAGACGAATTGAGAACCTCCTCCTTTTTTTGGAAGTCGGTTAAAAAGAGCCCTTTTCTGTAAATAAAATATTCACTGTTTTACACTGAGTTGAGTATTATTCTACTCCTCTACAACACAATGACCTCCAAACCCGTATTAAAAAATATATATCAATTATTGTTTATTGTAATCTATTGCTAAATTTAATCATGTAGGGTAAGAGGTATTAGGAAAAAGTAAGGAAACCAAAAAAAATATAACTCATTTTTATATTATTACGTTTTTTATAATAGGTTATAGTCTCTTTATATACTGTATTATCTATGGGTTATAGGTAGGTAGTCTAATTACTTCCAAATTTGTAACTACCAGCCAAAAGTAATTCACGCAAAGTCAACTCTTGTTTCTTTTTTAAGTCTTCAAAAACAGTATCTACTGTAATAATGTCTTCTTCATAGTTTTTATTTATTTCCAAGCCCAATGTTTCGTAGAGACGTCGTACTTGGCATCCATTTAATCGTCCACTTTGGCAAGGATCAAAACTTTTGAGTACGGCTTCTAAATGCCTAAATTTTATTTATTACTTTACATTATACTATTGAATGTTACCCAGATATATTTTATAAAAATATTAACTTAACTTTCGAATATTTTACTAAATATCGTGTATTTTTAAATACACAAACAATTCTTTGACAACAATTAAAGCGCTGAGTTGTACCAGGATCCTATTGTTTTTAAAATTCAGTTATATTACAAAATATAATATTATAATATGCTAGAAAATTTTACCTTGTGTCATAAAGAGTTGGTGCAGTACAACGATACGCAAGGAAGCTTATGCAATCATCCAATAGTTTTTCAAGGTATAAAACAGGCTTGTCTGGGGCTTCGGCAACGACTTTAGTAAGCATAAAATGCATGAGTTCTAGTATACGTTTTTCTTTTAAATAACTTTCAACATGACTAACATTATCAACGGTTTTAGTATGTTTATTTTCATCATCAAATTGGATCTCTTCAAAATTATTATTGCATTTACAAGAATCTTGGCTTTTAAAGTTATTGTTTGATAATTCCTCCATTTTTAATTATCTTCTAAAAATATAAGATGAAATAATCAAACTGAAAATAAACGAACTACAAAGTGATTCTTCATAATTTTGACATTTGAGTTTTGACATACTGAATAATATTTAAAGTAAAAGGACCTCATAATATAGGACTAACGCGTACGGGTGACGAAAATTGTGTTTGTTTTGTTCACAATCTATGTTTCGATTAATGACTGTAGTGCACACAAAATAGAGTTTTCTCCACAAAATATAATGATCGTACAAATAAACGGGAAAACTTATTTATTGAAAGGTTATTTCAGGTTATTTCATATACATCAGGTTATTTCATGTACTTACCTATTTGGAGATTCGACATGTTGGTCTTGTTTTTCAGAAATTAACAGCGCAAAACGGATTTTCAGCGGGCAATAAAAGATGCCCTTGCGATGCTATACTGATCAAATGGTTAAAATCGATACCGCAATTAATTTTTATAAATGTGCTAGATATTTTATCATTTAATCTTATACCTCGGCTTGAGGGGCATCGTCGCTAAAGTTAGTCCATAATGTTATAATGATCTAAGCTCTACGTAGACTCTATTTGGCGCTAGCTAGATTCAATAATCGGAATGCAGATGGAGAGCGACTAAGACAATTTTGGTCACCCTTGGGCGCTAGCACTGACGCCCTTAGTACATCACGATTAGGCACACCTTTGTTTTTTTTTATTTTTATAATGGACCCATGTAAAATGTGGGTCCGACTTGTTCCCCCTATCATAAACAGGGACAATGAGGGGTTTTCGAAGTGTCACTTTTAGGTGCAGAGACTACCGTAAGATGGCGCTTGCATAATGTAATATGTCAAAAAAATCTGTGATCTTTGTTGGGTGGTTAATAGGGTTGCCAGATTATAGCTATTATCAATTTTCAGGTAGTGAAATTATTCATAAAGTGGTTAAGTCGCTGTAGGTATGCTGTTTCATACACAAAAATAATCCTTTCAAATTCCTTTCTTAGTGATCTCCTACACTTCCGAGGAAACCTACATACATTATAGCTCGCTGGCTTCAATATCTTTGATTTTTCAAGCAAATAATTATTAATCACACTTTTCTCCTGTTTCTCTACGGATTTCGGGAAGTTCTTGTTTAGTACTGCCCTATACTTACATTCTAAGAAATTACCATAGAGTATAGTAATTACACTCTTACACTCTTAAGTGGTCGGTATATATATATTTAAATTAGCTCAATCGATTAACGGGAAGTGGGTCAAATTAAATTTGCATGATTAGGTGACAAATGATGAGAGAAACTAAAAACGTTTTAATAAAATTGGTTTGTGGACTAATGAATTTTTCAAACACCATCTGGCAACTCTGTGATGAAAAAAAAACGTTATAAACAAACAAATACAACACACAACTTCTGTTGTTTGCTCTCGTTGCGTGGTGTTTTGTGATTTCGTTCAGGGCACAATTAATAAATAATAAACTATTGCAAGTGAAAGAAAGAAAGTTGAATGGTAAACAAACAAAATACAAAGCGGTAATAGACATTTTACACAGGACTCGACATATTACTTAGGTTTAATGCCATCTATCAGCATTTTTCCTAAACTAGTAGAACTGTCAAAATAAAAACCGCTCATTGTTTTCTCTATTTATTTTTACATTTGTATTAAAATTTATGTTTTACATTTCTAATTTTTTTACTTTACAATTTTTATTACTAACAGTTCTTTACATTTCATTTGGTTGGTTTTTTGCTGCATTACTTTTACTATTTTTCGATACATTCTCTCGCTTATATTTACTTCCTTTTCGTAGACATGTTGCATTATTTGCATTATTATAATATTATATTACATTTGTATTTATATTTCTATTACATACACCTTTGAATTTAGTTGCGTGAGTTTAAATGACGAAAAAACTGTAGTACAGCAGTGTGATATTTGATCTGTGGCTCAGAGGGCAATGGTTCGTACCATAGAAATAGGATATACATAGAAGGAGTGTAAAAAGTAGAGCTAAAAACAGCGATCTATCTAACAAATTTCAAATGCAAAGATTCATGAGAGTAAAAGAGACAGCAACTTCATGATTTTTCGCGTTGTCACCAGGTCAGAGGTCGATTTGGTGGTCTGTCAAATTTTGGTGGTCTGTCAAACGTATCAAACCAACTGAATAAAAACGTCTCTGTATTTTTATAGCTCTTTAGAAATTAGCGACAACTTCAATTGGTAGCATTATATGCCATCCTATTAATGTGTCAACAATAAAACATGAAGAAAACATTTTCTTTTAGATTTTATTATTATAATGTAATAGATAACAATTCTCATCTGATTTATTACAGTTTTTGCAATTTACAACATAACTGTTTCGGAAAAAGCCTTGCTTAGTGAATGCGTGTAAAAGTTATACCTACATCTCGAAAAGAAAACTGTGACGGAACAATATCTTTTCATAAGTATGTTTTAAATGTTATAGGCTTAGTAAATTTATCCAAATAGGCTAGAACTAATTTATTTTAATAGATGTATGTGTATATTATTATAGTTTCTACTAGTATGCGGTGTTTGCATTATATTAAAAATTATTTGTTTACATAACATAGAAATTAATTTTCTCCTAGTGATGTACATTTCTATATCGATAACCCTTCGAAATAATCACTTTATGTTTGAATAGATATTATATTCGGTACTTTTAACTTTTATTATTTTAACTGTACCATGTTACCATACCAAGTTAAATATAATTAATCTGCTAATTGGTATTTACAGGTTTTTTACAAAATCATGCTTCAAAAATAAAATGGTTCGAGTTCATTGCAAAACCAGAAGCTACATAGAGTCATGTTTGCTCTAAACATTTACCCCCAATTATTTTATTGCAAACGAGAATATTGTATCACCTTGATGTTGATGCACACGGGTTTCCTGTGAAGCCGAGGTATGAATCCGGTCCTGTCGGTCCATTTGTATCGTCAAATTCATGGCTCTCCTACGTGACTGGAGTGCATGCTGCGTTGATAGACTGAGAGAGCTTTTTTGTATTTTTGGTGCAGTTTTTTGTATGTTTGTAAGCGTTGTTTACCATTGTTAATTTAATATTATTATACGTAATAAATATATTTTTGAATAAATTTTTTTTACTTATCCCAATCCAAA
The DNA here is from genome assembly GCA_905187575.2 of Celastrina argiolus. Lineage (NCBI taxonomy): Eukaryota > Metazoa > Arthropoda > Insecta > Lepidoptera > Lycaenidae > Celastrina > Celastrina argiolus. The sequence continues at coordinate 9,135,179 of LR994585.1, forward strand.
TGCTAGAAATGTCAAATGTCTGTGTGTGTCTGTGTTGTTACACCAATAAAGATTACTTGCACTGTACGATTTCCATACACCAGCAGTACAGTAAAATGCGATGATAAGAATGACTTGGATGATAATATTATACCTTTTATCTAATAGTTTTTACAAATAGTATTATGGAAATAGAAAGGAATAAAAAAATCTTTTTTTTGAACATAAAATACAATCAATTGTATAGTAGATAGTGCAATAAGAGGAATTGTACATAAAGGCGGTGTTACTGCTTATAGCAATCTCTTCCTGACTATTGATTATGGTGTAAGTACCTATATATGACTTTACTTTTTATTCATATCCTCTATCTCAACATTCTTAATTTTGTCAAATTGATTTTACACGTAACGTCGTTTTGAATAGATAGCATTACGTCCATTACAAACGCTAAATATACTGTTGTTTTTCTAGTTTCTTTTATGTAGTTAAATAGTGTTTTAGTAGATTAGATTCCTCCAGAATATTGAACGGCATCACAATGTTACAATCTTTATATTTTAGCAATAGTAGTACCGAGGTACGAGTATATCTAAGAATATAAGATGCTAATACTTCTTAGATTAGATGCTTATTGACTTAGGTTTTTTAAATCATTAAAAACTCACGCGGAAGCAATGTATCCTATTCATAATATTAGAAAACTTCCTCAAGAAGAAATCTTGAATATTTTTTGGGGCAAACTAAAATCCCTTAAGCTTAATAGACATAGACGGAGATTAAGAGGAAAGTAATTTATACTGGGTGGTAGATAGTATAAACATTATATCTTCTTCTTTATTTTCATTTTTATCGACATGTGATGTCGACTATGGACGTCCCTCGAATAAAGACATCAAATTAGCTCAAACTAGCTGACATGCAACTTGTGAGCAATTTCGTACAGAGGTGATTGCCCAAAGTGGTGACAAGCCTAAAAAAATAAAGTAACGGACAGCTAGACTTCCCTTTCCTTCCCATTAGCATGTGTCGTATAGTGAGACAAGAACAGAAATATGTCTCTGCTCTTGCTTTTTACCCGGTATCTATGCTTTAGTTATTAATCTGAGGTTCGTACCAAGTTCGTACATCGATGGCACATGCTAGACGATGGACGGAAGAGGCGGTTAACGAAGTTCACTGGGACAGCGAGTATATAAGGAAAAAAATAACAAAATAAAACAAAAAAATGTATTATATTGAACGGACTCTAGGCAGTATGGTCTACGACTTTAGCCTGTTCATCGTGAACGAACATAAAAATTAAATTGAACGGACATAAAACCATAGACTATAGTGTCAAACATTCCGTCAAATGTGAAATGTCAAGTGTCACTTTACTCGAGTATGAATTTCCAACCGTTTTTATTCGAATTTCAAACATTTTACATTTTAAACGAAGAAAGAATATTACTATTAGATAAAGAATAAATACGAATAAATTATAATGTAACCGGACTATTTGTGGTGTATAAACAGAAATAATATCCGTGATTGTAGTAAAGTAAAAGTGTGTTTCGCTCAGTTTGATAAACAAACTGTTACGACAACCCGGCTGTCTTCTAACGGTTTACGTTAGTTTACATAAATTATTTTATTTTTAACGTAAGAATTATGTTTAATGCAGTTTAAACCAACTTTGTTAACAATCATGGGGAAAGACAGCGAGGACATATTGATTGGCCGAATTGATGACTGTAAGCATAAACTGTTTGTTTATTTATAAAATTGTGCTGTTATAATATTATTATGTATTACCAATTTTCTTAATAACCTTCTCAGGCGACTCAGATGGTCGCAAGACGGCTCAAGAAATGGACGTAATAAGACATAGAACTATAGCATATGAATATTTATGTCGATTGGAAGAAGCAAAGACATGGTTGGAAGCATGTCTTAATGAAGAATTACCACCTGTGATTGAATTTGAGGAGAGTTTACGGAATGGTGTTTACTTGGCGAAATTGGGACATTTTATTGCGCCAGACTTATTACCACTAAATAAAATATATGATAAAGATCAAAAGCGTTTTAAGGTATAACTTTCTTTTTAACATTTTATTTAAACTTTTTTTCTGTCTAATTATTGCTTTTGACTAGCAATGATCTAGAATAACATTTTTCTTCAAAATAATTTTATCATTACTTTATTAACTTTTAGCATATTACATGTTACAAAATATTATGGTTACATGTTACTAACAGAGGTTAATTTAACAATAATAAATAAAATTGTAAATATCTCTTCAATTTACAGTTCATGGGTTTGCAATTTAAACACACGGACAACATTAATATGTTTTTACAAGTTTTAAAAAGGACTGAGTTACCTTGTGTAAGTAGTAACCATATTAATTATATTTGTAAATAATTTCCAATTGCAAATCTTATTAACATTATATATCTTAAAAGTAGCAAATGCAATGTCTTCTACAGGAAATAACAAAAAAGGCTCAAAAGAACTATGCTGTTTGAATTATTAAGTGTGTATTATTTTCAGACTTTCCAACCTGAAACAACAGATATTTATGATAATAAAAATATGCCAAGAGTGATCTACTGTTTGCATGCCTTGAGCTCACATTTATTTAAACTTGGGAAAGCACCAATAATTCGAGATGTATTTGGCAAAGCTGTTTTCACAGGTATTAAACATTTTCTCAGAAGTAATAAAATGCCAATTCCTGTTACTTTTATAAATAATAATCTGTTCGAGTAAATGTAATATAATCAATCATTTAATTTTACAGATGAAGAATTGGATTCAATAACAAAGGATTTGCAGAAATGCAAACATCCCCTTCCAGTGTTTCAAAAGATTGGTGGCCTCTTGTCTAACAATAATGAAAATGATAAAAATGGTATCCAAGCAGCGCTAATTGACCTAAACAATATGCTGGACACTGAAAAACCCATCACATCTGCTCTTTTGAATCCCAAATTAAAAATTAAATATGTCCAAAATTATTTAATGGATGAATATAAAGCAGCACTGAAAAATGCTAAATGTGAAAAGGAAGAAGTGGCTCATAATCATTCTATTAATGATAGCTATGTACCTGATGAATATGATGATATACTCACACTTGCAGAAGTCCAGGGGCATATTACAGCTACAAATTACAAGTTCTTTTGGAAGTCACTCTGTAAGGCTTCTAAAAATAATGACACCAACAAATTGCAGAGGATATTTAATGAAGATTGCATAAAAATTAAAAATTATACTGCTGATAATTTAGATTTCTACTGTGATGTTGTGCAAGACATCCAGAAAAATTGCAAAGATATAGACATAGACAATATAGGAAATTGGCAAAAGATCTTTCAGAATATAATTAATGATGGGAATTTTAAAGCTTCTGACCATAATGACCACAAAGTAGCCATTGCGCTGGTGAATGAAGCGTTAGATGTGGGGACTCCAGATGATTTGCTCAAAGCATTGACTAGTCCTCAGCTGGGATTGAACTTTAGAATAGATGAATATGCAGTGCCGCTTCTGTTTGAGGAAATGAGGTTGGAAAAATGTGAGCTGGACAAAAACCTTAATGAGAGTGAGATAGCATCAACAGCATTGTCCCTTATGAATGTAGCTGCAGTATCAGAAGCAGTTGAAAGGGGTGATGAAATGGCAGTATGGAAGGCATTAAATGCAAAGAAAATTCAGTTGACAGGACTAAGGACTCACTGCCGCCGCCGCTATTTTTCAGCTTTGGTGACTGCAATACAAGTAAAAGTGAGAGAAGGGTGTGAGTGTACCTTGCTAACACTCGAAGATATTAGAGATACTGTGGAAATGGTTAATATGAAAGATGATGATAATGATGAACGTAAGTATTCAATTAAGCAAAGATACGTTTTGTGTCATCTGAAATTAGCTAGCTAACTGTTATGACAGCACCACGCTTTAGAGTCAGTTCACACGACGCATCTCGTTAATGTAAGCTGAACTTTAGCTACATTTTAGGATTTCATTATATAATATCTATATCATATTATAATCAATATAATATTACGAATATTATATTGATTATAATATAATATATAATAGTACTAATTTTAAAATTCGGCCCGTACGTTATTTAAAAGGTGTGTTCATGTGCAGAAAATTATTTATTTATTTTATGTTACAGTTGTAGAAGTTATAGATAACATCAATAAGACAGTGGCTGATGGAGATGTTAATTCTTTAATAACACTTTTAAAGAATCCCTGTTTAAAATTGCCATTGGCACTGCATAAGGAAGAGTATCATTTGTATATGAGAACATTGAAAAAGGTTTTGCAGCAAAAAGAATCACAAAATCTTTGGTATGAAGACATCATAAACTCTATAAAAGATGTCAATGTTGAGTCATCAAAGGCAAAGGAACTCACAGATATAATTGTTCAATTGAATTCTGCTATTCTTAAAAATGACACAAGTGGATTTTGGGAAGCACTTTCATCTTCTAGTCTATCCGAATATGCATTTATAGATAGCTCCTGCAAGGATGTATATTTTCAAATGTTCTCAAGAGCACTAAAGAAGAAGGGGCAACATATTTGCCCGTGGATTGTGTGTCACACTGACGCTGGCAATACTTTGTATATTGATGTGGAATCTTACTCTTATAGTTGGGCTACACCAAAAGACTTTGTTCCGTACGCTCGTTATTTAACCAAAAAGGATATAAGTGTGGTAATTGAAAAGACAAATAAACACCATATTAATGCTTACAAGCAAAAACTATTCGAAAAGTCCGTTACTGTATTCCAAGCTCACTGTAGAGGATACTTACTGAGAAAATTGTTTAGCCGGCATCAGTTTTTACAGGATAATGAAATGTATTTTATTAAAATTCAGTCGTGGTGGCGGAAAATTATGGTCAAAAGAAAGTACAGCACACTTATTAAAATGAAGTCTATTGAAGCTAAACTTAAGCGAGAAAGAAAACAGAATCCTATGGTCTGGTATAAAGTGCAGGTAAAAATTTTTTACTTTAGATTTAGAAATTTTGTAATATTGTATAAGATGTCTCATGGTTGATATATCAAGCCGAATTTAGTGTGAAGAAAAGGACGAGTAGTGTATTTTTTGTTTTGGCACCTCATATAAATTACCATAACGCGACAAATCGCAATTAAAAATATCCATAAAAGTCATAAAACAGATGACTTCCAATCCTGATCAGGTGTTTAGTCAACGACCAGTGCGTTCGTGTGTATAGACTAGGACTCTCGCGAGCCCCAGCGTAGTAAGATTCACTCCTCTTGGTAATTTTCGGCCTTTGCATTTTTTTATCGCGTTATGGTATGTAATTTATATGAGGTGCCGAGACAAAAATACTCTACGCGTCCTTCTCTTCACACTATATTCGGTTTGATATAATATGAACCATGAGACACCCTGTATTTTCATCTAGATTTTCTGTATTTGTGTAAATATTGCAGCAACTGTCTAAACTCTAATTCAATATACATAATATGTTATTTCCAGGAAGAAAAGATTATAAAAATTCAAGCGCTTTGGAGGGGTAGACGCGCACGTAACGCTTTCACATCCTTAATTCATTCTCCCAATCCACCTCTCAGAATTGTCAAAAAGTTTATTCCTATGTTAGACTTCTCCACCGAAGATTACGACAGAGAGATAGAGTTGCAATCCCTAAAATCTGAAGTGGTCCAATCAATAAGGAAAAACCAGGAGCTGTCCAAACAAATCGATAATATGGATCTCAAAATAGGTTTACTCGTTCAAAACAGGATAGCCTTGCAAGATGTCGCGGCTCATGGCCTAAAATTAAACAATTTGGTAAAACATAATTCAATGACTAATTTAGTTTTGCATCGCGACGGAAAAGGGCCCTTGATGACCGTGACCACAGCTGTAAAAGGCTTAAAATCCCTAACCAAAGAGAGTAAACGTCTATTAGATGGGTACCAGCATCTTTTTTATGAATTACAGACAAATCCTACATATCTTTCTAAACTCTTATTTTGCATTCCGCAAAACAAGACTAATTCCTTTCTGCAAAACGTCGTGCTGAGTCTCTACAATTTCGGAGCTTACGCCCGAGACGAGTATTTACTATTAAAACTGTTTAGGTTTACATTAGAAGAGGAAATTAGTTGTAAAGTTTCTAAGCCTTTCGATATAATTTCCTCCACTCCTCTCGTCCTAAAAATGGCTGTTAGTCTCACCAGACAGCTGTCTGGATTAAACAGTCTTCAGACTATAATCGGGCCATTGGTTGAAAAAATTGTAAAGGACAAGGAATTGAACATTGAGACTGGACCCGTCGAAATATATAAAGCTTGGAGAAATGAAACCGAAATGAAAACTGGCCAAATATCGTAAGTTGGTACTATGTTCTTTATTGTATAGCTTTTATTGTGCACATGCACAAGCTAATAATATGCTTGCGTATACATGTGCGTTCGTAGGCGTACCTATACCCAAGTATACACTATTTTTATTCCTCCGATTGCATAATTCTTGTAAAGCTATACCTAAAACTTATTTTTACGTTCATGTTTTTATTTATAGTATAGAAAGAGCGTAGATAAATTAATTAACTATACTTAAATATCTATTTTAATGAACTAATTAATCATTATTTAAAAAATTCAGGAATTTACCATATTCAGTAACCATAGAAGAAGCTTTACAATATCCTGAAGTAAAATCGAGATTGGAAAAGGCTTTATCGCAATTAAAGTCTGTGGTGATCATGTTCTTGGATAAAATTACCAGCTCAACTGAACTACTACCCTTTTGTATAACATACATGGCTCGCGTGTTGCATCGTTGTCTTACATCTAAGTTTCCTTATACACCAGAAAAGGATATCTTGAAGGTAATTTATTTATCGAATACTTAAAATGTGTTTGTTTCTTTGTGTATGAATAATTTAATTCTAAACCTAACATTTAATTATTGCAGGTTATAGGTAATCTGGTATACTATCAGTTCTTTAACGCGGCGATTGTAGCGCCCGACGCTTTCCACATCATTAACATGGCTAACGGTGCCAGCCTCACGACAGATCAACGGAAAAATCTCGCCTCTGTTGCTAAAATTTTACATTTCTCAGCCGCAAAGAAAGGAGTAAGTTTATTTACTATTTTTTGATATTACAAAAGTGGCAAATTTAAGTATTCACGTTGCTAATCTGACGACTTTCCCCTTACAAATAATATTTTTTACACTTTACATATACATTAGAATTCGTCAGACACTTCACAGACAATGACAAAATATTGTTTTGCTCAACCAGGAAGTAAATATTTTTATTAGTTAGGGGTTTCAATAGGCGAATAATTAGCACCACAATCCTAATTCGCGCCACCCATTATTTCTCGGTTAGGTTAGCTACATATACAGTGTGTAAAAAAACAGTCACTATAACTTTGAGATACGATTATACTACCTGAGCTAATTTTGCAGATTTATTTTATAAAAATTGTTAAAAACTATAAAAAATTATTTATACCATTTCTATTTTTTTTTGTCGCAAGAATAACGAAAAAGCAAAAAATAAATTATTTTGTATATTTGTAAAAAACATTTCTAGGAAAAGGACTGTTCTTTTTACACCCGTTATAAATATTTACAATGGTCAGTTGGAGATTTACTTTTAGAGCTTCCACTATTTCCAAATCCCACACTGACCTTATATTTCATTGCAGTTCGGCGAGGAATCAAGCCATCTACGTTGTCTGAATCCCTTCATCATCGAATGCCACGAGAAGATGAAGGAATTGTTCCGCGTGTGTTGCCGAGGCCCGACGCTTGAGGAGTACTTTGCCGTCGACGAATACACAGAAGCCACGCTTCTGGACCATCCGCATATTTATATAACTGTACAGGTGAGATATTGTTAGGATCTTCTTTCTCTGCTACGAGAATAAATATAAATAGAAGTAAAGTATTTAGAAATACGAGTCTACTCATTGAACTAAAATAATCAGTGAGGGATGTTAATATAGAATGTGTTGTTCTTAGAATTTAAAATACTCTTTCACAGGAAATTGTGGACACACACGCGTTGCTTATCGAGTACCAGGATATCTTAGCGTCTGATCCAAACGACCGGCTAAATTTACTACTGGACGACTTGGGAGAAGTGCCCTCTGTCGCTCAACTAGCGTCGCGAGATGTTACAATGGTAAGAAACTACGTAAAATTAGCTTTTTTTTTAAATAATATTAACTCTGCATGCACTATGCACAAACAAAAACATTGAAAAAAATACCAAAGAGCATATTGTGACAAAATTTTCTCTAAATGTTAAAAAAGACATAATATTAGCAGGTAGGAGAAGCAGAGGAAAACGCGAGATTGGAAGTATGTTTGGCGTTGGTTAATAAGTTCCAAGCCCCGGCGGATGACATGACAGATCTGAACAAACTTTTCATCAAAACCAAAGAACTTTGTGTGGCAATTATTCCGTTTTTAAATGGTCAGTTGTGATTTTTTTTATCTTTGTTACATTAGTATAAGTGGAATTTATTCATAAACCTATTAGGTATACTAGACATTAACAATCCGATCCTATCTGATTCATTGGGATATATTGCGTTGTCTCAACATAATATAAAGGTGAAATAAATAATAAACATAATATTTGTTGTATTTTAGGTGAGCATCTATTAGAAGCACTATGCATAGGCACCACTAGAGAACAACAAGAGCAGTACAGTGAAAAAGTTAAAAAACGAATATATTCGGGGCAAGCGAAACCCGACGAAGTCATGTCTTTGCGGGAACATATTGCGAAACTCAGGAGAAATTTACAATTACTCGAAGAAGAGGGATACGTGACTAGAGAGGATGGCTATCAAGCGGTTGTCACGTCTATAGCACTAGATCTATGTAACAAGGGCAAGTACAGACAAGCGCAGAGAAGAGCATTAGCTACCCTCGAACGAACCAAACAGAGCTTGCAGGAGAAGACAAAGTATTATGAGGAGAAGTGTAAATCTTACAATGAGTATATAAAGTCCTGTCTTGGTAATCTGCATACTGGTAAAAGGTGAGGTGTTCTGGCGTAAAATTACTTGGCTTTGCCTTAGATTATTTACCTATAAGAGTAGATCCATTGTTTATTGTTTAGAGATCTAAATATCAAACATAGTCTTCTTTAATAACCAATACATAATGTAATTATTCCTTATAACATGTTTCAATTCTTTTTTGCAGAAGCGTTCACGCTTGTTTAAGGCGATCAGGAAAGGATGCGCAGAAACTGAAATCCAAATTGACGGTAAAATACTCTGGTTCTAAGCTGTTGGAAAGAGGCGTTTTGTTGGAAATAGATGGATTGTCTAATTCTCAACTGAAAAATGTACAATTTGAAATAACACCTACAGACACTAACGGCGTTTTTACAGTCAAAGGAAAGTTTATGGGCGTCGAGATGGAGTCTATTGATGTGGACATACAAGATCTACTGCAGAAACAGTATGAGGGTTGTACAATAATGGACATGTTTGGAAAAGCTAAAATTAATGTTAATTTGCTAATATTCTTGTTAAATAGCAAGTTTTATGGTAAATAATTATTATTTGTGGGATTAATAATTTGACTGTGAACTTAATATTTCTAATATTAATTAACCATGATTTAGTAAAGAACAAACAACGAGAGCTAAAACAAGGGAATTTTTTTCTTGATCCTTTAGTAGCAAGGTAAACAACGAAAGAAAGTTATAGTTACCTAAGTATATAAGAATTTGGTAGAGGGGAGGCTCATTGCATTTGCTCGTTTCACGTTTGATCTACAAACTCGCCTTTAGAAAACAAAATGAGATTATTTGACTGTGTAAAATTTTGATACGTTTTGAGATAAAGTAATCGCTCTCTATATTTATAATTAATTGTATATGAATGTTTTAACTGTAAGTTATATTTATTTTAATTTTTTAATCGTTTTCAAAACATCACCTTTTTATTATTTAACAATTTGAGCATACCACTCATAATATTATACATACACGCACGTTCGTACATTAGGTGCGTGTAATGCAATGTGGAATAAATCTGTAAAAAGATACTTAGAGTTCGATTATCAAAGTTTATCAACATTTACCAAATTTTTTATTAATCCTCGTAAATAAATAAAAAATCCCATCTTAACTCTTCTAATTTGCTGACGATTGACGATACACACACATCGCCTACACATCACCTATGTATTAAGTACAAAATAAGTATTTTCGACCAAATATTTTAAATTATTAGCTTAGGATTATACCCATAAGTATTTTATTGTTGTTTTATTTAAGCTATTTTAGTATTTAAATGTTAATTATAAGACTTATGATAAAATTAATGCCGGTCAATTTCTATGAAAACAAGATTTTGTCATATGTAATAATAATAATAATTCATAATTCACAATCATCTTGGCATATTATTATATAAATAAACTGTATGAAATTTTCATGTGATATTACAATATTTAATGAGGCAAAGTAGTTTGTTTTTATGTTATTCTATAGTACCCAATTCAAAGTTCAATCAAACATAGTTTATAATAATACCAAATATCAAATACTAATAAAAAAAAGACATGTGGCACTCGGGGACTGCCTAACATAATGCATATCGCTCGTTTAAAACTATAACGTGTCACAGTGGCATAACTCAATTTTGAGTTATTGATACCATTTTATTCACCGTAACCGAATCTATTTAGTGCAAAAACGTGGTACAATTTAAGCCAATACCGACAAAAGTATGAGGAAAAGAGAGAGCTTGTCACGATGTAGCGCTGCCCCGTTTAGCAGCTAAGCTTATTTCCACAACGCGCCTCCTCAGTGTGACAATGCAGTGCGTGAGAGTACTTGCTTGCGGTTTAAGACAGCAACGTGTCACGACCTGCATGACACCTTTTTGGAGTAAAGGTAAATATTTTATTACTTATTTATTTAATTCTATAATGTGTCACACTTATTATGTCGCATTCTAGCATTAAAGAATTAATTAATCGTACTTGGTCATCGCTTTGATAACACGTTGTTCCTTTGAAAAGTATGAAAATATAATTGGCTTGTGTTAGCATGTCACGTTGTATGCAATATTTTTTTACACTTGTTTAAATTTACGGTTCGTTTATAACGGGATGTCACGATATATATTTGAAATATTGCTTTTATATTAAGAAATTCATCGTTTTGTCACATTGTTTATAATAATATTTTATTAATAAAGATTTTTTTTTTCTTTCAAGATCGATTCACGATCAAGGAGAATAGTGGAAATGGCTTATGAAAATTATCATCAAGATGAGAAAACTCCAGAAAAGCGTCGGCGTAGAAATTCTTCTAGCAGCTCCGGCATCAGAAGAGCATCTAGAAGCTCAGCTGAGGAATACTTCATCGAGGATAGCGACGATTCTGTTAGAGACCCGAATTTCACCATCAACAAAACTATTGAAGAAAGTGCAGATGATGAAGAAGCTCACACCTTGACAACCATGACTGTACCTCTAAACGAATTGTCAAAAGACTTAATAAGTAGTACAGGCATAGAAAATTGTGTTTTCAGCTCTATAGACCAATACATAGCTACATTTTAAGATGCTATTGCTGCGGATATAATATGAGATCAGGAAGAAAATGCATATGTCGCAGTCATCTAATTAAATCAGCTATTTCATTGAGTGCCTAGCGTTTTTATCGAATGACGACATTTAATTGAAAGACTAAAGGACAACTCGTCAAGTTGTTTATTGTAACGTCCAATGTCTTGACTGAACATTGATTGAACGTCATTTAGTCATGTAGTCATTGACTGAACGTCATTTAGTCCGATTTTTTAACCGACTTCCAAAAAAGGAGGAGCTTTCTCAATTCGATGAAAAAGTAGGTTTTTTTATGTGTGTTAGCGAATAATTTTCCGATTTTATAACCGACTTCCAAAAAAGGAGGAGCTGGAAAAAATTTAGTATAAATCCCTCTTAATGGGGGGGGGGGGGGGGGGGGGGGAGGGGGAAAACCCCCCCTACCACTCCCACCTTTAGGAGACTACTAGTTTGGAAGATATTTATGGTTGAAGTTTTGAGGTTATGTCTGTGTTTCCGGGATATTTCCAGGAGTAAAACAGGGGAGAAAGGTGGAGACGGCGGTAAGGGGACAAAGAAAATCCCCCCTACCCTCCCCTCTACTCAGCAACCACTAGTTAAGAAAATATTTACAGTTGTAGTTTAGAGGTTAGATAAAACAGAGTTGAAGTTCTACGTGGAGTCGGAGTTGATAGATTTGTTTTAAGGACAATGTCGGTCTGTCACGTCTCCGGCGCTGCGGGAAATGCAGCCCCTTCGCCCATGCGTAACGAATGACAGCAACCAACACTCGCCTTAGGCAGCTCCGGCTTTCTGGTCCGGTCTGGACCAGCCTCCGCCGCCACGGCGAGAGCTGGTTTCTGCATTTCGTTACGGCGGGTGGGGGCTGCTCTCCCTCCGCGCCTCCGCGCTTAAATATACACTCTAGGGGTTGACAGACAAGTACTACGTGGAGTCGGGGTTGATAGATTCGCTTTTGGGATAATTCAGTCAGCTGACTGATTGTATGTCCGCTCTCATATAAGGGCTATGTTACAATCCGCTAACTAATTGGACGTTGAGTGACGATTGTACAATCAATGTTCGGCCTAGTCTTTCAATTAAATGTCGTCATTTGATAAAAACGCTAGTCACTCAATGAAATAGCTGATTTAATTAGATGAATGCGACACATACACACCACAGAGTGAGGCTCGTGAAGACGAAGAAGAACAATGCTCCTTTCACGAGTTATGCCATCTTAGATTAATATCTAGTACCTAGTTCTGATCCTAAAAAAAGATGTGATATTTCCTGTATCTGTTATTGGTTCTCAAACAGTCAATATACATAATATTATTATATCTAAGTCATTATGGTTATTGTAAAATAGGTACTACCTAATTATAAGTACGAGTATGAACTATGTACAGAAAAGAGTGGCGCTAGTTGCGGTTATTCCTCGCCTTGAACCTTATTTTGGTACAAATTTTGTCGTTTACGACACTATAGTAAATTTTAATATTTCTATAATTCATAATATCAGGTCAAATTATTATTTTTAGACATAGGATTGTTAAGTCTAATAAAATAAGGGTTTTAATTTAGTTACTTATTTTTGTTATTATTTGTTTGTGAGACCGATTATAAAACTAGTAAGTTACACTTCAGCTAATAGTTTTTTTCAATAAATACTCCTATTAAAATTTCAACAGTGTTATTTTTACTATATAATATATTCTGTACCACATTCTTAAATATCTTTATTTTGTTACCTATAACGTGATATACCCCTTTGTCAGTCAGTAAGTTCATTATTTTTATAGGAAGAACGTGACATGTAGGGACTTTTTTTTATAAAACTATTATTTCATAAATAAATATCTATACATCAATGAAATTTTCACTGAGATTCATAGTTTCTTAGTAAAGTTTAAAATGGCCAAAATAATCTTTTTTGTAGCTATCTTACTTTAAAAGTTATAAGATTTTAAAAGTTTCAAAGTCGTTTTCCCAAAATTCCAGTTTTTCGTTGTGCCACGTTGTAGTTTTAAACGAGCGATATCAATTATCAACTTATCCGATACAACCATTATCATCATCCGATCAAGCCACCTAGAGGCGAGTTGTTGAACTAAAGAGACGTGTGATATTTAAAAGAAGTCATTAAAAGTTCTGCTATTCATCGATAGATGGCAATAAAAAGTATCCGGTCGGAGTGGGGGGTGTTAGGTTATTTCGTTACGGAATTTCTGTATTCGGTCTCCACGCTCAAGGCCCGCGATAGAAGCTATGCAATAGCTTGAAAAAAAGAACTTCCTTGACTAACATTGCTATTGAAAATCATAGCTCGAAATCATGTGCAACCCCGGCGGTTATCTTCAGGACAGCGAGTGTTATTTTAAACTTAGCGCCAAATAATCTTATTGAATAGAACAAGGTAAAAAAATGTTTAATGTAAATAATGCAACGGCTTCCAATCTTTAAAAAAAATCTTATCGATACGCTTGGTAAAAGTTAAATCTATTGGAGTATGACATTTCTTATGCTTGGTCACAAACTCAGAACAGGATAGGATTCTTTATTCTGAGGTCACAAATCATAACTCACAAGCTCTCACAAGTGCTTGTAAGTTGTAAGTAAGTTGTAAGTGTAGGATCAAGTTTGTAAGTAGGTAAGTGCTGACATCTGCAATTGTGAATTTCAGTCATGTTTCTCATGTCAAAACAAAATTACTTGTCAAATATGTGTGGATGTGATAAGGCTTATCATTATTTTTACTATTTCACTTTATTATCTAAACTAATATTCTTTCACATATTATGATAAAAACTTGATTATGTCATTAAATAAGATTTATTTTATGTATTGAAATAAAATGAGAAGAGTTACAAAAAAGGCTCTCATATTTTTCTGTGGTTTACTTTTTATATACTTTTACTGTGAATATTTGATTTACTATGTTGTGGTCGCACAGGTAATGATAACAATCATGTTTATAAATTATACATAACCTAAATATTTTTAGGTTTTGTTTAAGCCCCAGTCATATCTTTTTTAGTGTGCTTGGCCTACAATACAAAATACTAATAATGCTGAAATTCTTAAAGCCTTAATTATAGCTGATCCACATTTATTAGGCCCATTCAGAGGACATTGGTTGGACAAATGGAGACGAGAATGGCAAATGAAACAAGCATTTCAAGCTATAGCTTCGTTACATGAACCAGAAGTTGTTTTTGTTCTTGGTAAGCTTAGTTTTTATTTCTATGTATAAATTGAACTTAGAGACCTAAAAGAACTAATGTCATTGTGAAACAATTCTATGTATTATAAATTCTGTGTATAAATTGAACTTAAAGACCTGAAAGAACTAATCTTATTGGGAAACAACTTTTATTTTCCATTTATACAATATTTACTGATTGTTTAGTGAAAAACTTTGGTAGGATACTGCAATATATTTTTCTATTGGTTTTTATTACTTATTGTTGACCTATCTTGTTACTGTTTATTTAATTTTACCATTTATATGTCTTAAGTAATAATTTTTATGAACACTTGATTTCTCACTATTTTAGTACCTACTTGGCATGAATTTGTTCTATTAGATATCACTAACTGATATTATGTTAATAATTGCAGGGGATTTATTTGATGAAGGAGAATGGACTGATGAGTTACAATTTAAGGATTATGTAGATAGATTCTACAATATATTCTCTGTACCTGAGTACACAAAAATGTTTGTAACCGTTGGAAATCATGATATTGGTTTTCATAATAGGTAATATTTTATATTTAGTTTAAATTCAAACGGGATCTATGATCCTAATAGTCTTTAAAGATATGTCTGTCCTCACTCCTTATAACTCCTGAACAGTTCAGCTTTCCCTTTTTTCTTTTTGTATTACACTTATTGGTATTCCAGGATATGGCGTGGTTCTTCTGAGAGGTTTGAAAAGTACCTGAAGGCTCCTTCTGTCCAGCACATAATACTGAAAGAGAACCATTTTGTTCTTCTAAACTCAATGGCACTAGAAGGTGATAACTGTAGGCTTTGCAAAACAGCAAGAAGATCTATTGAAAAACTTTCAGGTATTTGTTTAATGTACAAAGTACTTCTTAATTTATATACATTATTGGCATATCAGATGATAAAGGACAATAAATATATTTTTTAGTTTTGTTTTAGAAACATTAAGGTGTTCACAAACTCCCAGTGACTGTGATAATGATTCAAAATTCAACTATAGCAAGCCAATACTCATGCAGGTATGTATGTTGTTGTCCATATCTATTAAATTTTTCAGTTAGCAAGTCACAACATGTTTTGTTTTAAAACTATTTATACTTCTTTTAAAGTATGTTTTCGTAAATGTCTTACTTTTATGTATGCAACTCAAGTGTTAAGTAAGAAACATCTTAATTATTTTTAACTTGACTACATCCAACCCAAAAAAGTCCGATTATAATTTAATAGTTGTTTTTTTTCGTTAAAATAGCTCAGGTAATATAGGCTATATTATAATGTATGTATTTGTTAACATTTCAGCATTTTCCTCTATACCGCTCATCAGATGCAAAATGCACAGAAGAGGATTCGCCACCTTTGCCAGACAGGAACAAACGATTCAGAAATAAAATCGACGCAATATCTCATGAAGCCACAGAGTATATTGTGTCGAAATTAAATCCTAGAGCCGTGTTCGGCGGTCACACGCACCATGGATGTCTGTTACCACATACCCATGGCAATATCAAATTTCTAGAATATTCAGTACCATCGTTTTCCTGGCGTAATAGACTCGATCCAAAATATATGCTGGTATGTCATTATAAGTATTACATTCTTAATTCCCAGACAGAAAATGTAAAATGTCCCAGCTTTAAAATATATAAAAGAGAGGATGTTCTGAGTTAATGTAATCTAAAAGTAAACAAAGCTCCAAATTGGCGGCTATAGTGCTCCCAATTTAAAGATCACTTATTCACCACGCAATAAAAACACCGACACATTAATTTGGCCGAATTAAATTTTTGTTTATGTTTAGATTACCTACATTGAGTTAGAACGGAAGTATAGTTAATTAGTCTTTCTAACGAATAATTTTGAATAACGTATATACCTAGTTTTATTAACTTTTTAAAGGCTTCCGCCTCGCTCGCTATATAAAACATAATATTATTAAAAACATTATACGAATAATGTTTTTAATAATATTATGTTTTATACTATGTAAAACCAATTTCAGGTCTCCATTACTCCAACGGGTTATGTGGTCAACAAGTGTGGTTTGCCTAAAGAGTCAACAATAGTCGTGACTGCAGTGGTGATGATATTCGCATTAGTTGTGTTGCTGTTAAAGATGAAATCGATTGGTAGAAGGATGTAATTTCGGCCCTTCTGTTGCCAAAATTTGTAAGAAAATGAAACTAATAAAACAGTCACATGTTGGCAGATCTAAAGGTCAGTTTTTTTTATTTTAATCTTTGACTTTTAGAACTTTGTAGATAACATAATAATTTTAAAGATGAAATTTTTGAAGTCATAGACTCTGTTCACTTTTGCATCTTTTGTTAGTAGATATTAAATAAAATACAGGAATATATTTCGTAATAAATATTATTGACAAGATGAAGCATTCAGTACAATATACATTTAATTACAGTTAATTTAAATTAATATTAACAAATTTATATCCAAAATTTCGTAATAAATACAAATATGTTGACAAATGAAGGTTTCAATTCCCATAACTTACAAGAGATAGAATGACTAACTTATCACAAACGTAATTTTAGGATTAAGCTGTTTTAATAAATTAATTATAAACAATATACAAAAGAGGTAGATATAAGTTTAGAGATTCATTAATTTACTTACGTTATTGAATACTGGTAATGGTAATGCAATCTTACTTATCTTATCGCATGAGCATTTACATCCTAAACTATAATCAGTCTGTAACTCTATCCGAGTTACTAAAAGTCCACAGAAAACGTACAGATTCGATAGTGCCGCGTACTTCCGAATAAATTGACGTTTAGTTCCAGGAGCTAATAGTAAACGAAAAAAAACGTTTTTTTCATTCAGATTTGCGTTTCTTTAGCACTGTTTATGGTCGTTTTGAACTGTTTTCATAGGCACTGTCAGCTGTCAATGTCAGCGTTATGAATGATCTAAACGTTTAGAGCGTCTCCTGGAACAGGCCCCCAGTCAATTTATATATTCGGGAGTACAAAAAGTAACGATCTAACGATTTTCTTTATCCTGGGCCTTGATTCAAGATGCCATCGCTATTTATCGCTTACGAAGTTCGAAAACAAAATGTATGGGATTTGACATAACCATTGGTAAATGACGAGCGAATTCGTATGTCATTGAGCGAAGCGTATGTCAAATTCCATACATTTTGTAAATAAGCCGTTGAGATCGAACCGATTCTCGATTGTACCGGGAGTAAGCCTGCTGTACATTAAATATTAAACATTCATTACCACTTACATTCAAATATACAAATTCGTATCAATTGGGGCCTGTTTGAACAATCTACTGTTAAGCGTTAGATAGCATATTTACATGATTTCTCTCTACCGCTCCTCAAACAGTAAGCAGCGTCAAAACATCCGAATAAGTTATTCGATACTTATTAGAATAGAGAGCGACGTAATTCTTTAGTCTTATTTTGTCATAGTAACCATTCGTTTTTTTTATTGAAATATAAGGCACATACAATCGAAATTTAGATTATATAGTACGTCCGAGAAAAATTTAACCTAAACAAAAAACATCGAAATTTTTACATTTTTACTTATTGTGCACACTTATCAATACTTTCACCGGAACATTAAAGGATTATACTTCATTGCCCAATACATTTTGTAACAATTAAACAATAATTAATATGTTTAAACATCAAATTAAAATCTTTCACAGAAAAATACGCCATTTTGACACTGACGATTGTAAAATATTAGCATAATCGCAGCAAACAATAATCATTGTATTAATATTGGCCAATTGGCATCACTGACTAGTCTATGGTTGTGTCATAGACGGGTTTGTTTACGTTTGGGTTAAATTTATCTCGGACGTCTATACAAGGATAGGATAGGAGTTATCACTATAATTTCGATTTGTTCAGAATATTAACTGATTATAATATTTGTATCAAAAATCCAATTGACAGCAAATTCTACAATGCAATTAGATTATTTAACATGTCATATTATATAAAAAAAAAATTACAAACTTCTCTTCAACAAGTAGGTATCAAACATCTTATGGCTTAGTATGTCATTGAATTGGTACATTCGTCCATGTTACTGCTTATAAGTTTTGCATAATATAAATACGTTTTAACGTAAATTACTTTTTGCAGACTAAGTCCCGATTTGTCCAACGCATCTTAGTGTTAACGGCGTGTTAAATTATCATGCCTTCTCATTCATTGACAGGAATTACGAGAGGAACAACATGATATTTAACGAAGGATTAACTTTAACATTGGTTGGTGAAACACGTCCTTAGCATTTTTTTTAATGCAGTCTAATAAAGTAAATCCCAAAAGTACCTACCTACTTGCTTTTTTAAAGTAGGTAGGTAGATACTTACCTCTTTTTTATTAAATTAGGTATATTCAGAATCCTTCACATTTCCAGATTCTTATCGTATAACAAATTTACATTAATATTATTATTTAGGTACCTATTAAAATTAAGATTGGAGAATGCATTTTTGTCTTGTTTTAATTTTAAATGATATCCAATTGACCTTCTGTTTTTAGAGATTATAATATATCAATGTCGCTTGGTTACATTATTATCAAATTAATATTATAATCAGAACAAAACTTAAGCAGTAACATAATTGATAGCCAACTGATATTAAATTCAGAAAAATTACACTTTGTATTATTTACATTTTGAATCGGTACCTACGTCTAAAATATAAATTACACTTTTCTATTAAAAAGTAAACCTAACAGTTATTATCACGTTTTGTACAAAATTCTTTACACTTATTTGTACAGAAAACACTCACGTCGAGAAAAGGACAAAGGTCGTTCGTCCTTTGTCTGAATTCTATAAGAATATGATCTGTAGCACTCTCGGTTGCTTTGCTTGGTGAAACGGCAGGTCGTTAGACCGCGGTCGGCCGTTTGGAGTTTGGGGCGCCCGCGCGTGTCTCGTAGGGTTAGTCTGCTTGTGGTGGATGCCTGAGTGCGCGTGTCTGGTCGATGAGCATATAACCGCGTGCAAATGCCTGTCGTACCTACACAGGTTGGAGTCCCCGCCGTTCGCTAAATCTAAATATCCGTTGCTCATTTCGGGCTTGAACTTCTGGAATGCAATATTGGGGTTATCGCTGACCGTGTAGGATCTGTTGCGAAGTTTGTGATATTTGTTCCGCACTACTTCGTCGGCGACTGGTTCGCAGGGCTTTCTGTGAATAAAATAATATTGGTTAGTCAAGAGTCCGGCATTCTATTGTGAGTAAGGACCATATTACATTTATCTATTTTAGAAAGCCAGCATAACTCATTTATCAGAGTCTAATAAATAAAAATCTAAAATGTCCAAGAGCTTATTTTTTCTACATGTATCATAATATACAATACATAAAAAATGCGTTTATATACCGAATGGTTATGTTTAAAGAGACATTTTTGTACAATGCGTTCATGTCCGTTGATGTTGGGCTTAACTGATTTCAAGAAATATGTGATAATTACCTTGAAGTTTGAAAGCTCAGACGGTTTTTCTCCATGTTCGCTTGAATGATCTCCAGCAGTTCCCGTCTTTGTAAACTTCCAGAACGTTTCTTCTCGTGTCTACGCTCCCGATGGTCTTTCCTTCTTTGCCGGTGTGGCCTATGCCTCGTAACGGGTGGCTGTCTCAATATTGGCTTCTGATCCCCAGAGCTGGAAGATTTGAACGAGGCGTCATCGTGAGACAGCCTCTCCTGCGGCTCATGATCACTCAAATTTTCAGCGCAATGTGCCGGCGTCGTATTGGCTGGCTGTCTCTCTCTCTTCCTCCTTTGCCTCTCATCTCTTCTCTCCCTCTGATCGCGCTTGCCGTCCTCTTCTGGCACCACCGTTAATCTGACTTGTATCGTCTTGGAGCCGTAGTGTGGGACGGTCACAGATTTTCCTATTGACTCGTATATCGTGGAAACGATTCCGGCTATGTCCTGGGGACAAAATATTTAATTAGAATCATAATTACATATTTCTGATCTACTATACTTTTTTGGTCATTTTACCCAACCAGAGTGAAACAGAAAGGTAGGGTTATTATTTCGGCAGTCTATGAACGTATGTTTGTTCCATTGCAGCGCCTAAACTACTGATCCGATTTAATGAAATAGCTGACAATAGATTTGTAATATTTTTACAAATCTATTGCCCGGGTAACATAAGCTATATAATTTACGGGTTAAAGTAATTTTTTATAAAAAGTGCGATTATTTGTTAAAACTTACATCTTTAGTCATTCTCCCTCTGCCGTCCAAGTCGTACAGCGTAAATGAGAACTGCAACGGTTTTTGCTTCGAAGACTCCGAATGCTGGAGTTCCACGTCGCACGTCAGCTCCTGCAACGATAAGGCGGTATTAAAGCAAATGCCACGACACAAAAGTATGTACGGGGAATGTGGGATTAAGGCTGATAAGCTCACGGCGCCGCGCCGCCCTAAACCGTCGGAGGAACAACGGTGCTCCTTATCTCGCTACGAAACTATTCATGCCTTTGTTACTAGAGGCTTATACGAGTTCTGCGATCAATATATTGTTATGTAACAAATAAGGCAAATAAGGGCGATAGCGAGCCCACATGAGTTATTAATGAATGAGGCGTATGATAAGTACGTATCGTTGTAAATATCATAAATATGATATCAGTCGAGTTCGCATTTCATTCATTAGTCACACTCGTTGTATACAAAATACGTCTGTATTTATTACTACAGTACTGTGACGCGGCTGTACTCGGGTCGCGCGCCCAACACATGCGATCAAGGGTCATTTAGATATTTTTAACCGCCTCTGTTATTTAGATTTGGGTGTTTACGTTGCCTCATTCATATCACGATTCACGATATTTAAGGAAAGGTTGGATTTGTTATTGAAGTGTAGTGTTGTACATTTCCACGACTCTAAGTATTTTTTAACGGTAGACAAAGTATCTATTAAGTATAATATTCATGTCATAATATGGAAAACAACAATAATACCGTAAATTGGTAATTCGTATAATATATTTCATCATATCGACGATTAACTAAGATAAATCACATGACGACCTCTTTAGTTAATTGGGTTTGAATCTCACTAAATATCAAAAAAGTTTTTTGCGTTCCTTGTTCGATCAGATTGACGTGGTGTGAAGACGTCCATAGATATTGTTATGTTAATTACCTCAAACCGCAGCCGTGAGTGTTTGTCCTCGGCCGGCTTGGGTGGCTGTGGCGAGGGTTGTTTTCTGTAGGTCTCTGGCGTGGGTTGTAGGAGCACTCTCGCCTCGCTCGGCAGGAGGTCTGGCGGCGCGGAGCATTGTGACGCGGCTCGTCCTACCAGCTCCTCTGTGTCTGTCCGTTCGCCATCGCCGACTGGAAAGATACAAATTTAAATTGTAGGAGCAAAAATACACAAGTTGGATGTATCTACCGTCTAATTCGCACCAGCTCCGTTTAATTTGGGATCGTCGACTCGCATATTAAAGTTGCTTTTTTGTATTTTATTTGATTTTAATAAATTACGGTTTCGTATTATATTACTCGTATTATAATTTATAACTTATTCGGTTGCAGTTAAAATTTCAAGCCATAGCGTACTCTACGTAGAGTTTACCCATGATTTTTTAATAAGAAAATATATTTAAGGTTTACTGAGTATATAATATAAGTTCTAACACTATAATGAATAAGAAATTCTTGTATTTTATTTTATTACGAATAAACAAAAAGGTCATTATAAAAAGTTAATAATCAACTAAAGTAAAATAAAACAAAAACGTACTATAAACGCATTTTCAAGGAATAAGAAAGTTTAAATAAAGTGTGTCATAAATATTATAACAATGCATTCGTTGCAGCCCCCAAAAATATGAAATCGGTGATTTTCAAAAGCGATTTGTTTAAAAGACGCGTAAAGCGAACAGTTGATTCAGTAAAGCCGAAGGGACCGGCTTTTCTAGGAAGGCCCGATGTCGGCGCGGCCCGGATTCTTCAAAGCACGACTCCCATCTGCCGCTAATGTTATTTTATAAAAAAAACGTCGGAATGTATTTGATGGAACCCCAACGGGGGCAGTCGAATTTTCTTGTAATTTTATAATTAACTTTAGGTATTGTTAAAACTAATTTACAAATACCTATACAATTTAGAATTGCCATAAAATGTAAACTGTCTGTAGTAAAAATTTCAATTTTTGGTCCCTAATTAAGACAAGGTCACATGATATCAATTAAAGAAAACGAATGGATGCATCATAATAATATGTGTACTCATGACCAGTGACAACCGTAAAAATGCCTAAATAACAGTAGAAGTACTGTCAGATTGCTGAGACCTAATTACATTTTATTTTCTTTATCAATCTGTAATTTTGTCTATTCTTCTATAGAAAGGAACCATTTCAATGGTGGTTATGATGGTCATACTTCGCGTCTAGAAGTCAGTCGCAATAATTAGGTATCATAATGTTATTACGCATTAATCATACAATTAAATACAGTTGGAAAAAGTCGCATATTTAAATGCGCAGCCACAACGACCTGTAATTGAAAACGTAGAGTCGTATTGCGCTTCGCACAATACAGCTACTGTAATTATTTACAATCTGCCTTCATAACTCACTAATAAGCATCTGTAATCTTCAACTACGAGGTCGTTAGTAACATAAGTGCAATCATTATCATTAGTGAGCCTAGATGCAACTGAAACTCGCTTAAGATAATATGCGACCTATTAAATGACATATACAATTACTGCTGTGCTGTGAAACCGCAGCTAACTATGCCCACATAGTATATTATTTCAACATGGTGTCATCTTTTATGGTCCGTTGGGGCTTGTCATTTTATAGTTGCAAACCAAAAAGGTTTAAATATTTTAATGAAATTGCTCCCTTTCTTACTTTATTTTCAAATACTACTGATATGGATAAAAACATCGGTCGTAAATAAGGGTTTAATAAAACAAATATTAGCAACACTGTATTGTAAGCAAAATAATATCTTGTTTTGCCACGATATGTATGCAATATAAAAACACAAGGAACTCTACATTACTTCTGCCGCGACTATTTCTTGGCTGTTTGTTGTTGTGAAAAAATATGTGGGCACTTAACGCGTAGGAATAACTATGTAACTTTCAATTTGATTCATATCGATATTGATTTCACAATGATCATTTATTTTGATCTAAAAGTCATTAAATCTCTATTTAATCAATGGCTTGAGAGCGTTGCTCACACGTCCTGAACCAAAAGTGATATCGTCAATAATAATTAGGTTCCCACTTACAACTGAACACGCTTCACGAATATGGTGGACGCGTAAAACATATTCATGGCCTCATTACTGTCATTAGACGTACTATCGGCTGCCTTTAGAAGCCGTTTGTTGCATAGACTAGTCAACACTACTTTGTATTACTAAGCTACTTTTTTACTTTGTCGCCTCATAATAATGGACTTATTTTTCTGTAAAGTGTAACATTTCTGTAATATTCGCAAAGTTCATAAAAAGTTGTCATTATTTGTAAGATGTAGAGTCTTGATCGATCCATCAAAGCCAAAGCTCCAAAGTCTTTATTTTCAATACCCATCCGACCGCATCGCTAAAACGTCGAAAATGAAAAAACGTTTTCAAATAAAAAATCGCCCGCATATTTTTTGTAATCAAAAGCGTAGACTAAACGAAGAACAAAACATTAAATTACGCAACAAAAGCTTGACGTGACTAAAAAGTTATTTGAGTCTGCCGCTTACTATAAATTGTAGCGGAGTATGCGTACTATTCACTCTAAAGAAGGGTTCGAAACCCGGGGCGGTGAATTCTTTGATGTCAAATAAAAGGTATCATTGTCTCCGGCTTGGCGAGTGCTTTCAACCGTTCTCTTTGAAGTTAATCAAATGAGCGGCGCGGATCGGTTTGCATTAAAAATAATGTTAACAAACCTCCTCCCGCGGTTTGATGTGCGTAACAGAATGTTAATGAACAAAAAAACGTATCATCTACTAATTGAAGTGTTCAGCTTTCATAACTAAATATAAGATCAAAGCGACGTTGGACTTTGAAGTAACTAATATCAGATGAAAGCGAAGGCAAGAGCGGAAGTTTTGTTTTTTTATTCTTTAAACTTACTTCTTTTATGCATATATTACTCATATTTTGATAATACTGTTAACACCAAAATGTGGCTATATATCTAGTAACTTTAAAATTGGTCTTAAATGCACAGTTGTTTTTGGAGCTCTACATAAGTTTCAATGTGTTATTTCCGTTCTCGTTAGTAGATGTTATTGACAAAACATTTTATCATTACATTGATATAATACTATGTCGTTTATGCTGTTTACAAAATGGCAAACTAGATACACTTATTAGGTTTTAGCTCTATATTTTTTTAACTATTATGTATAGGTATTCTTATATTACTGCAATTCTTGAAAGATGCTTGATTTTGTTTATATTAGATACTTTGTACAGATATTACAATATGTTAGATAGCAATAACTTTGAAATTGAGCTGATAAGCTAATAGGGAGACAACGGAACTCCTTGTTTATAACAAGTAACAACTCGGAATAAGTTTACATTACTTTTGTACTGAGATTTACACAGAGATTGCAGCGTGAAGCACATATTTATCAATATTTTTCAAACAACGTCTGCAACTGAATGTAAATAATAAACAATACAATATCGTTTCTCTAGAAAAACAAGACAACGATATTATCTACATAGCCTGCTCTTGATTTTAACAAATTTACTTATAATAAAATTATTACGTTCTTTAATGCTTTTATTGTCAATTTTAGTTTAATGCAAAGCAATCAACAAATGAAATCAAAATGTTCAAGTCTCGTCGGTGGCATAAGATCTTGAATTAAAATTCATTCAATTTTCATAGGATCATTAATGCGCACGCTAATGTATTCAATATCTGCTTATGCATAATTTAAAGATAAAATTACATGCAGATTGTATACTGTATTACTTTAATTTGCATTTAAGTATTAATAAAAGTCTTCATTCGCCGCGTAGGTGGCGGTGCGTACAGTTTTTGTTTTTGTTATGATCGCTGATAACGGCGGTGTTGCATGTAGAGTACGTATATGTAGAGCTACTCACCGCTGAACTTCTTGTATCCACTCCTGAACTTGTTGCGCCACCACTTGACGAAGTGGTGCGCCATGGGGGCGGCCGCGGCGGGTGCCGAAGCTCTTAACGCTTCGTAGCACGTCATGCGCTGCGCTCACGCACGCATCACGTTCACCGAAAACACTGAACGTTCACTATTCCAAATCACTCTCACTGGTATCATTCATAGCACAGAACCAATATATTTTCTAGCCGATACGCGTAGGGACCTCGTGACCCAATTGTCCGCGTGAGAGTGGAGCGCGGCCGGCAGACGACTGTCCCCCGCGAGAGCGATCAACTGACTGACTGATGGATGGAGGGACGGGAGAGACAGGGCGGCAGGCGGGGGTACGGTCGCCGGTACTGGCGGTGCAGGCGGTACTCGGTAGCTAGTGCTCACTGCCTAGAGCTGTGAACTGTCGCGGTCGAATAGTCAACCGAAATCCGGAAGCTCGCCCGCTTTACATTAAATATAGTAACGCTCGCGACGTTCATTAAAAAAGACAGTAGAGATATGAATATTTAGAAAGTAAATATTCATTAATTTTATTCTGAATTGTAAGTATATTGATGACTTCCAAGTTCCTTAATGAGAAAAAGTTTAAAAACGTTAATAAGCTTGAACTTTTGATACTTTAGGCTATGTTGGCTCTACAGTACACGTAGAGTATTATTGAATATTTTTTGTACTCATTCGTTTATTGCGCGTATGTTTTATGTTATAAATAAAGTGTGGTCGATAATATTTTATTTACGACTTCCACATTTTCCTTTTCATTAAGTATACCTAGTAAAAGTAGCATTGAGGTAAATTACAGCCTTTTCGCTTAATAAAAATAATAATAAAAAAATATTGTAATTAAAAACAAAGACTAAATAATTTTCGTTTTTCGAATTGAACTTACGTCGCAAGTCGCGCGGTACAACTTACAACCACCATAACGTACGTCGACAATACGACTCTACATTTAGCAAAAGCCGAATCGACGTCAGGCTAAAATACTTAAAGTGAAGTACCTGCATAGAGACGGGCCCCTCATCCTTGAACGTGGAGATTGGAGTATGATTCGACGCGGTGCCAATAGAAACCGGCTGTAGTACGACCGGAACGTATTGCTGATTCGTAACAGTTATACTCACTGTAATATACGCCATACTTTTTGGTACGCTAGTCTCGAGTGTTTATTACGTTAAAATTACTCGGAAAAACTTTATGAAATCCCCACAACGAAACGAAACAAATAAAGCTCTCGAAGCCAAAACTTTATGAAACCTGAGGTAAAGAAACCTCTCAAGTACCTTGCAACGTTTTAAGCTTCACAGCAATTAGCTATTTCTCTCTCTCATTCTGACTGAGATTTAAAAACATATTTTTAATTGTTATGTTTTGTACTTCTTAAATTAAGTAAGCGTATTAAAACTAGCTTCAACTTTAGCAGACCGACTGTCAATTAGCAAAATTTATCATTTAGATAGGTAGGTATGTACAATTTATATTCAGATGGAACAGTTTGATGTCTTCATCAACGACGTTCAGAAAACATTTTTTTGTAAAATTTACCTTGAATAAAAATATTTGATTTGATTTCAAAACATTTTCATGTGTCAAGAAACTTAGTTTAGGCTATAATTAAGTATATAGTATTTTATACAAAAAATACTAAAATTTGAGATAAATTGATAGTAGGGCAAAGAAAGTAGTAAACAAGTAAATTGAAGATAGAGGAAGGCGCACGCGCATGGTCCGCTACGTAGCAGCCTCACAGGTCAATGACTTATAGTCGGCGATTATAAAAAAGATAATTGTAAGTACCTACTAGGGTAACTCGTGATTGCCGACTTTCTCCTTCCTTATTTGTTAAATTGTAATATAATCTAAACCTTAATTTACCCAGCATTTGTATACTTTCTAACTTTATATACCGAACTTGTGGTATTAGCTAGGAACGATACGATACGAAAATCCGATACCAAATCATAAACTTATTTTATCTTACTGCAAACTTGCTAAAGATTTAAGGTTATGTTTACAAGTGTATATTACTAATTGATCTAAAAATGTAACATCCACATACTTAGGGCAGGTAGACACTGACTTGGTTTATTTACCTTTGCGCAAGGAAACACATTTACAAAACAAACTTAAGTCTAAATCTTCGGGTAATTTTTTCGTCAAACAACTAGAGAAGTGGAGAACAATAAAGGCTTTATAATTTTGAATAGGAATATACCTGTGTAAAGCGATACCGTCGTGTAGGTATCTGTACATAATAATACATGGATATAAGAACTACTAAATACCATATTAAATATATAGAGATTAGAGACTTCTAAAACTATAGATTCTAAGGTTAGAGTTGTAGATGTCCAGACTCCAGAGTATAGAGATGATGATAAATTAGAGAGGATATTTAAAAAAAAATTGAAGAATATAAATATTTTTACTATAAACCTATACCGTAAATGCTAAGTATTGTGCATTTCAATCACAAGTTTTAAGAAAGTTTCTTAAGTTTACGAACAGGTATGTTGAGTTAGTAGAGCATAAAAAGATACGTTAAAACTCAAGTACACAATTTTTTACCCAAAATTCGTAGCCTAAAGGTTAACTGGCATTCCTTACACTAAAAATACTTTACGAAAATAAAAACTCCAGCAAAGCATTGGCTCTACGTTCTACTAGGTGTGGCCCTTGAGCAAGATAACCCTTGTACGGTATTGTTATAAATTCTACTTCCATAACAAAAGATAAACGTACATTATGTATATTCCGTAAAAAGATGGGCAGGTGATACATTCTTAATTTATATAAAACTACTTTACATTTTGTTATTTTGTAACTTTTATTTTATACGGAACTAAATAATAAGTTTTTATCTTTATAGTTTATGTTTTATAGTGTTCACTTTCTTAAGTATTTAAAGGTAAAAGTTCAGGGGCTTTTTATTGTTACTTGGTAGAGCTTTGGATTAGCATAAATTATTCTCACTAATATTATAAATGCAAAGAATATACACTCCATTCCGTTTTAATGTGATGCAAATGTAAATAAGGATAAGTATATGGTGATAATGTTACTCGTCAGGTCGATTTTTTTATGATTACATACAGATCTTATTGAATCGGAACAGAGCATAGTATAACCTTTACACGCGGAAACGCCTGAACGCATTTGGATCAAATTTGGCACGAGGATTCCCATGTGCGTTCCATAGAAAAGTCTGGTGACAACTAGACCCTAAATCCTGATAGATTCCGCCAGAAGTATTTATTATTAGTATTAGCTGTAAGTTTTAGCGCGGTTAAAATACTCGGGGACTGAGCGAGCCCAAAGTTACCCATTATGCTAAATTATTTAAAAAAAAACGCTTCACTAGGATAGATTTCCCCGAGCGAAGTAGCGAGCAACATCTATTATTTAAATATATCAGTTTAATAGAACGAACGTGAAATAGAGTCAACGCCAATGATGCTACGCCCGGCTTCGAATTAGAATTTTACGATCTCTTCGTGTTAGGTTTATTGTCTACGATTTATCTGCGACCGAGATGAGCTCGTATTCCAAAAATGACTTACAACAAACACAGTTTTATGGCGCCTCGTAAAAAACTGGTAGAATATCGAATATCTTTTTCAATTATATCCATTACACAAAGCTCTTTGTAAAGTGAACTGTCCTATCAAATGTTATAGACTTCTTGTATCTTATTTGAGAGTACACTTATCAAAAACAATATCTGCTATAGATTGCAAAAATACTATAGTATTTAACTAGTCAAAAAGAATATCGAAACTTACGAAATGTTCCGAACGAAAGGCTCTACATTCTACGAAAAAATTCGACATGGGTGGCATTTGAGGCTCCAGAAATGACGCAGCCGCCGACTAGGCGCTTATAGGTGATCGATAAAAGTCGGTACTCAATTTCGTATAAAACGCGCTATTGTAATTGGATCCTCTGCAGTGCCCAGTCATCAGTCCCCAAGCCTTCCCCGAAGGATCGCTCTATTTATTACAGTTTTTTTTCTACGGAAGCGTGCCTAATGAATTAGGCATAAATTCCTAACTGTTTATGAGAATATATTATGACCTATTAACATTTTTGGAATACAAGTTTTGATTTAGTTTGATATGGTAAAATAATTATTATTATACAATATAATAAGTAATTTTAAGTAGAAGCTAGATTTGGCTCTACATTGTTAAAATTACTAACGTAAAGCTCGAATATGTGCGTGTGATAGCAATATATGTTGAATTTTTATGTATAATGTTTAAAATAGTACTTAAATAGTACTTTAGACTATCTACAATTACTTTTATAGATGTTAAGGAATACGATTTAATGACTCATTTAAGTTTAAAAGCTGTTCAGTGATTCAGTTATAATATGACTGTAAAATATTTCGTTTTGTGTACGATGTACAATCTTTGAACTTAAGACGTTAATATTTTGCAATTGAAATCATAACAATGTTTAAAACGCCGTAAAGTATTTGCTCTACCAATGTAGAGTCCAAATTGTAACGGAACGGATCGCCCAAGATGTGCGTCCGAGTGCGCTAGAACAAGCTCATAATATTCGAGTTGACTTCACTTGATTCCGTTGCTTGTTTATTTTCATAATAAACAAATTACACATTCACGTAACAAATGCGTAAGTAGTAAGCAATATTAGACTTTTTCAATGTAAATATGTCCGCGAGTGGGCATTGCCCACGCCATAGAAGTGGGGCGACCGCAGCTGGCATGGAGCCAGCTAACTGAATAGCAGAAATAAAACACCACTATCAACATTCCAGGTCATTTTGTGTGATTATCGCATTGTTTTGAACTTTTCAGCTCTATCAAATTGGTCCGACGGAGCCCAATTTTACATGACATAATAGGGTAGAGTTGCTTCCAATGTTTTACACTTTGTTACTATACTGCTGTGATATTATATGATACTGCACTATGTCTGATGTGAAGAGACTATTATAAAATCGGAATGTGAGATTCTGATTTTGTCAGCTAACTGAATATCAAAAATAAAACACCACTATTAATATTTTAGGACCTTTAGTGCAATTATCGGCTATCGCATTGTTTTAAACTTTTCAGCTCTATCAACTTGGTCTGATCGATCACAATTTTACATACATAATAAAATTGCTTCCAATGTTTAACACTTTATTGCTAATAGTAGTGTCAGCTGTAAAGAAAGGATTACCAAATCAGAATCTCAGTACTTTATAAAAATTGTTTTATAACCACAATTTTTATCTAATATGTAGGTACTATAATAACCAGACTACGTAAACTATAGATAGGGCTTATGTTACGGGCTTTTATTACAACTAGCGTTGACATTTATTTTTTAAACATTTTGAATTTGGAAAACTTAATCTTGTTCTATCATCAATAGTTTTCGAAGCGCATGCGATAAAAAATATTTTATAGGGTTTTTTTGCACCTTGGGTAACATTGCAGTTTTAGTAGGGTAAAGTAAAATATAAGGATCCCTAATCCTTATATTTTTCTTGCAATTATTAAATACAAACATTTCCTCTTTATAATATTATCAGTTTCAGTTTTAGTATTTATCTATTGACACCTCTGTCAGGATCTGAAATCGAATCAATAGTATAGGCGCAAAGGTGGAACAAACATACATAGACTGCCAAAATATATTTCCTTTCCTTTCCTTCTGGCTTTACCATAGTATAGTAAAAATCGTAAACAGTAAGAAATGCCTGTACAGTCTACAGAATACACGTTATTATAGACAACATAAAAAGCGCGTTTCTCCTTCGCTTTACTTGAAAGTTGAATCGCTTAAAGGCTCTGTAATTATCATTTAATCTACGTTAAGCGCGATATCGACCGTCGGTACATCAAAGCCGTAATAATATACGATTACCTTACCTCCTCTGTCCCTCTCACCGCAGCGCGGCCGCTTTTTTTCATCAGAACGAGTTTCTTTCAATGCCGAACTCAGTCAAAAAGTAATTCCGTTGTAATAGCACCGGGGCGTTATTACTATTATATTACGAAACGGATTTAATTATAAGCTCGTGAAAATTTTATGGTAGAGTATTAAAGCTCTCATTACCCTAGTGATGTAGAGTAGGGGAGGGTTATTGTTTTATTGTTACAAGAGATTATTCAATTAGTATTAAGTGTAGGGCACTATAGTGGGAATAGTAAGCAAAAATATCTCAAATATTTTGAGATATTTTGGCCATTTTTGTATTACGAACGGTCAACTTAGAAGGTGCACGCCATTTATTTTCTACCGTATTACTTATTACCATACTGTAGCCTCCTTTCTCATAGCATTTATTATAATTTTCATGTTATGTATAAAAATAATTTAAAAGATTTAGATAATAGCCCGAACATATATAGCTATAAATACTATACGTACCTATATAATAATATAATATCGGTATTCATGAAATTATGGATTCAGATTCATGGTAGTATTTTCTTCTTTTCTAATTATAATATTATTATCCAATAGTTATTTTGTTCGTACGTTAATAAACAAATGGAGATCATTCTGTAATAAATTTTAAATTGTTTTTCGCTGCTTAATGCTTTTATAATGACAGACTCGATATAATTTACCGTCGAAAGCATAGTAATAATTTATTTCCGCACGGATAATTTATAAAACGGCAACGAACCGACTGTAAAGCATTTTCTCATGGGGATGAAGTGTGTCGGCGGACATCAAAGCGATTTGAATTATATCAATAGCGTCACTACTCGCTACTGTATTTTTTTGCTCGATAGTTTATAACGCTAGTGACAACTACACAACAGTCGCTGCGATTTGTACGTCACAAAAAAGATCAAACGCGCCGACGACAATGTAGAGATAGAGAATAGAGGCCGTTGCCTAATATACCGTGAACATTGTCTATGTCTCGTCTCGAGTCTCGACGTAAGCTCTTGGCCATGAGTGCTGCATGATCAAACGATAAACACGTTAGGCAACTAGTTTTGGCCCGCGACTTCTTTTAAGTGAAAAATCAGTTTGGTCCACGGAAATAGTATGTGTAGATTTATAGAAAGCTATTTTTAGGCGCGCTCGTTAAAAAATGCATCAAGAAAGGCCCATTATTCTAAGTCCAAATAATAATTAGCTGAAAGTTTTGCTCAAATCCCTTCTGGCCGTTTCTGGCCTCATTTAATACTTGCTCGTGCATTACAGAACTAATATAAGCCAAGAAGTAATATAGGATAGCCACTGTGGTGAATAAAATCACAAAATGTTTTTGCACCTGGTGTAACGTAGTAATAATGATGATGATCAAGTTTCTTTTTTTCCCAATGATAACACACGCTGTAACATCTCGATATTGCAATATCATAAACCGCATTATCTTCAAATGTTCTTTAGAACATAAAAGGATTTGATTTATAAGTTACTTTGTATGTGTTCGGCCGCGCCGGTACTTATATTATTGAAAACGTGCACCGGCCAGGAGTCGATAGCATCAGCCTGGCCGCTAGCGTGCAACGCGCCATCAAATTAATTACCTCTATATTTTATCTCTTTGTCGGCTACCGCTTGTAGCAGCTGCCAACATTGCTTACCGCTTCTTCCATTTCAGTATCGCGATATTAAAGATTTAATGAAATCGTAAAGTGCGTCCTTTCCCGTTACAATCATTATGTTCCAGAACATAATCATTATGTTCCAGAACATAATGATTGTAAAGGGTTACTAATTATTAAATTCGCTTTATACTTACTAGTTACAGTACTTACTACTCTATAATGGGTGTAAAAAGAACAGTCACGATAACTCTGAGATACGATTATATTACCTTTCTTCATTTTGGAAATAAAATTAGGAAATAAAAACTAAAAATTTAATTTTTAATTTTTTACTATTTCTTATTATTTTGTTGCAGGAAAAATTAAAAAGCAAAAAAAAATTTTTGTAGTTAAATTATTGTAAAAAAAATACAGTTTTAGACTAAGAAAAAGGTAGTATAATTATATCCTAAAATTATTGTGACTGTTCTTTTTACAACCTGTATATAACTTTAGTAATTAACGTGTGGTAACTTCGCTCGGAGAATCTTATATATAAAAACGAATTTCTGTTCGTTAGTCTCGCTAAAACTCGAGAACGGCTGAACCGATTATTAACCGGCTATTTTTGGTCTTGAAATATTCGTAAAGTCCAGGGAATGTTTAAACGGTTTTTTATGCTCAACGAAGTGGGCACGGCTCAGCTAGTACTGTATAAATCATTTCATAACAGATGTAAAGGCCTACTTTTAGCACTCTATATTTTACTAGCCTACAGCCTACTAGTTATTTTTTGAAAGATATGAAAGTTTACATAGTACATACTAAAATCAATACATACCTATATTCCAAAAATATGCGAATTTTTTAAAGTAGTGTTTGTTTATATCTCGGAAGTCTGCTCATTTATATGGTAGTATGTTATTAATTATGTAGCTTTTTATACACACACACGTAAACAATATTTCGATGATATCGTAACTTTAACATGCATCTATAATAAAATAGACCTAAGTATAGTTTTAACTATTTTCTATTTTAATCAAGTATTCATATTATGTACGCAAATACCCAATTAGCGCAGATATTTATCAATTTAGCTGTCCAATAAAAATATTGCTGGTTAAAAAAAAGAAATAAAACATCTCAGCTTTAATTTTGTCATTAATAATCCGGAATAGCTCTGACATTGACCGACTAAAATAATTGATAAATGTTGCCTCAAGGCTTTTAAGTTTTAATATATTCGTATTGAACATTATTTGTATGTTAATGTGTAAAAAAGCTGGCGATCAAATTGACTATTTCGGGGCGTGCCCTGCGGAGGCGGCGGCCGTCAAAGGCCTGTGATCAAAGGCGCCGCCGCCGAGCGGCATCGTCTTTGATCCCACTGCACGAAGTGCAAATTATGTTGTAAAGACAGTGAGTGGAGCACCGCCAAGCGATGTACAGTGTACTGTTAATTAATTCAATCTCAAAAGATACATGTGGTCCCATAGACGATGCTGTTCTCTATTATTTTCAATTCTACACAGCTACCTTTTTAACTTAGTATACAAGGTGTAAAATAAATGAGTAATAATACTGTAGGGTGTGTAATGTGTATGTGCCTCGTATGTAGAGTATACTGTGAAAGTAGCTGATAGACTTGCTTTTTTCTTTCATGTTTGTATGAGAAATGCCACAACATCATAAATTTTCCTTTACAATCATTTAAAAAGTACCTCTTTCAGCGCTGGTACTTTCACAGTGAACTCTATACTCGCGACCCAAACACACCTTAAAGTATTATCATTCTTTAAGGTGTGTATTCACTCATTAATATTATAGCCTGTTTATTATGTAGAATCAGGATACATAATATGTAGAGTGCATGCATGCACCATGCATAAACAAACTGAGAAATTCAATTTATTTAACTATGAGATATCGGATTACTAAGGCTTCTATTTTCATGTTCTATGCACTTATTTTGCTATTGGCCCTCTTTTACTTACCTACTCGTATGCTTAGCCTAACCTAACCTACATAACTTAGCAGTAGACACGACAAATACAATGTTAAAACTAATAAAAATTATTGTTGATGTTTTTGATACGATGTTAAAGTAATACACAAAATATTAGCCTATAAAAATTTTAACGTGCGATTTCGCACCATCATTTTCTGGCTAATTTCTACAATGTTAAAAATACATCCGTTATGCCTAAAAGTCTATGCCATTTCGTTTATGGTCTTACTCAGAAATTGTATAAGGTTAAATTAGGTTTAAATCGATATTTTAGTATCATTCCAATTTCCAATACGTCACAATGTTTATTTTGTTTTCAAAAGTAATCCTTCATGACTGAACTTTGATGCTAGAAAACCCATAATCGGTAAAATGCTGCCGATAACGTAGGAAACATGCAGTTTACTTAGTTTAGCTGAGAAATGGTTAAGTTACATAGCCATTTTAATGACCGTTAATGAACGTTTCCGAAAGTTACTTTGATAGTTGTGTAAGCCTACAAAGTACAAACATAATATTATATTATTATCTAGAGATAGAGATGATCTACCCGTTGATAGTTGATATTAGAAATAAG
Source organism: Celastrina argiolus (assembly GCA_905187575.2). Classification (NCBI taxonomy): domain Eukaryota; kingdom Metazoa; phylum Arthropoda; class Insecta; order Lepidoptera; family Lycaenidae; genus Celastrina; species Celastrina argiolus. Next base: position 9,171,218 of record LR994585.1, read on the forward strand.
GACAAGAACATCTGACAGCTCTAAAAAGTATCGTAATCGGATGTCCAGTCTTACTAGACTGGACATCCGATTACTACACCATCCGGCTACTGCACTGTCATGCGTTTCATACAATTATCATTCGATGACATTAAACGGAGCTGCCAAATGTTCTTCCTTGGCATACTGATAGAGGCTAGAGATTTAACTTCATTAAAGTTCCAAAAATACTTTTAGTATTCAAATTGTCAAAATACTCCCGAAACATCATGAGTCATAGTGCCATATTTGTGATATAAGTATTTTGTGTCCAATTCACGAGTACATAAGGTCGTTAGTAAACAACAACCGGTCCAAAGAAGGTAGGTCTTTGATTTTGCGCGTATGCCGACGCCGTATCATCGCCTCGGGGCCGACGATTGAACAAATTGACCGTGTTGCCGTAGATATTGTTGTTTGACATAATAGGGAGTACAGCTTGTTCATAAAAAATGGCCCATAAAAGACTCTACATAATGGAGTTAGGTTTGTGTCTTTCAAACTCTACATTTTGTAGAAGTTTTTTTTCTTCATTTCTCTTTTTTGGAATACTACTCCGAATTGGTTGTGAATTTTGATATTGTGCTATTTTCCAAACGCTATGTTTGTAGTATTTTTTAATACGATATGCTTGGTAGACCAATTGCATAAAATGACATTAGATTGCCTGTGCCACTTCGTATTACACAATATTCGTTTATTTTCCGATCTCTACAAGTTTAGTAGTGCAATAGGACACATGATTGTGCTAATTGCTAAGTGCTAAAGTATGTGACGGCACAGAATAGGTTGTAAGCATGTGATGGGTTTTATCATCTGACTGCGGATCTCTTCCGCACGTGCAAAGTATTGCCCGCGAAGAAAAACGTGTATGCAATTATAGGATTTCCGCAACTCGTGCTCGAATCAACTTTACCAGATCTTTGGCAATCCGCTTAACAGAAAGGTCGAATTGATTGTGTATATCCCGAATTCAATTCAGCTTCAAGCTTGGCAGAACTAATGTGTAATTGGCAATGGTTTTGAACAAGCAGTCCTAAAATCCATGTATTCCCCAAACTCTACAATCTTGGTATAGAATAGAATAAAGATACTATACAATTTCAATTGATATTATATTATAATCTAAATCTCAACTCTACTCAGCTTGGCAGTGCTAATGTATAATCGCAAAAGGCATCGAACAAGCAGTGCTAGTCGAAAATCCCCGTATTCACCAAACTCTACAATCAACCATGATTGTACCATAGAGATACTATACAATTTCAATTGATATTATATTATACTTTACTCAGCTTGGCAGTGCTAATGCATAATTGCTAAAGGCATCGAACAAGCTGTGCTACTCGAAAATCCCCGTATTCACCAAACTCTACAATCATGGTTGAGATACTATACAATTTATATAGCGTTCGGTCATGGAATCGTGCGGGGCACGGCGCGATTGAGGATCGAGAATCGAGAGCCGCGTGCGTCGACCCTCGGCCGGCTTTGATCGCGCCGCGCACGTCGGCGGCGACGCCAAAGGTCCGCTCTCCGGTTACTACACACCTGCCGCTCTACCGAAATGTAGTGTTAACATGAATTTTTACTTAAATTTGATTCTGGTTTTGGATTGCAGTAAATGGTCTGTTGTTTCTGCCTAGCCATGTGAAACCGGAGTGCACGATTAAAAGCAAACGTTTACTTGCTATTTAAAGTCATTTAACTTAACAATCTTGGTTTGTTAACATAGGAAATAGAATCTAGTTACAAAATGCTAAATGATTATTATCTCGAATTTATCAAAGACTGTGCTCAACATTTTTAAAATAATATTTTATAACTATACTGAAATATGAATACGTAACACGTACATGTAACCATCGAATATCTGAATTCTAACAAACATGTTATTATTAAACGATGTACAGGATATTGCTCAACAACAAAAACGAAAAGGGAAAATGCAGCTCGTTTGATATAATCAACGCATAAGCAATTATATCAAAGAATGTAGAGAAAATAAACACAGGCCGAGCGACAAGAGATCAGATACACTACTACTCGGAAGCGCTATTTCCGACTTTCTCAGAACACTCTGCGCGCATTCAACGGGGACAGATAAAATATCAACGCTGCTTCGACTCTATGTATATTATTTGTTTAGATATACAAGGTGTAAAATTAATGAGTGATACTACTCTAGGGTGTGTATATGCCTCCTATGTATACTGTGAAAGTACCAGCACTGAAATAATTACTTTTGACTTTCATGTTTCTATGAGAAATGCCACAACGTTATGAATTTGCCAATACAAGATGTAAAAAAGTACCTCTTTCAGCGTTGGTACTTTCATGGTAAACTCAACACACTCTAAAGTATTATTACTCATTAATATTACAGCCTGTAGATGTGTAAGTAGCAAGCCCTTTTAGTGTGTTTTTTCTAGTAGTCAATGTAGAGACTGTTTAACATAATATTCATAATATATTGTTAAGCTATATATGTGTAGGAACTTAGGTATCCCTCATAGTACCTACTAACCTAACCTACACACTATTTTTTATTATTAATTAGTAGAGACCCTCGATTTTCCAGACGCAGAATATGATTTCGACAGTGTAACATGTTTTAAATAGCTATTAACTATAAACAAAATTTTAAATTGTATGTGATCCCTAAATGGCCACGATGAGCGAATTAAAATATTGGTAATAACACTCTTGATCATGTCAGCTTTCGAAAAATAAAATAGATCAAAATTCGTACATTCGTTTGGGTTCTACGATGCCACAGACAGTCGAAAACACATACACACTCTCTCTTTTTGTTGGGGATAATTAAACAAGTTGAATTGGATCACGCTACTTTCTTTTGTTTTAGGCTATTCTAATTCATTTGATGATATAAACATATTATTATCATAGCTTTGGTGTCTTAAAAATAAATGGATATTGTCGAAGCATCTAAGTGCAATAGTTTCCTTCTGTCTGTTAAAACTATTAGTTACACAAACACACACAAGTCACATACGGGTCGAATGTACTGTAATTACTTTACAGATACGAGAGGGAACACAACAGCTGGGGTGGAATGACTTCTAATGTAATTTGGGAAAAAGGGCCAAAAGTGAATAAAAGAAATGCTCTTTTTGGGTAATTGTTATCCAATATAACATAATGATTGTGTTATGTTATATTTTGCAGACTATACTTATATTAATGTGTGATAATACTTTAGAGTTAGGGTGTGTATGGCTCCCGTATATAGAGTTTACTGTGAAATTACCAGCGCTGAAAGAGGTATTTTTTTTAATTATGGCATGGGAAAATTATTGATGTTGAGGCATTTCTCATACAAACATGAAAGTCAATACATGGAATCAGTACAGACTATATTTATAGATTCGTAGTATAGATTCGTTATTTAGACGGAGAAGGCATTCCTTTCCATTATATTTTAACAGAATCGAACAGGGCTTAGGCAAATGCTGTGTAGGACGTCCTACGGTGCGATGGACCGACGATTTGCAAAAAGTGCCGGGCAGCTGCAGCGGATGAGATCCGACCAAGATCGGGATAGTTGGCGTACATTCAGTAGTGAACCGCGACAGGCTGATAATGATGATGAAACGAACAAGCCAGAATACCTTAGAGACAAAATTTAAATGAGCTCCGTTTCGACTAACTAACGCAATCGACGTCGTAAAGATTGTAACACAAATGTATTGAAATGCGAACAAGCGGGTACCGAATAGGGTTAGTCCACGTTAACGAGGTTCGAAGCCGGTATTCCATATGTAAATTACAGGTTTGAATTTGTACCGCTCTACCGCTCGCCTCTACACCGCGGGGTCCGACTGAGGCCACTTACTAGGAATAATGTAAAAGGTAAGGCCATTAAGGCCCCGAATACACACAATAACTATTTCGCAAAAAATCGTTTCGCTGAAATGGTTTCGGCTAACAAGGTAGCCGGGTATACATTTCACGTGGGTGTGTCTGTCTGTAAATGTTTAGTTGTATACGTACAGAGTTACAGACTCGTTCTCGTGCGTCCAGCGGCGCATAAATGTGGAAATAGTTATTCGAATTCGCAGTGAGATTTTTGGATAAAATATGTCTCTCTCATAATAAAATTATATTACTCGTACTTCCTAGCTCTACCATTACACTTTTCTTCTCCTCGTAGTTCCGGGGTAGGTTATAATGAGTCCTTCATAATGATCACCGGTTCGGGTAGTTCTAAAAGTTTTTCTATTTGCATATAAAAGATTTTTCAATTTCATATCATACCTACGGTACCGGTTGTTTTAAACCAGTAATAGAGTTATTAAAACAACATCTACAAGCATTTTATTTAAATGCAAACAAAGCAAGGAACGAGGCTGGAATTGAATGTCTGTTATTTCCATTTTACGGTTGGGGGGACTGTAATGAAAGCCTGCGTTCGACGTTGAAAATCAAAATTGAATCACTTAGCGGAACCGTTCCATTTTGCCGCACTCTCGTATTTATCGGTTCTGCTCGCTAAATTTAATTATGCGAAGTCTGCGCAAAAACACTTATATTTCTACACCTGCAAAGGTTACAAAGCAGGAATCCGTTTTGATTTGGTACGAAAATTAATTGGTACTTCATATAAAAGCTGATGTATTAGAAAAATAGGGCGAGTTTTTATAAAGGTTTAATCTTGTTCAGTGGAGCATGCAGTGAAATATTTTAACTCAAAAGTAACATAAAAAGAGTGGACTCTCCTTGATTCCCTCATAACTCTCGAGATTTCGAGGGGATGTGGTCGTAAAACAGCGGGTTGCAATATGTTTTCAATGTTTTCTACAACCACTAAACCACAAACTTGGTTAAAGGCTTAAATGTATGGATATATACCCAAACACGATGTATATTCCAAAGAAAAAAGACCCCGGCAAAGAAAATAACAAGATGTCTGTATGCGGACGCGTGATGAAATAAGTTAATTAAAAATTAAATTTGATTCGTTCAAGTGTTTCGTGGATGTTATAAATCAATTCATAATCGAGCACTTGAAATAATAATTTACAAGAGAATATGGTTAGTGTTATCTTAATGGAGGATAAAATCCTGTGCGCGCATTCTTTATAAAGCTCTATGTAGAGCAAGCCAATAAATTTAATTTATGACCTATTATTCATTACCTCAAGATTATTTGTACAGAATATTGAGAAAGATTTAAGCTCTCCTGTTTCGATTGCTATGATGCTACTAAGCTACCCATTATCCATATTGCTCTTGAATAACTTGCATAAAAATATTTAGGTTAGTAGTTACTAGTAAGTACAAATGATTCTTAAATAGAATACGTAGCCCAAAAAGTAGCAAATAGAAATACTAAATAGTACTGGGTGGGTCAATTTACTATGTTATTTTATATTTTTCCTACTAACGTACTGAAAAGTGGTAGAGCAAATAGATTTCCAATGAGAACATCTTACCAATTAAGGGCGTGTTTCACCAAGCAATGTTAAAGTTAATCCTTCGTTAAATATCATTTTGTTCCTCTCGTAATTCCTATCAATTAATGAGAAGGCATGATATTTTAACAAGCCGTTATCACTAACATGCGTTCGTGAAATCGGGACTAAACATCTGGTAAGTTTCGGGTTATTTCGTGTTCCAAACATTACAATACTTACATCCGGAATAAGAATACACTTTAACACGATTAGCTATTCAATATTGCCGTCTTTGACATTAGAAATATGACACAAAAAGATAAAGATACTGAATAATTGCGTCTTGGTTTGTTTATAAACCTATAGTTTATAATTCTCCTTTGTACTAAGGGACTAACTCTGATTTAATTATAAAACTAAAAAAAGGCTTGAGCTAGGTTCCTATGTTATGATTTTATCGTATAATGCAGTCAAATTTGTTTCCTAGATACTTAAACACAGCGAAAAGTCTGCTATTTTTTTTTTGATTTTTGAACGGTCATATTATTAATATATTAAAAAAAGGAAAAAATAGAGACGTACGAATATTATACATAGATATTCAGGAAAAAACATGTTACTCTAGCGGCATTATCCAGGGAGGAAATAGGGGTCGTGCAGACCCCTATTTTTGTATGGAGAAAACAGGCGTGATGTTTCCTCTTAGTTGTCTTCCAAGTCACGCATTCCGAGGAGCGCTAAAATATTTGTAGTTTACTTGGAAAGTATCGAGTTGGTTCTGTGTTTGTAGTGCGTTGTTTACCGAAGACCGTGGCCGCCAACCCCCGGTGTTACACGGAGCCGGATCTCTTTATTTATTTTGTTTTCTTTCTCATGTCAAGAGCGCCGCCACGCTATCGCTTTTTATCTATCAACTTGTGTAAATAAGTCTGGAATTATTGCCGTAATATAAATAAAGCAAGAAATATTATCGTGCGAGTGTAAACGCAGAGAGAATTATCATCGAGATGTAAATAAAAGGAGGATTAAGCACCGTCTACGTTTCCGTGAGGTAAATAATGAGAGCTTTTTGAAGTTCCTCAAGGCAATGGCAAAAACGCAAGCAATTATCCCACTGTCTATTCGGGCGTAAGTCGCGACTCATAATTTGTTCGACGTATGACCTCTTCATACGTTTTAAAACCCCATATTTAAAACTAGCTGTGCCCGCGACTTCGTTCGCGTGGTGTTTGTTTGACTTAAACCGTTTATGCAGCGCATGCAACGAAAGTCCCCAAATGTATTTACATTTCTTTGTTTGTTTAAACGCGCCAATGTCCCGTATATGACGCCCAACGCCGCGACGACCGACGCCGCAACGCCCAACGTCGTGGAGCCGACGCCCGACGCTGTGACGCCCGACGCCGCGGTGCCCGCCGCCGCGACGCCCGACGCCGCGACGCCCCACGCCGCAACGCCCGACGTCGCGACGCCCAACGTCGTGACGCCAACGCCTGACGCCGCGACGCCCAACGTCGCGACGCCGACGCCCAACGTCACGACGCCGACGCCCAACGCCACGACGCCCAACGCCGCGACGCCCGACGCCACGACGCCCGACGCCGCGACGCCTGACGCCACGACGCCCAACGCCGCGACGCCCGACGCCGTGACGCCTGACGCCGCGACGCCCAACGTCGCGACGCCGACGCCCAACGTCACGACGCCGACGCCCAACGCCACGACGCCCAACGCCGCGACGCCCGACGCCACGACGCCCGACGCCGCGACGCCTGACGCCACGACGCCCAACGCCGCGACGCCCGACGCCGTGACGCCCGACGCCGCGACGCCCAACGTCACGACGCCCGACGCCACGACGCCCAACGTCGTGACGCCCGACTCCGCGACACCCGACGCCGCGACGCCGACGCCCGACGCCGCGACGCCCGACGCCGGACGCCACGACGCCCGACGCCATAACGCCCAACGTCGTGACGCCGAAGCCCGACGCCGCAACGCCCAACATCGCGAAGCCGACGCCCGACGCCGCGACGCCCAACGTCGCGACGCCGACGCCCAACATCGCGACGCCCGACGCCGAACGCCGCGACGCCAACGCCCAACGCCGCGACGCCTAACGTCGCGACGCCCGACGTCGTGACGCCGACGGACGCCGCGACGCCCAACGCCGTGACGCCTAACATCACGACGCCGACGCCCTTCGGCGCGATGCCTAACGTTACGACACCGACGCCCGACGCCGACTTTCAATCCGACGTTGCGAATTTTTCGGCGTCGGCGGTCTACTCTCGGTGCGCAATTCCAACTCGCACTTGTCCGGTTTTTTATTTATTAATTACCATAATATGCTTGCAGTATAAACGATTTCGAAATTTCCAAACGTATATCTTCAAAGACTAAGTAGTAGTGGTATTACATTAATATTTAAAATCGGTTCATAAACGACGAAGATATCCACGAAGAAACATAAAAAAAACATATATTTACGAATTGAGAAACCACCTCCTATTTTGGAAGTCGGTTAAAAATATTAACTATGTTGATTATTTCACGTTACAATCTACCTTTGTGCCAAGTTTCATTTAAGTACGTTGAGTAGTTTGGCTGAAATACCGTCAAATAGGTAGACTCAATTTTTTAAAGATCCCACGGGAACCCTTTCGTTTTTTGGGATAATAATTTCCTATAATGCTCTTCAGGTCATAAGCTACCTGCCTGCCAAATTTCATTTAAATACTTTGAGTAGTTTGGCTGAAATACCGTCAAATAGGTAGCTACAATTTTTTGAAGATCCCACGGGAACCCTTTCGTTTTTCGGGATAATAATTTCCTATAATGCTCTTCAGGTCATAAGCTACCTGCCTGCCAAATTTCATTTAAATACTTTGAGTAGTTTGGCTGAAATACCGTCAAATAGGTAGCTACAATTTTTTGAAGATCCCACGGGAACCCTTTCGTTTTTCGGGATAATAATTTCCTATAATGCTCTTCAGGTCATAAGCTACCTGCCTGCCAAATATCATTTCAGTCCATAGAGCGGTTTTGGCGTGATGCGATGACAAACATTCCCATACGGACAGACAGACAGACAGACAGACAGACAGACAGACAGACAGACAGACAGTCATTTTTTTCAAAAATGTTAATTTTAGGTTCTGTGGCTCTTATAGACCCCCTTTTTTTGATTTTCACTTAAATATTCTTAATGTACAGACATGACCCCTATACAGATTTATTATATGTATAGATAAAGCCTGATAAGATCGCCATACACGTATTATACTTGAAGTATCTCTGAATACTCGCAACTTTTGGCCAGATTTTATCGTATACCTACCTTTTACCTACGTTCTTTGTTTTCCCAGTTTTTACTATTTTTAACTACTTACGCTGCTATTTCTGTTATAATCTTATGTACCTACGCATCCTTATTTACTGTTCTTTTTTATCATTGCTAACAGAAGTTGTATGATGACAATGAAATTATTCTTGTATTTGGTAAAAGTCTCCGATTTAACATTGCTCCTGTTTTTTTTGGTGAATTTATAACTTTTGTACTACATTAGGATTAGGAACAGAAAAATGCTGATGCGTCTCAATATGTGCGCGGAACCCTGTAGTCGTTACAGTCTCACTTGGCCGTTCTTTGCTTTCTAAACAGTTATAAGTGTTTTAACAGAGCGCTCGGAGCTCCCCTAGAGCTTGATGGCAGATAGATCATTCTTACTGAGTTACTGTTACTATGTCTACATACTTATTCAGGCTATAATATTAATGAGTGATAATACTTTAGGATGTGTATGGGTCCGTATATAGAGTTTACTGAGAAAGAACCAGCGCTGAAAAAGTTACTTGTTTAAAAATTATTGGACATGCGAAAATTTATGATGTTTTGCCATTTCTCATACACACATGAAAGTCAAAAGTAAGTCTTTCAGCGCTGGTACTTTCACAGTATACTCTACATAGGAGGCACATACACACCCTAAGTAAAGTAAAAGTATTATCCCTCATTTATTTTTACACCTTGTATATAACCATTATTGTACAGTCAGGAACTTAACAGTTTAATCTTTAAGTATAGGTTTGTTAATAAACCCAGAGTTAGTCTCAACGTCTACTTTATATTGACTTATTAGTTACCCTCTATTGTGGTGCTCATTATAAATATCTAACACTAACTCAAATTTAGCGCAACTGGTTTTATAATGATAAAGATTCGGCTTATAAACAATTTAGTGTTAACACGTGCTAATGCTACATCGAAAAACATGTTTTTGTAAATAATATAATTTGAAAACTTAATTTCAATAAATTTAAAATACAAAAACACCGACAACATAATTTACTTACACATCCATAAACATAAAATTGTAAAAAAGTTTGTTAATTTATCAAACCGCATAAAATTCGGTACTATTTGACGCAAATTTTTACGGTTGCAAAATAATTTACGGTCTGTTATATTTATATTAATAAAATAAATATAATTTAATAGTATTTTATGTATATTAGAAATAATACGGGGTTCTAATCTTTTGCATGTCTATCTAGGTAATATTACAAATGTGAATGCTTTTAAGGAGAAGATAATATGATTATCACTTATTCATGCAAAACTGCTGAATAAATAATTGAAATTCAGAAGTCAGACCACAGGTTTGTTTATCAATTAGACTTAATTGCCCTGACTTACATGTTTAATTTTAAAAAAATAGAAGTTAGGTAGACTAGAATGTTATAAACAAACATGACTCGCAACAACTTCGCTCACTTGCAATGAGCGTTCAGAATGGTTCGTAAACGCATATTTTAGCTAATCGACGATTTGATCAACATTTCAGAAACCGGGAGCCTTAAATTTTATGAGAAGGTAGTCTAGGTGCCCATTAGGTACCTAAGTTAAGCTTGCAGGATGCTGACGCCCTAGATTAATAAATAGGATATCCCTATTGTAGTGTTTGGCTAAATGGTGATCTCTATATCGTGGACAATATAAGTACTATAATTGGTGGGGGGCTGCCCCACTCAATGAGTATTAAGACAGACGTACTAAGGGTAAGACGTACTAGAATTGTTGACGGTAAAAGGAGCCCGCCTTTCGTATAATTTAGTGCACACTACAAATGGCGACGAGGATAAACCTATAATACTAGTAAGTCAGTAATAAGGTCAGTGAAAAAAATAATTAATTTTGTAAATCACGTGCGTATTGAAAAACTAAATTGAAAAGGAAGGATGAGCTCATTGACACCTAAAGTACACTAAAGTATCTTGATTATAAACTAGTTTAACTGGCGTAATTGTATTGCATTTCATAGGAGTTTAAAAGATAAGAAAAAACTTAATTGTTTAGTAAGAATGTTCATTACACCCTAATACGAGTCTATTAAACTGGGCACAAAAAGTGTATCAGGATAAGGGGTTAAAATCATCCGTTCAAATAAGTAATATTCTACGAATATGATGAATTCAACAGTGAGTAATAAAATAACAAAGTTATATGGTTGTCTAAGATGGCGAATTCGTTATTGAAATTAAAGGTTGACGTGTAAAATAAATGACATCTAAAGTTCTAGCTCCTCTAAATGTCGAAAAATTAATAGTTAAAACACGTTTGTATAAACAAAGATGAAGATGGCGGAAGCTGCATAATGCCCGTCTAAGGGTTCATCGGGATTTTCAATATTACACTGTTCTCACAAGTGCAAGCACGATTTTGATACGATATTCCTCATGAAAGGCAATGATAGGCAAGAGCCTATCTCTCGACTCCATCATCACATCAGTTCGACAGTATCATATTGTTCAGAACTACATAAAGTTGCCGTTCTATAACGCAACGATAGTTGGAAGATGGATAAATTAGTTACTTTCCATTACAATATTAGTTATAAACAGACCAACAAATAAAAGGGTTTTTCCAAAAGTGTAATTACATTGCACTAAAATATGTGCGTATAGTGGATCTTGACAATACTCTAATACTAGCTCAGTTCATATTAATAAATGGAAAATTTAAACTTGATCTTTAAATATTTATTATAATTATGGTAATATCGGGTCGATAAGGCATCCAGATTAGAGAACCGACAGTTAGTTATAGTATACGTATGTAGTAAACTATGATGTGTAAAATGGAAATATAAACTTAAATTAATAGTTTAAACTTAAATTAATACAGCGTAGATAGGCAGTGTCTATAAAGTCCACATCAATTGTTGTATTGTGCGGTGCACTTGCAACTGTAATAGTTATACTGTAAAAGGCGCAACAGCTATTACTTTTTAAGCAAAAACATGTAGTCTGTCCTTGGTTTTGTTGTTTATATTATATCTCTTAATACAAAACATAATCTAAGACCAACATGTTAATTATTATTATACACCATGCATAATTGGGATTCCTTTAATTTAAAAAAATAATTAAGGTTTCATTATATGAAGTCACTTGAAATTTCAAGTAATATATGAATAACTCAAGGATATTGTAAGCCCCTTACAAGACTGGCTGGCTGGCTTACTTGGTTTATTGAATTTGTTAATACATAGGTATATAGCAGGTTGTAGTGAATAAACAGAAACCTTTAAAAACCCTTCTCATAAATACTGTCTTTGTATCTTACAAGTGACTGCAAGATGAAATCTATACATATAATAAATCTGTAGAGGAGTCGTGTCTGTACATTGAAGATATTTGAAAAAAAATATGATAGGGGACCTTTATTTACGCAATAGTACCCAAAACTATGATTTTTGAAATTTTTGTCTGTTTGTCTGTTTGTCTGTTTGTCTGTTTGTCTGTGGGTTTGTGCACGCTAATCTTAGAAACGGCTTATCCGATTAAGATGTACTTTTCACTAATATATTGCGGCAAGCTTCACTTAACATTTAGTGTTTGTTTTATGTAAATCGGTTCATAAATAAAAAAGTTATGACAATTTTAAAAGATCATGTCGTTTTTGCTGGACGTTTGTAGGAAGCGCGCGGCGGGCCCGGAAGCCGCGCGCCGCCGCGCCGCGCCGCTTCAAATTGTATTCGCAGCAAACGCACCGGGGCCGCGGGGCCCCGCGGGGGTGACTTTTATTTGTTAGTTTTAGGCTTGCTAGGTAGGGACAATCTAAGATTTTTTTTCTTGAGTTTATTACGAAAGTTATTTGTATAAAATCAGTTAGTACTTTTACTGTAAAGTCCTTTGTGATAAGTAGGTACTGTATACATATTTGTTAGCGTAGGTTAGTAATAAGTAAATAAATAAAAACCGGCCAAATGCGAGTTGGACTTGCGCACCGAGAGCTCCATACAAACCTGATTGACATAGAATTTTGATTTGATTACAGCTTGAATATATTAGAGACCTAAGTATTTGTTATAAGTTTCAATTATACACATTCATGACAAACGGTACTAAGTTTAAAAAAATCAAAATATTTTTACTATCTATATAATGTTACTAAAAACGTATGGTTTTAGACGTTGCTTGGTTTCAAATTTTATGATTTTGAGTTCACGGGAAGTACCCTTTAGGTTTTGATTCCCTTACGAGTGTCGAAAATGACGAAATTTAGCGACATACCTAAGCAACTGCTTTTGGTTGCATTGGCTAAGAGGTCTGATTTTTTCACTGCTTCAAGGAACAGTAGGTATCCTGAGTATTTTATATAATTTTCATCTTGATACCTACACGCGTTTCTGAGTAAAAGGGTCTTGACAGACAGACGGACATGGAAATGATCTTATAATATGTGTTTCGTTTTTTCCTTTTGAGGTACGGAATTTTAAAAACAATTTTAAGATTTTCATAAATATATTGCTCTTTATTTTGTTTTTTCTATTTTATAATATATACATACGTTAAAAAACATCTTGATAGTTACTAAACTGTGTTACAGGGGAAAACTGTTGATACAACTCGATTCCAATCGAGATACCTTTTGAAATTCTAGCCTTTTGCGGCCTGTCCTGGATATGTGTTATCAGATTATTATGGGTTTTTTTGCCAAATATCATAATATTGATAGAGTATTCTCATATACAAATCTATCTTACAAGCGATAGCGCGACATACAGACCATAATAGCGACATCTATACGCCAAATGCCGTACTTTTAATACAATTATAGCAAAGTTGAGTAGGTACCTACATTTATACAATACGTTATCCGAGAGTTAAACTCAGCGTGCATCATTAGCAATGTATAATATTATTATGCATTGTATATTATAATAGTTCTCATTCCGTCCGTTAAAATTCATACTACAGCCTACTATTACTGTACATTTTATAGTCTTCTTTGTCCAAATTATGTATTCGATAACTGCATAATACATAGAATTTTGATTAACATAAGTATTGTGTTTACAGTTAAACTAAAAAAGTTATGTCAATATAAGTTAGATTTATGTTTTTCTTGATATTTTTATTTCTTAGTTTTTATTATGGACCGAATGGTTTTTATGTTAGGTACAACTTAGGTTTGTTTTCTTTCTTTTGGGACTTTAGTAAAATCTATAAAATCAGTACTTTAACAGTGAAGTGATTAATAATCAGTACCTACATGTTTGGTTATTAATAAATAAAAAACCGGGCAAGTGCGAGTCGGACTTACGCACCTAAAGGCTAAAATACCGCAAAATTTTGCGGCGCGCTGGCTTAATATCTTTGTCGCCACACCAGCAGCGTCGGCGTGGAAACGATCATCGTCTGCAGTCGCTGCGGCGCAAAATCCATACAAATCTTAGTACTAGATGTTCGTCGTGTATGTGAGCGTACTATCAAGTAGTCCCATTCGCATTATAGTAATTATACACGGTCGTTTGTCAAGCTGGTAGTAGGAATTGTCAACATAAAGTAGTTTTTTAAATACCTCGACGACAGTTTTAATAACTAAAAATATTTTTAAAACAGATTTATTATAACACTGCCCTAAATTTCTTTTCCACGCGTACGGAGTCGCGGGCACAGCTAGTAGATTTATATGTTAGTTTAATCGCATTAGATATGGGTTCTAAATCAGTAATTAACCGTGACCGAAAACTATAAAAATGTGTTATTCATTTCTGCGAATAAGTACAACCCATATTCAAAATTAGAAAAAAAAAGAAGTTTCAAATACTATGTAGCTTTGGGTGGTACAAACTGTCTGAAGCGAGTTAGTATATTGGATATTATTATAGAACAATGCAAGGAAAATTTATCTAGCTCCAATATTGCAATGCTACGCAGTATTCTAAAAAGCGTCTGCTTCAGAATGAATTATTTAATTATAATATGAATATGAAGTTGTTACATACAATGCAGGAATTAAATCTTTGACAATTACAGCAATGCAAAGCTAAGCCAAGATGTAGGTACAATCTTAATTTTCATATATTTTATTATTAAATAATATTAATGAAGGATAAGGTTTACATTGATATCAGAGTCATTGCTACCGGTGTATAATTAACAAAAAACATGGTAAATGCACAAGTTAAGATGTAAATGAACTATTCTATTTAACTAAGACTTTTCTGTTACTTTGATTGAATCATAACTAAAGTCTCTTGTGCATTTTTAACTGGGTTTTGAGGACTTACAAGACTTATTTGGCGTCTGTGAGAGTACTTTTTTATATATATCAGTACTGGGTTGTATCTTCAAAAGTCGAAACATACAAGAGTCTAAAAATAAACTTTGTTGTGTGCTATTAAATACCACAAGATACTCATTATTACACATATTTCAATATATTAGTTATATTCTAATTAACCTTCTATCTATAATAATGTTATGCTCTAAAGACATAATATTAACATTATAATATGGTGTTGAAATACTATGTCAAATAAGTCAGTATCTACAAATTACCGAGTATGAAAAAACCTAATTAAACAATAATTACTTGACAAAAGGATAGAGCTATAGAATGTAGGTATGTACATTGTACATATTATAAGACAGTGGAATTATGGTAAGTGGATTTTTTAAACTGCCTATTGCTTGTGTATTGCATACATATTATATTCAATTCTACTCGAATATTATATTATATTGATGTGGTTGAATGAGTTTGAAAATTAAGCTTTTATTAGGATTAAAAGTTTAGGCCTTTCCTCGTGCTATATAATCTACTACTATAATCTATATAGTATTCTACGAGTGA
This sequence comes from Celastrina argiolus, assembly GCA_905187575.2. NCBI lineage: Eukaryota > Metazoa > Arthropoda > Insecta > Lepidoptera > Lycaenidae > Celastrina > Celastrina argiolus. The sequence goes on from LR994585.1 coordinate 9,186,800, forward strand.
GAACTACTTTAGAAATATTTTATAATGTAGTGCTTGGAAAGCGGTGACCAATGATGGTTTTAAATATTTTTTTTTGAATTCTCATAAAATGGTCGGCCAATTCGTCTGGAACTTAGAGGTGGTGGGTGAGAACAATGGACTTCCGCGTAAAAAAGAAAAAAAAAGTTGTTTTAAATTGTTTAGAGCAATACGGGCTGATAACCTGACAGTCTGAAAAAGAAGATGATCCATGCATCTGACAGGTGTGAGGAGGGTTGGTTCAGGTTGGTTCAGCGCCTTATCTCCCTCCAGCCGTGTCAGGTGTCCGTTCCACTGGATGCGATGTTGAGGGATGATGGATTACTATTGTGTATTGTACTTGACCTTTTTAAAGATGGCTCCGGCATAGCTGGCCACTGGTTTGAATGACTGTTACCGGAATCGGATGGAAAGCAAAACAAGGCGTCCGTAATATACGTTAGAATCTGGAAGTATCTCATTGGTATGGCAACCTGGGAGAGGGAAATTTGCCATCATAGTTCTTAAAATTGATATTTATATTGTTGTTATATTTTAATTATTATTCAAAATACTCAGTAGCACTGATAAGAACTTTATATTTTACGCTATGGTAATTGAAATGACGTGTCATATTTTATTACATTTTATTACTTTATTATTTATTAGAAATAATAAAGTAATAAAATGTTGTTCTGTGAAGAACATGAATAACGTAGGTAGGTACAAATCTAATCACAACTTTTGAGTACAGATAATGATTACGACCTGCGAGCTAAGCAAGCCTTAATGGCTAAAATCTACCAAGGACCTCGAGCTTCATTCATATCTTCTAGAATCTCTCACCGTCTCATCCCTTCTACTATAAAATACTGGCAGTACGAACCCGGATTAAACTGCGAACCGTGCATTGAATAGGAGCACGGATGATCAAAAGCAGTATGTGCCTTCAGTCTCAAATGAAAATCATACTTTACCTGTTGGTAACCAAGGTGTACAAAGGCAGTATGAGCCTTCAGTCTCAAATGAAAATCATACTTTACCTGTTGGTAACCAAGGTGTACAAAGGCAGTACTTATGAGCCTTCAGTCTCAAATGAAAATCATACTTTACCTGTTGGTAACCAAGGTGTACAAAGGCAGTATGAGCCTTCAGTCTCAAATGAAAATCATACTTTACCTGTTGGTAACTAAGGTGTTGAAAGGCAGTATGTGCCTTCATTCTTAAATGAAAATCATACTTTACCATTGGTAACTAAGGTGTTGAAAGGCAGTATGTGCCTTCATTCTCAAATGAAAATCATACTTTACCAAGTGGTAACTAAGGTGTTGATAGGCAGTATGTGCCTTCATTCTCAAATGAAAATCATACTTTACCAAGTGGTAACTAAAGTGTTGAAAGGCAGTATGTGCCTTCATTCTCAAATGAAAATCATACTTTACCAAGTGGTAACTAAGGTGTTGAAAGGCAGTATGTGCCTTCATTCTCAAATGAAAATCATACTTTACCAAGTGGTAACTAAGGTGTTGAAAGGCAGTATGTGCCTTCATTCTCAAATGAAAATCATACTTTACCAAGTGGTAACTAAGGTGTTGAAAGGCAGTATGTGCCTTCATTCTCAAATGAAAATCATACTTTACCTAGTGGTAACTAAGGTGTTGAAAGGCAGTATGTGCCTTCATTCTCAAATGAAAATCATACTTTACCAAGTGGTAACTAAGGTGTTGAAAGGCAGTATGTGCCTTCATTCTCAAATGAAAATCATATGTTACCGAGTAGTAACCAAGGTGTCAAATGACAGTATGAGCCTTCAGTCTCAAATGAAAACCATAATATGGTACCGAGACGTAACAGAAAGTCATTAAAGGTAGGATGGGGAATTCATCATAAAATATTATTATACAATTAAAACACCAGCAAAGAGAGACAATCTGATATCTGATATTGAAACAAGTATTGGAATTTGTTCTAGATGGCGTTTTACTATTATAGATACTAGTAAACCTGTTCGTTCGGTGGCTGGAATTAAAATGGTTGAATTTTATGGAATCAATATCTTATTAGATAATTAATGTAATAAATAAAGGTCAGAAACATTAGTTATATCTATGGCAATTTGCTTGCGTACTATTTTTCAGCACAGCATATTATGTTACATACGTGAGCCTCTTTACTAGGGCTCGGCGTTTCGATGCCGCGATGTAGGAACAGCCTAGTGTCATCTGTATGACTATTAGCAAACAGTTAGTATCATGGAATCGTCCTGACATGTCACTGATCTCTGTGAAGTTTTACATAATAGAATTGTAACTAAATCGTTACAATGTATTTGTATATTCTGTATCTTAGTCTTTATTGTCATACATTACTGGATAGTAACAGACTTTGTTACTAATATAATATTCCTTATGTTGGAATTTAAAAGCTAATAAATAAGTTAATATTATATTACATTATCAAAGTTACTTATGGTCTTAATTTTTTTTAAACTAAGATTTTAATGAGTTGATCATTGATGTAAATATTATATACATAGATGTTCTTTCACCAAATCAATTAAAAAGAAAAGGAAAGGGAAAGGCTAAGTATAATTAAATTTATAATTAAAGGCTAAGGATATACAATGTATAATGTACAAGGTATATTCTGTATCTGTGTCTTTATTTGTCATACATTACTGGATAGTAACAGACTTTGTTCTTAACAAGAAGTATGGGCCTTAAATGTTTAATATAATATTTCATATGATGGAATTTAAAAGCTAGTAAATAAGTTAATATTATATTATACTATCAAAGTTACTTTTGGGCTTAAATTTTTTAAACTAAGATTTTAAAAGCGTTTGATCATTGATGTAATTATTATATACATAGATGCTCTTTCACCAAATCATTTAAAAAGAAAGGGAAAGTAATAGGCTGAGTATGGCTATCATACATCGGGAGGAATTTAAGTTATTCTTATGGTTAAATCTGAATATGCATTTTGACTAGGTTTGATACTTGTACTTTTCTATCTTACAACTGTAGCTTAGAGTTATTAAAATATACTTCTGAATAAGGAAGGGATGTAGTGTTTGGCTAAATGGTGATCTCTATATCGTGGACAATATAAGTACTATAATTGGTGGGGGGCTGCCCCACTCAATGAGTATTAAGACAGACGTACTAAGGGTAAGACGTACTAGAATTGTTGACGGTAAAAGGAGCCCGCCTTTCGTATAATTTAGTGCACACTACACCTATAAACTACAGTGTTTCCATAGGACACTTTAGGACGGAGCCGCGGGGAACAGCTAGTCAAAAATGTGTTAAGCTTTACATATTTAAGTAACTATTATAAATATAATAATACGAACAATGAAATCGCAGGAACAAACACGGGCTGCGACATCCGGGCGGCGCGATTGAGGTCCCGTCCTCGCCCGCGCCGCAATGGCGCCGGCTGGGGTGGACTGACGTTGTTTTACTTTACTTTTACACTAACGCAAAATTACTATTGTTTTAGTCATCATATTACATATTATGAGAAGTAGGTATAAGTATGTTTACGTGGGGAGAAATACAGAGTATTACCGAGATACAGGCGTTGAGGTTAAAGCTCTATTTTACTTACTAATTATAATAATTAATTTTAGTCTGAATCTTACTTATATGAATATTAAATTCATGTAATAATAATAAAGTAAATTACGTTTAGAGTTGATTACCTAATCATCAGATAACTTTTAGGTAGGCTAAATTCACTTATCGTGTCTCGAACTTTTTTTGAAAGTAAAGGGGCAGTGTGAATGTCGCATTTTTTAGTCTGTGTAAATAGAATCTATTTAATTATATGCTTACGATGACCAGGCACAAAGCTACGTAAACGTTTCTGCACCGAAGAATCGATCGCATAAATGTGAACCGTCTGAGCTGCCCTTAAAAATCGTCGCATGTCTCCCACGTCTCTAGTCTCTGTTGAGGCTCTATGATACTTTTTATATAGATACTTAAATGAACAGAATTGCTTGAATTTCACGTGAGAGCTAGTCGATTAAGTCGCGACTTTATATATCCACAGGTATACAAACAAGACATGACAAAGCGCGCTGATTGTGCTACGGAAAGCGACGATCCCATTTCATTGTAATCGGAGAATCTCGATATCCGACTCAATCGCAAGGTTTTGTGTTGTGACGTGAGATTCAACAACCGGTCACAAACAGGAACTGTTGACAGCTACGTATTCGTAACGTTATCGAAGGTAAATTGAATGTGCGCTATCATAAAGTTCCTACAATTCTCATTCGATAGCGTTACGAATACGTAGCTTTCACCTGTTCCTGCTTACCCCACATCGAGCCAGATTATACCCGACGGAAGTATCCTGTTCTTTATGGTAAGCGCCGGTCGCGTACACAATAATCGGAGCCGTCTAAATATTTACTTTTTTCTACTTCCCTCCATTTGTTGCCGAAGGTAGAGGTGGATTTGTTGACGACACGTAATCAATACACACCCCTTTATTACTAAGGTGAAGCCGTATCGGAATAGGGTTATTAAGTTGGCCTTTTATACCCCATACCTTTCACGATGCTTGCGCATAATACTCGCAGCGTAAATATTATTTTTTGGAAGTCTCTCACGCAAAGCTGCATTTATATGGAATGTTACCTAGTGCCTACCTACATAATAATATTCTCTGTTCACAATTTCGATCCAATGTGATATACAATTCAATTAAAATATCAAATCGTATGTCAACTTAATGCCTTTTAAGCGAATTAAGCATATCTATGGTATTTTACTAGTATTGAGAGTGCAAGCATGATGTAAAATTTACTAACTACTAATGTAAATTTTACTAATTAAGTGTCCCTCTCTTTCTCTCTGATAATATATTTCACCAATCAGCGTTTAATACGGATTCAAAAATACTTCGAATTGAAATTGTAAACAAATAAAAATAATTTGAACAAAATAATATTATGTCAGCGTGCGTACTTACTTATAATTTGGAGCAAATACAAGAAACACATATAATATGAATTTGCTAGTGTATGTAATAGCATGTAATAGGTATACTATTCCAAAGAAACATAATATTGTAAGTAGTTTATTTACATTCATAAAACAAAATATAGTAGAGAGTTAGAGATTTCTCCGTGTAACTCTACCTCACGCGAGTAAGTGTGAACACTATCAACCATAAATTTGATGCTTAATCTTAGCTATTTAGGTACACCACTCTGTAGGTGGGCTATTGGCAGGAGCTTTAAAACATGTATTTTACAATATTATGTTCTTCAATTACTTGTAGCCTGTAGCCTCGGCAAGTATGGAGGAACATAATATCTAATATCGCAAAGTAGATAATAAACTAATACAATATACCAACATATTAAAAATATTAATATTATGTTTTTTTAAGAAGAGCGCGAGTGTTTCTAATTTATTGGCGTCAATTTTACAACAATGACTCCTCTTCTCCTAACTTCAGTATTTTTAATTCCTCTGGGATACAAATGGATGAGCCATTATGAGTTATGAGGTATGACGTCACATCTCACTAAGTAGCAACCAAAGTCTATATTAGTCAAATCTCATTAAATGAGCGACAAGATAATAAATGGTCGGTATCCATTATCCAGTATTCACATCTAAACAGAAATTTCATGGCAATTGCTAACGCGTTTGAAGAATAGCGTACATTTGGAAACTTTTGTTTCGGATTATCGGAATACCGATGGCAACAGTCAACGTATTTATCGAATGAAACGAACCGAACGATAATGGAATTTCTGGGAACAACCCTTAACGTAGGGTCTGCGGGGCGAGCCATCCATCACGCGGCGGGGGGCACAATTAGATCTGTGTATGTGCTGACACGCAGTGCCGACGCCGCGCCGACGAAAATGCTCATCATCCTTACAAAATTTCATGCATATTAAGTGTTGAACATTTAATTATTCCACGGTTTGAATGAGCGAGCAGACTTTGATGAATCCTTCAATTTTTGCATCAGTATTTGCTACCTAAAACCGAGCATTAGTTAGCTTAATGATTTCGACCGCCCAGCGACCGGTGATGCGTTGAGCCATTAAGCTGCACCTAATCGGCTTAAGCAGTCAATTGTCTGCCTTATTAATAACTTAAACAGATGGCTGATATATTACAATAATGTGTAGAGGGGGAAAAGCATCGATAATATTCGTTACAGTATACAAAATTGAGAATAGTTTACATAAAGGTTTATTAGAGTTCCGGTAGGCTGAATGGGGAGTCTGCGGTTGCCTGGCTGCGGTTGTGGTGGCAGCATCTGTACATCAGTACACTGGACGTGTACCTCAAACGTTCGATAATAGCATTCTGAATCGATAAAATAGTAAGTTATTTCGATAAACAGATTACAGAGTAATTAGGCAGCAAAAACGTCAATAGGAAGGGTCGGAGAGACCGACAGCGCGGTAGCCGACGCCGATTATCCGAAGATAAGGCACAAAAACAACTTTTTGATTTATGAAGAAAGCTTGTGCAGCGGCTACCGGGCGCCGCGCTCCCTCGCCGTAGTGACGTCACCACCGCTCCCCTCACATGCCAACAAAAATATCGAATTATTTTAATGCACCCATTCCTTTTATAACAACAATAAATTTCAAATTCTCCGTCGTAAAGGTATTATTGCTGTTATTCTTGTGTTCTCAAACATAACCATAAAATAGTCACAAGGTCTCAAGCCACCCAGAGTGTGAAGATAATACCTATAGCCCCGGATAAGTGCGCATTATTAGCTTATTTTAAAGCGGCTTGCGATTTTTAGTATTCCGCTTATGTAAATAAAACTATCAATGCAACGCAGTATGCACATTTTACCGAAGCATTACCAACTTAACTAGTTTTTCTTGGCATATCTAAGCGATAACTAAGTATAAGCATTACGTAACTAGTTACCAACCATTATTATATAAGTAGGTAAGTACCTATATGATTAGGTCGGAATAAATACTCGCTGTAAATATCATTAAATTTTAATTAGTTTGTATCCAAATTATTTTCATAAATTACGTCCTTTTTAAGGTTTTTTAATTATCACAATAAAAGAACTTCCGTCGCGATTATCGACAGGTACCCGCAGCCCTATCTCGGCTGGGCCCGACAAGACGGGCCGCGCGCGGTCAGATTTTGAAACAACTGTAGGGTTGTCACTTTTCACTGGCAAAATGAATTGTGTTTCGTAAACCCATGAAAACATTATTTTGCTAGGTAGTTTTAGAAAGACGGTAAATGTTAACAATGATTAATCAAATGATAATAGGTAGATACTTAGGTATACTATAATTACTATACATATTATGCCTATTCATTCTATCTAGATTACAATTTATACGTCACACTCTAATATATCTACACTTCTACATACTACTACTAATAATACAAGGAGTACTTTTTTATGTAACGACTTAACTCAAAAAGTACTGGACCGATTTAAATAATTCTTTTTTCATTAGAAAGCTACATTATCACTGAGTAACATATGCTATATAAAAATCAATTGCTGTTCGTTAGTCTCGCTAAAACTCGAGATCAGCTGAACTGATTCGGCTATTTTTGGTCTTGAAATATTCGTGGAAGTCCCGGGAAGGTTTACACGGTTTCCATGCTCAACGAAGTGGGCACTGGTCAGCTAGTCGCCCAATAAAGACAAACAATAACACGACACACATTATATAATAATAGCTCCCCTCACCGATTTCAGTGTCAGTAGCCGATTTCATTGAAACCAGACCAGCTACGCAGGACTTATTTTATACTGCCCAAGGGTGTGCGCAATACACAAAGACATTCTCTTCTTTTTACTCTCATAACCCAGTGGGACGGTAAACCGACACAACTGGCGAGAGAACAGGCGCAGGACCGACTTTTTACATGCCCATGCGTCGGGCATGGATCATCTTTCTTATCAGACAATCAGGTGATCACCCTGAATTGTCCGAACCAAACTTGAAAACAACATTTTTTGTTATTCCAACGCGGGAATCGAACCCACGACCGAGAGCAAAACTCAGAACTACTAGACCACGGAGGCGATTAAATTATATACCTACCATGAACTTGGTCAAATATTTTTTTTGTTTACGCTTCAGAAACCTGTGAATAAGTATAAACGACAACCTCCTCTGCCAATGAACATGTACGATAGCAACTTTGCGTATCTATTGTGTACCTAAACGTTATTATTATGGCGTACTAATTAAAACATATAGCATGTCGTTTTAATTAGATTCCTTATTTTGAATTAAACAACAATTTAGTCAAGGATATCGAGACCATGGTCGGCATCCCTACGTACGATTATGTAAATGAAGCCGGCGGCGGCGGCCGAGGCGACTCTCAAAGGCGCCGACTGTGCATCTAGCACCCAAGACTTATTTGCTATAGAATGTCGCTTCATTTTATCTTGTATGGTTTTTATGGCGAAACAGGTTTTTTTCTTTTCAGTTTTTTAGATAAGATACGAGAGTACTTAAGTTACAATCTATTAAAAAATCTATACAAAGTTGTTACCTACATACATACAAATAAGAAATACAATAATACATAAAAACTAGAATTTTTAATTTTTGATAATAAAATTGAACATAAGTAGGTTGAATGTTATCATCAAAAATTAAAAATCTGCTGTCTCCTAGCTTGGAGAGTCGTGGAGTGTTGATCGTGCTGATGATATTGTTGTATTTTAATGTGGTTGAAATATAATTATTTGTAAATGCTCATTATTTCAGAGATTTATTGTCCTTCCTGGATTAATGGCTCTGGGCTGGATCATCCATGAGTAATATTGTAAAAGGCGATCAAGGTGCAGAACCCAACTTTCCTAGTACGTCCCAGATAAACTTAACCTGGCCGTAAACAAACCCGTCTATGACACAACCAAAGACTAATCAGTGATGCCAATTGGCCAATATTATTACAATGATTTTTGTTTGCTATGAATCCATAGACTATAGGCTTATAATCTACAATCGGCAGTGTCAAAATGGCGTATTATTAACCGACTTCCCAAAAAGGAGGAGGTTCTCAATTCGTCTGTATTTTTTTTCTGTGAAAGATTGTCACTTAATATTTAAACATATTTATTATTGTTTAATTGTTATAAAATGTATTGGATAATGAAGTGTAATCCTTGATTAACCTGTGAAAGTGTTGATAAGCGTGCACAATAAGTGAATAAGGGAAAATTTCGATGTTTTCGGTTTGTTTACCTTTAGGTTAAATTTATCAGGGACGAACTATATTACTCTTTGAGTCCTTAGTAGGCAAGGACTAGGCGATGTATTTGATTTGAACTTGTTGAACTTTTGCACATGTTTTTTTTAATTCGCAGTTATTCGGAATCATCATATTATTAAGATTCTGAAAAAAGGCGTTCAAAATTTAAACGAAACTATTAGGTCCTTACCTATGAAATTGGCGTTTTGTCGTACTGGCCACTTTGATCTTAAATATATTATCCTCTTTGGTTAGGAATTCCAAATTCAAATTTAAACAGCTATTACTCATGCATTTGTGTTTTGAAAACCGTAATTCATTTGTTTTTTTCTCTTTTGCTTTTTTTTCTGCGTCACTAATTTCACAAAAGGGATAAAACTTAAAATATCGCATTATTTACGAGTACGAGTTCTACCGTGGCACCAGTTCTGCAGAAACGGCTCGAAGGATTAATGATGCGTATGGGGGTGATGTCGCCACACGAAAACACGGTGCGTTTTTGGTTTCAACGCTTTCGTTCTCGAAATATCGACCTGCAGAACAAGCCCCGTGGACGGCCGGAGACCAAGGTCGATAATGATGAATTGAAGGCTATTGTGGAAGCAGATCCATCGCAAACCACATCAGAGTTAGCTACAGGCTGCGGTGTTAGTGACAAAACCGTTTTAATCCACTTGAAGCAAATTGGGAAGGTGAAATAGCTTGAAAGGTCTCATGAATGGAGAATGTTACTGGGTATGCGAAATTGGTTGTAACTTTGTCACAGTAAAGCCTATATAAATATAAATACACTACTTTTTGTTTCATGCCAAAATATCAATTAGTTTAGATTTTATAGATTTTATAGACCAAATTAGAGGAGCTTCAATTGGAATGTCTAAGACATCCACCGGACTCTCCGGACCTTGCTCCAACAGATTACCATTTTTTTCGAAATTTGGATAACTTTTTGCAAGGAAAAAAAAATCTATTCCGATTTTAGTCCAAACCGCTTTCAAAGATTTTATTGATTCCCGTCCGAATGGTTTTTTTAGTGAAGGGATCAAGGAACCACATAAAAGATGGCAAAAGTGTATACATAGCAATGGTATGTACCATTGCTTTTTTTTGGCATTCACTTTGCTTAATAAAATATATTTTAATATGAAAAAATCGCCTTTATGTTCCTCCCATACAAAACGCCAATTTCATATGTAAGGACCTAATGTCATTGCCCCATTTTACATTAACAATGGGCATATGCTATACTACCTTATTAAAAAGAAAACATTTTGGCTATGCACAAAGTGCATGCCATTAGAGAGAAAAAAAAAAAAAAAAAGAAAACATAATGACATTGACAAATGACATCTCACATCAATGTCAATTGTCAACCCAAAAATCAACACAAGAAATTAGAAAACGTGTTCGCAATTTACTTTAATTCCACATATCGGCATTAAGAATTTTTAATTAATAATTAGAAAACTTGGTTATTAAGTTATCATACCATTGTCTTTCCCTAAAATATAACAATGGGTAAGGTTCGGAAACGTAAAGGACATCATGTTCAAAAAAACAATAGTGTGGTAGAACACACAGAGGAGGAAGAAATCTTAATAGATGCTAAGGATAATGTTATCCAGACTATGATAGATCAAATTACGGTATATTTTCTAAATATTTCAATTGTATACTAACTGTATTTTGTGTATGAAAAGATTATTAATACTTCACCATTCTTCTACAGTCTGCCAATGTTGAAGAAAAATATTGTGGTATACAGACCTTTGCAACGCACATTGAAGACCCAGAAACATTACAGAACATCATAAGTCGTGACTTAATAAAGATTGTAGCACCACATATACTAGATGCTGCAAGTTCAGTCAGAAATGCTGCAGCAGGAGCCCTCAGAAATGTATCAGCTTTGAAGTTTGACTTGTGTGATACCTTAATGGAGCATGATGTTATGACTCCATTGATATGCTTTTTTCATCAGGTAAATAATGATGTAGGAACATATTAGTTTATGGGATAATAACTGTTATAACTCAATAACCTTGTTTAACATGTTGTCTTTTATTTATATGTGTATATAATAATTTTGTATAGCCTGAAAGGTTATTATTCTTATCATAGACAATGTATTTACATTTTTGTTATATAATAATTTATGATGTTATTAATTTCTTTTACATAATATATTTTAAATAATTCCATTTGTAAAAATGTACATTTCGGTCGGTCGAGTTGGCATTTGCAATTTTTATGGCGAATAGAGCTATATGTAAGGAGTCACTAACCAAAATTAAAAGTTGCGTAAATTCGTAGTTTTTTAGTTATTGAAAAAATAAAATTCGTATTTTTGTATGAAGATTCGACTACTTTTGACGTAATTTTGACAGTTTTTTTAATATAGCGCCAGAGTCCTTTAAAGTCATGCCATAACTACTAGTCAAATAATATACGATTTTGAGAAGTTTCTATTTTAGTTCAATTACCTATTTTCTCTGAAAAAGAGTTAAACGGGCAGAATTCGCTTTCTTAAATGTCTCACCTAACCTAGCCATTTTTATTCTAGTTCAATCGCCTATTTTCCGTAACTAGAGTGAATCGGGCAGAATTTGCTTCTGGCTCTCGCCGGCCGCGGCAGCGGCGATTGAACTAGAATAAAAATGGCTAGGTTAGGTGAGACATTTAAGAAAGCGAATTCTGCCCGTTTAACTCTTTTTCAGAGAAAATAGGTAATTGAACTAAAATAGAAACTTCTCAAAATCGTATATTATTTGACTAGTAGTTATGGCATGACTTTAAAGGACTCTGGCGCTATATTAAAAAAACTGTCAAAATTACGTCAAAAGTAGTCGAATCTTCATACAAAAATACGAATTTTATTTTTTCAATAACTAAAAAACTACGAGTTTCCGCAACTCTTAATTTTGGTTAGTGACTCCTTACATATAGCTCTATTTGCCATAAAAATTGCAGCCGCCAACTCGACCGACCGAAATGTACATTTTAGTCATTCTATTTGAATCTAAACATTGAAAATTTATTTATATTTAACCAAAACTTAGTTTTGAATTGTGAATGTTTGTGTGCTATAAAGATTTTTTTTATCCTTTTTCAGTACACAGAAACATGGGTACCAGACACAAATTCAAAATCAAATGTAGAAGATATTGACACCTTTGTCCAGTGTGTTAATCTTTTACTAAACTTGTGTGAAAGTTCAGGTAACTATCAAATAATTCTTTGTATAAAATTATTTATAGCTTTACATTTCTAAACTTCTTTATTCAATAATATGAAACTGAAATGATATGGTTTTAATAGATTTATTAATGAATTATCTTACTTTTGTTTTCAGATTTAGCAGTAAAATATTTAGGAGAATCTAGAGTATTAGACATATTCCCTAGATACTTAGATTTACCTACTTTTGGGGGTGAAATTGTAAAGGCCATAATGCAATGTCTATATGTTGTTCTTGAAGATAATCCTAAAGCTGTAGAAAAGATAAGATTGTCATCAGAAAACCAACTTAAGATGTTATTAATGTTAGAAGATCCTGAACACATACTAATCAAAACATTGGCTGCTGGTGTTACAATCAATTTGTATGGTGGCAAAATTGATTCTTTGCCTGTTGATCTCATGAACAAAGTTATATCAATATTAGCGGAAACTCTATCTGTAGATCACAGGACCTCCTGTCACCAAATGTCAAGCTTAATTCCAGTAGTAGATGGAAAAGATAAGGTCCCAACTCTCAAAGGCAAAGAGGCACAAATATTGGATAGTAAAATTAAATCAATCCTACAGGCTGTGGATGCACATCAATGTGCAATTGAAATTGTTGCAAATATATGCTCCAGTGAAGGTATGCTAAAGATTTTGTATTTGCCTTTTTGATTTTATACAAATGAAACTTAGATATGCACCCCTTTCCACATAGCTTGAACTTTTATTGCTCTTCAAAATTATAGATAGGAATAATATGGGATACAGGATGTAGTATTTCGAACTATCATTAGTAGGCTAAATCCATACATCATCCCTATGAGGAGTAGAATCGCTGTGTTTTGATAAAAGGCCCTTTGAGGTCCAGGGCCCTAGTGCACTAAACCACCATGCTCTACAATAGCTGTTTTTATATTACATTGTTTATTTTTTTCAGAAAGTGATGACACCATGGACACAGAGTCATCAGACAGTGATGAGATGCAGGATGATGAAGTACTCAGTAATGATGAGGGTGTTACATTGCTACCGGAGGATAAACTGTCACCACATATTCTAGAAGCGTTTGTCTCTTTGGACATATTTAGCAAAATATGGAACAAAACTCAGTTGCCAGCAGAAAATGTAATGCTCATATTTAGTGAATATGAAGGATCCCAGCTTATTCATAAAAAGTACGTTATATAATGTAACTAATTTTATTCAACTATGGTGAAACTAAAATGAGGGCAAAAAAAAACAGTTTTTGTATCGTGTATGTATGTTTGAGTCATACTTATCTGATTGTAATGAAAGTGGTGTTAATAGAAGTCATGTAATAGGCTATTTAATTTACATAGTTGGTTTTAACTTTTTCGAGTTGTGATTATTAAATACAAGAGAAACTCAAGCACAAACAAAAATGTCTTCTAAGATGGACTTAATGGGGATATGTATTAGGAAACCAGTGGAGGCTTTACTAGTTGTATGAAAATAATGTACATTATACATACCCATATTAGATTCTCATTTTCTCTTAGGAATAAAGTTAAAAAGCAATATATTTCATATATTTTTTATTAATATTCCCCCGTCAAGTCTTGTATGTTTGATGAGGGGTTATATTGTATTTACGTTAATAAGCTTTTAATAAAAGTAATTATTAGAATAACCTTGTCCTGGTGTTGCTAGCAGACTTCTACTTTATGGTGTCCTAATAAGAAATGGTATTCATACATCAGAATTTTAATGATATTTTATAATTGTTTTCAGACTTCTCACACTACAGACTAAGGCTTTACTATGCATAAATAATATCATGTCCACACTGCCCATAGAGAACCTTGGTGGTGTAGATGGAGTATATAAAGTGTGGGTTGATGCCGGCAAACTTGTGTTCAAACAGAACAAGAAAGACATGAACCTATTGGAGTCTGCAACAGCAGTCATGAGAGCCGCCCTAGACAAAATTAAACTTAGCCAAAACGGAGCAACACAGAGTAAATTGTTCCAAGATATGGAATTGTCTGATATTGAGGTAAGTTTTTTGTACAATCAGAGAATCTATTTCATAAGCAGAATGGATGTTTTCATGTGTTTATATTATAACGAGGACATGTCGTCATAATACTAATATTATGTCAATTTGATATCATAAAATTATAATTCAAACAAATTTTGCTAACAGTCCAACACCAAATTCCACAGTAAACTGCTAAATAAACTTAATCACATTAGACTCGCATAATATAAAACTAAGTCCAGCTCCGACAGACAGACAGTCTTTCTTTTTGCAATAACTCAAAGGCGATCTTCATGTTGTTTTCATAAATTGGCAGAGTTGGTTTACGAAGAAGGTTTTAGTGTATAATTTAATTGAACCCAGTAGGTGGCGCTTTTGTCAGTGCTTCAAGAGACTTAACTCTAAGGTGTAAAAAAGTTTTTCAGGATAGCTAGTAATTAATATTAAGTTATATATCTTCTCTATTTACAGATTATGTTAGTCGGAATTAGAGATTGTCAAGTAGCAGAAATTAGATCTAACCTCATTAGAATGATTGGAATATTGGCATTGTTGCTGGTCAACAATCTAAATGAAACAACAAGTAATGTTATATGCATGATCACGGAGTTTCTAATAGAGCAAGCACACAAAGAAAACGAAGTTTGGGTGCTAGCTGAAGCGATAGATACTATAGTAGACTTGTATTCTGAAGACGAAACCAATGAATTGGCAGCGAAAATAAAACTTCACGAGAAGTTGGCAGGCTTAGCGCCCATTTTACGGAATAAGGTAAGATGACACAATCCTATGAAATATTTACTCAGTATATCTAATATAATCTCAGAGCGCGGCAGTCTCTTTAAGTCTAAGCGGCCCCATATCTTTTTCCGAAACAATTTGCGCCTCTTTCGTACCTCTACATTTTCGTTGTTAGCAAAGAAAGATGATCCATGCATAGGATAGACATGTAAAAAGGCAATTCTCTGCACCTGTTCCTTTACCAGTCGTGTCAGTTAGCCGTCGCACTGGGATAAGAGACTAAAGGAAACGTGAAATGTCCTTTTGTATTGCGCACATACATGATAAAATTACTCCTCCTGCTAGGTCTGGTTTTAATGAAACCGGACAAAATCGGCGTGGGAGCCAAATGTCTATGTAAAATATGCCAAAAATTTTTACTCTATTTGTAATAATACACTATAATATTATGTATTACAAAAAATGGAGTAATAACTACATAGTATAAAATTAATATGTAGAAGTGTTCTTTTTGTGATCATAGTTAAGTCACTATTCTGATGTTATGGGAAAACAAATAGCAATTTTATTGTCTCGCTCAATAGTCGAGAGTTCAAATAAAACCTTAAAATATGATGTGGAGCATACATTTTATTTGTTGTTTAGTAGCTTTTTATGATTTATAAGCTTAAGTCCCGATTTCACCAACGCGTGTTAGTGTTAACGGCTTGATAAATTAACATGCCTTCTCATTGATAGGAATTACGAGAGAAACAACATGATATTTAACAAAGGATTAACTTTAACATTGCTTGGTGAAAGACGCCCTAAATATGTGCACTTGTAAAATTCGTGTATTTTTGTTTCAGGCGCGACAACAGAAGAAACTTCCTAAAGAGTACAAAGTTCTTGTCAACACGGCAAACTCTAATCTACCTAGGTTTATAAAGTACATGAGGGAGACAGTCAGCAAATTGTAATCATTAGATAGAATGAAATGAATCATACATTACAGATAGCTAATCAGTTTACAGAATTGTATGTTTAAATATATATTTTTATTGACCATAAAATTTGTTCACAAACAATAATATTGTTATATCATGTAAGTACCTTATATCATAATATCCTATGATTGTGCCTTAGCCTACGATTCAGTTTCGTGCAAAATAGCTGGATACGGCTTTACGTTAATATTTGAGCTCTGTTTCTTAACAGATGAGTCATTAACTTATATCACCGGAATCGTACGCTTCCCAACCTGAATTTATTATTAGTGCTCCATATAATTTTGAGACTAATGTTGTTGGGTATACAATTAATCTATTAATTTAACATATTTTATATTTTCAAACTATGTATTAGCAGTTGATTGGTCCTAAAATTAAAATATATAAATTCATACGAAGCAATGGCTCTGCAATCCAGATTTCTCAAATATGATTTTATAACTGATATTTAAAAAATATAGGATAAGCAATCGAGAGGTTAGAACATAGATTGAGGTGAGGGATATTGAATAAATAAAATAACCCAACATTTAATTTTAATCAACATTAGTGAATAAAATTGTGCCATTAGTAATAACATTTATCATAACTAGGCCTATGACTTTTTAAACATTATGCACCAAATTCTTCTAAAATTACTTTAGGAACAATATAACTTAAATAAATATGATTTTTTCAATTAACAAATTCTAAAATTTTATCACATTGTTGAATATTCAATATGGCATTATATAGTGATTACGTTACTTTACCAATTTATACTATAAATAATAAACATTTTAGTTGATCAGTCAAAGAGTTTAAATTTTCAATTTAAGTTTTTCTAATAGACGTTTGCAGGCACAGCCATGAACATGAAATTGGTATAATATTATGACTTTATTGTTTCCAATGTAAAATCTATGTTGTATACCTATGTGACGTTGAGGTCCTATTACATCTTTTATTGAGTGTCTTATCCAGTAGTTTTGTCGCTGCTTAATTTAATCCGAGCGACAGAGATAAAACATGCAAAAAGCTATCAGACACTCATTCGTAGATTGTGCAAATATACCACTTTCATTTATAATATGTGATAGGCAGGTTCATATTTTCTTACAGGTTTAGAATATGTTTTAGTAGATATTGATTTAACTCCGTTATTGAGAATACAAAAATTATTACATAAGGTAAGGTAACAGTTACTTAGGCACGTTACAGTCAGTTATAGTTTCTATTTATATGAAAATGTGTGTGGTTCGTATTAAATGCTCACTTATAATGAACTTATAACAGAATAATGCCACATAATATAACTTAAGTAGTGCTTGATAATTTAAGTTGATCTAAACTCTATAATTTTATTTTCAGCTAACACTAAAAAAAATATATGGTAAAGATATAAAAGTAGATGTTTCAAACATTAAATAGTCATTGTTGCAATAAAATCTCTATCCGTTTTGTACCTAGCCATTTTAAGACAACAAACCATACATATTATAGAGATAAAGAAAAAATCACAACACTTTTATGGAGTGCATTTTAGAATGGGAATTTCGTTAATAACATAAATAAGATAAAAAGAAGACTAGGGAGTCTATCACTTCTATATCATAATATGAAATATTGTGGTCGTAGCCATGCACAAAAGTACGATGTTTTTAACGTCCTATAGACGATTTTTCAATGTTAAAATGTATATAAAATTATAAATCTATTAGGTCTACGGATTTAAATAATATTGCCAAGCAAAAGAGATCCAAAACTTAACATCCATAAACATTATTTTATAATACATACATTTCTCGTGCCATGCTATTTGGTATCGAACTTTACGACAAATTTTCAAGAAATTTTGCATGTGTGAGGCATGAAGGTATCTATCATTATTCATTTTACAGACCAATGTCTGTCGACTTAGCTAGTATAAATAATTTCATTTTGGAATAAATATTGCACTCTTTTACAAAATTGTATATACCTTTTATATATTGCTCTTTTAAAGATATAATTTATTATTTAAATATTTCCGTTGAGTTGTGATTCTCCATAGTGACTGCGTCTAGGCTTTGGTATAGGATTTGGTGATGTGTCACTGAAATCAAATTTTCGTCGAATCTCAGACACTGAGAGACGTTGCTCTCCTAAATCGTCTTCCTGTAGAGCTGTGTTAAGTTTACTTATCTCCTGCTCCAGTTCTCTAGTCGCTCTATCTATTTCTAGGAATTCCTTTTCTGTACTAGAGATAGAATTATCTATACTCTTCTTTCGTGTCTCTTCGTAGACTTTGCAAACTACTCTTTGGGGTTCTTCGTTGCTGTTGACATCGATGTTTTTGCTTTCGTTTAAGTTTATGTCGAATGCAACATATCTTCTGTCGGAAGTATTCATCAAGCTTTGGCTTCGTTTGCTTGACAAAGATTGGAAATCTTCCAAATTCCCTCGTCGTAATTTTATATCATCTTCGTTTACACTCGAGTTTCTTCTATATCTTTCTATATTAATTTTCGGAAAAGCGGACTTATCTATAAGATTATCTTCCGAATCTGCGTTTCTCATGTGGTCATTTCCGTTTTCGTCTTGTTCTTCATTTGTTTTTATTCTTAATTCAACTGTTTCTTCAATGTCGTTCAGTGTTCCAACAGGAGCTTTATCTGGAACCTTAGCTGTCGCCTCTTCTTCGTTCTGTTCGTTACTGGGAGTGTCGTCTTTGTCTTCCACAATTTTTAATTCAATGTTTAGGGTAACGTCTTCAATATCGTCTTCAACAGTTGCGGCAGGCGCCTTCTTGTCATCAGTTTCAGTTACGCGTAATTCTTCAGCAGTGTCGTTAATCTGTAAATTATATTTTGTAACAATTATTACAACGTAAGTATACTAAGGTGTGAACAATGTTGTAGCTTAATTGATATTTTATTTCTGCCTCCGTTGTTGTTGTGTTTAGAGCTTGGCTCTAAACCATTTGCAAGTTTATCAGTTATCGCCTAATTGTCTAACCGGAAAGATTATCCATGTACCGGACGGGCGTATTATATTATGTATAAAGTTGACGTACTGCGCCTGATCTCTGGCCAGTCGTGTCGCTCATACGTCCCACTACATATATGTGAATTGAGGAACGGGCAGTGTTCGTATGTATAGCGCACACGCTTGAACTGCATCCTCCAAAAGTGTGTTTACCGTTTCATCGACGACAGGCGGAGGCGGGGGCGCGCGTTTCTTCTTGCGCCTCGAAGCTCGCACCGGTGGTATTGGCGGCTCATCAAACGGATTCGTGCTTTCAATACTCAATCTCGACCCTGTGATATCGCTGCGTGCCATACGAGGTGTGTTACTGAAATTGAGGGCAATAATAATTACCTTACGAATTTTATTAGGAAGCAACTGTGTAGTAATGTGAAACTACGTTTATAGTATACTTAACGACGTTGCAATTTAAAGTAAAATTTTCATATCGGACATCATCTAAAAAAGTTAACATTGAAAAGATAATGGTAGATAAACATGCCGTCATATTTGTAGCATGAGTAACTATATAAACTACATGATCCAACTATACTAACATCTCATTAGAAAGAATATTTCGGTAATAGGTACATAGTTACCTAAGTGCTATTCTAAGACAAGAAATAAAACATGGTGTCATTAAGCGGAAAAGGGGAATTTTAAGAAACTGGTCGAGCAGAATCTATGCCATTTTCTCATTTTACTCTAACACCCTTCACAATAATAAGTTATCCATCTGATCTACATGTATGCCTCTCGCTTTGTCCGTCTCGTACCCCTTTAACTATAATATGTTAGTCACCTGATCGAGTTGACCTCCGGCTGCGAACTTCTCAGACGCTCCTGGAAGCGCGATCTCGGCAGCGGCGTGATAGACCCGCCATACACATAGCGGTCGCCTCGCTCTGGTGAACCCACGGTGTTGCGCGAAATCGACGAGTCTATAATGGCAACAACATTGAGTATAAATGATATTGAACCGAAAACTCCGTATCCAGCTTTCACTAAATAAAAAATAGGGGGATGACAGGCATGTGCGAAACACTATCATCACCGTTGGACCGTGCCATGGAAATGTAATAGATTTGCTGGACTGCGACTGCAGTAGAGAATAATAATAGCTCTTACATTCCGTTATTGGTGGTAGTTGCTAGTTTTGCTGTAATCACTCCAGCTACTCAAGAGTTATATTGCTCGAGTGTGAACTTGGAACTATAAATAACTCCTGAACACCATACGCACAGTATCACTATATCCTTCTTAACTCTCATAACCAATAAGTCATAACCCAGTGAGACGGATAACCGATATCACCAAAGAGTGATCAGGCGCAGAATTGACTTTTACATGCCCATCTGGAGCACCTTCTTTCTTGTCAAACAATCAGGATCAGCCCGCATTGTCTGACGGGGGAATCAAACCCACAGTATCAGAATCGCGTGCCAAGCTTTGAACTATCGGTCCACGGCCTAGGCAATAGACTATACAAAACGTATAAGTAAAAGAGGGCACGGGCTCTTAAATAAGATCGGTTACGGTATAATACTATATTAATACCCATACGCACATACCTAATACTCTTGAGTCCCGATTGTAAAAGTAACAAGACCAATTACAGATTTCCTGTGGGATAATGGTCGAATGGTCGGTCCTTGAACAATTGAATGGATTCAAGGACGGCCTATAAATACTCACACTGTATTGCTCGCCTAAACATGATGGGACTGTTGTCTCCGTTGGCAAGTGTCGGTGACTTCTTCGGGAGGTCATTTTCTTTTGACGAGTTTTCCCCTTTCTTCCCCTTTCTCATAAACGACCTTAGTGACCTAAAATGTAAATGAGAAAAATAAGTTTGCGTCATTTACTACTAAATATTCACAGCTGTAGGTACAGACCTAAGTGGGTTTTTAGGTTTGTACCTACGCCTGTGAATAATTTAATTTATGAGTTAGAGGTTATACTGTATAAACGGAATATTCTTTACTGATCAATCTACATGCCTTATGTCAACAAAAACGAGATGAATACTTGTCCTAGGTATTTACATAACGCTTTGGTAAATATTGTCAAAAGTATGTGCTGGTTACGTAACCGTTTGTCTAGACTATAGATGTAAGTATGACAATTTAATTCTGTGATTCATATTTACAACTAGATATCGACTTTGTACGCACATACTATCCGTACCTATATAACGCAGGATCCGTTTGTTTTGCCGTGGTGTATATTGTGGTAAGTATATTTATTTTGTTTGGCCTAAATCCTTCTGAAAGATCTAATCAGTCACTGTAGGAAGGTACTAAGTATCATCAGAATCCACTCAATCCGAATATGCCGTGATTGAATGAACATAGTTCCTATGTATAGGTACCTATATTATACATACATACAGAGTTATTTTCGCACCTGAAATAAGTGTTAATAGAGATGGCATTTAAATAAAAATCGCGACAAGTTTAGCTCTAGCGGATGTCAGGGTGACAAAAGTAATAGTTCTGTTCACTTGTTCGGTGTACCACTTGTAACACAATTGTGCCGTGACGGACCGACGGATCTCGCCCACCCTTATTTGGCCATCACACTTACGCATCATTAGTGTTTCGAACAAATTGCTTAAAAGCATTGCGAACGGTGAACGCCGGTCCGTCGCGTTTAACAACTTTTATTTTAAGGGCCTGCACTTGTAGCAATTGATGTTGCAAGTGTCCTTGGGCGATCAGTGGATCGCTTTATTTTAGTAAAATTTAATTGCTATGAATTAGACACACTTTGGTCCACACAAGCATTATTTTCGCGGGATTTTCGTCAGTTGTCCAGCTTTTCGCCGGAGTAGAAACGAGTACCTAGGTAGGTAGGTACGTCTCTAGAATTCGTCCGAAGCAACACGAAGCAACAGAAAATATTCGCAGCGCCAACTTCTGTATACTGCTCATAAGCAGCATAGGTTTCGAAACGATACTATTCGATTTCGGAATTGCGAAAGAGGCACAAATCACAATACATCCACTCGGGTCGAAGTGACGTCAGATCTTAATTTTGAACTGCCTTCGGTTGTGCTTCGATTTACAACAAAAGCCTTGTGACTAAGACTAAAAAACTACAATTCGGTTCCATATATCCGTGGAACTCTAGCTCTAACTCTATACCTACATTAAAAGGACAAGAAATGGTAGAAAGTGTTAGAAACGTGGATAACTGTGTGGACGACTTTGCAGTAGATGGTAAATGATTATACAATATTTTTAGTCACTACAATTCTACTACCCTACGGATACAAAATATAAACATTTATCATAATGCTATTGAGATAAAAGTCTATGCTGCAGAACATAAAACAGTCGTAAGATTATCATAACGACCCAATATGCTCAGTTGCCCTTCACAGACGATAATGTATGTTATGAAGTGTAAACAAATTGCACAAGTGACATTAAATCCTGTGTCTAGGTCATGTAGATAAAACGAGATTTGACTTGTTCTTGAACCGCAAGCACCGTTATCGTACTCTATGCAGAGCAACATTTATTTTTTTATACACCAATTTTAGTCCTACAACTAGTGTGTTCCACGTTACGCTCTGAACGCTCATTCATAACGCACACTGTTGTTTCTTTGGCACAATAATGTAAATTTTAAAATTTTAGACCTGATCGCTTTACTGCTAGTGGAACGACTGACAGATGTTAAATTTTGACACATCACGTTTATATAATAAATTCTTATTATATTTAAAATTATCGACTTCAAGAATAATACAAAAGAATCCTTAATAAATTTCCTCCACGATATCCTAAAAATAACATCGAGATCAGTCAAATCTGTCAAATCCAAGTAAACGTCAAAAAATGTACATTTTGCCTCAAATAGGGAGCTGGGTAGAAATATGCAAAATAGCGTGTCATTCTGAGCGTTTTGAACAGTTTTTGACAGCTGACAGTGCGTGTGGAACACTAGTGAAAACAGTTCAAAACGATCATAAACAGTGCTAAAGAAACGCGAATCTGAATGAAAAAAACGTTCAAATCGTTTATACTTAGCAAGTGGAACGAAGGGATTAGCTGTTTATAGAAAGAACCAATAGAAAATTTGACTGATTGATTGTTATTTGATATCAACCTTATCCTATCCCTGTGTTCCAGTACCTGATAGTAAACGAAAATAACGTTTTTTTTCGTTCAGATTTGCGTTTCTTTAGCACTGTTTAGGATCGTTTTGAACTGTTTTCACAGGCACTGTCAGCTGTCAATGTCAGCGTTATGAATGATCTGAACGTTCAGAGCGTCTACTGGAACAGGCCCTTTAACTTTGAATTCATTCTTATTAAAATGGGTTCATGAGGACAGTCAAAGATTTTCGTGAGATTAAACAAAGTCTCGTAATAGCTTTTATGGTGCTATAGTGTAGACTGTAGAATGCATGGAATAGAATAGAATATTACTTTATTTGTATAGAAGTAGTATGTTACCTACCTAAGTTCTTATACATAGAAAGAGTACTAAAATCGAGCCGTAAGCAACTAAGCAGCCTGCAGCTATCTATCTTACAGAACATCAAAGGCCTAAAGAGTGAAAGTCATGTCCATGTCTTTTCGTTATTTTCCAGACCTTGGAGTCCAGCTGGAGGCCCATTTTACGACGTTAGATTTACGACTTCCTTGCACTATAAATAAGTGACATTGTAAAAAATTTTAATGGTACCTAATGTTAGATAGGTACGTATCTAACTACTTATCTACAATTATTGTCTTATTTTTTTCTGATCATACAAATAACATTATTAGCTATTAGTATCTAACTCAGGACACTTGACACAAAGAGCCCAGTATCTATGCTATAGTTATTAATCTAAAGTAGAGTGTAACCAGTTACTACCTACATTATTTATTGGGCTTAGTGTTCGTGATAGGCTGAAGCGGGCACGGTAACCTTCGGTATATATGGGTAGCGCTAATGATGAACTGATGCTCTAAACAAGCCGGTATTTGAACGACCTACTTTCATAATCTAGGTAGGTAGAACTGAATTTTCATTTTCTTCAGTGAATCACTTAACCAATAAACGTATGATATCATTGAAACATATAAAAAGTGTGACCTTGTACATAATAATATGAATAAATTCAAAGTACGATTACAGATTACTTAAACATAATAATTACTGTGCCATAATTGTTTTTGTTGGTTTTGAATTATTTTAACATGCCCACTTACTAGAAACTACTTTTGTTAAGGTCGTGGGTAGTTATGTAGAGTCACAAAAAGGAAGCGAATAGATACCTACTACCTAATTATGTCGTAAAAATATCGATTCAAATAGGTATTCTACGTTCACAGCAGCAAACAGTTTTTTAACTTTATTTTACGAAACGTTCCGTCATCCTTGCAGTCACGAAATTCTTCAAGACTCGTAACAATCGATATTTAGCGCCAGCAAGGTCAGAGATTCGGCTTTTGACCCAAGTCATTACCTACCTAACTATAATACCTATTGTGTAGAGGTGTTGCAGGGGCTAACCCATTTTCCGAGAATCACGCTGGCTTTGATAAAGATAAGGAAAATTCTATAAAGGAGAATATCAGACAAATGCCTGTTTAAGTTTAATAAAGGTTACCAATTTACAATTATCATACAGAGAGTGTTTTGACTTTAAAAGGTTTTACCTAGATGTGTTTAAATGCACATTCAGTCTGAAAGTAATTATTAATTATTAAATATGCCTATTTTGCAGGTAATTAAAGACAAACTTTCAGTTTTTTTATGATTTGATGATTTGACTCTACTAAGAAGGTAGGTAGGTACTTACCTACTTGGAACCTGCGTATTTGACTCTACTAGGAAGGTACCTGCTTAGAACCTGCGTATAAACGCAGGTTCTAAGCAGGTACCTTCCTACCTACCTTCCTACCTTACCTACCTTCCTAGTACTTATCTACAATTGCAACAAAAAGTAGGTATGTAAAAAGTTGCTAAGATTATCAACTCATGTGGTGAGCTACGTAACAGCCGATAATTTTGCCTTTTTTGACATGCAAATTGCAATAAATGGGTACCTACGTACTTATTACAATAAAAAGGTTGCTAAGATCATTAGCTCATGTAACAAGTTAAGCTTCTAACGGAAATATACTAAAACGATAAGTAGGTTTATCAGTGACATTAAAAGCTTGTGAATTTAATTCGTGGTTCAGTATTCAGCCGTAACTTAAAATAATTTACTAACTTGTATACAGTAAGCAAACAAATTTTTTGTTTGCTTACTGTATACATATACCTATTACCTAGATACTTATATAACCCTACAAGTACCTATCTAGACCTTAGCATACCTACCTGCTGATACTGAGCATGTGCACTGTGCACATGATAATGACAAAGGTCGACGTTGATGGAACACAGGTTCCTCATAACTAATAGGTAATAATTAATTCAGCAGCACATTTCCGTGAGGCATCAGTTACATTAATCGTGGTTAATTAAAAATAATAAAATGTACTTATAACAATATCAGTTCTAAAGTACCTATGTTTAGAAGGTAACTTAGAAATGAGAACATTTTAGTTTATTAACGAACATTATGTTTGCACATCTTTGTAGTTTGTATGTACACGATTATAATAGACATGAGTAGGTACCTAATACACAGATTACTCTGAGGATTAACCTCATCCATGGACCATGTAATTGGTCTATGCCTCATCCGATTTGCGTGAATCTTTACCGCATAATAACTGCCATTTGGTCCCTAAAATTTTACATAGTTTGGCCCTGTATGTGTTTATTTTATGAACATTTTTCACCAATTTCCAGAGGTGTACCATGTACGAGTATGTACGGACATTTTAACGTATGTATATGATCTATCATGTAGTTTCAGTACGGCTAATTTAAGAGTTTTTCACTTTCGCATTTATAATTGACCCTTGACACTAAAAGGAAGTGGAAATTATAAAAATAATATGAAGTGTGTGGTGTCTGTCAGTCTGTCTGTAGCATCGTAGCTAGCAAACGGATTTATCCTACAGTAGTTTACTTTGACTTAGGGACATAAAATAGTAAAAACTAAAAAAAAAACAGTCAAAGAAAGTCCTTCCAAACTAACCTTTGCTGAAACCGATTCCAAAAGAACATTAATAAAATTGTAACTAGGTTATTAAATAAAATATATACTTTTTAGTTGTTGAAGACGGTTTTACGTAATTTCTATTATTACTTTACTAGTTTCTTTCATAAAAACATTACAAAATTGGTGATACTTTAACAAACACACTCTCAAACAGCAAACTGTAGTGGACTAATTTTGCATAAAGCTCTTTCGACTCAAAAACAAAAAGGACAGTAACTATACAAATCGGAAAATATCTTAAAAAATAAAATGTAGAGCCAAGCTCTTTCTTCTCTTATCGGCCAGCTTCAAAACATTTTTTGCAAAGGAAAAAAGTAAAGTAAAGGAAAAACGAAAAGAAGTGATCGGCGCGATTTTAATCCTCTGCCTGGTTGAGCGGCAACTGAATAGAATGTACTTTACTTGAAAGAAAATTAGCTTTGTTACTGAAACATTTCATATTCAGATTATTTAAATTTAAATATAGTCTGAGAAAGTTCAATGTATTAAAAGTTCAGTGTAATCATTTGATTGCAATGTGTATAACTGTGTAAAAATATTGGATACTCGCCAACTACATTAGGTATTTTCACTTCGTCCACATGAATACAAAACTCTCCTGCCTATAATATTATCTATTTAAAGCTTAATTACTATATGTAGGTATAATATCTAATATGGTAGGTACCTATTCGTATAACTCATTTATAATGTATTGTACAAACTGCAAAGTCTGCGTTACTAATTTCACTCTAATTATTATTATGGTTAGGTTAGGTTAGTAGGTATAATATAAATAAGTACCTACCTATTACATACCCATAAATCCCATAATAATAATAGGTTGGGGAAAAATTCTTTTCGCATTAAGTAGGTATATTATGTATGATTTTGTCATAAAATCTCTTGGGCTATAATTCGATACATTTTAAAATTTTATTACAAAAAAGGTAAAAATGCAACGCAAGCCGCGAAAAAAAAGGCAGGTCAGGCTTCACAGACTGTGGCGAAACCCGGGTTAACTCGCAACAAGGTGATGGTGTGTGTGTGTGGTGGGATTGTAAGGGTATTATTAATTATGAGCTGTTATCGCCAGGCAGGACCGTCGATTCTGAACTGTACTGCGAACAATGCAAGATTAAAGCAAGAAGTTGAGAGAACCCGCACAGAAGAAGAGAAGACCTCACACATCTTTAGCCACTCAGCAAAACGGGAGTTTGGCTGGGAGGTGTTAATGCATCCGCCGTATAATCCGGACCTTGCACTTTCAGATTTTCACCTGTTTCGGTCGCTGCAGAAGGCAGTGTCAGGTTGACATCACAAAAGGACTGCCAAAACCACTTTTCGCGGTTTTTTTTAGCCCCAGAATTTTTATATAAATGGGATCATGCCCCTACCAACAAGATGGCAAAAATTTATAGAACAAAATGGCACCTATACATATATACTTTAGTCAATTATTGTAAATATAACTACTTTATAAAAATATGACAGCTGTTTAAACCTACCCGGGACTTACACGAATATTTCAAGATTTTTAAAACTAAAAATAGCCGAATCGGTTCGGCAGTTGTCGAATTTTAGCAAAACGAATTAAATTGTATATATAAGAAGATGCGAAGAAACTTTTTCTCCAACCTAATATATTATAGTTACCTACTTAGTACTTACTTCCGCCGCTATCGGATGACGAATTTTACTTTTTTACTAATAAAATTGAATTCCATATTATACTTACAATGCAGAGCAAAAATAAAATCATGGGCATACTTTTCAATTATAAATATATATAACATATTATAATATAGGTATAACCTTGAAAATTTGAACTAAGTCAATAATGGATATTATAGCAAGAATATAAGTCATTTAATTTACCTATTATTATTAACTAGAGTAAGTATCACAAATATCTGGATTATTCCTCTGATAAACATAACATCGACTCTTTCCACTTATTGACTTCTACTATCATTATCCTATCAGTAGGTACTTAAAAAGTCGATGATATACCTATTCCAAGGATAAAAAATGTCGTAAAAAGTATAGTTTTTACTTTGTACAATACTGATTTCAAACATAAATAATTAATTTTGACAGTAATAATTGAAGACTTGATTGAGAATGGATGAAGATGATAGGTATGTAGCAAAATGATGATTTTGAGAAAATTGAGTTCCAACTGTCACTTAAACATTTTAGAATACATCGTAAAGTACATTAATCTAAAGATCCGTCTCTATTAGAATCAATGTACTTAATACGTTACAAGTTACAACATATTCTAAAATGTTTACTTATGTGACTGTTTGAACTAAATTTTCTGGGTAATTTTTTTGCCACATATCACCTTCATCGATTCATGTTTTCAATTATAACTTACATAACTTGCACTTTTTAGGTAAGTATTGGCAACAAATCAACACTTATTTGTTGCCAATACTTACCTAAAATGTTGCTTACAAATTATTATTTACATAGGTACTTACTTAATTTAAAAATTCCTAATGAAATGGAAAAACTGCAATAAATTTTGTGTAATATACCTAATACTTAAGTACACAATGCACATAATACAATTTATTGCACATTCTAATTTCTATAGTCTACCACGAAATTCCACCAAGAACCAGCGTACTAAAACTAGCCGAATCGGTAGGTAATTACTAATTAGGTAAAATAATAGATTTAAGTTTGCCAAGTCAGAATCAAGACGACTCTACGGGTGCTCTACCTCCGTCGTCCACGCTTCATTGAGCAGGCCAGAGTATTGACACCATAGAATGTACCTAAGTAGATTAAAAAAGTGTGGTTTACCTAACTAATTATAGGTTATACGCTTAGCTTGATTGCTTATATTTAAGAGTTCATGTTGGTATAGATGAACTTTAAAGTAAAACTTTCAGGAGCAAGAGCTCCTAAATTGCTCTTAGGTTCCTACTTAGAAAACTTCGTACATACAACAAAATTTTTACATTTTTTTTTCTATTTTGTTCAGAACCCTCTATGCTCTAGTTCGACTCGCACTTGGTCGATTTTTTTAATACCCGTGCGTGTATATCGTATGAAATCTAATTTGTCTTTGATCACGTATTAAATGGAGTAGATAACAAAGGAATTGGTGCTACAATCGACTTTCATTTTCCAATCTGGGTTAAAGACAAGTGTGTTAATAGTTTGTAATTGTAACTAAGTATAGAATGATATATAGTACCTATAAGTATATTATCTACTTTGTTCTATAAGCTATACAATATACATATCTTAATTTAGAATAATAAAATATTTCAATTATCTAATATTATCTACTTATTTAATTGTATGTAAATTAAGTAAGTAGACACATACCTACAATACCTACCTATAATATACCTACTTGGGAAAAATATATCAAATATTTACATACCGTGTAATCGTCAAAATGTCCTCGTCTGTGACTTTTCTAAGGTAGAGGAGGGAAACATTGTGTAGATTAAACAGTGTGTAAATATTCCTATTAGTAAGGGAGTTAGTGTATTTACCTACTGCTTGGTGTAGGTAAATACCTAAGTAAGTAGGTATAATATAAGAGGCAGTCTACCAGTAGGTTGACCGCGAACGTAATGCATAACTGATAGGTGCGATGTTTATTTAACAAGTGACATCAACTTTATAAATAACGGCTGACTGACACTTTTAACGTATGCAGAATAATTTATTATCAAATCCTCTTAGAAAATGCAGCTTTGAATGTTGATGTCTGGTAGACAAGTCGCAACTCAATCGTAAAGTCGTAAATTAAGTATAAATATTTTTTTATTTCAAATTGCAATATTACCTAGTTACCTACCTACATAAAAACAATGAATACGTAATTAGACCTAGATCATAAACATATTATAAATTATGTTTTCAATGAGTATTACAAATTACAATGTAGCCAAGTAATATTAAGTTAGTATGTATATATTTGGTTACATTATTAAACTGCCAATCTTGCAGTCGAGAGTGGTGCTAAACCAACAGTGACTTCATTTAGACTTACCTACTTATTCCCAAAATAGACTTCGCATCCGCGCTGTTATGAATAATACTAACGAAATATATTTAGGTCTTTGCAGGAGGTAAAAAATATTGTCTCAGTTTATACGATTTATGTATTTAGCAGTCACCTACAAAATAACGTAACAGATTCATGTGTGGGTTTTTCACTTTCAATTTTATGTCACAAATATGTACCTATATATAAAGATAAGCGATTAGTTATTAAAATAATGTGCATCAGTTTCGCAGTCCATTCCAGTGAGAATGAAATCAAGCGAAAGGAAATCGCATAATAATTATAACATGCATATTTATAGACCCTTATTAAATATTAACTCTAGTTTTCCTTTAAAGCCATTAGGAATTAAATTTTAGACTCAAGTACCTATAAGTAGATATTTATATAATTTAAGGATTTAGACAAAACACTTTACCTATAATATATAAGAATTAGTTAGGTATGCTTAATTTATCATTCTTATGAATAAAACTAGTGCAGACTTTATAAAACGATGGTAGTTTACCTACAGCTTAATCAAAAAAAATAGCTTAATTAAATTATATTTATTAGGTATATTAAGTATAGGTAAGTAATTGATAATTAATTCAGTTTTTTACAGGTGATGTCAGGAGTAAATCTTTTTAATTATATAAGTTAATTGAAATTATTGCTATGCACGAATAAGGTTCTCTTCGCGTCGTTGTAGTTACCTAGTACCTACCTATTATCTGTTGGTTTAATTCAATTTTTTCTGACAGACCTTTGACTGAGAAATAATAAGTACCTACCTAGAATGAAATCGGAATAATACTTATTAAATACTATTATGTACATACGTAACGTAACTACTTAAAGACAGCGAAACTTTTAAAAAGTTGATAGAAAAGTAGAAATCGGGTGACCTAGACTACTGCCCGTGTTAATTTTCGGGTGAAATACTTAAAATATATACCAGCTGTGTTGATTCAATTATAATTTATACACCGACATAAGATTAGCTCTTGAGCTCTAGATACTATAATGTGTTTTTAAGCAGCGAACTCTATCTTCCAACTAGAAACGTCATATTTGTGCTTGCAAGTGAGAAAAATAAAATACATATTTATCATTCCAAAGGCGAACCGGTTTCAATTTCAATCTGTATTTTGTCATTGTTAGATACTAAATTGTCAACCATTACGGCGGTGGCGGCATAAACTATTACCAAACAATATAATATTTTTGTTACTTTATTACTGTTGTGGCGACAAGAATATCGTAAGTCAGGGCCATTGACATAAGCATCGCTAAGCGACATAGCGATGCTTATGTCAAATCCTATACATTATTGCTGACGAACTTAGTTATCGTTGCTAGGGATGGCTTAATATTGTGGTAACTGACGTCAATTTCTATTGTAGGTATCACTTGCATTATTATTGATATAGTCAACAACCCTGATTGTTTTGTGGTACACTGATATTTAATATTTATGTAAATGCATTAACTGATTGATTCAAAGTTATTACGCTGAGATAAGACAAGATATGACATAATTTCAGACGAAAATGTAGATATATGATGTATACCTACGGCTGATGATGAAATGAAAGACGAATGTTGCTGCCCACTGGTACCTAATAGTAGGTACTTGCAAATAAACTTGTGAAATTATTTAAGTACCAGTTAGAAATGGTGTTAATAGATAATTAACCTAAGTAGGCACTTCTTTACCTATCTCTACACCAACGACGTTATAAAGTCCGCAGTATTTACTTTGATGACTAATATTATGAGTTGCAAGTGAAGGTTACTAGTTACTACACAAATACCTACTTATGAAATAAAACTACCAGACCTCAACAACCGACTCGTTATAAAGATAAAGGAATATAAAATGTTAAGTGCTATTGCAACTTTACAGTTATCTCTAAACAGTTTAACTGCTCTACTTTTCGGACTCACCAAGAGTTTCTCAAGTCTTTGATCCCGCTAAAGTTGATACTGTTGGACCGGTTCAGCTTCCGTCCGATAGTCCAGAACCGAATCTTGTTGTGGTTGTCCTCATCTCTGAACGGGTTGAGGTGCTCCGGGTAGTCGCGCACCGAGATGGTCTTTCGGGGACCAGCCGTAGTTGCCATTGTAAAATTCCACTTTACATAATACACAGGTACGACCACTTTGCGTCTTATCTTTTATCACACTGGTAAATTATCACTGATAACACTTTTATCGCTGAGATAATTACTGGTCTGCCCGCGGAACAATGCGGCGTTGCGGCGCTCCGTCGCGGCCGAAAGCGAACTACACACTAACCGCTAACAATATGCCCCGATATCAAAACAGCGAAACGTGCGATGCAATCGAGATTCGAGACCGAGCAACAAAAGCATATTAGTCATTAATACATTTTATTGATGAAAACAAAGACGTTTAGGATGTAACCACGTCAATATTGGGTGCTTACGTAATTTAGTTTCTACACATTGTTGTTAGCTGAGGTTTTTGTACGGAAATAGGAGTTGTCCAACTACTAAACTGACTTTGATAATACTTTTACTTTTAGTTGATATTATAACTACTAAATGACACGAGCATGAAACTGCTGTTAATGACTTGGCAGTTAGCAGGTAGGCATGTAAAGGTACAAAATATATTTGATGCTGACGTCATACTGCAGAACGCAGACGTAGTCACGTTACCGTAAAGGCCGCGTTAACTACTGAAAATATTACGACATTTTATTAGGAGACTCGCTAACTATATTGATTACGTAACCGTTTAACTACAGAATAATAAACGCGTGATAGACGAATTTTTGAATAGCAATTAGGTAGAAAGATATAAAGCAATAATGCCTAAGTAACAAAATATACTTTAACTCGACCGTACATAATAATGACCTATTGGGTACTTTGGGTATCGAACTATGATTTATTAATTTTTATTCAAATAGGGTTTTTTTAGTCTGAATTGAAATTAATCTAGAGCTCAAGATTCATAAAACCTCTTTGAGAGAGTCTCGTTTTGAATAATTCCATCACACTTATCATGGCCATCGTAGAAATGTTTTTCTCTGCAAAAGATTAGAAATACTGACAGATTGTAAGGATAAAATCGTTTTATCTATTCTTCCGTAGAAATAAACTATTGCTATGGTGGTCATACTACGCGTGCAGCTGGTGAACAATTATTTTTAGTACCTATGTAATTTAATCACCACGGAAAAGACAACAGCATAAGGATGGGTGATAATCACAATAAGTATAACATAAAACTGTGTTCGTGAGCAAGTAATGAGTTAATAAACAGTTAGGTATACACTGCAATGCCTCTCGAGCTTTGTATGAATAATTTTAACTAACGTAATTAATACTAAGCACGTATAAAATACTATCTGTGCCAGCGACTTATTTCGCGTGGTTTTTGAGTGACTTAAACCGTTTATGCAACGTACGCAACGAAAGTCCCCAAATGTGAATAATTTTCCCCGTTTTTGCATTTCTCACTGACGCTTCCTAATGGTCCCAGCGTAATGTTATATAGCCTAAAAGCCTTCCTCTACAAATGGACTATCCAACAAAAAATATTTTTTTGTAATCGGACCAGTAGTTTCTAAGACTAGCGCGTTTAAACAAATAAACAAACTCTTCCGCTTTATAATATTAGTATAGATTTAGGGACTTACTAACACGCCGGCGAACTTCGGACGCAGGATAAGAAGTGGACTAGAAATAGAAGAAAGGTTGAACGGAGGCAACCAAGGAACAAACTAAGATCTACTATCTTAGTTTGTTCCTTGGTTGCCTCCACCAGGACGAACTATCAGCGCACCTGAAGGGAAAAGCCCGAGACAGTAGGGTGCGCATTCCCGTGTTTCGGCCCGTATAACCACTATCGATTGATGGGTTGGTGAAGGGATTTGACCTGCAAAATTAAGGCAAAAGCCAGTGGAACGAGCAGAATGAATGAAAACCTAATACGGGACCAGGTTGACGTATGAAAGCGTCCATTTAATGTTATATTATTATTTTGGTCCTCATTGACATTGACTTTAAGTTAACTGAAAAATTTAGAAGGTGCGTGATGTTGCTGACGTCATAATGTAACATCGACCCACGGCTAGTCGTAATTTACGAAGTGGCTTATAGATTATTTCAAAAAGTTGAATTTTATCTACCCAGCCTTTTGGGTAGA
Source organism: Celastrina argiolus (assembly GCA_905187575.2). Taxonomy (NCBI): domain Eukaryota; kingdom Metazoa; phylum Arthropoda; class Insecta; order Lepidoptera; family Lycaenidae; genus Celastrina; species Celastrina argiolus. The sequence continues at coordinate 9,221,291 of LR994585.1, forward strand.
TATTTACCCAGCAGCTGGGTACGTGCCCATCTATAGTCGTAAACCATAAACTACCGAATCTGCATCACAGTACAACTACAAACAGTATTAGAATATAGGCCGCGGCTGGGACCAACAGCTGAATGATTGACAGTAGGAATAGCTTAAAATTGGTGGCGACACCAAGCTGTTGCAATACTTGCAACTGACGGTCTTTAAACCTCAATTTTGTTGTGTGCTAATTAGTGTAGCGGTACTCGTTTCCCGCTCCCGCGCCGCTTTTTTCGAGAACCGGTCCATTTGATTTTACGCAAAAGATCCTGCCGCTCCCGCGCCGCCGCCGCCGCCGCTCCCGCCCCGCTGCTCGCAAAATCCGAGGCTGAGGCCTAAAGGTAAAAAAAATCCTTAAGCTATGGACAGAGAGTATTTAACTTTCATTCTTTTTTCACAAAACTCAATTTACAATATTGAAAATTTGGTGGTTTCCTCAATAGACTATATTAATAAATAATATATGATTTTTATTTTACTAACAACTGAAATATCTAAAGCAAAATCAAAATTGATTACAGTTAAACTTCTGTTTCTTTCTAATTCATATACCCATAGCTGGGCACCGTTAATCACACAGTTAACTTCGTTAATCGTTAATCCGTTACTAAAAAAGTTAGCTTCCTTAAACGTTAAACCGTTACATTTGGGAAGAATTAACGCAAGTTAACGTTAATCGTTAATCCGTTAAAATTCGCTAAAGGTTTAAGAAGTTAACAGGTTAGGAACAATAAAAGACGTGTATAGGTTATTAAAATGTATTCCCCTTCATGAATACTAATATATTACATTTAATTTAATTAAAGTTTTCATCTGATAGTGTTGCTCGTTTTGCGGTTATAATGTATTTACCTAAAGAAAAAATTAAACAATTGCAGCGCTTGACGGTATGGCACTCTTGTATTTAATGAACAGATTAATGAATATGTTTTCACCGAGGAATGCAATATCTTTGAATGACTCTTTTGATTTTTATGTCCAGCCACAGTTTAACGAGACTTTGCGTTTTACTCTTTAAAGAGTGGGAGCTATTTGATTTGTTAGCTGCTTTTGTTTCACTCACAACACGCGCCTTGCGGCACTTGTCGTTTCATACTGGTCTGAATTAGTTTTTCTTGCCGCGCCCTGGTGCATTACGGTAAATAGTGGGCATTGGATTAACGATTAACGGACCTCTGGATATTAACGGAAGTTAACGGGTCCGTTAACATTTTAAGAAGTTAACTTAAAAGTTAATCCGTTAATGAAAATGTTAACTTCGTTAATTAACGATTAACGGATTAACGAGTTAATGCCCAGCTATGCATATACCTACCACTGGGCACTGGCGCGCCTATTTATCGATCCAACGCTCTGAATTCTGATACAATCACTGTTTGAACTGAAAATAAATTTTATGCGTGTTTAATAATTGTTTATAGATGTCATAGCTTCTCAAGGTGAAGAATTAATTACATCAACTGTAAACACGAGCGCGGCATGTTTTATAGGTAATGTTCCTAACTACGCCTTACACAAGCCTAATTAAAACGGCTATGAACTGTGATTTTATACTTGACAATAAGCCAAAAGTATCCGAAACAGTGTCGTATTAAATATATGGCGCGCCGGACGAATTAGATTTAGGCCCCATTAGGGTCAGTAGTTTCACCTCTTTGCTAAAATTCCTTCGGTACTAGCACAAATACTAGGATTAACTCTATAAGTAGGTATAACATGGTTAAAGCGTTTAGCAATGTTATGTTAGGTTCGATGCATGCTACAAAGAAAGTCACCTTTCGGCGCCAGATGGCACACATTCCTGGCTACCCAATACATAATATACGCTCTGTGCCCGTAGATCTTTTGTGTGTAGTCAGTAGTGTCCCAAGTCAGGAATAGCCAGTAGCGTAACTATTAAAAGGTTTGGCACCCTCGGTTTGGTTCCAATTGAGTAAATAAAGTTTTTTATCCCACAAAATAAGAACATTGCGCCTTCCCCAGAATGTGGGACATAATGCTAACGGAGTGGAATGAAGGATATTATGCCGTCTCTGTTCCGCGGACTTCTTCTGCGACAGGACTGATTCACAGAACGAGATCACCATCTGCCAGGCCTTATCGCTTTCAAGAACGTAGTGCACTAGTACCTATTCCAAAGCACTGACACGAGTCACGAGATTGTAGCGCTGTATATTGTGTGCTGTCTGTCTTCTACAGCGACACATTCGCGACAGTCTGGCGTAGGCTTTCTCCTGACAACCCAACCCAGATACGCACCGAACAACTGTCTCCGGTGAGTCTGTGTCAGGCGGGAGGTAAGGTGTTTCAGCAGACGGCGCATCAACGCTGTCAGGACCGGACACATTGCCACGGACGCGTGATGGCTGTACGGTGACTGCGCCAGAACCTCGCCTTACATCAGTCCGAAGCAACGACTCTTGTCCCAGGTTCACATACTAGAGAGCTCCGCCGAATCCATTGTCCAACTCGCCTATCTGCAAAGCCAGTACGCGCAACTAGGCCAGCACCAACATACGCCCAAAAAACCATTACCCTTCATAAATCATAACATGTATGGAGCCTCTTCAGAGAACCAGTATTGACCTCTAGTAGTTTCTACGCTAGTAACTAGTAAGGTAGATAGATACTCTTATATACCTTTTAGGTACATACGTAATACCTATAATTCCATTTACGTGGAGCTCGATTAGTCTGCGCAGCGTTGTTACTACAATAACTACACTATTATATTGATCGAAACAATTCACAAATGCACTTTAATGTAGAGCATTGACCCTCTCGTCTGTCGTCACTCGTGAGTGTATCAGGCGAGAATTTATTAAACATCTTTTATTGTCCGCTCAATCTTAATACAAGAAGGGTCTTAAGTAACTACCTACTTAACATAAGTTTGAAATTTCGGGATAGTAACTTATTTTGCATCTAGCTGTGCCCGCGACTTCGTACGCGTGGAAAAGTGATTTAGGGCACTTTAGTATTTTTAAATATATTTTTAGTTTATTGGCACAACCGCTGACAACTTTCGCTAATTTAATAGTTACTTCCCAGTGTATCCCAGTGTTGATCCCTATTCAGCAAGTCACGTACCCGGCAAGCCTCTTGGTATGCAGGGTATAATAATAATATAGTACCATCCTTTCGGAGCTCGGCAAAAGAAGTAGGCCTTCGAACAATATGTAGAAGTCAGCAAAGGTATTCGAAGTTAGGATAATATTATTCGAATGCACCGTATAGACCCAGCCAATTTTTCACGTTAATTTAGTAAAAAACTTCGATGTCCGTCTGTCTGTCTGTCTGGGTGTCAAAACTTTAATACGTGTAGGTATCAAGCTAAAAATCATATTAAATACTCAGGATCTTCTGTCCCTTCTGGCTGTGAAGAAAACAGACTTCTTAGCCACATCTACCCAAAGATTCAGCCGTATATGTCGCAAATTTTCGTAATTTTCGACACGCCAAAGGGAACCAAAACCTAAAGGTTACTTCCCGGGAACTCAGAATTTTTAAATTTGATATGAAGCAACGTCATAGGATAAATTGCGAAACCATAAAAATATCTTTAATTTTTTTTAACTTACTACCGTTTTTGTCAGTAATGTTTTGAGATATTAAATTGAAACTTATATTGCAATTACTAAGGTATTTAAAACGAAACTCTCGGTTAGACATGGGCGCAGCGGCACGCCCGGACCCGCCGAGGATCCAGCAGGCTTACTCTCGATACATCCGAGAATCGAATCAATTCGATCTCAACGGTTTTTGGTGTTTTATTTGGTAGATTACTTTGGAACTAATTAGGATAAAGAAAACCGTTAGAAATAAACAAACGTCAATTTATTCGGGAGTATGCGGCACGATCGAATCTGAATCAAAATCGAATCAGTTTGGAGAGTTAGGCCTCAGCTCGGCGCGCCGATCGGTTTTAGTAGCGTTTTTTTATTAACCTACCGTAAGTATAATAATAATACATAATATAAATAAATGAAATTTCGTTTTAAAGAAAATATAAAATAAAAAAAGATTTAATTTGAATGGTTGAAGCAGCGCGGTTCCCGCCGCGCTTCATACAAATGTCCAGCAATTTTTTTTAATTTTCATAAGTTTTTTATTTATGAACCGATTGAGATGAATTAATAAATATTAAGTCAAGATTAAGACATTATAATATGATTGAACCACATTTAATCGGATAAGCTGTTTTTGAGATTAGCGTGCACAAATGTACCGACAAACAGACAAAAATTAAAAAATATATTGTTTTGGGTACTATTGCATAAATAAAAGTCTCCTATAATAACACAGGCACAGTTAGCACAGTTAGCGGCTGTGCGTGGTTAAATTCAAACTACCGGTACTGCCTGTTAGCACATTTTAATAGTATTTTTTACCCAGCAGTGGGGTGGAGTTCCTTTGGTTGACCTTCGCCAAAATTCCTACCTACCAGCATCTGATACCTACACTACTCCAGCCCGGCTCGGACGTAAGACGTAGCAGCCGGTGGCGCCCGGTCGAATCACGGCGAAACGATTTTAATTTTGCTATACCTACATATTTCCTAAACTATTCATTATATTTGCATGGTTTAGAGGGCAAATATAGTCTTCATGGAATGCTTAAGCCAACTAACGTATAAAAATGATAAGGATTAATACCGTGATGGTATAAATAGCTTTCCGAAAACCGCTTAATGCCCGTTTTTTTAGTTTATCGCGAAAGGCATTCTTTTAATAATACAGTTAGGTAATTGAGTTGATTTTATACAAATAATGATAATTTATTTCAATTTGTGAAGCAAGTTCAAAAATACAATTTTTATATTATTATGACACTGTGGAAACACTTGTCTTCCCAGAAAAAAATCCTGTGAGGTACTTTTTTCATGTTCTAATCTACTTTAGTGCCACGTTCTATTGCTTCGCGTCACTGTGTAAGCGATCCCCCCGCGCCCCCCGCGTCCCCCGCACGATCCGTTCGTCAGCAGGCCGCGCAAGCGAAATTCATCCGACTTGCTTCAAATTTACCGTCACTGCTCGGCTCCTATGTGTTATGTGTTAGCGTTATGTTATATAGCCTATAACCTGCCCAGGAATATGGGCTACAATCGTACCAAGTTTGGTTAAAATCCCTTCAGTAGTTGTTGTTCCATGCGTGCACATACAGACAGACAGACAGACAGACAAAAATTTTACTAACTGCATTTTTGGCATCAGTATCGATCACCAATCATCCTCCAATATGTATTTTCAAAAAATATTCAATGTACAGAATTGACCTCTCTACAGTTTTATTATAAGTATAGATAGAAGATGATAAGGATTAATACCGTGATGGTATAAATAGCTTTCCAAAAACCGCTTAATTGCCCGTTTTTTAGTCTATCACGAAAGGCTTTCTTTTAATAATACAGTTAATTAAGTTGACGACCTCCGTAGCGCAGTTGGTTGAGCGCGTTGGCGCTCGAACGAAAGGTCGCGGGTTCGAATCCCGCCGAGGGAACAAAAAGTTTTCAATGTTCCTGGGTCTTGTATGTGTATTAAATTTGTGTTGTAATAAAAATCTTAAATATGTGTATAGTATAAAAGTATTAAATATATTTCCGTTGTCTGGTACCTGTAACACAAGTTCTTCGGATACTTAGCACAGGGCCAGATTGACGTGGTGTGAAGCGTCCATAGATATTATTATTATATTATTATTATTATTTTTATACAATAAATGATAATTTATTTCAATTTGTGAAGCAAGTTCAAAAATACAATTTTTATATTCCACAATGTCACTTGTCTTCCCAGAAAAAAAATCTTGTTAGTTAGGTACTTATTTCATGTTCTAATGTACCTAACATTCTATTGCTTCGCGTCACTGTGTATGCGATCCCCCCACGCCCCCGCACGAACCGTTCGTCCGCAGTCCGCGCGCGCGAAATTCATCGGACTTGCTTCAAATTTATCGTCACTGCTCGGCCTCCTATGTATCGTAGCGTTATGTTATATAGCCTATAACCTGCCCAGGAATATGGACTACAATCGTACCAAGTTTGGTAAAAATCCGTTCAGTAGTTATTGATCCATGCGTGCACATACAGACAGACAGACAGACAGACAGACAGACAGACAAAAATTTTACTAATTGCATTTTTGGCATCAGTATCGATCACCAATCATTCTCCAATATGTATTTTGAAAAAATATTCAATGTACAGAATTGACCTCTCTACAGTTTTATTATAAGTATAGATAGAAGATAGATATTAGAGATATCGGAAAGACTCCATCACACTAGTGTGTGATTGTTTGCCACTTCTTCATGCGACCAATTACCTATAAAATTTGGTACGCATTGGCAGGATGTCGACACCCTAGCCCTAAATTAACATTTAACAGATAGCCTGCATGAAAAACATCAGAGTTCGTCAGAATTCTTTAGATACCTACCTACTTACATAGTCGAAAATCTTTAAGATCGATGTATTAATCCATTATATACCCACCTACATACGTCATACCATCAATTGAGGCTGATATCGCCAATTCATTAAGTAGGTTAATCATTTAGTGGATCATAATATGGATGCGCAAATATTATGTTTATTGTTTAATGAATGTTAGTTATCAATCCCAATCCCATATTGTAGTCATTATACATTCGTTGTTAGAGTCCTACATAATATACAAAAACAAGGCTTACCTACTTACGTACACTTTTAGGTAATACTATTATCAATTGTTGTTCAATTTGAAATAAAAGTAAAGTGTTGTAGGTAATTCTATACTCAGAAGAAAGAAATGAGAGTATGTATATTCAGTATAGTACCTAAGAACAATATTTCCATTTGAAATCTAGCTCGCGGAAAATTAGCGCTAATTATGTTTTCAAATTTATTTCAAATTGGTTTTAACTTGTAATACCTACCTATTGATGAGTGATAATACTTAAGGGTTTGTATGTGTCCCTTATACAGAGTTTAGGTACTGTGAAAGTACAGCGCTGAAATAGTTACTATTTTTTAAATTATTGTAGGTACATGGGCTAGATGTTAGGGCATTTCTTATAGAAACATGAAAGGTTTTCAGCGCTGGTACTTTCACGGTTAACTCTACATAGTTAGCACATACACACCGTAAATTATTATTATCACTTATTTATTTTACGTGTCTTAATAGTCTTATTTCAGCAGTTCGTTCCTACTACCATTACTTAATTAATAACCTTATATTCATTATTGATAAAACACATCGATACATATAAACAACTAAATCACTTGGAATTTAAAGTTACCACTACGAAGCCGAGTCACAATTAAAATTCCCCCGATAACACATTTCTCTTCTGATATTAGTACTTTACATAATATACCTAAATAAGTTTATGCTTACAAATTGTCCGGGATCAAATACTTAATACTTATCAGCATCACTTGAAGTAGGTACTAATGTGGTAAAAGTTACAACTAAAATTTCTTTAGAATAAGTAACTACACTGTCTAATCACTCGGTGGGTAGACAAAGGAACAAAAATCCAAAATTGCCTAGGTATGAAGGACCCATTACAATGCAAGTTTTGTTTTTTGTCCAAATAATGTGTTTCTCCAGAACTGCGTCGTCTCGTATTATGAAGGAAGTTGCAAGTTACTTAGGAAATTGCAAAGAGGATGCGCTCCTCCACACGACATTGAGCACCAATCACGTGGACTAGAGATAAATGGCAAGCTCGAGTGGCGATGCGCATTTCATTTATGCCCCAGACATCTCCGTGTCTTTTGTGAGCTAATAAATGACATTAACACAAGGACGTCCTTTTGATCTATTGCTTGGGAACCGACGACTTTTACATTTATTCCCGTGATTTACCTTCAGCCTCTATAATCTTTTTCTCGGCTTTTGTCAGTAGGTATAAGTTTACTTTACCACAGGGGCGTTTGATAGTGTTGGCTGTTTGAAGAACGTCTTGGTTGCCATGACTCAGGCATGTCAGTTGTCAGGACAACAATAAAAATGTTTATTGACTAACATGAAGCTCTATTTCCTTAATTAATAATTCCAATTCGTTATTTTATAAATAATTAGAACTGCTGCAATGGCTGTAAATGCACCACCAAATCTTGCAGCACGGTGTTTTTTCGGTTTACGGACTGATATACAGTAAGAAACTCATTACAAAAGCAACACTACAGCATCAAAGCAGGATAACGGTCGCATAAAGCGATTACTCATTCGTATGTTTGCTTTCAGATACAATGCCCATTATCTCTCAGACTCTGAGGTTTTATACCCGGCCGGCGGCGTCATCGTCGTACATAACCATCTACAAAAGAAACAAAAGTTTATAAAACTTCAAGACAAACACAAACCCATAAAATCTTTAGTGCTGGCTCCAAACAGGTATGATCATTACTGCTACGTCTCAGCTGTAATGAAGTAATGTATGCTTTTGTCGTGTAGGCAAATGTAACAGGATGAATCCTTCACGGATTTAAAATGCCGGTCCTTCGGGATCGTCGTGATCATTTGCTCGTCATCTAATAGTTTTTGCGTCAGTCGTAATTCGTGAACATTGTCTCCATCCTACTGGCCTATAAAGGTTATATATTGCAATTGGGTAGGTATGCATACACATATCTCAGGGAAGGGGACTCCAACTTTTGCGAGGTTTTATATGAAAATCACTTGTTTTTATTTCAGGCGATGGCTGGCGTTAAATGAAATAGCCGAAGAAGGGCAGAAACCCATTATAACAATTTACGACCTAAATACATACAAAAGGAGAAAAATCCTAACAGTGCCCTTTGAAAATTCTTCGGCCAGAGAGTTTGCCTGTCTGCAATTCACACACGACTCGAAGTATCTAGTGGCAGTCACCGGCGAGCCAGACTGGTACTTGTACTACTACAACTGGGACAAGGGCAAGGTCGAGAGCCATGCCAGAGCTCAAAATCCTAGTGGACAAGGCACCGTCGATAGCGTTAGTTTTTTTTAATTGTTTGCTTCTGTTGCATACAAATATACAACACAATATGAAGTCGCATGAACTTTGTTCAATTAAAAATGAACAAAGGCCAAGCAATTTAAGTGACGTTAATAATAAAGCATATTATTTTGCATAATGCGATTCTGTTGCTCGTTGCGTTTGTGACTGATGTATGTGATTGGTGACGATAATTGATATTTTAAAGAGGATTTAATTCCAAGGAAACTTATATTTAATAAAAAAAATCAACTGCCGAACGTAATATAACTGCCTCCTATTCGGAAGTCGATTAATAAACTGGTTTTGAATTCGTGTTGACTCTATTCAGGTGCAATGTAATCCGACGGATGCGACGCTAATAGTGCTGTCCGGTCCGTACACTTTTCGCATTATGAATGTCGCTGAAACTGTTTGGCGACAGTGGGGCTGGTGCAAGGCGGAAAATGTAAGATCTTTAAAATTATAATAAGGCATTATTTATAGTAATTCTTAAGGGCTTTATTGCGTATCTCAACAATTACATGAATCAACTGGAACTGGTTATCTTTTTACATGGTTGATTATATTAAATCTCTTATGTTCTATTCTCATGATCTATAAAATATCTGCATGTTGTGCAAAACGTTCATCCCAAAGGTTAATTTTCTAGCTGGCTATTATCTGGGTATTTTCTAGACTATTGTGACGTCTTGCATGTGGTTGACACCTGATCGAATCTTATTCGGAACGAACAAGGGAATTATCATGATGGTGGAGAATGGCGAGATGCGACAGAACTGCATATTTCGAGCCATGGAAGTTATAGATATGTCTTTAAAGAAAACCGACATTGAGTAAGAACATTAAGAATATTCATATTATATTATATAGATAAGTAGGTAAAGTTCATTAAAATATAATATTTTTAACTATCTAATTTTATAAATGCGTAAGTTTGTGAGACTGTCACGTTTCGCGCGCAAGCGGTGGCAGCAGTTGGGCCAATTTTAATAAAATTGTCAGGTACAGGTAGATACCCTGGATAACACAATAGGCTACATTTCGATTTCACCCCGCAAAACTACAATTCCCGTTTGTTTTAATTTATTTGTTGTTCTGCTTAGGATTGAGGAACCAGATAAACCGAGTGTAACAGCCAAACAACCTGACGCAGCTTCGAGTACCGACACCGTTGAAAGTGCGGATTGCCATCCCGTTACAAGTTTGGTTAATTTCGCTAAAGGTAAATATAATTGATTCCTTATCTATCTTACCATTAATACGCCATGTTAGTTCAATAAAAAAGGCTTTTCCTTTAAGGGTTCGCATATGCGTGTGGTCCTGGCTTCGTCCACATGTTTGAGAAGGAATCCCCGCATCATTGGAGGAAGAGAAATCTTTACAGGATTTCGAGGAAATCATACAAGTATTTTCTTTTGTTATTTATATATTGAGTGTGCTTTTCCTTGTTTTCAGATACCGCAAATGTAATAGTTATTACTTACTATACTTACTTAGTTACTTACTATAGTAATACCTCTAGGTGTAGGTTAATGTATGTAGTAACCGTAGTTTGCGGGTGGTAGAAATATTTGTTGTTTTCAAACTATAGGTTTATGGCGTATGCTGGAAGTTATTTATTCCACTTACCTACCGAATACAACAGTCTTACTCCCGACACAATCATAAATCAGTTCGATCTCAACGGCTTTTGGTATTTTATTTGGTGGATTACTTTGAAACTAACCAGGATACAGAAAATCGTCAGATTTTTCTGTGCTCCGACCATATCAATCGACTAAGAATCAAAATAAACAAACGTCCATTTATTTGTTAGTCGTGCCGCTCACTCGCTGTCATGTAAGGCCCCAGAACATACATCTGTCGGATCAGCTAGTATTAGTGTAAAATGCTCGCGAATAAAGTACTTATGTAGGTACTTGTCTAACGTTTTACATTTCCAGACATACCCGTGAACATCCAGTTTGGTCACCTCTAGATACTGTTCGGCAAATAGCGGTAGACCCAAGTCAAGAAACATTGCTCATAACTACAATGCGAAAACAGCTCTACTTCGTTAAATTATTTGGTCAACACATATTGCAGGTACTACCCTACCTATCTGCTAATTCATACCTCCTAACACAGGGTTTCCCAATTGCCGGGTCGCGGACCCGGTACCGGGCCATCAAAATAGAATATGGGTCGCAACATTCCCGCCTTGTTTAAAAAATAATACCTACCTATATAATCAACATTCAACATTGAAAAAAAAGTTGTAAGCCATCTGAAATCATGTCATTTTTTACCTTACAAGTCGACGAAAGTACAGACATACCTATCCGATAATGCTAATCTGATATGTTTTGTAAAGTATTAAAAATACATTTCTGCTAGCTATTAATAAATGTGTATTATTTAATTTAAGTAATTAATAATTATTTAAAATAATATTTTTATCTAATGAAACCAGCTTGAATTTAAAATAAGATGGGACATGAAAAGGCAGTGTGATCATTAGTCATGGCAAAACAATGATTGGGAAACACTGTCCTAACATATTATGGAGAATATTTAGTTGGGCATCAAATATATTCTATAAGTACTTTTTTTCATTCTATAAGTAATTTGTGAATGAACAATTTTTTTAATTAATTGGTAATAAATTTAATATTTGGTAATTTGTGAATGAACAATTTTTTTATTAATTGGTAATAAATTTAATATTTGATACTCTCTTAAATTATTGTTTCTACATAATATGACCGATAATAAATCGTAAAATGTTATATTTTAAATCTACACCAAAATAAATACCTAATTGGTGTTTAAAAATCGTGTTTGGTTTCTTCTCTAAGGGTTGGCCCTACTATACAATGACTGATCATCAAAAGTTTTGAAAGTCATACACTAATTGCCCAATGTTTTACTTTATTTATAGAATCCTGAAATACCGTTCATTGAACTGGGTCCAGCGATGCACTATGGCAGGATCAATCACACAATAACTTACCAAACATTTTTATTTCTAGAATCCTGAAATACCGTTCATTGAAGTGGGTCCAGCGTTGCACTATGGCAGGATTCATCACACAATAACTTACCAAACATTTTTATTTCTAGAATCCTGAAATACGGTTCATTGAAGTGGGTCCAGCGTTGCACTATGGCAGGATTCATCACACAATAACTTACCAAACATTTTTATTTCTAGAATCCTGAAATACCGTTCATTGAACTGGGTCTAGCGATGCACTATGGCAGGGTCAATCACACAATAACTTACCAAACATTTTTATTTCTAGAATCCTGAAATACCGTTCATTGAACTGGGTCCAGCGATGCACTATGGCAGGATCAATCACACAATAACTTACCAAACATTTTTATTTCTAGAATCCTGAAATACCGTTCATTGAACTGGGTCCAGCGATGCACTATGGCAGGATCAATTCCCTGTCGTTGTGCGCTTGGAAGTCTATATTCATGACTTCCGGGGAGGAAGACAAGAGTATCAGGATTTGGAATTACATGACAGACGAAGTGGAGCTAATAAAGCTTTACCAAGAAGAAATACACTGTGTGTCTCTACATCCAACCGGTAATTGGCCAAATATATTTTTACCAAGTTGAAAGTAGTTGATTAAAATATCAGCCCACACAACTTTTACGCTATTGAAATTGTTCCATTCGTATGCGTAACATTAGGTTACAACCAGGGATGTTAGAGAGCTCCGTAACCGTAACCGAAACTATCGGATATCCGATATTAAAAATATCCATAACCATCACCGAATCCGAAATTAAAATATTGCTACTGTAAAAATGTAAATATCCGTAACCGAAATTATCCGAAACAAAAGGAAAATCCGAAATAATTTAATATCCATATCCGAAATTTCATATCCATTTCATCCATGGTTACAAAGAAGCGAACAGTTACCTAAGTAGTTCAGAACTCATCCTTAGTCGATATACCTTTCCACAAATTAGCTAATAAAATCTTACTAATATTATATTTATGAATGAACGAATGTTTGTATTTATGGATGTATGTTAGTGCGTTTCACACAATTGCTAAATGGATTAAAAAGATCCTTATGTTAATGTACGTTATAATACTTTATATCGTGGCAAAACATATAATTCCCGCAGGATTTTTTTTGCGCGTACCATGTAGCGGAAAATATATGGTCATCTATGAAGCAATCTAATCAGCATTTGCGTATCTTACTCATTACTTTTATGGCCAAGCCCCAATTTAATAAATTGAGTTTGGGGATACGACCCAGATTGATGGAAAGTAAATTATTTCGGATACATTATACAAGACGCAGATGTCTTATATCTGGAATAAAAGACATCTGCGTATTGATGATGTGCCCGTGAATTTTTCACTTTGTATTCAATTTCAGGCGAAAAGCTTAACCTATTAGGTTGTTGATCCTATAAAATTCATCCTCTGGGCTCATTATGCAGAAACTCAAAAAGTTTACCAAAATCCAAAATAAGAATTATTTAGGATGTGTTTCAAAACATATATTGAAGTTTTAAGAACTAGGTATACCATAGGTCAACATAGAGTTAAAAGTTGCTCTATTATATACCTACATTAGATTTAAATAAGTTTTTTTCTGATATTACCTACTGCTGCTAAGGTAATATTAAAATCTTAGTTATTTTAATATTACTTACATAATTTTTTGTTTCATGTCCTTTATGACGTAAAGTGGGTCAATAATTAATTTTATTACAACAATTAGAAATCATTTAAAACTCTAATGGCTAGATACTTTCTTTATGTTTCTAAGAATGGAGTTTTCTCTTTCAGGACTCTTTGCGATTGTCGGATTTTCTGACAAGCTACGGTATATGGTGGTGCTAATCGACGACTTTGAAGTTATGAGGGAGTTTCCTATACGTAACTGTAAGAGAGCACAGTTCAGCACAAACGGGCACATGTTTGCTGCGGTCAACGGTCAGGTCATCCAGGTTTTCTCGTCAGTATCCTTTCAGAATATTTATAACCTGAAAGGCCACAACGGCAGAGTAAGTTGATAGCATTGAATCAGCATTATTCAGCAGTGAGTTTAGTGCGAGTTTTTGGACACTAAGCCCGTATTAATAAACAAGTTTCAAACTCGGTCTCAAGAATAGCGATCGCAACCCCTACTTGAGGACATATTTGACAGATAAAACAACGTTTCGTTTGATTTTCAAAATTGAACAACTTTAATTTTATTATTAGGTATGTTACGTTTATTTCGTACAACGTAGTTTCGTATCATACTTTCATTTTTTTTTCTTCTTGAGCATGTTCTCAAGCAGAGGTTGTGATCGCAATTCTTGAGACTGAGTTTACTCAATATTGTTATTATTACACAAATTGTAGTTAACTTTTTCACTGTGAGAAGTGACAAAATCTCGCACTAAGGACACAGGAGCACGATTCTCGGGCAGTGGAAAAAAGTTCGAATATTATTATATCCCGCACGCACGCGCGGTAAATCTCATTTGCATAAGCGGGACAGACCGATAGTAAAAACTAAGTTCGAGGCCTGAGAATTAGGGCCCAGGAGCACGATTCTCGGGCAGTGGAAAAAAGTTCGAATATTAGTATATCCCGCTCGCACACGCGCTAAATCTCATTTGCATGAGCGGGACAGACCAATAGTAAAAACTAAGTTCGAGGACTGAGAATCGCCGCCCAGGGCCCTAATTCTCAGGCCTCGAACTTAGTTCCGAATATTAGTATATCCCGCTCGCACGCGCGGTAAATCTCATTTGCATGAGCGGGACAGACCGATAGTAAAAACTAAGTTCGAGGACTGAGAATTAGGGCCCAGATCAGAAAATATTTCCACTGAAAGTAAAGTATTCTAATTAGTTACAAACTTTTAAGATAACGTGCCTGGCTTGGTCCTCTTGTGATTTGACCCTGGTCTCATGTGGTACTGAGGGAGCTGTTTATGAATGGAATACGTCTACAGGACAGCGAGTTGGCGAAATAATATTCAAGACCAATCAATTCAACGCCTGTGCGGTAAACAGGTAGTTTCGATTCAATTTTCCTGTCAAGCTCGGCCATATTGACTGTACATTGCATATTACTTGTGATAAATGAACACGTCTTCAACTTGTTGATGTAACACAATATTCATAACCCGCGATGATACTTGTAAGGACGCAATAAATATTAGTTAGTATTCGTTAGCATGCTAACATCTTCACACAACCATAATTATACATTATAAATAAATTGCAATGAACATTTCCAACGTCGCAACAATTGAAAATCGTTATAACTAAATTCATTTTCAGCGTCGGAAAAACAACTTATGCCGTTGGAACTGATGGGGAGCTAAAGGAAATTGGCGCCAATACGATTCGCAGAAACTTGAGCTTGATCGGGTGTGGTCTAGACACGATAGTTCTCTCAAGATCAGATATTATGCTGTTCGTTACTGGGGCAGAAGGGGGCGTTACTGGCGTGCAACTTCCTTTGCTGGATAAAGCTATATTCAACGAATTTCATATGCACAATAAGAAAGTTACTGCAATAGCCCTAGCCTATGACGACCAAACTCTGGTATCAGTGGCTGAAGATTCGTCCATTTGTATCTGGAGACTGACGAACGCAGATGGACGAGCGATCGCATTAGATAAAGATTTTGCGTATTCTAAAGAAATACTTATAAGCAAAAAAGATTTGCAGGATAAAATCAATAATATTAATGTAAGTTAATATGTTTAGGGCATGTTTCACCAAGCAATGTTAAAGTTAATTCTTCGTTAGGTATCGTGTTGTTCCTCTTGTAATTCCTATCAATGAAAGAGTAGGCATGGTAATTTAACAAGACGTTGACACTAACATGCGTAGGTGAAATCGGGACTTAGGGCGTGTTTCACCAAGCAATGTTAAAGTTCACGCCATGTTAAAATACCATGCCTTCTCATTCATTGACAGGAAATACTAGAGGGATATCATTATATTTAACATGGCGTTAACTTTAACATCGCTTGGTGAACACGCCCTTATTGTTTACTGTCATTAGATAAGTAGTACTTAATTGATTAAACAACAAAAATTATACATCGCAGTTATTAAGTACAAGAATGAGTGAATTGGAAACTGAACATACATATCAACTTCGTCAATCAGAAGCTCTGCATGCCGAGAAATTAAAAGAAGTACACGAGGGGTACTGTGCAGCTATAGAAGAACTTAAGGATAAGAATGAGGTTAATGTTATTACAACTTTAATATGTGGTTTCTTTAATAAAGTAAAAATAACATATATTTCTACATTTTAGCAAATGGAAAATGATCATACTCACGAAATTGGTATGATACAACAAGACATTGTGAAGTTACGGACTGGTCATGAAAGAACATTACAAGCTTTGGAAGCGGATTTTAATGTTAGATTGATAAATGAGTACGACAGATATCAGGTAAATATGTCTTAGTATATTCTTAAGAGACCTAACACTAAAATGAAAGTAAATAATATACATTCATATCGTAAAATTGTAGTCATTGGAGGACAAAACGGCTCGTATGAGACAAGATTATGAACAAAGACTAGAAGAACTCGCTGAAAGCAAACGTAATGCTTTGAGAGAAGTAAATCGTACGTTCGAAGCAAAGTTGGAAGAAAAGGATGTTTTACTGCAAGATGTGAGTAGCAAGATTACTTTACATTTTACAGTTTCGTGTGACGTTCATTTATTAATACGATTATTTATTTAGCTCCAAGAACAAGCTGAATTAGAAAAGAAGGAGCACGAAACTATAAAAGCCTCGATCGAAGAGGACGCAGATAGAGAAATTATAGAAATAAAAACTGCGTACGAAATTCAACTGAAAGAAGAAAAGGATGCCAACGTGCGATTAAAAGGAGAAACGGGCCTTATGAAGAAGAAATTAATATCAGCTCATAAAGAGATTGACGATTTCAAACATCAAGTATTTCATTTAAAAGGTGAAAATTGCTATATAATTTTTAGTTTAAAACTAACGAATGAAGTGAACTAAACTAATGAAAAAAATGAAGACGATTCAAGTTTATTGTTTTTTACAGTATTAATAAGTTTTTTTTTTTTTACTTTTTGTACTTTTTGCTTATTTTCTATTAATTATATTTATGAAAAGTGTTATTTAAATATATTGTCAATTTGTTTGTAGCGGAACATAAACAATTTCAAAAAGTAATTTCGTCCCTTGAAAAAGACGTGACTGATCTAAAGAAAGAAATAGCAGAACGAGATGGAACTATACAAGACAAAGAAAAAAGGATTTATGAATTAAAACGAAGAAAACAAGAGCTGGAAAAGTACAAATTCGTTTTAAATTTTAAGATTACAGAATTAAAGAATCAGGTAAATTATAACGGGAATTATATTAAATGATATAGGTTTTACTTTTGAATATAAAATTACAACGACCCAGCCAACAGAAATGTTTTTGTGACTTTTCCCTAAATGTGTAGATCGAACCCAAGCAACTAGAAATTCAGGAACTGAAAATACAAATTGATGATATGGAAAACGAGGAGGCGAAACTTCTTAAAATAAAACACGAGCTAGGTAAAATTATCGCTACGCTTCACTAGACTCCATGCTAGTATTAATTAATTAAAAAAGTTACAGCTGTTTTATAATGTTCTTACGACAGATCGTGCCATTAGAACGTGAAATAATTGATAGGAAAAAACGTATCCTCCAACTGGAGGTGTCATTAGAAACTCTCCTAAAGCAAAAGGCTTTCCGCGGTAAACTGAGTTTTTATAATCAGTTGTAATTTTTTACATAAGTTGTTTTGGATGTATTTCACACTTATTCGTTAGTTCCTACACAGTACTTGCGTTGTATAGTTGTAAATGTGATAATAATTATTACCTCGCCATGTGTAGAATTCCGTTTTATTATGCAACTTGCTAAATGTCTAGCTAGCTACACACAAACTATATATTATGTATGTATTTAGTTTTTTTTATTTAGACGTTACGTAATATAACATCATTTTTGCTTTCTTTTTTTAAGCAATTTTTAGTAATTCCACTTAGCAATACTGTTAACTGCCGCAATAACAAAGTGTTATACAGGGTGTAAAAAGAGCAGTCACTTTGAGATACGATTATACGACCTTTCCTTATTTTGGAAATGTATTTTTTTTTGTCAAAAACTAAAAAATTTTTTTTAACTTTTCACCATTTCTTATTTTTTGTTTTGTCGCAAAAATGACAATTAAAAAAAATCTTGAAATTTTTGTAAAAAGAAATACATTTCTAGAATGAGAAAAGGTAGTAGGTATAGGTAATCATATCCCAAAGTTATGGTGACTGCTCTTTTTACACTCGATAAATTATTTTTATTAGTGAAAGAGTTCTTTTGTAATCGGGTAAGTAAGAACAAAGTACTTGGAAGGTCGAATCACCGAGAGGCAATTTACCTAAAAAATAAGGGAGACAACAATTTAAATAATATACTTACAATCACAATTTCCTACAAACAACATGCACCTTCCACGCTATTCATCATCATCTCATACGTACCTATATTTTTTTATTTGTTTTCCTTGTGTAATTTTATTTACGATTGTAAACAGAACACAGAAGGTCCTTTGAAAGTCAAGTGTGAAAAAATGATTTTTTACACTCAATACTCTACGTACATAATAACGTCAGAGATTTTTTGTCCGTCCGTTTAAACAAAGATTATACTACAGGTCAGATGAGTATTTAGTATTTAGACTCGTTCTGCACGAGTTACGCATTATGTTTGAATTTTGTTAAACAGATAGTTCTGTTTAACAAAATTCAAACATAATTTATTTTACTTATGTACAATGCAATAAACAAATTATAAAATGACACAGTAATTAAAATCGAATTTTATATTTTTCTTTACGTTTAGTGTAAGTTGGATAAATTTATTATCTACTTTATAGTATAATTATGACTTAAAAAGATATTTACCTCACCTTTATAAATAATACTTATTTATTTCACTTGCAGTTATAATATTCTCCCACATTTGCAGTTATACTATTGCACTTAGTGTATATTATGTACTACTAAATGCAATAATATAACATACTAGACTAATTATATTTTAATAATATACTACTAGTGAGTAGTGCATGTAATAATATCAAACGAAATTCAGTCAAAGACTAAATTCATAAGTGTAGCTACTTAGCACATCGTTTGATTCCATTTGTTCTAGGATCGCTGCGACTAATATAAAACTATCTTTTTTTTAGAACTCAAAATCGGCCAGTTGAACGAGAAAGTACTGTCAGCAAAACGGGACTTCACACATGAATTGAATAAAAACGTGACGTTCAAAAATACACTTAAGAAAATCAAAATCGATCTCCACAACATAACTGCCAATATTCAAGATCCAACGAAATTAAAAGTCCGTATAAAGGTATGCCTTTAGAATCATACTAAGTTTTGCTACAAAATTTACGAACATACCACAAATATTTATTTGCTAGAAGATAATATCGTAGAAAGACGCCCTAGTTTTCATTGTGCTACAGCAAAAAAACTAGTGTTGTTAAATAAATATAGAAAATTAAAGTAAAGAAATAAAATAAGATAAAGTTTAGTCCCTATTTCACCAACGCTTGTTAGTGTTAACGGCTTGTTAAAATACCATGCCGTCTCATTCATTCACGGATAAAATAATAATATGATATTTAATGAAGGGTTAACTGTAACATGTGTTGGTGAGATTGGCCCTTAAAATACTAGTAATAGAAGGCTTCAACTTATTTTTCTTTCAGGACTTATTTCACAAGTACGTGGAAGATGAAGAATTTCTTCAAAGTCGCAAGGGAGAAGAGGAGGCTATGGGGGAATTTAACCGCCAAAGGGATCATCTGGAGAAGCAAATAGCGGGCTTGAAGACCCAGCTCTCGAAATCGCAGGGAGGAGCCAAAGGCGATGTCGTGAAAATAATGGATGTAAGTATTTACTAAGTACAAGAAATATAGTATGTTGGCAAAGAAACATAGTTGTTATGTTTCTTTGCCAACATGATGGCATGCAACAGGACGAAATAATAGGGAAATATACGATTCTATTAAATATTAAAATAAGATAGGATCAACTCACACTGGCACAAAATCGAAGCCACGTCATGTTCACCTATAGCACAATGTTTAATATCTTTTTGATTATTATTATTAAGGTTTGTTTCCCGAAGGACCTTGAGGTATAAATTTGTATTAGATATGGTTAAAATGTCTAAATAAATGTAAACAAAGTCGCGCCGAAGCTCGCTATCATACTCGTTTGTTAGACAGCGACTCGACAATAAATTTAGTTTCAACTACCAACTATCTCGATGCGACATCAATATCTAATAAAGTTGAAATACGAAGTATCCGTACGTTCGTCATAGATATACACACATTTGAAGACATGAATAGATGAAGGAGATATGGCGCATAAAAAATTACACAGAAAATTGAGAATTAAATTCTTTACGACGTATTCTAAAACGTTTAAGTGACAGTTTGAACTCAATTTTCTCTAAATCAGAATCTTGCTACATAATTATCACCTTCATCAATTCATGTCTTCAATTATAACAACCAGTGTCGGCAGTTAAAAAAAAGAAACCACATTGGCGCCACCTAGATATCTATAACCAACTCTTTTCTAGGAAAACTGTACGCTCCTAGAAGAGATCAACACGTTACGTCACGAGCTCAAGAGCAGCCGGGCTAGGTGCGGTGAGATGGAGTCGGTACTCGGTCTGTCTCCGCACTACGTGCCGCCGTCTACCGCGCGCGCGAGACTCAAACACGCCACAGAGGACCGGGACAAACTCGATGAGATGTACAAGCAGAGGGTTAAGGTACAGGTTAACAGTTATGCAGTTATTAACGCCTCCGTGGTCTAGTGGAGAACTTGGCTCTCGACACGGAGGTCGTGGGTCCATTACCCGGGTTGAAAGAACAAAAAAATCGTATCTGGTTAGGTTCAGATCCAGGGCACTCCACCCAACAACGGCTGATGCCAATCCACAAGTGGTTTTAGTGAGTAAACCGACCGTAGCGAGCCAGGAGTCCCACATACCCCCCGGGGCATCCCAGGGGGATGCGTAACGCATTTACGTTGCGAAATCAAATAAAAAAAAGGTTATACCTAACCTTTTTTTTTGGACAATGCAGGCTAATCACCTGTCTGGGAAGAAAGATGATCCTTACCTCGCATGGGCATGTAAAAGTCGGTCCTGTCCCTGAACTCTGTCCAGTCGTGTCGCTTATCAGTCCCACTGAGTGAAGGAAGATAGTACTACTGTGTATTGCGGACACCCTTGGGCATTATAAAAATAACTTCTGCGCATCCGGAATCGGTGTGAGAGGCTTTTAAATTATTATACTAAAATTAATTATAACAGTCGTTTTTGTTGATAATATATATCTTAAAACCTAAACCAGCTATTTCAGCAATTAGTGTATATTAACTAAGTATATTATGTAATTTTCTAATTTGGTATGCAAATTAATTGCATGTTGTAATTTGCAGGAAAAAGAAGAAGTCATTGCAACTCTCCGAGATGAAAACGAACGTCTATTGGACAAACTGCGATCTGTGGTCGAAAATAGTGAACTATTAAACCCAGAAACAAAGTGATTAAATATATTTATGTGCACTTAGATATGACTTATAGTGTGTTATATTAATAGAGGACATTAAAGCAACTGTTTGGTGCAAATATTCTTATCTTTTATTAAAAAAAAAAACTTACAAAATGCATCTCAGACACTTTTTACATGTATTGAATGTAAGTTTGATACAACTTTTAGTCAAAAGTAATTTAAATAATATTGAGCAATCTACTAGCTATCAGGTAGCTAACATTATGCCAATCATGCAATAAATTACATATCTGCCGAAACCATCGCAACTATGCCTATATATTAAGATTAAAGCCTGCACCTAGTATTACAAATTCCCGATTAATAATAATAATTAATTCTTATTAGTTATGACTAAAGCTTGACGCCTTAACAAAAGGAAAATTCTAGAAAACTAGCTTATAATATAAATGGCAAAATAGCTTTACGTCCTTTGGGGTAGTCAGGGAAGTCCTTCTTGTAGTTGCGGTGTTTTACGAGAGCCCAAACAGCCATTTGGTACAACCCAGCTAATGTGAATAGACCAGCTGAAAATGATAAAAAAATCTGTTGTAAATATATATAACTTAACTTGTTTATCTAAGGTACACACAACAAGTTTTTGAAGGGAAACAAACGGCGACTGCTCTGGGTAAGGAGTTTGAAGTAGTAGTCTATGAAGTAGGTATATTTATAGTTTGGGCCACGATTCTTTCCGTTTCTAGTGGTAACTTTTCGCTAACAAAGAGTTTAGGTTTTTATTACCTAATCTATTCGTAAGCAACAAAGTGAACTAAGAAATAGAGCACAAAGTCTAAGGTTGAGAATGTATAATTAATATGTGACTTCATTATTATTCATGTATACATCAACCCAAAGAACCAAACTTAATCTATGAGTTGACATAATATGGTTAGGTTACCAATAATTATATAACACTAACTATTTGCCAAAACTAAATCATGATCATACATTGTAGTAAACAATAATATTTTATTAAGCAACAACTGATTTTTTAACTAGTTCATTAACAAATAACAGCATATTAAAAAACAGGTTTTACAACATTTAAAAACCTTAAAAGTTGAACAGAAATTGGCCATTCTAAAGGGACCTTGCTTTTCTATAGAAACCTGACAATATGCAATGATATTAATATTTTCCAGTTATTACAACAACCTTCATTCATTAAATCATAATAATATGATATTGATTTGACAATTATTTTTGATATAAACTAACTATCCAAGCTGTATAGTGTCACATTACACATTTAGAAATTTAATTGAAAACAAATTGACTATATTATGGTTTATCAAACCAAACAGATCTACTAAAATATAAAATAAAATACAAACTAAAACCATATTCATAACTCCTACTACACTAACAAATATATAAGATTACATCATGGCAAGTTTACACAAACTTAACCTTCAGTACAGTTGTTGTTATCTTATACTTTAAAGTT
Source organism: Celastrina argiolus (assembly GCA_905187575.2). NCBI lineage: Eukaryota > Metazoa > Arthropoda > Insecta > Lepidoptera > Lycaenidae > Celastrina > Celastrina argiolus. The sequence goes on from LR994585.1 coordinate 9,244,384, forward strand.
CAGACAAACATGTAGTAGAAAGTGAACTTTGACTTACCTGGTGCACATTTTGTCATTATTGTGAAGAACATCCAAGAACCAGCTTCATATGTATAGTTAGGGCAGGACACGAAATTGAACAATTGTGTCAAAGGATTGCTGTCAGGTTTTGGAATACGTCTCACTTTGGTACCTGGAGGTCGGAGATTTTTGAAGAGTAGATGAATACTCAAGTTGCCCAACTCACAGACCTAAAATATATAATTGAATTTTAATTCAATGCAATTATGTACACTAATAATAATTATAAGGTTTACTGAATTTTGTTATAATTTAATGACAATACTGGGAACATTATTATATTACTATAACAAATGTTTACTTACAATGAATCCTGCAAGACCTACAACAACATAGGTATTGCTAGGAGCAGTAAAGAGTGGGTGGTTTACATGATACGCAATGTACAGAGTAAACAACCAGTAGTAAGCGCAGTTCCTAAACAAGTTCCTCAAAGGCATAGTGCCATGGGAAAAGCGATGAACAAATATTGTCTCCAGCAATCTTTTTGCATAATGTACTGACCAGCAAATTGTTGCTAACCTGTAAGTATAAAAGTTTTCAAATCATATCAAGCTATGTTCTAATACCTTCAATATAAAGATCAATTATAAATATTATAAATATCTGTATTATTGTAAACTTACGTGGCAACACTGCCTGGAGAAGATGTTACCTCTCCATAGAGAAGCCATGGTCTTTGATAAACCCAAAGATAAACAAAGAGAGGTCCAGCATATTCAGCCAAAAACACATTTGTCCAAGACACTTGAGGGCCAAGATCTTGTAAATATATTTTGGCACCATCACTAATATTCAAAGATTTTAAAGTAGTCTCATCCTTTTGGGATTTACCTTTCGCCTCGATTTTAATAGATTGTCTGTCAGGGTACAAGGATTTTTTAAGATTTTGGTGAATTTTGTCTTTAACACTTCTTATGTTGGCATCTTCATTTACTTTTATTTTACCAATTGGCTTAGATCCCGAAACACTTAAAATCTCAATCTAAAACAACAACAAATAATGTATATTTCTATATCACGTTAATGATGATAAAATTAAATAAAATACAGTAAGTTATTATCAAAAGTGATTTACCTCCATTGCCCGATCTAGTTGCGCTCACAAACTTGATCTTCGATATAATAAGCAACTTTTTGTTGATGCTTTTCGGCAAGTCCTGTTGATAGTATAATAACTCAAATTTATTGTATATTTAGAAGACAAAGGTCAATAGCAACAAGGTAGTACTGAAGTAAGTCGCCGCTTGAATTTTCTAAGCTTTCTGAATTCGTAATGCCAGAAACTACCAGTTAAATGAAATACTTGCAAGTCAGGTTTACCAGAACCTTAATTTAAATATCTGTTCATTATTATTTAAACAATATAAATATATGTACAAGTTCCCGACAATTCGAATTTGCGCTCAGACTTACCTACTTCCAGTAGTTTATATTATCTTCTTACAAGTTACACGATTCACAACGTTCACCTGTGACGTTCACGATGATTGACGATTTTAATTAACAATGAATTATGAAAATATTTTTTTTTTCCCCATTTTTTGGCCCACAGATTAAGAATTAGTTACTGTTTTGGCCTGCACGGTTTGTGCGTCAGCCATGTGAAAAGGTTAGGAAGTGTGATAATGGATTAATTGAATTAGATTGGAAATTGGAACGGAATTTGGAAAAGGATCAGGAAAATTTAGTATATATGTACATAAATGATTATAATTTTATATTGTTATAAAATATGAAAGTTGCTAAAATTCTATAAACATCAATATTTATAATAGATAAAAGGACAGAAATTGAAGTAGGAAAAGGAATTTTAATGGACAAAAGCGAGGAAATAAAAGCGGAACGGTCATGTCGAGGACAAACAAAGAATATATAATTAAAATCCCCAACGTCAGTGCCACACTCACATAAATCGCTAGGCAAAATATTTAGCCTTGCCAGATGCAAAGGAATGAATACATGGCCCAGCCTCATACGAATAAGGGTCGAAGTGATAGCTTTACCAAACGTCAGATTTGAAAACCACGGTTTAGGGGGTATATCCACCTGAATCGTGCTGTAATATCGACCCTTAGTCTGACTCGAAGAACGCCAAATGTGTGTCCAAGAATTCAATAACTGGGATTTAGGAAGAAGTGCCAAATCACAACAAAAGTTTTTGTACGGAACCAGATCTCCGTCATTGACCGCAGCCTTAGCAAGCCCATCAGCCTTGGTATTGCCAAAGATACCTGCGTGCCCCGGAATCCAAGCAAAAGAAACTGTGTAATTTTTGTTGCAACATTGATATAATAATTCACGACATGCAATAATGACCGGATGATTATTTCTGTTACTGCTAAAAGGAAATCTTTCCAAGGCTTGGAGGGCACTTTTAGCGTCAGTAAAAATTATTGAGTTTTTTAACCTCATGATTAAAATGTACTCCAAAGACTTTAACAGACCAAAACATTCTCCAGTAAATACTGAAGTCTCTGGAGGCAATTTTATTTTCTGTACAATGCCAAACTGTTGATGGAAAACGCCAACACCAACACACTCCTCAAGACGGGGTTTGGATGAATCACAAAAAATTAAATGGCAATATTTCCATCGGCTGTCACTGTCAATAATATTCATAAATTTGGCATTGGCAGAAAGATCTTGTTTATTTACAGGGGGCTGACAGTGTAGTTCCATTTGTTACGTTTTGGCGCTGCGGTCGAAAGCAAAATGGCGTCGTTTATGGTCATTACCACAGATTAAATATAAGGATGAGTGTGTAATCTAATAATCATACTTCATAATAATCTATGCTTCATTGCAAAATTACTATAATCTATGCTTCATTGTGTCAAACATCCGCGTTGAGTGTACTGGTATTTTGTGAATCCTCGCTTCTTGCTTGAGTTGATCCAAAATATCCAATTTCCTCCGCAGATTTTTGATACAATACAACAATCTTTTATAGTGTGCTACTGTAAAGGCTTGTTTAGCTGTCGGTATGGGACTAATAAAGTGTTGTGTCGGCGGTTGCAGTGCAACCAATGAAACGCATCGCCTTTTTTATTTTCCGAAGAACGACAATTTAAGAAACCTGTGGATGTCCTTCCTGGTGCCTACTACTTCTACACTCATCGGTCTTTCTAAACAGCAACTTGTTCGAAAACATGTTTGCGAAAAACACTTTGATACATACCAATTTGACGAAAACGGCAACAGACTTAGAAAGTCATATCCTTGTCTTTTTACGGACGATGAAATAAAGCATGGCGTGCCCCTATCGTCTAGTGAAACAGGTGAGTTTTACTCCTAATACTTTTTATAGTTAGAGCTGTAGTTATAATTTTAGTCCCGATTTCACTAACGCATGTTAGTGTTAACGGCATGTTAAAATACCATGCCTTCTCATTCATTGATAGGAATTACGAAAGGAACACCATGATATTTAACGAAGGATTAACTTTAACATTGCTTGGTGAAACATGCCCGTATGAACAATAAATAACATGTGCTCATTAAGTTTGCCCATGTATTTTACTTTTGTATTACAGTATTAATCTTAAATATACGCAATTATTTCAGACCGAATTCCTCTAAGGGATCACAACTATTACAGTGAGAACTCCAATGAGGATCTAAACATTTCTGATGAAGAGTTGGTCATTGGAAAAGCAGGTATGTACTATGTAGTATTGCATTTTGACACTTATTCTTTATGATATTTTAATGTAACAAAAAGATACTGTTAGTATAGTTATATTTTTGTGAGTGGTTTGGAGCAATTGGAGGTTGTGGGTTTGATTCCCACGTTGAAATAACAAAAAATGTTGTGCTTAGGTTCAGTTGGGATATACATAATGATGATTATGTCAGACTATCAGATAAAATCCAACCTAGTGGGTTATGGGAGTAAGGGAAGACAGAGTGCTCCTGTACTGCCCACACACTTGGATACTTTAAAATAGAGTGCTATTATAAAATGTTGATATTTTTTATTCATTTCCTATGTCTTAGGTGATGATTTTCATGAACATCCGTCATGCAATGAAGTTAATTCAGCTGCAAAAAGACAAAGACGTATGTAAAATTTTAACAGCTTCTAATTCAGAACCTTGTATTTAACATACAGTTTTATTGTTTTAGAAGTGAAGGGACTCATTATTATAAACTGATATTGTGAATTTTGGACTACATCAACATGTATGTAACACTGGTTTTATTACAATATTAATAAAACCAGTGTTACATATTCATTTATTAAAATATTTATAATATTATTAAGGCAGTTTAAGCATATTTCAATTTGATTGTAATAGCTGCATATTATTGCAATTTAAAATTAGGATATACCACCTACAGTGCTGAAGAACAAAATTAGTTAAATCTATTTTTGCAAATTTTAAAAACCCATTACTACCTCTATTACTACCGCCCTTGTGTGCATGTCTGATTTTATGTATTGTTGTATAGTTATTTATATGTTACTCTGTAAAGATTTTGTACACAATAAAGTATATTTGATTTGATTTGATACTCCTTGTTTTCTACTTAGCCCTACCAACGTTATATACTGTTTTTTTTGTATCTTAATTATTGTGTTATTAATTTACAGTTGTGACGGACCAACCTTTGTGCTCATTTAGCAAAGACATAGAATTCTCTACTCTTTCTGAACATGCAGGTTAGTAAATTTTATTTGGTGTTAACTGTGTAAATTACTTGCGCCCAATCAAAGACTAGCTATTTGTATTTAAAATGTTTACTATATGGCCATGTTGTTATACAATAAACTCCCTGATTATTCATGTATGGAGTTACATGGTTGGCTACTTATCAAAATGTACTATACAATAAATTAACATTTGAATGATTTAATAGATATTAAATATGACTACCATACATATATAATAGAATTATGGAACAATCAACCAACTTTTTTTATGTTTCAGAAAACGAAATTGTTTCTACTATAGAAAGAAAAACTACCCTTGAAAAAAAGTGTACTACACAAAAGTGTAGTAAAGGTAAATATTAACAATTTTTTTTAATACTAACTTTCTAGGATTTCACAAACTTCGATTTAACTACAAATTGCATTTTTTTTAAATTCATATCATAACCTTCCTGTACACTTGTCTTGACACAATTGTAGAAATTCATTCCACAATTGTTTCAAGATAAAATTAGCCAAAATGGTCCAGCTATTCTCAAGTTTTAGCATACAATTGGAATTGCCAACTGTTTTATGAAAATTAAGTTAACAATGTAAATATTTATTATTACTCCCATAAAACTAATAAATCAAACCTAATAAGTGCCACACACTTATTAATTAGTAATTTTACTATTTTTTTCACAGATTTAGCAGTTAGAAAGTTACATTTAAGTAAAAGAAAATTTATCAAGCATGTATCAAATGTTACTATTAATTGTTTGGATCAGACAGCCACACAAAGAATTGAAAAAGCTATTTCATATGGGAATACTAATGCCTTATTTAAAAACTTTGGCTTTCTAAGCCAACAGGCACAAATATTTTTACTGATGCAGTTAAAAACATGTTGCAAGAATAAAATGGCCAGAAGATTTACTTGGGATGAAAAATTGACTTCTTTAGTGTTGTGGAAGCAAAGCCCAAAATCGTACAAATTACTGGAAAATATGTTTGCTTTGCCAAATAAGAGAACATTAAATCGTCTCACTGAAAAAATGATTATAGAACCAGGGCTGAGCTCTAGAGTTTTCAAATATATTAAAATCAAAACTAGAAATTGGAAGCTACAAGAGAAATTATGCACTATAGTTTTTGATGAAATTGCGTTAACGCCCCATTTGACATATAATGAAAAATATGATGAAATTAATGGGTTTGTTGATATAGCAGGAAACCGAAGAATGCGATTTTGTGACCACTCCCTAGTATTCATGATAAGGGGAGTGTGTTCATCATGGCGCCAAACAATAGCATTCTATTTTTGTGAAGGAACAGTATCCTCACCTTCATTACAAAATATTTTAAAACAGCTTGTGGAGAAAGTGGCACAAACCGGATTGATACCACTGGGAGTAGTCTGTGACCAAGGATCTACATTTAGATCAGCAATAAAAAATCTAAGAGAGATGACTATCCAGAGGCGCAGTATTCGTAATGAAAAAGATGGTAAATAATTTAATACTAATTAGTGTAATACCTAATGAAATATTAAAGTATTCTGTTCTCTTTTCTGCAATATAATGTTATGTAATATGTTTTTCTTTCAGATGGCACAATCATCATTGCTGGGTTGAGTTTGAGTGTCTTTTTTGACCCACCTCACCTTTTAAAAGGATTGAGAAATAATTTTTTAAATAAAAATATTATATGGAATGGTAAAACTGCCTCCTGGAAAGATATACAATTTATTTACGATTTGGATAGCAAATTGGGACACACCAGAGCTTTGCCCAAACTCACGGCGCATCATGTTCATCCAGAAAAAATAAAGAAAATGAAGGTCAGTGTGGCGGTTCAAGTATTAAGTGCTCGGACTGCTGCCATGCTGAAATATACAAACACACTCAGTAAGTTTACAATAAATATAGTAAAAAATAACACACCGCACTAATTGGCCGCTAACTGTGCGCAGTTATTATATATTTATAATATATTTGAAAAACTTTGGTGTTTTGTGCCTAAAGTTTTTAACAAAAACCATAAACGTCATCATTAATAACATTACTAGCACACCTGGACATTTAAATAGGACCTTCTAAATATTTTGCAAAGGAATATCAATTTAATGTTTTAATTCTGTATATTTATTTTTTAGATCACCATTACACGGGCAGTAGAAGTAGTACTATGGAAACAACGGCAGATGTTGTTGGATTTTTTGACGAACTGTTTGACAGTGTTAATTGTTTTCCTGGCGGTGCAACTAAAGGAAAGTTAAGAAAAGCTGTAAAAATTAACTCCCCACATACACAGTTTTGGACGGAAGCCATAAAAAAATTAAAGCAATTAAAATATGAGGACACTTCTAGTAAAATTGCCTTACAATCAGGGAAATCTCGAATTGTGCGCGTACCATCAGTAGATGGTTGGATTACAACATTAGAAAGTTTTATAAGGATATCTAAAATATTATTCCAAAAATATGACGTAAGATATTATTATCCTAGATATATTAATCAGGACCCTTTAGAAAATTTTTTTGGACGTGTAAGAGCTCTTAACTATCGAAATGTTAACCCAGACGCAAATACTTTCATTTATGCATATAAATCTTTGTTATTTTCGAACTTGATGAGTCCACACTCTAAGTTTGCTAACTTTGAAGTGGACAATGGAGACACATTGATTGATGTAAATTTTTTATTTGAAGATGAAAATAATGAGAATAATGAAAACAACGAAAACATTAATCAACCATCCACTTCACAGAAAAGTAAAGTTGTAAGGTCCCCTCTCTATGGGTCCATATCAAAGGAAGATGTAGTTTTAGAAAAAATAAAAGTCCAATGCTCAGCATATACTGCAGGATACATTTGCCGAAAAATGACCAAAAATGTTAAATGTCAAAGATGTTTGGAGTCTTACACGAGTAGCGCAACAGAGGGGGATATTTATTCTTATATCCGGCATAGGGAATATAAATTATTAAAAAATAATAATTTAGTATATCCTAGTAGCAAACTCCTAATGTTGTATCGAGATGTTAGTTCGTATATTCATAGTTATTTGAATAAAAATGCCTGCCAGAAGAAAATTGGAGTAGTTTTAAGAAAAAATTTAGAAAATTTAGAGATTTCCTGGTTGGGGTGTAAGAAAACACACTCAAATGTCCTTAAAAAAATTTTTTTTAATTATATGATCAGACTTCACGTCCACAACTGGAGCAATATTTTAAATAAAATTTTAAAGGGAGATATCGAAGAAAAATATGTTTTAAAAATGAAAGATATTCATAAAACTGCTTTTCTTAAATATAAAACTAATAAATTAAGAAAAAAAGCAACAAATAAATGATTCATTAAGACCGGTGTTTGTTTTTTATTACTTATTCACAATAAATTAGCTAAAGTAACCTACCTACCAAAAAAATTTATTATCGATAAAACAGGCACCTCACTAAAGTATCGATAGCTGGACTATCGATTGTTTCAAGCACTATACATGCTATAGTCTGTGGTGCGCTGTGAAAATGACAGATGCGACAGTGCTGCCAAAACGTAACAACTGGAAACTCGGTAAAATATAGCTGTCGCATCTGTTACGTAGTAACTAATTCTTAATCTGTGTTTATTTATACCGAAATCAAACAAAATAGTTGGATTTATAGTTAAGACATATAATATAGTTAACACAAAATATAGGGAGGAATTGTGATCTATGTGTTGGAGCTTGAAGAGCTAAGTATTTTTGGATACTAATAATAAGGCATGGCGGCGATTTATGAGCCCAATACGGACAATCCATACATTCCAACAGAGACCGTAACTTAAAGTAAAGAGGATGATTATAGACTTCAAATGCTCTAAACAGGAACCTGTCACAAAGAAATTGTCGTCTGAGGTGTAGAGGGGCTTCGCAACATTCGACCTGCAGAGCGTTAATAGGGCTCGAACGCATAGCCCCAGTAATTATTCTCAGAGCCTTAGACTGGATTATATCTAACTTATGGAGAGCTACTGCATTACAGGGTTCAAGTATAAATGTTCCATAGTCTAAAATACTCCTTATTAGAGCATTATACAGTAGCTTTAGAGAAAAAGGGTGGGCTCCCCACCAAACTCCAGAGAGGCAACACAGTATATTTAAAATCTTCTCACATTTGGCACTTATATAGTTACAATAAGGACTTCCTGTAAGTCTCGAGTCTAAAATGACCCCAAGAAATCTTACTTCGCTTTTAACAAGAACTCTAATGCTATTATAAAATACAGACACTGATGGAGGAACCCTCATACGTGAAAATAAGACTATAATACTTTTAGAAACTGAAAGGCTTAGAGAGTTATTGTCAAGCCAGTTTTTTAGCAGCTTAAGGGAATATGTCATAGTACCAGACATGTTCTCAACAGAATTACCAGAGACATAGAGGAGTAAATCATCTGCGTATTGCAGTGTATTAACTTTTCCCTTGAGGGAGGCTTCCAGATCGTGAGAATAAATATTATAAAGAAAGGGACTTAAAACTGAGCCCTGGGGTAAACCTTTCCAGGCAACACGTGATTGGTAAGAGTCTTCTGATAATACTTTAAGCATTCTCCCAGAGAGAAGATTTATTGTGAACCTTATAAAAATTTGTGGGATATGTAAATTAATCATTTTTTGTTTCAGAATTGAAAGGTTGACATTATCATATGCTGCAGATATATCTAAGAATGCTGCTAACACAGAGTTGTTGTTTGAAAATGCCAATCTTAAGTCTGTCATGAAAATGCTAAGACTATCCATTGTACTCCTGCCCTGCCTAAATCCAAACTGGCTCGGAGATAGTAACCCCCTACTCTCAATAAACCATTCAAGTCTATTTTTAACTAAATGTTCTGAAATTTTGGAAATAACTGAAGCTAAAGCAATTGGTCTGTATGATGATGGATCATTAATTGGTTTATTTGGTTTATGTATTGGGATAACTTCATGGATTTTCCATGATGAAGGAATATTATCTGATTTTAAAATTGAATTAATTAAACTGAGAAAATAACAAAGGCAGGAGTCGTTCAGGTTTTGAAGAAAAGAATATGGAATTCCATCACAACCTGGGGCTGAGTCCTTAAGTTTTGAAAGAACCCCTTTGAGTTCTGAAAGGTTAAAGGGAATGAATGAATCGCTACCATCTTGCTGGAAGAGGAGAGAAGGCTGTAAGTCAAAAGATATATTCTCTATAGATGGGACAAATGGTGGAGCTAATTTGTCAAGAAACAAATCAATTGTACTGCTATCCATAAAAGAAGACCTTGGAGGTTTGAAAGCAGATCTGAATCTACGAATATTTTGCCAAACTTCAGATGGAGAAATATCTGGTGAAATTGAAGCACAAAAAGATTTCCAGCCATTGAATCTTTTTTGTTTTAATAATTTACGTGTTTTAGTTATAAGATTACTGAGAATATTAAAATTTTGATGTGTAGAATTTTTCCTATAATTTTTTTCAGCTATCTTTCTCTCAGCCACCGCAGCAGAACACTCATTGTCCCACCAAGGTGGTGATGGAATATACCCATTGCCACTATTATTTTTAATAGGAAAAACTTCATCAGCAGCCTGTAGTAGGGCCTGTGTAAAAGCTTCAGCAAAGATATGATTACTGCTGTCATTTAGTGGAGGAATGGTTGATAAATTTTGTTGAACTTTATCTGCAAATAGTGACCAGTTGGCATCCTTAAGTCTATATTTTAGTCGGGGAGGAGCCTTTAACGTCTTTTCACCCATTTTTTGAGAAAATGAAATAATTAGTGGAAAGTGATCGCTTCCATATGAAGACGGAAGAGGCCACCAGTTTAATGTAGGAGTAAGAGAGGGACTACAAAGGGTAAGGTCTGGTGCACTAATACCCTCATCGGGCTGTGTCCTTCTAGTAGGACAACCAGAATTTAGAAGACATAAATTATAATCATTTAGGATGTCTAAGATTCTACCCCCATAATAATCAGACTTAGAACTTCCCCACATGGAATGTTGTGCATTGAAATCTCCCATGACCAAAATAGGACGGGGGAGGGAAGAGAGAATGCTACAAATATCGTCAAAGACTTTATTGGAAGGGTGAGGTATATACATATTTACAAAACAAATATTATTTACAGTAGCAGCAATAATAGAAAATTTGTTACTATGATTAGGGATGGGTATGTGGACAAAAGGTACACTTCTCCTAAGAATTAGTGCAACTCCACCATACCCATCTGTTCTGTCTTCTCTAAGACAGATATGTCCTGGTATTCTAAAATTGAATCCAGGACGAAGCCAAGTCTCTTGAAGAGAGACTGCAAATGGTTTAAATTTATTCAATAAAAAAATTAGGTCACTTTTTTTACTATTAATACTCCGGCAATTCCACTGAATCACCAGAGACTGATTTTCTGGGTGGTCCTGACTGGCCATGATTTAAAAAACTTTTTGAAGAAGCGGCATCGTTGGACGGTACTTTAATTATGTTTGATTGTGAAAGTTGCTGAATTATAGAGATTATGAGATCCTTTGTTATTATTTCTGATAAATCATTGTAATTTTTGAGACAACCTGTAGAAAAGGAAGGAATGTTGCTGTAATCTTTGATGAGTTCCGCATGCGCTTTTTGATCATATCCCTTACTAGCACTTTTGGGACGAGCTTTGGGTTTTGAAAATATTGTTTTCCTATATGACTGTGTGGGACTCTTAGAAGGGCTTGTTAAATTATAGGGTCTGGAATAAGAAACAGTTGGACCAGAAGGGGCAGAAGAAGCAACAATGTCAGCATAAGATTTTGAAACTGGGGGATGGACTTTAGTGGCTTCTAAATAAGATACAGAGTTTCTAGCCATTGTTTCTTTATAGCCTTTTGCCTAGCATGCTCTGGGCACTTTTTATACAAGCAAAATGAGAACCAGAACATAAGATACACACAGCATCATCTCTTTCAGTCTCACAGCTTGTCCCTGAATGATTGTCACTACATTTGTAACATCTTGGAGTTCCTCTGCATTGCATTTTGGTGTGACCAAAACGGCAGCAATTAAAGCATTGCATTGTAGGGTAAATATATAGCTCTACAGATAGGGAGTTATAACATATAAAAATCCTAGGAGGTAACACCTTCCCATCAAAGGTAAAAACTACGGTCTCAGTTGGAATGAACTTTGATGTCTAACCGTCATATACCTTTCTGTTTAATCTACGAACTTTCAAAATGCTACCACAGTTCTGCGGAAGCTCAATATTTTCCATAATACTATTATCATCCCAATCACATGGAACACCTCTCACTATTCCCATGCGAGTGATAGAGAAAGCCGGAATAAAAGCTTTGTATTTATTTACATCGAGAGATGATTACTACTTAGAAAAATATTAGCATCTTGAAATGTTTCAAATTGTAAAGACAACCTGTTTCTTCCAATTTTTTTGATGCTTCCCTCTACAATACTTTTGATCAAACTTTTTTTAAGGAAAAATCCAAATTGAATGGGGTGAATAGATCCGGTTTGGTTTAATTCTAAAATTTTTTGTACATGAACAACATAATATGGTGCAGGGTCTGACGCCTGGTAAAGCGACCTAGCAGCACGAGGGTTACTTGTGTTATTGTTCGATTCAGCATTCTCATTATTTTGAATTTCAACGATTTTATCATCGGTCTCAATAACTTTAGGGATGACATTTTTCCTCTTCTTTAAAATTCTCGCTGAGATTCTCTTTCTTTTAACAGATTTCGCGCTTTCGGAACAGTCGGTATCTATGGTAGAACCTTCCGTTTCCATTCCCAATGCATCAATAGTTACTACATGAGACACCTGGAGGGAAGTCCCTCCAGGGTCTTCGGGCTCCAGCATGGACACCAAGAAAAATTCTATTTACTTACATATAATATATTGAAATGACTTACCAGGGGAAGAATACTAACTAAATTATCAACTACTATATATTATCAACAATAACTATTATTTATACTACACTTTATAACTTATCTGATCCTTAATATCTAATTATTTTATTTTTAAAAGTTTTGCCAACAAAATTTCGCCCGCCTATTTCAACACTTCCCGCGCTTTTTTTCTATGAAAATAATTACTCTAATTTATGTAATAATGACAAAATTATTGATGACGTCCGAGTTCTGACAACTGACAATGACAATGACGATTGACAACTTTGACATCATAGATAAAGAATATACATAGATTTGCTACAATACGTCAATAAAGTGTGTGAACGAGATCACAACATACAAAAACTTTAAGGAAGGAAAAGGAAGGCGACAATATTGCCTGTCTTTGTCAGAGTTCCTGTTTTTGTTTGTTGGGCACAACTGCTATGTGCCCAACAAATCAGTTGACAGTTCGGTCACAGCTCGTATCTTCCAGGATTTTTAGTGAATAATAGTGATATAAGTGGTGAAAATAAAAAGAATCTTAAGTGATACATAATACTAACCCTGCTTTACATGGATATATGTTAAATAATCGGCTGTAAAAGCCGTACTGAGCAAAAAACACGAAATATTTCCTAGCATGCGTAAGTACCATTTTTAGTAACAAATACCCCTTGCTTTGATAAAATATCGACAGGTTGTGTTCCGTAGCACACTAATAAGCTATTAATAGGTTATTGTGAATAGAAATAATGAATTAAAATGTTATTTAAAATTACAATAATAAATGTATTATCCAACCAATGTATGTGACAAGGTTAAATTGTCATCCTCGAAATAAATGTCAGGCAGTCCGCCATTTTAAACTACTTTTTGACTTAGTAATGTTAAAGATTTAATGGGGATACCAGCTAAGGTACTCATAATTTACCCTAAAAGTGGGGTCTTTTTTAACCGATTTTCAAAAAAGAGGAGGTTTCTCAATTCGACCGTATATTTTATTTTATTTTATATATATTTTATTTTTAATTTTATTATTCAATCTTAAGCTGTGCAATAGTGAAACTGTTGACTGTCACAGATTTCCAAAGGACTCTTCAACCCGCCAATTATGGATTCGTGCCACAGGCCGACAAAACTAGCAACCAACCAAATATACTCGAGTATGCTCTAGACATTTTGAACAAAGTTGTTTTAGAAAAACAGCAAATATGACAAGTTTAAACCCGTTATCTATTCCTACGCGTCATGCCATCGAGCAGGTTAGTTACTTTTATGGTATTTATTTACGTACTATAAAAGTGATTATTATAATGTTATAAACATATTATATTCAGAGTCTTGTGTAGAGCCTACTGAAATTTACTTACATAAGTTCACTAAAAGTACTATTTTTTTACTGTAAAATAACGATGGAAATGGAAATCTTGACTGCATTTAACGAACGCCTCTACTACTCCTATTTTATATATTATTGCTTTGTTTTAGGAAAGCCGAAGAAATATTTATTGGAAGACGTATAGTGAATATAAGTCGTAAAAGTCACTCCAAAAATTTCCATTCATGAACTCTTGAACTGCGGTGAATAGTCGAATGAGATTATATCTATAAATTGTAGTTGGTATAAGAAATAAATTAATAATATGAATGTCCCCGGAAATGCTGGTAAGGGATCCACACTATATACAGGCATGAAAAGGAAAATACCAAATGCTTAAACGAGGAGGAAGAAATTCGTGCATCTATTTCCAATAGCAAACGGAATGAATACAGTTACGGAAATAATCATTTTGAATAACGACCCATAAATGTTGTAATATACCAATAATTTAAAAAAATGCAAATTATAATAAAATCATTTAAATAATGACTATATGCACAGATTACCTTTAAACACCTTATTTTTTATTTTATATACTTTTTTACATAATATTTATACATTATTAGTGATTTTACATTAATTTAAATATTTTTATATTTGTTAAAATACACGACGGGTTTCGATGAAGTCATCGTCGGTGTAGGTATATATTATAATAAAGTGAAAAAAAGTGCAAGTACATAGTTTGTGTTTTATTACTACATAAAAAGAATGTCCGCCAAGAAATTATAGTACATTCGATAACATAAATAGAGTACCGACATACATAAATTATTATTACGTCCGCGTCTGTGATGAAAATAATTATGATTTATGATGTAAAGATGTTTTTTTAAAACCTTGGGTTTTGTTGTATGATATGTTTTGGGCATATACTAATATATAACATAACTCTTGAACTGCGGTGAATAGTCGAATGAGATTATATCTATAAATTGTAGTTGGTATAAGAAATAAATTAATAATATGAATGTCCCCGGAAATGCTGGTAAGGGATCCACACTATATACAGGCATGAAAAGGAAAATACCAAATGCTTAAACGAGGAGGAAGAAATTCGTGCATCTATTTCCAATAGCAAACGGAATGAATACAGTTACGGAAATAATCATTTTGAATAACGACCCATAAATGTTGTAATATACCAATAATTAAAAAAAATGCAAATTATAATAAAATCATTTAAATAATGACTATATGCACAGATTACCTTTAAACACCTTATTTTTTATTTTATATACTTTTTTACATAATATTTATACATTATTAGTGATTTTACATTAATTTAAATATTTTTATATTTGTTAAAATACACGACGGGTTTCGATGAAGTCATCGTCGGTGTAGGTATATATTATAATAAAGTGAAAAAAAGTGCAAGTACATAGTTTGTGTTTTATTACTACATAAAAAGAATGTCCGCCAAGAAATTATAGTACATTCGATAACATAAATAGAGTACCGACATACATAAATTATTATTACGTCCGCGTCTGTGATGAAAATAATTATGATTTATGATGTAAAGATGTTTTTTTAAAACCTTGGGTTTTGTTGTATGATATGTTTTGGGCATATACTAATATATAACATAACTCTTGAACTGCGGTGAATAGTCGAATGAGATTATATCTATAAATTGTAGTTGGTATAAGAAATAAATTAATAATATGAATGTCCCTGTGCTGGTAAGGGATCCACACTATATACAGGCATGAAAAGGAAAATACCAAATGCTTAAACGAGGAGGAAGAAATTCGTGCATCTATTTCCAATAGCAAACGGAATGAATACAGTTACGGAAATAATCATTTTGAATAACGACCCATAAATGTTGTAATATACCAATAACACAAGTCAACAAAAAAATTTTTTTTTTTTGGGTTTGTTATTAAATTAATATTTTCCGATTGTCTACAACTAAAAGTAACCACAGGATCCATTTATAACAAATAAAGTTTGCTTTTGTACATTTTACAATGAAAAATAAATATTTTAAAATTTTGACTGAACGTTTGAGGAACAACGATTTGAACACGCAAGAGGTGTGGTGGCCGGGGGATTACGGCGTGCAGTGGTTAGCGGCGGGAAGTCTGGGCAGTATGCGTAATAATGCGTATGAGCATTGCTGAGAAACGACGCGATTTGTGTGTCGCGGGGTCCAAAATGGCTTCCAAAAAGTGTAAAAATGAAGTTAACTCTTTTTGTTACATTTGTGGCGAATTCATACTTTAAAGTATGAAGAGTATGTCTGGAGTGATAGGGGATTTTAAGATGGTGGGTTTTCTGGTGGGAATGCAAAGCGGATACATGAAATATCCATTCTATCTTTGCTTATGGGATAGTAGAGCCTTCACTATAAGCAGAAGTCATGGCCTAAACGGTTCGAACTTCAGATAGGAAAACATAATGTCAAGAATGAACCCATTGTAAAGGCCGACGATATTTTGATGCCCCCGTCGCATATAAAATTAGGCCTTATGAAACAATTAGTGAAAGCTCTTCGTCAAGACTCTCCAGCCTTTGAATACTTAAAGAGTTTTTTCCCTAAATTGTCAGAGGCTAAAGTTAAAGCTGGTATTTTCGGCAGTCCACAAATTAAGAAAATAATGACCAGTGAAGAATTTTCAGAGTTACTGAACGCCCACGAAAAACAAGCGTGGCTCAGCCTTAAAGCAGTGATCAATGGCTTTCTTGGCAATAAAAAAGCTACAAATTATAAAGAGCTCATTTCTAACATGCTTGATGATTTCAAACTCATGGGTTGCAGAATGTCCCTTAAAGTGCATATGCTACATTCTCACTTAGACCAGTTTAAATATAACTTGGGGGCATATTCAGAAGAGCAAGGAGAACGCTTTCATCAAGATGTGGTGAAGTTTGAACAGCGTTATCAAGGACAATACAATAAGAACATGATGGGTGACTACATTTGGAATTTGATACGAAAAAGTTCTTACTTACACAAAAGAAAAACAAAAACTGTTCATTTTTAAAGCCTTTTTTCTGTTTATTTTACATACTTACATATTTACCTTTATTATTCTTTCTAAATAAAAGTGATTGACATATAAATTAAAGTTCTGTTTCTTACTTTTGTATTTTACTGAATGA
Source organism: Celastrina argiolus (assembly GCA_905187575.2). Classification (NCBI taxonomy): domain Eukaryota; kingdom Metazoa; phylum Arthropoda; class Insecta; order Lepidoptera; family Lycaenidae; genus Celastrina; species Celastrina argiolus. The sequence continues at coordinate 9,261,483 of LR994585.1, forward strand.
AAAAATTTGGATTTTCTTAAAATTTGAAATTTCGTTCTGGCTGCTACAAAAGCAAACTTTATTAGATAAATGTATTTTTTCCTTGTTTAGTTAGACATTATTAATCAAAATCAGCACCACAGAACTCAGACTCAAAAATCGTGTTGACTTGTGTAATTAAAAAAAATGCAAATTATAATAAAATCATTTAAATAATGACTATATGCACAGATTACCTTTAAACACCTTATTTTTTATTTTATATACTTTTTTACATAATATTTATACATTATTAGTGATTTTACATTAATTTAAATATTTTTATATTTGTTAAAATACACGACGGGTTTCGATGAAGTCATCGTCGGTGTAGGTATATATTATAATAAAGTGAAAAAAAGTGCAAGTACATAGTTTGTGTTTTATTACTACATAAAAAGAATGTCCGCCAAGAAATTATAGTACATTCGATAACATAAATAGAGTACCGACATACATAAATTATTATTACGTCCGCGTCTGTGATGAAAATAATTATGATTTATGATGTAAAGATGTTTTTTTAAAACCTTGGGTTTTGTTGTATGATATGTTTTGGGCATATAAAGTAGCAGCCAATGCTACTTTTTATGCGCAAATGGGAACCGTTGGTACATTTACACGTCATAAACGTAACATATTATTTCCTGCTTTATCCGTTCCAAATTTCATAATTTAATGGAAAGAAATATATAGATGAACAAGCTTTCTCTCTTTAGTAAATTTGTATTTTACTGTTCTGTACTAATCTTTGTTAGTCCCGACTCCCGATTATTAAGATTCCTGAATAAATTGGGTATATTTAAATGGGGTTGGCAACACAGATATTGTATATACTTTTCGTTTGTCCCTGTCGGCTGTGGCAATGTGTCAAATCTATAGGATTCTCTAAGTTTGACATTATTTGTTTTATGACACATTAAGCAAACTACAAACTACATTAAGTAAAAATATGTAAAAAATAATTAAGCCATTTTTCAATATAATTGCCGTACAGCATGAAAAATCTATATTTTTAAATACCTTTCATTAAATACCTTTAGGACATAAAGTACTAAAGGCATTTTTCTATATTTTTAGTTTCAGCTAAAATAGTTTAACGTTCGTTTATTAAAATTTTACCGAAAGTCCAAAAAGCATAAGGTCTAAATTCCGAAATATTTCCTATAAAAACTACCAAAAAAATATTTATATAAAATTTATTGTCGTTTATAGCAAAAAAATATGCGCGATGTGTATAATTTTACAATCGCTTATCCCCGAACAAAAAGCGACAAAAAGTTCAACTTAGGTACATGTTACCCAGACTAAACGATTCTATGTTTAAAACTCAATTTCCTGAAAAATGTCGCTTAGCCTATTTTGGCCGTTAGCCATCGATATATTTAATTGAAAATGCCTCAATGTAGTGCAATAAATTGTAAAAATATTAGAATTCATTTATTTAACAATAATTATGTTGTCCTGTTAGTTTGTACTTTTTAAAACAGTTCCAATAGTGTTAGTTAATAGTCTGTGGCTCAACCTTGTATGTGTGTGAAAAAGTTATCAATGTGTGTCAATCAATTGTGTGTGTGTTTACGGATTCGCCAATGTGAAAAATGAGAATGTATTTGTGATCACTAATTCTTAATCTGTGTTTGTGATTAAATGGCGATTCGTTGATAGATTGTATTTCAACAAAATATTACATGAAGATATTAACAATTAATTGCTTAAAATAAAGTTAACAAAAAGATTCTTATATAATGCGTTCTGTGATAGAAATTGCAGCAAGTGTCCCAGCGTTTTTGGGAAAACTGTGGAAGTTAGTGAACGATACAGAGACGAACCATCTGATATCATGGAGCCCTGTAAGTTTTTGTTTTTCGTGTTATTGTTTTTATATTCAAATAATCAAAGCTTGTACATTTTTAAATCTTGTTTTACTCCAAAGTAATAGATTAGGTAGAGATTTGGTTACAACCTAAAAAATATTACCCAGATGACAGTTCGTCAATCAAGTCGCATATTATAAATAAATAGTTTCAGGTCACGTTTTAGTCCATGCTTTCTATAATATATTACTATACAATTTTATAGAAATATAAACATAAATGACCAACACAAAAATTTTATATATATTCTAGGTGTAGGTGATCATGGAACGTAAATTATTGTGATGTTTAGATTTCCCTATTAGCAGTAAACACCATTCATTTAATATATTTTAAACTAGTAGGAGCTACAGATACTCAATTTATAATCAAGGTGTAACAAATATTATATACATTGGTATGATGTGAAATGATAATTACTAATCAGTAATTTATTGTACAACTGGTTTATAATTTGTTAACAACTGGTTAAAAATTGTATTGGTAAACAATTAGCTTTGTATTATGTAAAATACTTAAAAGAAAAGATATTTTATCCTAAAAAAGTTGGAAAAACTATAATATTAAGTAATTATATATAAAGTAAAGAGTGTTTTCATTACTATGTTGTGATGAGATCTGTATGTTGATTATATTTGTTCTAAGTAAGTTTGAAATACACATAGTGAAAGATTAGAAATGTGTTGTGCAACATTTAAACACCCAAATTTAATACACATATTCTCTACATATTTATATTGATTTTAGGGAGGCAAAACCTTTGTTATAAAGAACCAGGCTGATTTTGCAAGGGAATTACTACCTCTTTACTATAAACATAATAATATGGCCAGTTTCATAAGGCAATTAAATATGTATGGCTTTCACAAAATAACATCAGTTGAGAATGGAGGTCTCAGATATGAGAAAGATGAGATAGAGTTTTCGCATCCATGTTTTATGAGAGGTCATGCTTATTTGTTGGAGCACATAAAAAGAAAAATTGCCAATCCTAAGTCAATAGTAGCAAGCAATGAAACCGGAGAAAAGGTATTATTGAAACCTGAGCTAATGAATAAAGTATTAGCTGATGTCAAACAAATGAAAGGTAAACAAGAAAATCTAGATGCTAAGTTTAGTGCCATGAAGCAAGAAAATGAAGCACTATGGAGAGAGGTGGCTATTTTACGCCAAAAACATATCAAACAACAACAGATTGTGAACAATGTATGTATTAATATTTTACTCTGTTTCTGTGTATTTTATTAATTTTTTTATTTCATGTCACATATTGAAAGTCCTCATTTATTTTATAATTAGAAATGCCATATATTGATATGGCATTTCTAATTATTGTAATGTCTGTAGTTATAGCTTATGAAATTTATAATTGAAATTTATTTTAGCTAATACAATTCCTCATGTCCTTGGTACAACCAGCCAGAGCTTCCAATGCTAGCAGTAATAATGTTGGGGTGAAAAGACCTTACCAACTAATGATAAATAATGCAGCACACAACTCTGGTGATAGCTACCCAGGCAGATTAAAAAATATGAAGTTTGATAAGGATGCTTTAGAAGAACTGGCTGAAGATAATATGGTAGGTATTTTTTGCTTTTTATAATTAGTATAGAGTAATTTAAAACAATACCTTACATATTTTATTTATAATAGGAGGATGGGCCGACTATACATGAGCTGGCTCATGATGACATCCTACACAGTGACAATCCTCAAGAGCCAATGGATCCAGCACATTTTGTGACTATCAATATGGAAGCCAATGCTCCAAACCTACAAAATTCATCTGACCCCAACTCCTTACAGTACCACGTCACATTGGAAGATGGAGAAGACATAGATACAGGTATTGTTGCATTTTAAGTATGTTTTTGTAATTTACACAAAATAATCATGCAATATGCATGCTTTTCATAAAAGCTATTTTTTAGCTAGTTTAGTACTGTTTGGAATTTGTTGCCACTATTGGATTTATCTTTTACATAATATTATTATTAATAATTATTATTAAATGATGATTATAATTAGCCTAATAATTAATCAGTTGAAATAATTAAACAGTTGTAACATATATATATATATATACTAGATTCTGGAAGATAATTATAAAGTCAGTGTTTTAAATTTCATTTAACTTTGATTCTGTAATATGTAACTATATAGAAATATGTAACTTAAAAATACTACAGTTGATAATTATAATAAAATATTTATAAAATAGAATATAAATTTAATTTATTACCTCCAGATGGTACAAGATTGACATTCACACTCGCTCCACCCAATGGATTATTGAGGACAACTGAGGCACAACCAGTAGTTACCTCCCCATCACCTACCATGGTGTCACCTACATCTCCACTAGCCCGACAGACTACAACAATTGCAGCATCCCCAGGAACATCCAAACCAAGAACAAAGACCTACAGCAAGAAAACAACAACAAACACCAGCAACTTTCAACCTGTTAATAATTATAACACAATAAAACCTGCTGACTTTGGACTACCTGCCGAAATATTTGCTAGTGATGATTCTGTTAGCGACGCCGGCGCCACTACAGAAGATATCAATTTACTGCACGATAATATATCTTTAGGGGAACAAATGGTGTCCACTTCTAAAGATCAAATGTTGGGTGGAATAAATATTAAACTCGAGAATCCAACTGAAACAGTCAAACCTGCAAAGAAGTCCAAAAAATCAAAGGATAATACCAATGTGTGTAATGTCAATCTTGCTGACATTAAAACTGAATTGCAAGATGATTTGGACTGGAACAACATGACACTAGCAACGGTCAACAATAACCCAAATGTAAACCGGTTGCATTCCATGTGAGTATTAACTTTGTTTTACTATTTTGAAAGGAAACAATAACATTTTGTTTATGGAAATATTATTATGAATTACATAATGTGTACTGTGTAAGTACCATAATATTATATTTTATTATAATCAATTCTTTTTTATTTTCACATTTTATTATATATATTAATTTCATAATTATGTAAATATTTCTTGCATCATAATTTTTATGCTATTTTGCTACTCAGGTATAGGAGAGATACAATGAATCAAAAACGTGATGATTTTGCTTCCCTCTATGGACTTAATTCAAACAACAAGTATGTAAAAAGCGGGGATAGTCGTATATATCCTTATATTATAATACCTTCTTGACCTATGACCTCAGTATTAGTATGTGTTTCTGAATCTTAATTCTAATTAATTATAGTAATTTATTTTATTATGTATACTATTATACAATATGTAACAAAATATACAGAATTATAAATACTTGTTGTAGCTTTAAAATGTATGAATCACATTTTAGATTTTAGTATATAATTTTTTTTTACTGTTTGTAGGAATGATATTGATGATCACCTAGACACAATGCAAACCGACTTGGATTCTTTAAGAGAGCTGCTAAGGACTGACTCATACTCTTTGGATACAAACACATTACTAGGAGTGAGTACATTTTTTCTTTCATAAGATTTTAGTATTAACACAGTGTATATTTGTCATATAAACTCATATTAAATGAAACAAGTAAAGTTCGCATATCACATGCATATTTTTCAACATGATTTTTATAAAAACCAGATAACTTTTTGATAGTCGAAAGAGTGTTTTCTGTTACTGTTATTTTTTATTGCTATCGCATTTGGCACAAGGTATACATAAAATTTTCAGTTTGACCGTTATTTATGTTATGTGTGTGTGTGTATATATAATAACATCAATAAAAAGAATCTGAAAACTTCGCTCGCCAACCCGCCTGCCAAGCGTGGCGAATAGGCAAGTGCCCCCCCCCCAAAAAACCTGAAATGATGATGATGATGACAAACTTTATACAATCTGTAATGTATGTTTTTGGATTAAAATTTATTCTTGTTGTTGAATACACGTCCTAGTGTATTGATAATTTCGCGCTCATATTTGTATATATGTATAGCAAGTTGTGTATTATGCCTTCTATACAGACAGGTCACTCACACAGGCGCGTATCGGCGACTAGAGTGGCTAGGTTGGCAGTACTGACGCGCGAGTCACGTTGCATCCAACGTGTTGAGACTCGCGTGTTAGCGCTGTAGGTTCTTTCCGTCGTATTGATATACCCGACTACGTAACAAACGGGTCTGCTCATAACGATCATTATCTTGATTTCCTACGTCACGCGTCTCTTGCTATACTTACCTACTTTAGAATGTTTGTTATAAATTATAATATTCATATATAAACCAATATTGGTGTATTTCGGATGTCTAGCGTTAAAAAATTGTTTTTTTTAAATAATTATTCTAGTGTCAAATAGGTCATTGTCACACATCATCAACTATTCGGCTAATTTTGTTTAGGGCTATGACATAAAAGTTTAACAACATTCTAGTCAATTAAAAACTAATACGCACTGGCATTATTTGAAAAAACCGGCAAAGTGCGAGTCGCACACAAAGAGTTCCTTACAAAATGGTAAAAAATTACATGTCTTGTAACTTTTTACCGTTTTGTTGTTTTTTTAGTATTTTAGTAAAAATTTATCTGTCTAGCTATCGCGGTTCTTGAGATACAGCGTTGTGACGGACAGACGGATAGACTGCCAGTCAGCGAAGTCTTAGTTAAATGTTCCCGTTTTTACCCATTGGGTACAGAGCTTTAAAAACTAGACCTTTTTAAATATTCTTATATTTTTGTATTATGGAGTGTTTTCTAACAGTTTCCAACGTATCCACCAGATGGCGGAATTTTCTAATATTGAAAGTCATCATTAAAATGCTTAGGTATTATGACTTTTTTGACAAGCTGTACCTTGCTTCTCCATAAATATATTTTATAGTATTCTTTATTTGTTACAAAATTACAAAACATTTATGTGACAACTTAATAATAGGATTAAAATAATTAAAATAATAATATATACAAATAATAACAAAAAAAAACTTTGTATTTATGTACATTATAATTTATAATATATCTTTTTATAATATTCTGCCCTTGTCCTCCTCCTTTTGATTAATTTTATTGCGACAAACAATAATGAAGTAAAGTTTGTTGATATTTTTTTTAGAAATATTTATATTTAGAGTTTGTTTTGGTCGTCGAGATTAAGACACTGGGCAGCAAAAATATAAACTTTTTCATTCCCTTACAAAACGGAACATTTCACATAATGTTGTAAGTACGTCAGTAGTTTGCGTACAGCATAGACCAGACTCCAAATTCGATAAAAAAAATATTTTTAGACTAACTAACTAGATAGTAATGAGTTATTTTTTAGATAGGCAGTTTGAAGTACTTTGCGATTATTATTTATAAATAGTACATACTAATTTGCTGATTCTATTATTTAACTTATTAATTGCTAAGTTCACATAGATTTGATTATTCAAAAGGAAGATTAAACAGACATTACGCAACTAAAGGGAATTGACATTCTAAATGTTGATTCAAACTGTTGGGCAAATCTCTGTTGTATAAAATTGTTATGAAAAACTAAAAGGTGTTCTCTTTTCTTTTTTGGAACTCCTACACAATATAGCAGAGTAAAAATGAAGACTGGACGAATACCAGGGAGTTATTTAAGGTAAAACACTTGCACAGTTACGCTGCAGTCAAAACGGACGTCGCGGTCAGTACTTGTTTTGACTGTACTGCAACTTTATACTAAATTATAAATCTGTTTCAGGTATTTTTGTAATGCCCAGTGTTCTTTTGCTACTGTGTGGTTACATTTATTTTTCTATTCTTGTCCTTAAATTATATTATTGGCTAGACACCTCTTCCCTGGTTCCATTTGTTACCCGACTTCGGCGAAGCCAAAAGGAAGGGTAATGATTTTGGCAGTCTATGTATGTATGTATGTTTGTATGTATGTATGTATGTATGTTCCCTCGTAGCGGCTAAACTACTTGTCCGATTTTAATAAATGAGGAATCAATCGATTGGTAATATAAGTGTAACATAGGCTATATAATTTTTCGAAAAATTTTGAGTTAGAAAATTAAAGCTCAAAAACTATCTCCAAAAAAATTAAATTAAGATAATTGTCTCGTGTTTGGTATCAAAAGATAGGTATTGGCAAGCACATCAAGAATATGTATCTAAATATTTTATTAATTTTTACATTTTATTGTTAAATCTATACTAAATAATCTATCTATATAAAGCGGAAGAGTTTCTTTGTTTGTTTGTTTAAACGCGATAATCTCAGGAACTACTGGTCCGATTTGAAAAATTCTTTTTTTGTTGGATAGTCCATTTATAGAGGAAGGCTTTAGGCTATATAACATTACGCTGTGACCAATAGGAGCGAAGCGTCAGTGAGAAATGTTGCAAAAACGGGGAAAATTAATTACATTTAGGGACTTTCATTGCGTGCGCTGCATAAACGGCACTCAAAATCCACGCGAACGAAGTCGCGGGAACAGCTAGTTCAAAATAAACGTTTATTATAATTCGGTCGTACAAGTAGTATCTAGGAGTTGTTTAGTTCATTATCTCCTATGTAATGGTTAATTTAATTACAACAACGGAAACAGAAAAAAAAAAGATTTAAAAACTTAAACCCGACTTCGCAAAAAATGGGTCTGAAAAGGCTGAAACAAGAAAATAATACAATTTGAAATCCAGAAATGCATAGGTACAAAAATGGTCAAGGTAGAGCCGTGGTCGTACCCGCTAGTAAAATCTAAGCATCACTTCACACTGAAATACGGTAGAAAAAAAACCGGAAAGAGCATATTCGTCCGTTGCAAGGTTCGATGTCGATAGCGGGTCCGACCACGGCTCTACCTTGACCATTTTTGTACCTATGCATTTCTGGATTTCAAATTGAATTATTTTCTTTTTTCAGCCTTTCCAGACCCATTTTTTGCGAAGTCGGGTTTTAGTTTTTTAATCTTTTTTTTTATTAATTGACATGTTGTATTCAACTAGTTTTGTGCCTGTACTTATATATATATTTTTATTTTTCAGTTATTTGGTTCTGACGATCCATTCTATGGTCTTTCATACAATCCTACGGAAGACAGGACGAAAACGCCTAACAATGGTATGTTTATAATGTAAATAACTTCTATAATGTTAGGCGTTAGGCATTAAAATAAATAGTGCTTGTTAGATCAGAATTTTAAGCCCCTATTTGGAATATTATGCAGCTACGAAATGTCATTTGTACTAACTCTACTTTTGTCTATGGATTTGAAAGGTATAAAGTTCTACCTTTTTCTTCGACATAATGCAAGTTGACAGGCAACTAATTGAAATCGCCCGTTATTGAGTATTTGACACTATTTTTACAAAAAACTTAAGCATTATAATTTGAAAAAAAAAATCTATTTATTAATATACATCTCGGTTTTTATATAACATATTAGTTTGATCTCAAACAAAACCACATGAACAAAAAATACATTGTCAAGGATTAAGAGTTTTCATAATTTTATAACAATAGAAGTATTTTATAAATGACAATTTAATTTTTGTCATATTAAGTATATATGATTTTGTAAAATGTTTGTTATATTTTTTACACTTAATAAAGCGAATAATTTCTTAGTCCTTGAAGGAAATTAATAATTTGAGAACATTAAGGTGACATAATTAAAATTAAAAGCCTGCATATTATGATTTATAAAATATTATAAGTACTTATTTATTTGTACAGTCATATATTTATTTATTTAAAAAAATAATTATACACACACAAAAATCAAATACTCAATAGTGGTCAAGGCTATTACAGTTTTTGTTTTCACGTTTATATTAATTGTAGATACAACCAAACAGATACCGATGATTGATTTTGATTGGCTGATTGGTAGCAGCGATACATCGACATCCAAGTAGCTTGTAGCTACTTCCAACACCCAAGATTTTTCATCCATCAACGCATCCGTAACGTAAAAAAATGTCGGATTCTTTTGGGGTTCATTATGGTCGTATCAGATACGATTTTTAGCCATAAGACGTTTAGATTTAAGGTCCTAGCTAGCAGTGCTGTGGGGTTCCTATAACTCCATTTCTATCGGCTTCACTTATCTACCTTTGAAGGCCCTCATTCAAATCCCACATGTAATATAATGGTTGAGGCTTCTCTCTGAAGGAAAACCAGCCTTCGCCACTGCTAGCTAGTCTATATTGTAACTCTTAAGCTACATTCGGTCAAACTAGGACTTTTTAAATTTCGAATAATTTTGCAAGTTAACCATAAAATTTTAAAAATTTTCCAAGTTTATTTTTTTTTGTTTGTTCAAATGCAACTTGAGGGTTAGATACGACTTTAATGATTATTATAATTGTTGTAAGGGTAAGTTTGGGTAGATTATTATTAGATATAAAGCGAAGGCTACATGAACAAGTAAGAGTAAAACGTGATTTATTGTTAATTTAAGCGAGGAAGAAGGGTGAGATATCCAATGTAAACGGTGACGACACTCGAGACCAGAACCTGTTTGAGGACTATGGTACTTATTTGAGTATTAATAACTAGTATCTTTGTTGTACGTAGTAGTGTCGTGCTTATTTCCAAAAACCGGTAGAAAAGAGAGATCAGAACACATTTTTTAGTTTTCACTTTCTTACAAAACAGACACGTAGCTTCAAGTAATTTGTAAATTGTGACACAATACGACCAACAGTATTCTTTGAGCATTAAAAATGTTCATCTTGTCCTAGGGCCGTATAAATAAAACAATCTCAAACCCAACCTCACCTTGAGAACCTATTTGCAGATAAAAAAACGATTCGTTTCACTTTTAAAAATGAAGAATTTTTCTTATGTTATATACTTTAATTTATTTCGACGGGTCCCAAGAACAACATCGTATGGAAAAATAAGACAAAATGCATTTTATTGCATATTTGTATTCTACATAGTAAAAACTATATGGCACTATATTTTTTTTATTTTTTTTCCGTTTACTTATCGAAATAATCAATCGAACAATATCTTATTTGAATTAGATACCCGCAAACAAACATGTATTGACATGTACGCACTTGTTCGATGCAACACGCAGCACGCTCGCAGCGACTTACCGTCATTTGCGTGTTTGTTCTCTGCAAAATCAAATACAAACGAGCTCTCCTCAAAAATACAAAGTTTTAGTTTAAAATTACAATTTAGGTTTATAAACAACCATCTATTGAGTGGTTAAATAATGTCGGGATGGCGAAGAAAGAAAATATTACCAAATTTAGCTCTGCATTTAAATGAAAATTATGGCAGTCTTATTACAATCATTAACAACAACGATAAAACCTTTTAAAATGTAACTAATAGTTTAGTTGTGTACATAATATACTGTAACATTGCATAAATTGTTGTATTTTAAAGTTAATAGTTATTGTAAACAAAATTACACGGAAACTCATTCATTTTCATCGTTTGTGCATATACAATTTTGTTCAACAAAAAATCAAATATAACTTATAAATAAATCCTGAAAAACCTATTTTACTTTTATATTGATAGACTTTATAATAAGACTACGATTAGACATATTTATTTTCTACCTTATTATTGTTACATAAGTCTTTGTTCGGCAAAATAATTTATCGCTTGAGCAGATACGATTTTTTTCTTCGAAAATTTTTACTAAAAAGTATGTCGTATTTGAATAAACCATTTTGTTCGCTGTAAACAATTTTTACATGCGTGTTTGTTGTGTAAAAAAGTATATGATTTAATGTACTTTTTAATCAAATAATATAATTTTTAGTAATCTATGTGAATTAACTTATAAATTTCACACATACATTTTCCTTTTTGTTAGAGACTGGGTGTCAACGGTACACTAACGTCTCGCCTATGACACCTGGACCCAAGAATATTGACGTCGATTCAGCAGTAGTTTGGCATGATGTTTTTTATGAAAATGATAAATTGGGATAAAAAGCAGATCCTCATATCAATAACTCAGATACCTATAATGTTACCTGCGATCATTTTGCTTCACCATCTTTATATTTGCCGCTAGTGATGCATACATATAAAGATTATTTTCGTTGAACATTGAAATCACCTTCACATTTAACAACTCATCAGAAATATACATCACTAAAACTTGAAGAACATACAAATTCGATCCCATATGATATTAGCTACACCTATTTCACCTTTCTCAGTAATATACACAAAAAATGTAATGGTCCTTTTTGTTTTAATCATACTGATTAGATTTATTCATTATAATCCGCGTGAAATTGCCCCGAAGCAAAAAAAACGTTACATTTAAAAAAAATGTGGATTTATTAATGATAAAATGATGGTAAAGCTGTAAGTATAAGTGTTGAGATAAAATTACAGAAGAACAGAAACTGGAATGTTTTCATGGATTTTGAAAGCTTGTTATTAGAGAAAAGCAGTGTATGTACGAGGCAAAGTATGAAAAAATCGATGTATAAACCGATATAGCACTTTCAATAAACGACACTTGTTTCATAGACAATAGCATAATAAATGTGATCATATAAATTCATTCATTCCTGTTGAGTCTCACTTTATTCGTATGGATTAAATTAAACGGTAAATTGACGGCAGCCTCAGTATAAGCCTTATGTTGTACATTTGGTTTATACTGAGGCTGCCGTACGATGAATCATGAATGGTGTGATGAATTTATTTACACATTGAAAGCTACAACTGAGTGCCAGTATCAGGACATTAAACTACACACACTAAAAGGACATTGAAACAATAATCTTGGCTTTTAAATTCCTATAAATATCAATGCAAAGTATGTCACAATATTACAGACGGTAATGATCAAAAAAAGAGCAGCAGGGACAAAGATTCTTAAATTATGATAATTAATCTCATATCTACTATTATACCTAACTATTATATTAAAATGATTAAGGCCTGATCTTTCAATGGGCTGATAACTTATATCAGTGAAATAAAAATGCTGCTATGACATTTGGTTCATGTAAACTCTGTCAAAGTTACATAATATAATATATTCCTGAGGTATATTTATCCGACGATTGAAAATTCACACTTAGGGGTGACTGTTTAAGTTTACTGATTTAGGATTTCAAATAATTCCTAGAAAGTTCAAAAGTTTCTTTATTGTATTTAATTTAAACATTAGATTTGATTAAAATATAAAATATTTTTATATAAAATAATATATTATATTTTATAAGCCTAGATGAGAAATGATTGAAAAATAAATTGGATTAAAATTTATTTTTGTTAAAGATTTTTTTTAAAAGAGATCATCTATAGATTTTATGATTTTTATAATGAAAAAACTTAATAAAATTATAGAAAAGGTAGTAAAGTAAATAAGTGTTTGTAATAACATTGGCCTTTACTGTTTATATTATGAATTTAAACATTGAACTCACAATTATTGTCTTTTAAGACATGAAAATGAAACATCAATTCCATAAAACAAAGTCGTATATTAAGATATATACTAGATTGTTCCGAAGAACAATGTCGTACATTCAGATACGTGCTAGGTCTTTCCGGAAAACAAAACCGTATGGTATCATACGAATCATATTTATGCAAAAATAATAATTAAGGTATCTAATAAAATGTGAAGATAAAGGTATTAAATTCTTAAATAGCGTTTTGTATTTTTTTTCCTCAAAATGTCTATATTTTCACTAACAATTTATGATTTTACGTACACAGAAATTCAAATGCTCATACTGTAAAACGATAATTTTCCACATACGATTTTGTTCTTGGGACCCGTCGATTTCTTTCTTAAAACGTAAAAATAAAGATTAAAAAAATATACATTATACTTATTTTATTGTTTCCTGTAATCTATAATATGAATATAACGGTATAAAAAAAAATTAAGTACTATGTAACATTAATAAAGTTGTTCACTACTTAAAAGTGAAACGAAACGTTGTTTTATCTGTCAAATAGCTTCTCAAGGTAAGGTTGGGTTAGAGATTGTTTTATTTATACGGGTCCTAGAGTCTAGACTCTAGACTATGGTAGAATTAGTGGCAACACGATTTAATTAAAATATTTATTTCAAAGTAATTTTTCAATGTTATCAACATTGAGGACTTGTAACCTATTACATTTGCTACTAAAATTTGTATATAAAAATTAAACACAATATTGCATAAATAATATTTTCCTCGACTTTATAACTCTACATTTTTGATTTCGAATGAAGTGTCGCCACTACAATATCCACGCAGTTTTAGTTTAAATTATTTATAAGTATTGTATTTATATTGCGTTAAATTATATAAGTATGCTGAAGTATAATGTTAGGAACATTCACAGTAATTATATATATTTATTTTGAAAAATAAAATAAAATTAAGGGGTTAAAACTTGTTCTCGTTAATTTTATTCTTTCGCAATTAATTTTAATATATTAGACTATCAATGAGTAGTTTTAAAATTAGTTTTTTATTTTCTAAACATTTTAAGCATAGGTACACCAAGTATAATATTATGTTTAATATAAATAAATAGTTATAAAAGATCTATCATCTGTAGTAATATAACATACATATATCTTAGTTTTTATGCATGAAAAATATATGCTAGATATTACCTAATTATAAATAAATTATTTAACATTGATGTTGTGGCATACGCTTTTTGGGCTCTACCAAATCCACAGTACCGAAAATTTCGCACTGTCTGTTCGTTAGTCTTTGCCAACTTCGGTAATTAAACTAGACGATTTTGTATACTTATAGATTACAAATCTTTATTTTGGCTTCGTAAAATAAAATTACATTTTAGGGGTGGCTGGAAAAAAAACAATAGTGCATTGATGGTTACCTCCTTAGACATGATCTGACATGCTCTTGGTTAGGTGTTTTTAGTTTTAATTGTTCAATGTTATAATTCATAATTCTGCTGGCCGATTTTATACTAAAATGTTCTAATGCTTATCGTTATGTCATATGACTAATATTTCTTTTTTGGGTGCCTTTCAGCTGAAGGGAATCAGTTAATCTCGTATTCAGGGAATATTCCAGACTTTGAGGATATAAATTTGGCTCAACTTGATGAGAACTCCCAGGAGAGTTTGGCCTCGATTCCCAGCGGTTCGACCCTGAACACGCCGCAAGTGCAGGTCAATTCGCCCTCGTTTCACCCCCTGAGGCCGTGAGGGAAACCCAGAAGACGGGAACGTACTTGAACGTGATCGTACAGAGTATAGACTGATGCTAAATTATTATTTATCACTTCAACTACCCACGTCCATCGGATGCTTTGGGACCACTCGTTTATTACGATTTTTACTACTTTTTGATCTTCCCCCTACTGAAATAACAAAAAATTTTCGTATAAGGTATAATAGACGAAAAAAAGGTTATAACAATAATAAGACATCCAGAAACCATGTTCGACCCCTTCCCCACTAAATCAAGCGTAATAAACGAATGGCCTCTTTCAAATTCATATTATACTAACATAGTGTCAAGTTTACTATTTAACACATCAGTGCCATAACAATTTTTACCTATATTCATTTGCACTGTACTAACATGGTGACACGATTGTTGAATTAATAGTAGACTCGACCCGGCACGTGTGATGCCCAATAACAGCCCGTATTAAAAAAATCTGAAATTGGGATTAAAATATTGAACATAATATTTAAAGTTGATAATTTTTAAAAGTGAAAAGAAACGTTATTTTATCTGTCAAACAGGTTGTCAAGTAAAGCTTGCGGTCGCAATTATTGAGACTACTTGAGACCTAGTTTAAGATTGATTTATTAATACGGGTCTAAGTTACATATTATCATAAGGTTTATGTATGTGCTCAGTGATGTATTTAAAATAGACTTAACTTCATATTTCACCACACACACACCCTTCAACCTGTAGCATAGTATACCTATAGGTTTTAGATTAATATAAGTTAGATTCTTAGCTTGTGTGTATTTTAAAATGACAGCATTTAGTTTTATAACTACAAGAGCATCACAACTATACATTGTAAGTTAATAATGTATTATTATTATATAGGAATAGTGTGTGAAAATTTCTTTGGGATTGTATGATATTTGTACGTGCCTTCAACAAAAAATTTTTTGTATCAAAGCATCCCAAAGATAATATGGAAACTAAAGCCTGACTAGAAAAATAAGACCTGTGTTGAGAGAGCAGCGACACTTACAGAAAGGTTAAATATTATTAGATAAATCACGTTTTTTTTAGTTTCCTAAATTTTACCCAATAAAGCGAGTGGTTATTTATATTTTTGGCCAGGCTTTATTTTATGTAAGTACTTATAATATCTACATAATAATATAATGTCTTCATTTTAATGAATTAGATTATTTTATTAATACAAAATTTTGTGAAATAATTGCTTTCTCAAACTGTGATGTCATTCTTCATCAAAACGTAATGTTTTTATTTTACCAATAGTCACATATCATTGATATAATATTATATTCTTCAATCCAATAATACTTTAAAATAATATGAAAACACATTTAGGTATACGAAAGAAATTAAAAACCAGATTCTCTTTTTTTTGTCTTGGTAACTTATTATTGCCGTTTTTTAGCATTAAAATGTTAATGACTTGAATTCCAGGAACAAAAATTGATAGTTGACTTACAGTAAAATTAACTGGGCAAATTACCGATTTCGGAACTTGAAAACTTTGTATGGTTGATTTTTTATATTTAGTTATTAATGTTGGTTTTATTAGAGTTTATTACTTGTTAAATTATAGCATAAATGTAAATATAATGATTCTACTACAAGCAACATCTACATACTGTACGTTATAAATACTTTAAACATAATAAAAACTTTTTTTCATTTAATGCAAAATATGCCTTTTTTACATCTCAAACATAAACTGCACTTGCACAACAAAATATAAGTTCAAAATATATGATATAAATATAATTTATTATATAATATATAATTAAATATTGCCCGTCTTAAATAACTTAAAATTCGCAAAACTTTTTTTGATAATTATATATTAAATATAATATACCTATATTGTTTTACAGACACGTTAGTTAATGTGAGCTTTTGTGCATAATGTCTTTTTTTTGTTCGTTCGTTTTCTCTGAGGATATGTAATGTCTTTTCCAATATAATGTAATAGTCTAAACATTTCAATGAAAAATAATTCAATATTTGGACTATAATAAAAATAATAGTGGGACGAGAATTTATAAAACTGGTTTCATGTAAGTAATTAAAACTACTAAAGACAAATAAAAGTTGCAAAAACAAGCCATCTATGATCTGAACTGAAAATAGTTAATTTTTAATATTTTATTCCAATGTGGCTGCTGAAAACGTACCAAAATACACATACTTATTATGTTAAATATTTTTTATATTATAGTCATGACACCTGTGACAGTAATGTGCTAACTTTAATCCTAAATTATCTATTGAAAAATGTAACACGAAAATGGCAAAAAATTGTGGCTATATTGTAAATTCGTTGTTGGTGTTTGTTATTTGAGTGATAATATTTACCTTTAAATGTATATATTGTTTTGTAATCTAAAATTATATAATATGTATGATATGTTAACTAAACCGATCTTTTGTAAAGTTACTAAAGTGTATTTGTAATAAATGTAATATAAATTTACAATTAATATATTTTGTTTGAATATCAAATGATTTTAAACCAATAAAGCCTTAGAACCAGTTTGAGCAGCTACCAATAATTATAGTGTTGATTGAAGTTATCTTTAATTTGCGACTGAAATCGCTTTTCAGTTTTCTAAATAAATAATAATAAATTCCATATGACCAGTGCTGCCCCAACACGCACGCAAATTTTCAATTAAAATAACAATATCCATGTTTTTGAACATCTTTTGTACAGCAAAAAAATAATTAACTGTTTGATAAATTTGTTTTGATTGGTTAAACTTAGCCATCGCAGTCGGTGAAAAAGAAGTTAACTTATAGAACATAATAATTATAGAAAGTAAGTAGACCTAAATACCTACATTAATTTGTGCCTTGGAATAAAACTCCATAATAAATAAGGAACACTAATGTCAATAAAGGCCGATTGGATTTTCTACTTCAGTTAATACGATGTGCGAATTTATAAGAATACTAGCTGACCCTTGCCCACTTCGTTGAGCATAAAAAGAGTTTATGATGAAATTCAACTAAAAAAAAAACAACGTAGAACCCGCAACGCGGGAACCCGAAACCCGAAACGCGGGAACCCGGAACCCGCAACGCGGGAACCCGGAACCCGCAACGCGGGAACCCGGGACCCGCAACGCGGAACCCGCAACGCGGAACCCGCAACGCGGAACACGCAACGTGAGAACCCTGAACCCGCAACGCGGGAACCCTGAACCCGCAACGCGGGAACCCGGAACTCGCAACGCGGGAACCCGGAACCCCCAACGCGGAACTCGGAACCCCAAACGCGGGAACCCGGAACCCGCAACGCGGGAACCCGGAACCCGCAACGCTTGAACCCGGAAGCCGCAACGCGGGAACCCTGAACCCGCAACGCGGGAACCCGGAACCCGCAACGCTTGAACCCGGAAGCCGCAACGCGGGAACCCTGAACCCGCAACGCGGGAACCCGAAACCCGCAACGTGGAACCCGCAACGCGGAACCCGCAACGTGGAACCCGCAACGCGGAACCCGCAACGTGAGAACCCTGAACCCGCAACGCGGAACCCGCAACGCGGGAACCCTGAACCCGCAACGCGGGAACCCGGAACCCGCAACGCGGGAACCCGGAACCCGCAACGCGGGAACCCGGAACCCGCAACGCGGGAACCCGGGAACCCGGAACCCGCAACGCGGGAACCCGGAACCCGCAACGCGGGAACCCGAACCCGCAACGCGGGATCCCGGAACCCGCAACGCGGGAACCCGGAACCCGCAACGCGGGAACCTGGAACTCGCAACGCGGAACCTGCAGCATGGGAACCCGAAACCCGCAACGCGGAACCAGCAGCATGGGAACCCAAAACCCGCAACGCGGAACCCGGAACCCGCAACACGGAAACCCGGAACCCGCAACGCGGAACCCACAACGCGAAACCCAAACACAGAACCCGCAACGCTGACATAATATGGAATAAATAGTATCCTATGTCCGTCTACTTGCTCTAAGCTACTTCCTCACCAATTTTCAGCCATATCGATAAAGCCGTTCTTGAGTTATAAATAATTTAACTAACACGACTTACTTTTATACATATAGATGTATAGATTACTCCTACTAACATAAGCTAAGCCCGGTGAATGTCACAGTCGGTCCAGCCAATTCGGTGATCATGAGTTTGATGACGACGATGATGATGATGAAAAGTAGCCTAAATTAATCCTTATAACTTTAGCTATCTACCAGTGAAAGTCTCGTTAAAATCGGTCCAGCCGTTCCAGAGATTAGCCGGAGCAAAAAGAGACGCTGACAGACATTTTTTTTAAATTACATTTTCGTTTTCAAGTTTTTTTCGTTTTCGTTAAAAGTTGCCAATGCAAAAAAAAGCAGAAGATATCGTTTAAAATGTCATATGTATTTAGAAAAACGTTGCTAATTGAAAGTTACATACTTACTGACACTTAAATTTTATTTGTTTGTATAGATGTATAGATTTGGAAAACTTCTCCAATCTTGGCGTTTTCACTGACGCGGAGCGGGGCGCATAGGAACTTAGTGGTTCCCAAGCGGAGTGGAGCAGAGATTTCGAGCATAGTGATTGGTCAATTCGGGTACCGCAAGCTCCTGTCCGCCTCGCCCCGCGTCAATGGAAACGCAGCCAAACGTCTATAACGTC
Organism: Celastrina argiolus; assembly: GCA_905187575.2. NCBI lineage: Eukaryota > Metazoa > Arthropoda > Insecta > Lepidoptera > Lycaenidae > Celastrina > Celastrina argiolus. The sequence goes on from LR994585.1 coordinate 9,281,145, forward strand.
TACCGGTCGCCATGGTAACAGCGTTGATTACAAATGGAAAACAAAAATTAGGAAATGCTATACATACCGTATTTATATCAGCTGAAACTATTTGGATTCATGTTTTTGTTAATCCTAATATTTTTTTTAATCCAAATAGTTTAAGCTGATATAAAAACGGTATTTATAGCATTTCATAATTTTTATTTTCCATTTGTAAATAATGACGTTGCCATGACAGCCGTGTCATGTAAACTGCCAACGACGTGAATCGATCGAGCCCAGGTTCAAACCCCGCGTGACCATCACGTATTTTCTTCTTTTTTCTAATTTTCTGCTTATTTTTTTCAACATTTTCTTTCATAATAACCTTTTCGTAACAATAACGAATATACCGTAAAAAAATTTGCGAAATTGGTCAAGCCGTTGTCGAAGCGCACACGATGTAAGAAATTTTGGAGGTCGTTTTTTTACACTTTGGGCTACATTTTTGGGGTTTTAGTAAGGAACCCTACTTTTTTTAAACATATAATATAGCCTATGTTCAGCGCTAGGAATGTAGCTTTCCAACGGTGAAAGAATTTTTCATATTGGTTCAGTGGTTTCAGAGCCTATTCCATTCAAACAAACAAACAAACAAACAAACAAACAAACAAACAATCAAACGTTACCTCTTTATAATATTAGTATAGATAGAGCAATTTACATATGAGACTCGTCACAATCTGTAAGGTCCTTAAGGTTTCACCAAAACAATCAGTGTTGCCCGTACGATTTCCCAAAAAAGTACGACTGGCTCTATGAACGGATTTTAACTCATAAGCACGGTTTTGCCAAAACATTCAAATGCCTACCCATTGTAACCTTTTTATAGAATGTATTAAAACATAGATAACTAGTACCTATAAATTATAAGGTACGAAAAAAGTACGGTGCACACTGAGGTACGGTAGTGGTACGGCTGTATGACAATAAGTACGGAAAACCGTACTTTTTGGTACGTTCTGGCAACACTGATAACAATGTCCATCTAGAAAAAAATACTAATTTACTATGGAATAGACGTCTCTTTCGTCATCGTTAGCATGTATCCCCGGTGGTATCTATGCTACTGTATAATATTATTTTAAAGTTTGTGCTTGTCTATTGCTATTAGCTAATAGTTTTTCTAAGACCAAAAAACCGTCGCAACAATTTTACCTATTGTTTGTATGTAAATAAATCATCTTGGTACATTGTAAGTGATGTTAATGTTAGATTGTGAACAAAGTTTGTAAGACATAAATTAGATTGTATAGTGTAGGTATATGATTCATGTATAAGAGTTATTTTTAAAGGAAACAAATTAAAAAAGGACCGAAATGAGTTGGTTTCTTTATCCATCCTACATCCTAAGCGAAGTTAGTCATACCCATAGGTACATAGCAATCACTGAAGTTTAATTTTAATGATTAACTTTTAAAACTATAAAACGATGATGTTATATTATTATAAACGAAATTGTTATAACGATCTTGAATGCCATCGTTATAACAATTTACGAAGTTAAAAAAAATATATAGGTTAGTTAGAGGTTAACATATTAAGTTTTTCCTGACATACGAATTCACTTGTCATTTTGCGAACAGTAGATAGTACTTATTACGTCAAATCTCATACATTTTTGTTTTCGAACTTTGCAAGTGATAATAGCGATGTCATCTTGAAAATGCCCTGAAATATAACATTGTACTAGGTAATTTAAAATTAGAATCGGCTTTGTTTTTGCTACGTTTCTTTTGCATCTTCACGAAACGCGACTAGAGTTATTGTGGCAAGCATAACTTACTTAGGGCCTATTTTTTAATCGTCAGATAACTTTTACCTAAGGAATAAATATGTGACTTTGACAGATTTCGTATGGAACAAATGTTAAAGTCACATATTTATTCCTTAGATAAAAGTTATCTGACGATTGAAAAATCGGCCCTTACACATGTAATACTTATTCTTATACTAAAAATTAAAGTTAAATTTTTGGTTTTAAATTTACTGACACTTCAGTATCTTAATTATACCCATCCAAATTCATTTTGAAAACTAAAACAATTATTGTGTTTAACACTTTATTCATTCTGTCACATTGAGTAGGTACTTAGTTATTATTTTAAATAATTCACAAGAACTTAAGAAACTATAACAATAAATAAATGATATCACAGCTAGCAATATGAGTTGCAAATTATTGTAATATGTAGGTTTTAATTAAAACAGTTATATAGGATCATACGGTTAATAACCGTATGATCCTAATCTTATAATAAACTAAGTAAATGTACAAAAGCTTTTATTAAACATAAATGCAATGTAAAATTGGCAATACGTAAAACATACTTTTAAAGTAATAACTTTCACAAGATCCTTTAAATAAAACGATCTTGTGGGCCGTGAAACATAGTAAAGCGTGTTATTCCTATAACTATATTTTGTGACACAGCAACATTTATTTCCTTGTAGCTCAGCGTAAACATAAGGGGAATGAGAATATTAACAGGTCGTCGTCGTTTCAGCCTTTTACTGTCCACTGCTGGACATAGGCCTCTCCAATACATTTCCAGTGCGACCGGTCTATTGCCACCTGCATCCAACGTGACCCGGCAGTTTTCACCAGGTCGTCGGTCCATCTGGTAGGTGGCCGTCCCACACTGCGCTTGCCAGTACGTGGCCTCCACTCTAGGATCTTTTTGCCCCATCGACCGTCCGATCTTCGTGCTATGTGGCCGGCCCATTGCCACTTCAGCTGACTGATCCTACGGGCAATGTCAGCAACCTTAGTTCTTCTACGGATCTCCTCATTTCTGATTCGATCACGTAGAGAAATACCGAGCATTGCCCTCTCCATAGCACGCTGAGCGACATTGAGCCTTTTGACAAGATCCTTCGTGAAGCACAACGTCTCAGAACCGTATGTCATCACTGGTAACACACATTGGTTGTATACCTTTGTCTTAAGGCACTGAGGTATTTTGGACGAGAAGACGTTGCGTAATTTACCGAACGCTGCCCAGCCGAGCTGGATCCGTCTACTGACCTCTCTCTTAAAGTTGGACCTACCTAATCGGACAGCCTGCCCTAGGTATATATATTCGTCAACAACTTCAAGAGTAGAGCTCCCAACAGTTAGTGCGGTGGGTGCAACATGGACATTGTGCATGATCTTTGTTTTGTCCATGTTCATTTTAAGACCCACTTGTTGAGAAACTCTATTGAGGCCACCGAGCATGCGCCCCAAATCTTCCAGCGATTCTGCCATGACTACTATGTCGTCGGCAAATCGAAGGTGAGTGATGTATTCGCCATTGATGTTGATGCCAAGTCCTTGCCATTCCAGGAGCTTGAAGGAATCCTCCAGAGCAGCGGTAAACAGTTTCGGGGATATGATATCCCCCTGTCTTACTCCTCTCTTTAAAGGGATATCCTTCGTGCAGTGCTCCTGTACTCGGACTGACATGGTGGCGTTATTATACAAACACTTCAACACTTCGATATACCGAAAGTCAATACGGCAACGCTGGAGAGATTTAAGGACCACCCATATTTCGACGGAATCAAAGGCTTTCTCATAGTCCACAAACGCCAAGCATAATGGCCGATTATACTCTTCGGTCTTCTGTATAATCTGCCGCAGCGTATGTATGTGGTCTATGGTACTATAGCCTTTTCGGAAACCGGCTTGTTCGGTAGGCTGAAAGTCATCCAGCCTGCGTTCGAGACGCATCGTAATAACTCTCGAAAACAGCTTGTAGACATGGCTCAGCAGTGTTATGGGCCTATAGTTCTTCAGTAAGGTTTTGTCGCCTTTTTTGAAGAACAGGACCACAACACCCCTGTTCCATGCCTCTGGCGTTTTCCCATCGAGTAAGGAGGAATTGAAGAGTTTCTGAAGGACTTTTAGTACCGGCGTGCCGCCCGCTTTCAGAAGCTCTGTAGTGATTCCATCCTCGCCCGGAGCCTTGTTGTTCTTAAGCTGTTTGAGAGCTACCCTAATCTCGTACAGGCTGATGTCCGGGATGTCTTCGGTATAGTGTCGTGTTAGCCTGGCTCTTGGGTCTGCAGCTAAACTAGCAGGTTCAGCTGAGACCGAGGTATACAGCTGTCCATAGAACCTTTCTATCTCCCGTAGTACCTCGGACTTATTTGACGTTACGCGTCCATCTTCGGTCTTCAGCTTTGTCAACTGGCTTTGCCCAATAGATACGTCTCTTGCAAACACTTTGGAGCCTTGGTTCCGCTCTATTGTCTCTTTAATGCGCTGGGTATTAAAAGAACGGATATCGTGTCGCAAGGACTTCGTAATCTGTCTATTGAGCTGCCTATATGACTCAGCGTCACTCGAAGTTTGGAGCGTCATTGAACGTCGACTAGCCATGAGGTTCCGGGTTTGGTCGGATAGTTTCTGAGGTCTATTTGTACGGTGGGTCTTGAAAAATTTGGACCCCACCGTACGGACAGTTTCTACCAGCCTGCTATTTATATCGTCCACTGATGCGCAGCTGTCTAGCCATTGGAAGCGATTTGACAGTTCACGTTGAAAGCTCTCGGGGTTTTGGATATGGGCATTCGACGGTCGGAGCGTAGACTTCATCAGACGCGATCTCTCAAGTTTGACGTTGATATTCAACATGCCTCTGACGATTCGGTGATCACTTCCGGTCTTAACCATGTTGATCACAGAGACATCGTTGAATATGTGCCGCTTGGTGCTCATAATGAAGTCAATCTCGTTTCTAGTTACACCGTCGGGACTCAACCAGGTCCATTTCCTCTGCGGCGGCTTTTGGAAGAAAGAATTCATCATGAAGAGTCCTTCTTTCTCCATAAAGTCCGCCAGCATCTGTCCTCTGGGATTCCTCTGCCCAAATCCAAATGGCCCCACTTTCAGCTCATCATCGCTTCTGCAGCCCAGCCTCGCATTGAAATCTCCCATAACAACTGTGAAGTGTGTTTTAGGGCTACGTATGGCCCTACTGACGTCCTCATACGTAGCTTCTACTTCATCGTCTGGATGTGTTGACGATGGGGCGTATACCTGTACAATCTTCAAAGAATATCGTTTTGAGATTCTCAGTACAAGGTATGCAACCCTATTTGACACACTCTCGATGGACACAATGTTGTTGATGAGAGATTTGTGGACGATAAACCCAACACCACCTTGGGACTTCTGTTCTCCCTCCCGGTAGTAGAACAAGTGGCCGGACTGTAAGGTTATCGTATCCTCGCCCTCTCTTCGGATCTCCGATAAACCAATAATGTCCCAGTGCAACTTGTTCATCTCCTCTTCCAGCTCTACGAGCTTCTCGTCTAACCTCAAAGTGCGCACGTTGTGTGTTACCAGGGCCAGTTGTCGTTTAGAAGGGGGGTGGTAGCCGGATCTCTTCTGGGGATTCTTAGCACCCCCCGCCCCGCCGTTACCGTGGCCGCTACCGTAGCCAGGAATAGCGGGGCCGCCGGGGACTAGGGGCCTTGTCTTCTGGTGCGTAAACATCGGAGGTTAATTAACAGGTAAATAAATAAAAACAATTTAAATAAGTTTTTTGTATAAGTAATTTTGATACGTATCTCTTTCCCAGTGTTGCCAGTATAATTTCCAAAAAAAGTACGACTGGCTTTCTGAGAAGGTACGGGTTTTAACTTAAAAGTACGGTTTTGCCAAAACATTTAAAATTCTATAGTCTTACCTATATATATATATATAGACCTATAGACCTATAGGTAGTATAACATGTAAATTTTTACCAAAATAGTAAATTATAGCACCTAATAACTCTTATTCTCATGACTCTTATTCCGACTTAATTCATAACAACATTTAAATGACTGATATATCTAATTAATATGTTATTAGTATTACCTAAGTCTTTGTCGGATGTTTTGAAACATTACTAGTGACTACGACATAATAACATAACAATAGTTTTAAATGTTATATATTATATTATTTTATGAAAAAAATAATGGAAAAAAAAATATTTATGGGATTTAAAGTTTACAATTTTTATACATAAATACATTTTTTATTTAATTTAGATTTTTATATATTAATTTAATTTGATATTATGCATTTTGGGCTTAAAACAAAAAAAGATATTGATAAAAGCAAACACGCTGGCAGTAAGCCGCCACAATAAATGAAATAAGCATTGATTGTAATTTACAACCTTCTATTAGATAGTAATCCATATCCTGTACACCGAGAGTTTTATATCCTGTTTCTATCGCCTTCGCCTTAAGTTAAAATCTTCGGTCTTTTAGACAGCCATAAATAATATAACAAAGCGCCCGTGCGAAAATCATAGTTAAGAAACTCACTCGGGGTACAGGTCAGACGTGAATCAGGATAGTTTAACGCCAGAACCTCCTAAAAAACGAGAAGAAGGAATGGGAAGGCGCTGGAGTCCTATTTTTCACACCATCCGTGATGTAAGGGCCTGGCTTTGACATCAGCACTGTGTGGAGTGTGGGTATATTACCGATACAACAGGCCGCCTCGCCCGATATGTTGCGACAGCCCTGCATGTCTAACACTTTGATCTTCTTGCAGTAGGTTTTGATAGCTTCTACCGATTTGTCTGTAAGTTGGTTGCAACCCTGAAATTGAAAATAAAAACTTTTTGAGTTTGCTATACAATTTGCGATAAGATATGTACATATTTAATAATGATCAAATTATAATTGAAGGCCGATAATTTTAATCAATATAAGTACAATATGTTTTTACTACCGCGCTGTTTATTTCGATTTGAACAATGTATTTTCGTTAGAGAGATTTATGTCTGGTAATAGTGGGGCCTGTTATAATATAATATAATATCTATGGACGCTTCACACCACGTCAATCTGGCCCCGTGCTAAGTATCCGAATAACTTTTGTTACAGATGCCAGACAACGGAAATATGTTTAATACTTTTATACTATACATATATTTAATATTTTTATTATTATACACACATTTAATACATATCCATGACCCATGAACATTGAAAACTTTTTGTTCCCTCGGCGGGATTCGAACCCGCGACCTTTCGCTCGAGCACCGACGCGCTCTTTCACTGCGCTACGGAGGTCGTCAAACTGTTATACAAAGTTTAAAAAGATCGATAACTTCCCTGCACTACTGCCAGCTAAGTTATCCATGCTCATGAATATAGGGACATAGCAAGAATACATACCTTCACTTCTAAGTTGGTCAATCTCGTCAAACCTTTGACAATTTCAATAAAACCTTCGTCTTTCAGATTAAAGCAATCGACTAGCATCAAATATTCGATACTGGGACAGTTTTTGACCAAATGAATCAAGCCTTCGACAGTGATCTGTTGACATTTACTTAGATTCAAAGAAGTTAGCTCCTTGTGATTAAAAGCGTAGGTTAAGCTGACATCGGTTATTTTATTGCATCCACCTATGTCCAAAGTTTTCAGGCCTTTCATTCTAGCTAATGAGTAGCCGCTGTAGGAATCCATAGTCAATTTTTCGCACATCCTCATAACGTCTTGCTTCCGTTTTGCGTCTTTTACTATTTCTTCCTCTGCTCGTGAACCTAAATGTATTTTTTGTGGAGAGTTAGAGTCGACGTGTCCCGACGTAACAGGATTATTATTATCTCCATCTTTCCCGTCTACTTTGCCCATGCCCGTTAAGCCGGCGTCGGAAACTTTGTCGCAATGATTGATCCGCAACTTGCGCATCCATATTTGATTTTTAAAAATCACTTGAATGGAGGTGTCCGTTACACCGTTGAAGCAGTAGCTCATGTTTAAATTCCGCAGCTCTGGTAATTTTTCGGATATGATTATTATAGCAGTCTCGTCTAAGTTGAGGGCGCTAATATCGAGTTCTTGTATAAGAGTGTTCACTTCCTTACAAATACCCTTTTCGATACCTTCCTTTGATATATTTTCCATTTGTGAGATGTTCAACTTCTTTAGATTTTTTAATTTAGCGAGCTCAATGATACCGTGATCTGTAACGGCTCTGCACCTCTGAATGTTAAGATTCTCTAAATGTTTGAGATTATCGGCTATGAGTACTAACGACTGATCGGTGACTCTAGTGCATAAACTTATGTCAAGTTCCCTCAACAGTTTTTGATGATTGACCAATGACCTTATTCCAAGATTGGTAAGCTGATCGCAGCTAGATAAGAGCAAATACCGCAACTGTAAATCTTCAATTTGTGCAATTGAAGATAATGCAGAACCGTCAAGAAGAGTATTACTGAATTGTAGACTTCTTATACTACTGGCTCTCGATTTTATAAATTGCAATATGAAATAGAATGTAAACACGCTTTCGGATGGCTTTTCAAATATATCTGTCCCTGGTGGATAAAATCTCCTCACAAGACCATAATGAAATTGGACAGAACTCACTGATAAATTCAAATCTTCCAAAGCTGGTGCAGCTTTGACAAATCTGTTGAAGAGTGCATCAGTGAGATATTGGTTTTCTGATAAGCTTAAGCATCTCAAGTTGCACAAGCTGTTTGGTTGCAAACCATCAGTTTTACCTTCCAGTAAACATCCTGACATGAAGAGTTCTTTGCACCCATGAATGTGAAGGACTTCTAGATTTTCACACTTATCTAGGAGATACATGAACTCCTTTTCGTGTATGTCACAGTTTCTCAAGCTGAGACATTTAACATGCTCACCCATTTTGTCCCAGAAACTGTTTACTTTACTGGAGATTTCAACATCACAAAACATGTAGTTGTTGATTGTCATAGATGAGTTTTCAAATATTTCAAGCGATGTTGTGTTATCACATAGGTCGATTTTATTGAAGACCGCCAGTTTGCCTTTCACATAGCAGTGGTCGTTGGCAACCATGTTCCAGGTACGACATGTTTCCCCTGCAGCCTTTCTATCGGCTCTTGGCAGATATTTGAAAATATAAACAAGTACCTATAAATAAATACTATTATTAATTACTCCAAATATTGTTAAAAATCCATTATGGATATGGGCATATAATCCACTGCTTATGTGTAATAACAGGAATTTTAAAAGGGATTTAAAACAATATTAATATGGATATAAACTTCATCATAATTCAAAACTACAATATCCTTACAGCCTAAACCAAATATATATTTCATTATAATAATATAATTATATGTATTTGTATAACAAAAAAAATCTAAAATGAATATTCTAAGATGAAAAAAATCAAAGTTTTAATGTAGGTAAGTATTTGCATCCTAAAAATATGATAGTAGGAAATTCTTTGCATTTAACTGGTTAAATGCAAAAAATTTCCTACTATCATATATTGTAACCAAGGCAAGTAATTTCAAGTGTATGTGCCTAGAGCCTACCTACTCGTTTAAAATTTTAGTACTACGAAGCTTTATTTTAAACAGCTGATACATGAAAACATTGTTTATGTTCAAAAGATAATAATAATATAGTTGGTAAGTACAAAAATTTGAAAATAGAAGTCAGACAGTGAGAAAGGTTCTTTTGGTGATCGATCACGTGAACTATTAATAGGGTAATTTTTATGCAAACAAAGAAAATCGATACGGAAGCGCAGCTTCTAATAATATTTTCTATCTTACCTCGAAAGGTAGATTCGCTGCCATTTTTCATTTACTGTATCTTGTAACTATTTACAACATTATTCTGCTTTTTTGTCTGTCTAAGTTTAGTATTCTTTATTCAGATTTTATAAATTTACATTTACAGGAAAAAATATTATACTTTTAAGTTTTACACCATAATACACAGGAACTTGATAGCCGACAGGCGACAGTTCTGACTTCTGTCACAGTCACCTGATTCTTAACAGCTGTCAATTAAATACAATGTATTTGTCAACTGTCAAATTTAGTGTAAAGTCGCGAGTTTTCTCAATTCCAACACAGATGGAGCTGCACTGTTTGGGAATTCCACGGAATAATGCTATTCTTTACTCCGTGGGAAATTCAATAGCGTTGCATTATAAATCGATGCTGTCGCAGTTAGCAGCTGCTGTGTCATGATTATGAAAATATTATTTTCAGTACAGTATAATAGGTAGGATAAAGTAACAGTTCTTTGAAACTGTAGGGAATTAAATAGGTAAGTAGGTAGATACCTACTCAAAGATTATGAACTAATTATTGTAATCATTGATTAATTTTATTATCGACCTAAGAAGTACGGCGTTGGAGTAAGTTGGGAAACTGATTCAGTAATGCAGCTTTTAATTATGTAAATAGGAGGCTTTTTTGGTTGTTATCCAAATTACGAAGTAGGTATACTACTTAGGTTACGTAGTTGATAGTTCCCTGCTTCGAGTAGGCCGCGATAACATGGAAATTGGATAGCAATTGGCCTAAGAGTTCAGACACCTGATTGTGATAGTAACCACAACAGCTAGCTTGCTACCCGCAATTAAACAGTGCGGATGTAGCTTTTATTATTTCCAGATCTATTTAATCCATAAATTACCTGCAAACTAAAACGTGTAAAGAACTCGATCTACGAATTATATACAGACAACTTAAGGAAATGCAAGAATTCGGAATGTGCATCTTGTGAGTTTGCGCGGCAGGCTACACATGTTATGGACACTTGTTGGGCGCCAGTGCTCGAGCGAGGGGTGAGTTGCCCGGCTGTGTGACGTATCTCGAATATAAACTTTCTCCGTTCAGCCGCGGCCCGCGACATTGAAAACTTTTACTAGTGTACAAGTGAAGTTATAGTACCGGACTATGAATGATCATGTCTAGGAGAAAACAAGCCAAACCGAGATCATTGAAACGTAAGTTTAGAGATTTAAGTATGTTGTAATTTGTCAAAGTAGGTAGACGTACCTACTTGTGTTAAACAAGTTACCTAGTCAACAACATTTTTAATTTGTAGTACATAGGTATGTTTTATTTGCTTAAATTATTATCAAACAAAAAAGTAGAGCAATAGCTACTTTTGTTTTCAAGAACACTACCTACCCACTTACTTATATATATTTTCAGTATCTAAATAACAAAAACATAATATAATTGTTTGTATACCTAACTAGGTACAAAGGTTTTTTCACCTTTATTGCCAAACCAAGTTAGTAGACCAATTTAATTTACCTTAAATAGGCACAGAACAATATTACCTACTCACGGAGTGATGACGATGATGTGAAATGTACGAGTCCTAGACGTGTGGTCGATCGGATAAGTCCACCAGCACGCTTAGCATGATCACCGTAGATTTCGTGTAGATGAATCATATCTACGGTGATCATGATCATCTGAAAGAAGAAAACTGACAGACTGATTAATTTACAGATATATAAATTTGTAATTTTTTCTATTCTTCCGTAGAAATAAATAATTTCTATGGTGGTCATTCTACGCGTGGAGTTGGCCTGATCGGATGAACTAATATAGTTCATCCGTAGCATCCGTAATATACGAGAGCCTACTGCGCTTAGGCGGGCTTTATGTGTATTCAATGACTGATGGCTTTCTCAGACACGCGAGTATTCAATTGTTCATAATATCCTTCGCCGTATGGCCTGTATTTACATGGCCTATAGGCTTGGACAAAACGTAAAATAATAAATAATACTAGATATTAATATTTATTTTAGCTTACTGCTTCGTTGCATTGTTCTGATTTTTTAAATAATTTTAAATCTTGTTATTTTATACTTACATTGTATTATTGTTAAAATATGGATAATATTATTAGGTTTAGATTATCTGTCATCGAAACTATAAATTGCGGCTCTACGCTCTAGGTACTCGAATTTTATTTGATTTTGCATTATTCTTTTCTACTAAAAATAAAAACGTAAATTTATAAAACTTAATTTGTCTACTAAAAGGATTACCGAATTACCTACTGTTTAATATTATTGTAAATAATTACAAACATAATAAAATGTAGACGTACAAAAATTACAACGTAGCACTGTCGGTGGATTTATTGTGTCTGAGCGTGTTATACAGGTGAGTCCAAATCCTTCCCCGCGGACGTAAATCGGGTTCATCAATGAATTAAGAGCCTTGGGTGGAAATATTAACGAGCGCGTCAACCACGTGGGCTAAAGGCCGGTTCACACCGGGTCGGACCCGTAGAGCAGCAGCTGGTAGCCGATTCATTATCGAAAAGACTATCGTCTTCTCTCTTCTCTTCAATATGCGAAAGATACAATCTTTTCGATCTTTACAAAGCTCGGATGCCACGCAGATGGGATTGATTTCGAGTGGCTGGTCACGCGATCGGCTGCGATCTGATCTGATCCCGTGTGAATCGTCCTTAACGCGTGATAAACAGCTTCGGACCACGCTGCTTCGCTCCGCCGCGCTGCGACCGCCGCTAATATCAGCGTTTTATCAGTGACCGGCCGCGGTCGCCGCTTCGCGGTTGCGGCCGGCGAATGGCCGTCCTAACTCACCCACTAGCGAGCGAGGAATTTTGAAATTTTAATCAAATGCGGCCATAAATCATGGCCTAAACTGCCGACTTATGTCTCCAACAAATACACGGTGCATTTATAACGCAAGTTGCAAGTAACGAAGCAATCAATTTCGTTCCTTTCTTCCTCTTTGCTTAGAAGCTATTATACAATTTTATGCACTAGGTGAACAAATAAATTTAAATAGTATGTGTAACTTATTTAGTGGTAATTAAGGATAGTAATCGGAAGGAAGAAACCCGCAATCAAAAATTCTACTTAGCGTGTACGCGGTGTGCTACGCAAATGCTACGCGTCTGCCGCTATGCGTGTTTCTCGTAGTGGTCCTTGTATACGACTTAGTAGTTCTTAATTTGTTACTATAGGTATAATCACTAATGTTTACTCACTAATTTACTTATACAATATGTCCCACGGTTCATATACCAAGCCGAATATAATGTGAAGAGAATGACGCGTAGAGCCATAAAAATACATACGTTTAATTACCACAAGGAGTGAATCTTTCTATGCTGGGTCCTGTGGCCTCCTAGTCTATACAGACGAACGCACTAGAGGTTGACATAACACCTGACCGAGGTTGAAACTCATCTGTATTGTGACTTTTATGGAGATTTTAAATCGCAATTTGTCGCGTCATGGTAATTTAAATGAGGTGCCAAAACAAAAAGTGCTCTACGCCTCTTTCTCTTCACACTATATTCGGATTGTTACATGAACCATGGGCAGCATTGTATAACATTTGATTGGACATTCAAGAGAAATAAATATAACTTTTTTGACCGAACTGACTTGTTCGAGATACTCCTAAACTGAAGCATAATAATTGACGTGGTAGGAAAATAAATACTATGTTATTTTCAACAAAAAGGCAGATCGTACAGTAAGGTATACTTTAAAGGTGAAGAGAACAATGCTCAGCAGTGCCGTAACGTTGTTGAGTTAAGGCATCGATCTGGCTGTTGGTAATGCCTCCCGCGGGGACCGCGACTCCCGGCCGCGGGGATGTCGGTACACTACAGTGTACCGTACACATTAACCAGGACTACATACATACAAGGAAAAGATAGTATACAATAAGCTTTACACTGAGAAGGAACAATAGAAGACATGAATGGATGAAGGCGATATGTAGCAAGATTATGATTTCGAGAAAATTGAGTTCAAACTGTCACTTAAACGTTTTAGAACACGTCGTAAATTAGTATTAAGTACATTAATCTAAAGATCCGTCTCTAGAATCAATGTACATACTTAATACGTTACTATCCTAAAATGTTTAAGTGACTGTTTAAACTCAATTTTCTGGGTAATTTAAAAAAATAGTAAAAGAGTCCAAAAGTAGTAAGTAAGCATACGTGCTTACTTACTACTTTTGGACTCATTACGCAGAAAAGCGAAAAGATAAACAAAATCTCAAATAAGAATAAGGATAAGTCTTAAAACATTTAAGTTCTCAGCAATTGAATAGAATTATCTATCTAATTGTCGTAAAATTGAGTCTGTAATAATAATAGATATGAATCAAACTAATTCACTATATTGCTGTATTACATAAAAGTAATACAGCAATATAGTGAATTATGTAGAGCGCGTCACAGAATAAATAGTACCTAACTCCGTATGAAATGAAACCTAAAATCAATGATATCTTATTAAGGTATAATTATTCGTATGTATGTATTTAATATTTATCAATCTCACTTTGCCATTCTTACATTCTTAAATTGTTTTTTTACACGCCTATTGATTTTTACGACTCTTACCAAATATTTTGCCTAATCGCTGTATTCTGTTATAGCCTATGTAGACGCTTATTCTATGATATATTGTAATAACTTTACTTAATTATAATAATAAAGACAAATTACCGCACCGCACCTGTGGGGATACGCTGTGGGGCCCAATCATAATAATGTGTCAATTTTGACTCGCATTCGTTGTCTACAACTCAGATTAATAACCTTATAGGATATGGATCTCGCTCCATACAAGTCTGGGCACTAAATCAAGAACCTAGCAGTTAGCAAAATTATTTTTGTTCTTAGCATAGATAGTAGGCGATTAGCAAGAGAAAAAAAACAACATGTATTTTATTATTTCGTTCCTTCTTTTCTATCTATACGACACGCTAATGGGGAAGAAAGAGTAGTTGAATTATAATAATTGGTCAATCTATCCACATCATATATTTTAGGTTTCCATAACTCAAAAGGAGAAATTGAAAAAAAAAAATGGTTAATTTTGTTGTCCGCCCATCCGTCCGCGCCTGTTTGTCTGTCAAAATCTTTTATTTCGGGAGCGCGTGATGGGAGGAATCGATTTGAAATTGTGATAAGATTCAAAATTAGAACCATATGATCTGGTCTACTGTAAAACAGTCTCTTGAAGCTGTAAAATATAGATACAGGGTGAATCTTTAAACAGGACAAGAAGGCGATATCTATACTTATAATAAAACTGTAGAGAGGTCAATTCTGTACATTGAATATTTTTTCAAAATACATATTGGAGGATGATTGGCGATCGATACTGATGCCAAAAATGCAATTAGTAAAATTTTTGTCTGTCTGTCTGTCTGTCTGTATGTGCGCGATGGGAACAAAAACTACTGAAGGGATTTTAACCAAACTTGGTACGATTGTAGCCCATATTCCTGGGCAGGTTATAGGCTATATAACATAACGCTACGATACATAGCAGCCGAGCAGTGACGATAGATTGGAAGCAAGTCGGATGAATTTCGCGCGCGCGGGCTGCGGACGATCGGTTCATGCGGGGGGCACGGGGGGATCGCTTACACAGTGACGCGAAGCAATAGAATGTGGCACTAAAGTAGATTAGAACTTGAAATAAGTACCTAACTAACAGATTTTTTTTTCTGAGAAGAGTGTTTCCACAGTGTCATAATAATATAAAAATTGTATTTTTGAACTTGCTTCACAAATTGAAATAAATTATCATTTATTGTATAAATCAACTTAATTAACTGTATTATTAAAAGAAAGCCTTTCGCGATAATCTAAAAAAACGGCCAATTAAGCGGTTTTTGGTAAACTATTTATACCATCAAGGTATTAATCCTTATCATTTTTAATACGTTAGTTGGCTTAAGCATTTCATGAAGACTATATTTGTCCTTTATACCTAGCAAGTATAATTAATAGTTTAGGAGATAATATAGCAAAATTAAAATCGTTTCGCCGTGATTCGACCGCCACATCGCGGCGCCGCGCGATACAGGCTGATGCGTGACGTCTTTTATCCGAGTCGGGGTGTAGTGTAGGTATCAGATGCTGGTAGGTAGGAATTTTGGCGAAGGTCAACCAAAGGAACTCCACCCCACTGCTGGGTAAAAAATACTATTAAAATGTGCTAACAGGCAGTACCGGTAGTATGAATTTAACCACGCACAGCCGCTAACTGTGCCCCCAGTAATAATCGTGTTAAAAGTACGGCGTATGGCGTATAGATGTCGCTTTGATTTGAAGATATATGACAATAAAAAAAATACTGGATGTTTGTATGAAGCGCGGCGGGAACCGCGCTGCTTTAAACATTCAAATTTATTGTTTTTTTTATTTTATATTTTGTTTAAAACAAAATTTCATTTATTTATATTATTATTATTATACTTAGGGTAGGTTATAAAAAACGCTACTAAAGCCGATCGGCGCGGCGCGCCGAGCTGGGGCCTAACTCTCCAAACTGATTCGATTTTAATTCAGATTCGATCGTGCCGCATACTCCCGAAGAAATTGACGTTTGTTTATTTTTATTCTCTGTCGATTGATATGGTCTGGTGTACAAAAAGTTACGTTCTAACGGTTTTCTTTATCCTAATTAATTTCAAAGTAATCTACCAAATAAAACACCAAAAACCGTTAAGATCGAACTGATTCGATTCTCAGTTGTGTCGAGAGTAAGCCTGCTGGATCCTCGGCGGGGCGTGCCGCTGCGCCCATGTCTAACCGAGAGTTCCGTTTTAAAGACCTTAGTAATTGCAATATAAGTTTAAATTTAATAATACTTCAAAACATTAATGACAAAAACGGTAATAAGTTGAAATAATTGAAAATATTTTTATGGTTTCGCAATTTATCCTATGTCGTTTAAATTTGATATGAAGCAATGTTTTAATAGTGCATTAAGACGTTGCTTCATATCAAATTTCTATTCCCGGGAAGTACCCTTTAGGTTTTGGTTCCCTTTGGCGTGTCGAAAATTGCGAAAATTAGCGATATAAACGGCTGAATCTTTGGGTAGATGTGTCCAAGATGCCTGTTTCTTTTCACAGCCAGAAGGGACAGTAGAACTGAGTTTTTAATATGATTTTTAGCTTGATACCTACACGTTTTAAAGTTTTGACACCCAGACAGACAGACGGACATCGAAGTTAAATACTTTACTAAATTAACGTGAAAAATTGTCTGGGTCTATACGGTGCATTCGAATAATATTATCCTAACTTCGAATACCTTTGCTGACTTCTACATATTGTTCGAAGGCCTACTTCTTTTGCCGAGCTCCGAAAGGATAGTAATATATATTATACCCTGCATACCAAGAGGCTTGCCGGGTACGTGACTTGCTGGATCGGGATCAACACTGGGATGCACTGGGAAGTACCTATTAGCGAAAGTTGTCAGCGGTTGCGCCAATAAACTAAAAATATATTTAAAAATACTAAAGTGCCCTAAATCACTGTTCCACGCGTACGAAGTCGCGGGCACAGCTAGTATGAAAATATAAAAGAAGCTAAACTTTTAAAAATAGTTGCGAGCTTGATTTCGATAGAAACTAAATCTAGATTGAGATTTTTAGTGAATCAATTTTCCAAGCCGGGAATCGCACCGACTGATTTGCCAAAAATAGAAAAGTGGTCATTTAACAAAAAATCGTTAAAATTGTAATTTGAAAATAAAGTTTTTGTTAAAAATGAGGACTTTTCTTTGGTTTGCGGTATGCCATTGGTTTCTAGGGTCCATTTCAGCAACACTGTCGAATTATCTACCAAATAATAAATAATAGTCAATTGTAATTATTATTTGGCAGCATGGTATACGGCAGTATGCAATCCAATTTTAAGACGATACCAGATATTAGCTTGTTTCCGTAGCTAAACACATTAATATTCAAACTTTTTGTCTGAAGTATGTTCGTAGCTTCCTCCATTAAATAATTTGAGTTCAGAGCTAAGCTTTATGATGAGGGTTAAGTCCGCTGGACTTTATTTGTCAACTTTTTATCTTTTATTTACGTCGTGCTCCGCTACAATTTCACAGTTGCATAGATTTTATTTTGACAATCACATATTATTTCTCATATAAAAATAAATTACTTGAAGTAATTGGCTATTAGTCTTAGTCGTGTGGCATATACCTACATTATAGCCAATTAAAATCATATGTTGTATAGAAGGTGTAAAATAAATGAGTGTATGTGCCTTCTATAGAGTTTACTGTGGATGTACCAGCGCTGAAAGACTTACTTTTAACTTTCATGTTTGTATGAAAAACGCACCAACATCATAAATTTTCCCATACAATAATTAAAAAAAAGTACCTCCTTCAGCGCTGGTATTTTCACAGTAAACGGGACCCATACCACACACTAAAGTATTATCACTCATAAATATTATAGCCTGTATAAAAATGAGGTTTTACATACGATGCTTAACGGAAACCTTTTACTCACATGAAATACAAAAACCTACCGACATTGAAGAAAAAGCAGCCAATTAAACTTAATATCATATTATAATATCACAAGATAGTATCAATTGTAATGTAGCGATAAGAAGCCGGGCGGGCGGGTCGGAGGGGGCCGCACGTCCATAAAACTTGTAGAGGGCCCGTAGAGAGCCGCTGCGAAATTTCCCTAGGGCGGCGCGCACCTCCGCCCTGCGTACTGGGAAATACGTAGCCATATCATAACAGTTTTATGTAGATGTACCCGGCTACCCCGCCATTAATGTGTATCTAATTAATTATATTATATCTATGTGTAATTACTATAGTATAAGGTACGTTCACTTAGGAGCACTAGCTAATAATATAATGAGTGAAAATATCGACAACTAGCCGATCAATGATCGGCAATGTTTTTTTTTTATTTTTGATGATCGTCGATGATACATACATACACTATGTGTGTTCACATGTTAATACGGACTTCTACCACGATTGGGGACACCCTAATGCAAACTATTTTGTATTTAGGTACCTAATTGCAATAATTACAAGTACCTATGTATTAGTTTCATAGTTTTGAATATTATGTAACAACGAAACTGAATAAGTCACTTTATTATCGCAATTATATAAAAATCTCATTTTCCAGTGAAATTAATTTATAATTTTGCCAACAAACACCTTAACACAAAACTATTGTATCAGCAGATGTTGCAGCAAAACTAGTAACAAATAATTCAATTCTAATTCCCATAGTGAATAAAAGCTTCAACTCATCAGACATAGGCCTTTACGCAAAAAATTTAAAAGGAAAATCCGAAGGAAGAATATTAATGCAGCTTGATATAACAGTGCGGAGTATTATTTTTTTCTTATTCCCAGTCGACTCCAATAAATCACTCACATGCTTTCACGCAAAAAATCCATAACAGGTAACATAATAACACCGCAGGAGGAGCTACCGACATGTATCCGTGCGTTTTTGTACTGGAACTGGTACATTATAATTACTTTCCCTTAATTTCAGGAAGCATTTGTAGGTTTTGATTATGGATGTGACAGTTAGCTTACACAAATATAATCATGAGCATAGCAGGACATGTCTAGGCCGGGTTCCGGCTAGTACACGCAATTGGTTTTGTCCAAATTACTTTGAAAGTTGATGCCCGATTTTACTCTATTTTATAATTTTCTTAAAGAATTTTAAATATATGCCATAAAAAAAATTATATTCATCTGAAGAAATGACCGGACGGAGTAGTGATGGTTCCGCGAGTAGGTAGGTACTATGCACCAACTAGATAATAAATTACTATGCTAACTTCAACTGTATCATAGTACGTCTGAGATAAATTTAACCTTAACGTAAACAAACCAAAAACACCGAAATTTTCCCATATTTACTTATTGTGTACACTTATCAACACTTTCACTAGAATTTTAAAGAATTACACTTCATTATCCAATACATTTTATAAGCAATTTAACAATAATTAATATGTTTAAACAACAAATGAAAATTTTTGACACTTTGACACTGCCGATTGTAGAATATAAGCCTGGCATCACTGACTAGTCTGTGGTAGTGTCATAGACGGGTTTGTTTACGTTTGGGTTAAATTTATTTCGGACGTACTATACTTCAGTCGTCCATAGACGACTCTCTCAAGATTTGGTTGAGTAAAAAATTAAATTAAATTATGATATTATGGTTTCTTGTAGTATGAATCCCTGTATTCGGACACTAAAATATGACTCTAAATAAAGTATCTTCTGTAAAGTCGGCTCCACACTACTCGCGGAGTTCCTCGGCGAAGTACGGCGAAGTACTACTAAAGTTTGACGAGGTAAGCCGAAGTGCATCTCTACACTATCCTATTCGTCTAACTTCGTTCAACTTCGCGAGTAGTGTGGAGCCGGGGTAATACTTTTTCAGGATAAAAGTGCCTACCAAGCTTTATCAAAATTAGCCCAGCCGTTTGTGCGTGAGCAAGTAACATACAAACACACTTGAAACTTCGCTTATATAATGAGTGGGATTAGAGTGCATAAATAAGGTACTTTGCTCATCGCGTATATAAGACAAATACATTAACCATTTGCCACCCAGCGACAAACACACAGGACGTGATAGAGCCAAAACGTACCAGCCAGTAAAGGTAATACTGATATTGTTTAAAAATATCACGGTCCCCCTCCAGACCCCCTAGCGGGGGGTCCCAGTGGATGGAAGTTCTCGCCCGCCGCCCACGCGCAGTCCCTCGGGACCTGGCCCAGCCGCCTGCTCCCAGGGGCACCCCACTCCGCTCCAGTCTCAACTCTCAGGGTACCTACTGAGATATTCCACTTTTAATTGATAACAGTTTCTTTGTGCGTTGCGCGCGTTACGTTCATAATTGCGTTGCGTTTGTGTTATCAAAATAAATTATAATTACATAAATGTTACTTCAATAAATTTTGATAATTTACATCTAGTCCGTGTTTATTTTGTGTGTCCATGTTGGATTGCAGTGTGTTGATTGCTGTAAAATTCTACATAACGCTACAAAACGAGGTAATTTTGAAACTTATTGCTACGGGATAAGGTCGAAAAGTAGTAATCTGAATCAGACAGCGACCGAACATAATCTGGCGTTTAATCGTATAAATCTAGGCCTTTGAGTCCTATTATCATAGGTCGATACTGGTATTGAAGCTTACTATGGTTTGGATATGTTAAACCGGCAAAATGGTATTCTCATAAACATCGATCATGCTTCAAACGCGTTTTGGTTGGACTCATTTAGAAACACTTTCACCATTTAAAAATATACAGGCTGTAATATTAATGAGTGATAATACTTTAGGGTGTGTATGGGTCCCGTATATAGAGTTTACTGTGAAAGTACCAGCGCTGAAAGAAGTTACAATAATAAATATTGTATGGGAAATTAGACGATATTTCGGCAACAAAAACATGAAATTCTAAAGTAAGTCTTTCATCGCTGGTACTTTCACAGTATACTTTACATAGGAGGCACATACACACCCTAAACTATTATCAATAATTAATATTACAGCCTGTATTTTTTACACCTTTTTTACCCTAGTTTATAACTAGGGTTTTGACTGAATTTAAATGTTTTATTTTCTAGTTCCTTCGTTTTATTGTCCCATTGAAACATTTGGTCACTCTAGAGGTTGGTATCACTTTGAATGCAATAAGATGACGATATTTTTGAAAAATTAAACGTAGACATATTTTTGCAAATTTGTAGATGTATCCATGTTAGTGCAGCCGAATGTACAATAAGTGAATAAGGGAAATATTCGATGTTTTCGGTTTGTTTACATTTAGGTTAAATTTATCAGGGACGAACTAATATACATTATATACCGTGGTCAAAGAAAATTGAATGTACAGAAGCGTCAGCGCTTGGTGCTAAATGTCTCCCGCGCGTCACATCTGTGAAGTTGTGATGGCCATCGCTCGCTACGGCGACGTTAAACTTGTCCAAACAATACCCAATTGCTTATTTGTGAAGATGGCGCGATATAAAATATTTTACAGCACCTAGGAGACTGGCGCTGTAAACATTACGGCGTGCTGCTGCATTGTGCATTACTTTAAGCATTTTGTTTTACTGTGGTATTAATCGTTTGTGCCTACTACTACCAACAGTCCTACACCCCATCTAAATGGCAAATAAATCATATTTTATTTTATGATAAAAGTTATGCACCGGTTAGTATCCATGGACCAGTGGTTGGCGCTTGGCTCTCGACTCGGAGGTTGCGGGTTCGATTCTCCCTGTAGATGAATTAAACAATATAATTTTCAAGTCTGGTCAGGACAGTAAAATTTATTGTCCTGACCAGACTACAAGGAATATATTGTAGTGTGTGTTATTATTCTCGGTAATCGAATCTTGTATATTCAGCGATTTGTGGCGCGGCGAGCGACGATATAACTCCTGCGTGAGTTAGTCGCCTGCCCTCCGCCTACCTAAGTTAACGTGTAATAAAGTAATGCAGTACATCCAGTATTTGATTTGAAGACCCCAGTCCATGTACACTAAAATATGATAAGAGGGTCTACTCTGTTGCCAGTCGTGTCGGAATCC
This sequence comes from Celastrina argiolus, assembly GCA_905187575.2. NCBI lineage: Eukaryota > Metazoa > Arthropoda > Insecta > Lepidoptera > Lycaenidae > Celastrina > Celastrina argiolus. The sequence goes on from LR994585.1 coordinate 9,303,365, forward strand.
CCCTGGATTATGAGAGTAAATCAAAAGAGTCTTTGTGCATTGCGCACACACTGTGGCACTAAAATGGCCCTGTTTAGCTGGTTTTTAACGAAACCGGCCACCGATACCGAAATTGTAGTGGGAGATATCATTATTATACCGAATACCAATTATCATAAGACTGATATGAAATTTTCATCGATTTTGCTATACCTAAGCTTTATCCGCTTTCTTACCCTGTTGGTTTTATATTTGTTTCCACCATACCATCTTAATAGCGTTGAAGTTTATACGCAAACCTAACTGAAACTGGGCTACAATCTCCTTATTTCCCTGAAGGGAACTATTAAGTCACCCCGTTTTAGTATTGGTGTCGTTGCGTCTACACGTGTCGGACTTGCACATCTATGGGGTTTTCTAGTGAAGTCTACATGTTTCGATTTACTTATAATAATGTAACTATTAATTTTGATGACCTCGGTTGCGCAGTGGTTGAGCGCCTTGGTGTTCGAGCGAGAGGTCGCGAGTTCTAATACCGCCGAGGGAACAAAAGTTTTCATTGTTCCTCGGCCATGGATGTAATACACATTATATACAAATTTGTGTTTAATATAATAAAAAAAATCTTCAATATGTGTATAGTATAAAAGTACCTATTAAATATATTTCCGTTGTCTGGTACCTGTGACACAAGTTCTTCGGATACTTAGCACGGGACCAGATTGACGTCAATCCAAGACGATATAAAAAAATTTTTTTGGTTTTGTTGGTTGTAAAAATTTACGAAAACGTATCTGATAGAAACGAAGCTGAAAACAATAATTAAATACGTAATAAAAAAAATCTCGGATCGGAGTACCTTCTGAGTGAGACACGATAGTAATTTGTATGTTATTTAATGTACTGTAGGTTCTTGATGGAAATACATGTTATATAGTAACAAAACACTAAATACTTATATTACAAATTATTTCTTCCTTCCTTATTTTCAAGAAATAATTTGTAATATCAACATCTACACTAATATTATAAAGAGGAAAGATGTATTTTTGTATGTAACGACTAAACTCAAAAAGTACTGGACCAATTTTAATAATTCTTTTTACATTAGAAAGCTACATTATCACTGAGTAACATAGGCTATATAAAAATCAATTGCTGTTTGTTAGTCTCGCTAAAACTCGAGATCAGCTGAACTGATTCGGCTATTTTTGGTCTTGAAATATTCGTGGAAGTCCCGGGAAGGTTTAAAATTTCAACGGTTTGTATGCTCAACGAAGTGGGCACGGGTCAGCTAGTAACTAGGTAATAAAATGGAAAAAAAGTGCAAGTATTTAGTTATTACCTACGATAGTAATTTGTGTTCAAAATGTCCGTGAGGTGTCGCAGCAAAAATAGCACCACCTCTCCATCAACCATGTTTCCCGTGTCGTAGGGAAGGCGACAGAAGGAATATTATGTATCCCGGGCAACAGCGTTTCCGCGACCACTGTTATTATTCATAACACTCGCCAAACCGGCTTCCGAGTGTGGCGAGTGTAGGCCACTTTCCTCCATGAAATACTTTGAGGAAAGCTTAATATGTCCAGCACTGGACATCATAGCTCAAACGACTATAGTCATTTTGTTAACAGAATAGGTAGTATGCATGTTACAAGTGTACAATGTTTACACGTTACTTAAATTTATCGCGTATTCATAATTATGAATTTAAGTGTGTATACTATTCACTGAAATACTGCTGTTTACTTCATTATGAAAATAATGTATTCATAATTTTGAAACGCTTTGCTGGTTACATCGCTTTGAATACAATATGGTGAAGATATTTTTGAATAATGAACGTAGACATATTTTTGCAAATTTGTAGATGTATCCCTGTTAGCGCACGCGACTTTACATAGAGAACCATTATAGCATTTGTTGTACTTTTAAAATAAATGAGCATCACTGTTTTTGAGGGTTATGAAAAATGAAAACCAGGATTTTCAGATAAAAGTCAGCATCTATAGGTATAATGAATAATAATAATGTTTCCCACGGTCGCCGGTTTCATTGGTCTACGCAGGAGTTATTTTATAGTGCACAAGTCTGTGCGCAATACACATATGCACTCTCTCATCCTTCAGTCTCGTAGGCCAGTGGGACGGATAATCGACACGACTGGCGGTAGGACCGTCTTTTTACATGCCCATTCGACGCATGGACTCTCTTTCTTGTCAGACACTCTTCAAACTTGAAAACAATATTTTTTGTTGTTCCAACTCGGGAATCGAACCCACGACCTCCGCGTCGAGAGCGAAGCTCTGAACCACTAGACCCCACCTTCATGTGAAAAGTCAGCACCTACATGTAAAATGAACAGTCAGTTAAAATATAATAGGGCGCGGCGCACAATCACGCCACCCGCGCCCTGTGCTAATTATGTTCACTATAATGAGGGCTGTTTTCACCAACAACACAATCAAACAACATCAAAATACACTATCTGATCGCCCACGTAACCAAAATATTAATTTCAATGACTACAAAATATAAGTAGTTTAACTAAATTAATAACCATTTTTTTGGAGGCGTTCGCCCTTGTAGAATATAATGTAGAGAAAAGAGGATGTAGAATATAATGGAGAGAGAGGATGAAGAATACTAACAAAAATAACAAAAATTTATCTCTCTAATTTATATAGAAACTTTAATGACTAGGCAGTATGGTCTACCACTTAGCATGTTCATCGTGAACGAACATTAAAAAAAAACTAATTTACCTACTAAAAATAGACTTTCTTTCGTTTTTAAAAGACATAAAAATTTGTGATTCGCAAATGTAGTAGGTACCTTAAAAATTGGCCTTAAAAATTTTGGTTTTTTGAAATAATTTATTTAATGCTGACTGTTAGCTCTTCCGATTCTATCATTAAGTTAGTTTTTTGAGCTTCTCAGTTTTGAAAACGTTTGTAATTTTCGTAATGCAGTTAGTTATCTTGAATTTATTATTAGTCTTGAAGTTCCTACTGCTTACCACATAAATACATCCATTATAGAGAGAAAAAGTGTAAAAGCAAAGCGCAATATTTTCGCGTCCATTAAGTTCCACTAATTTGATTAGCCTATGATTCCCCCACGACCCGGCACCTAACACTTTTTATTAATTACTGCACTTTGTTATAATTACCTTTTTTGCAGGCAGAAAGATTCAAAAGAAAATTTAGAATATTATTTAACAAGCATTAGATACTAAATAGGTACCTTCTTTTTGGTTTCAATTTTGGACCACTTGACGCACACGCAATTTGAATAATACGCCATTTATAAGTATCACAAGGTATAACAAAGATTTTTCTTTAAATATTGTATATGTTTTAACACTACAATTTCGTAAATGTAACCAACGCGCAACATGAAAATATGGGATGTTTGTTGGCCAACCCAATTTTTGTAACTGCAACACCTAATGTCCAATAAATGTGATATAAAATCCGGTGTAATAGCGCTCCGGGAGATCGGGTGGTATGAAAATTAAAAGCTATTGCCATCCCAGTTTTTGCGCTTAAAGAAAACAAGCCAATTTCTTCAAATGAGTTATAACCATGGTCTATATTCTGGAGATTTTATTTTCAAATGTGTATTGTAGTTCAAATGTATAGAAGGTGTATATTTGTTTAAAAAAAAAACACAATTTTTGAAAACTAGTACGACAAATGCCTGGGAGGGAGCAAATTGTAAAATAACAGGTGTTAAAATCGGTTTTTTGTTAACAGCTGATGAAGAAGACTGGAAAGAAGCAAATGAGGGTAATGAAAAAGAAGAGAGTTCCAGTGGCATGATGCATGACAATGAGCCTGGAGACGACAGTGCCAGCGACAAACAAGAAATGGCAGAGGAGGCTGAAGCCCTCGAAGGATTTGAAGGTTGCCTTTTTTTCTTTTTTTAGTAGCCTAAGCTGTCCCACTGCTAGGCAATGGCCTCCAAATGAAGGTAACCTTTAACGATAATAAAAGGAATTGTTTAAATTATGCTCACTAAAATTTGTTTTAATAAGCCGCTAGTTGAGTCTTAACTATGTCATTAAAAATGAAATGCTTCTTTTACCTGTAGGTACCTACTTTACCTACAGGTAAAAGTAGTTGGATCTCATCATTATTTACCAGCGGTAGGACGAAGAGTAAATTAAAAGCAATTATTCTTAAATGTAATTGTCATTAAACTAATGCTTTGTTTGTACATCCAACTGGACCAGTTTCTCATAAGTGCATACTGCATGGCAGCCAAATGCAAATAACAACATTTGCATATGCGGTAAGTGGCGTCGTAAAGCGTGCAGTCTGACACTGACACACGGCCACGGATAAGAGATGACGTACTGGGCTGGGTGAATGTGGGTGAATTCGGGTGCACTTCGACGACTCGAGAATGACACATCGCCGCGTCAAAGCTATTAAGCTTGGACTTTCAAATTGATTCTCAGAGCCGCTCTGTTCGAAGTCTTCGTTTCACCTAAAAGGTCAAAGTTCTTGTAAGTAAATTTAGCATTAAGGATTTTAAAAATATAGAGTAGATCTAGATGAGGTGTACAGACGCGTTATGACTTAAGTATAAACATAAATAATAATATGTAGCTACACATCTATAACCTACACCAACGACTCACCTACAATACAACATACTAGGGCCGACCGCAAATTTTTATTTGTAAAAAGAAAAGATTTAAAACTAGTTTAAATGTACACCATTATGCTTATCGTCCAATCGGACGCTGCAGGTTTGATGCAATATGTAGTTTGTCCAGATACACGAATAACATGTCGGTCGGTCTGAATTCTGAGAACTGTCAGATCTAAATGGACTAGGTATATGCAGTATTTATTTATTTGACGAGTAATGAGGGTAATCTATTGTTTCTATTTCGTCACTCTTTAACTCATACGTCCACAACGCCATAAATTTGTTCTGGCCATTTATTTCCCTCTAAATTCAAAGTTCGAACAGCGTGAATTTAGTGAGGACGCGCGGAAATATAATCGTGAACGTAGGCCCGGGCGTCGCTGTTATTCAATAGAGATTGATTGAGTTGTCGCGCCGCGGCTGCACCCAGCACTCAGTCAGCTGTCAGGCGCACTCGCGGCTGCACACAATTCACCGGGCGGGCCGTCGGCGGTCGCTCATCCGCAGATCACTCACCCACATTCGTATTTACCCGCATGAGATATGACTACTATATTCGCGTAATGTCAAAATGACTTACTTCGATTGGTGAATGTGGCTAAAGCGCCATCTGGTGGCGGAAGCGATTTCGGAAACTGTTGATAAGGATTATCCACACTTTTTCTGCCACCAGGCGGCGTTTCGTAAAAGTCGGGTCCTTGTCGTGTCAAACCGCTACGTGTTATTATACGGAATCTCTTCGTTACCATGATAAACAAATATGATTTTAACGAAATCTGGGATCTTTTCATGGGAAAAGCTTGAGTAACGAAAAGTACTTTAATCTATCTTTAATATTATATTTATATATTATCTCTATCTATAATTTGGTAGATTTGATGTTATTGATGATAATGGGATGCTTCACAGCTCCTGTATGGAGATTGGAGATGGAGTGGCAAAATCTATACAAACGCCGCCGCCGCGGCCGGGGGGCTGCGGTGCGTGTGTTAAGGCGTTAAAGGATGAAAATAATTAAAGCCTCTTTGAAATTGAACTTGAGCTCTAATATTTTCACACTGTTAATAATGAAATATCCTACTAAGGGCTTCGTTGAAATTCATAAGGCTACTAAAGGGGCGGTTTTTCACGAGCGCCGAGCGACGATGCGTTTTTAGTGCGGTTTAATGGTGTTTTTATAACTTCGTCAAAGGGTGTTCGTCTCCGTGGTTTACGAGCCTCGCTTATCTCGGGCCGTTACGATAAATCTCTCCTTGGACCTCAAATATTTACATGCTAATTCAGTGTCAATTCTGAGGCCGAGATTATAAATTCCGGCTACAGGGCTCTATCCCACCGCTTTAGCCAGTTTATCTTTCACGAGTTTTGGAGTTTTTAGCGCAGGAGGCACAGGCGTAGATCTTATTAAAATTTAACGTGCCCCCTGAGCTGGAATTAATGTTTTTTATTCACATTGAGAATATTTTGAAGGAAAGAATATGAGAGCGCTAAAATACTTAGCATTAAAAAAACTTTGTATCAGTAAAATATGTTAAATGAGTGTCGTAGAAATAAATACCTATGCATTGTTCGCCCATAAGCCCGTATACCACAATTGGATAATTTAGTAGTAACATATTGACAAACAGACAAACCTCCATTACCACGGCACCCTGGCTAAATTACTCATTGTTCGTCTGCTGACAAATGCGCAAAATCTCCGCGAATAGACAACTGAACTAAGATTATTATCAATTGTTTGCCGACAATATGGAAGCATAGTACGTCCAACTGGTATCATGCATCATCGTCTACGAAAAAATAAAAAATAAACTACGTTTAAAAAACCGACTTCAACGACTATTACACCTCTGGAAATTGGTCCACATAGTCCACAACATTGTAGTATTGTGGTTAGTTGGCCAACTCCAACCATACGTTCATAAAAGGAAGCCAGACGAAATTGAGATCTCAATAATTTATAATTCTTACATAATATTTGAATAAGTGAGAATTCGGACTGATTATATTATGCAGAATGTACGCGAAAACTCCAATAAGCTGATTTGGACCTAAGACGCAACGCGGCGCGGAATTTTTTTGTTAACGATTCAAAATGTACATTATTCAGTACAACACAAGACACCTTTTCCATTGCAAAAGTTTGAATAAAAGATGCCGCGTCGAATCATCACGTCGGTATGAGCTGACCCATACTTATGAGCTTAAAACAAAACACCGCCAAAGTGTCAGTGATCGGAAAATTAGTATTTTTTCATAGTAGCGTTGTCGCAATCTAGTTGTTAGGCCAGCGCGGGTGCGCAAATGTATTCTCCACGGAGCGGGCGCCGCGCCGGGCGGGGGGAGGTGGGCTGCGGCGCCGCGGAGCCCGAAGTTGGGCGCGTGGGCTCCGTCCTCTGGGACTTCGCAGCGGGGACCGTATTCTTTATTTGAGTTTTTGTTTTTTTTACACTAGATGCCAGTACTGTTTCTTATACTCTGTTTTGATTCAATGATCTATTTAAAACACAGTATAATGATTCTAATACTTACTTACTTGTTACTTGTTTGCTGCATATTAAAAAAATATATTACATATTAATTTGGTAGAATTTTCATTTTTTGTTTACATTAAGATCACATTAAATAGGAACGGAGTATAAAATGTTTTTGACGCTTGCTGACTCTACATATTCTCCACGAGTTCCCCGTCTATTGGTGGTGCTTTGGTCACACTTGTATGAAACTATAGATCTGTGATGATACAGTCTGTCCCATCATGATTTGGAATGGAATCGCCACAATAAACGGAATATTGAGGCGTCAACGTTATTATAGATAGCGATAGGCGATACAAGAATTCGGGCAATGTCGGTCGGGCTTCGGACAGGCAGCGGGCGTCAGGTCTCAGCAGGCACGTGCTAATTAAATGCCAGTGATCGACGGGGGTGCAGCCAGAATTCCGTTCGGCACGGCCCCGCCACATGCCTCCGTCCCGAATTGTTGCGAACGTGTTTGCGGCACCAACAATACGACACTATTTTGATTTATAACGCTCCCAAACTGTGAACTCCTGGGACGGCGGACCTAATTGTGTTCAGATTGATAATATTGGTGGTTATTACCTAATTTTGTAAGAAAATAGTTTTAGATTTTGATAAAACAATATGCAAATCACTGAATTTCAATTAGGTTCATAATTTGAATTAAATTCATCATCAAAAAAAGTCCCCAGTTGCCAGCGATGATTATGTAAATCATTGATTGCACGACAAATACATTTGTTTATATCATTAAAATTACAATAGTCTAATATAAAAAAAACTCAATAATATAGTATAACTTTTTATATTTTCCAACGAAGGTTGAAATCCGGCCCGCGTTGATCCCAGGTGGCTTGGCCGCAGCGTTTGGAATTATCACATAGTGGAGAGCGGGCGGTGGGCCGGCGCGGGAGGCCACATTCGTCACAGGCCCAGCAGCCATTAGGCATTTAGATATTATCGGCACCCTCCGGGGCTGACCCGCGACCTGGCCTGCCGATGCTTAATTACTGAAAGTGTTTGTTTACTGCTGGGAATTGAGCGTTCGGCTACGTAAAAATGTTAAATTTGTAATTTACATGTACGTTCATGTCATCAGGCTCGCTCAGGTTTTGCAGTAAAATTAACTCTTATAGTGTCATGAGCGAGAGATATATGTTCGTTTGAAGTTTTTTACTCGGTAAATATCCCTTTTTCGATAATGTTTACATTTGTGTCATATTGAATTGGAACAGAGTACTTACAATTTGGGGCTGCTAAGAAACGTACATAATTGTTTTTAAAATCTGGTTATTTTAAAGCAGCAATGCTCCAGCTTCAGCCACCAGCTGCTATCATACATAATATACTGTAAGTATAAGTTTAATCCCATTATTCCGATATATAATGTAGAGTGACTAATATTGTTGCAGTTTTATGTGCCCCCCGTCCCAGGTGGCTCCGCACTCCCGCGTCCCAGGGGAGTGCCCGGAGCGAGGCATCACTTCGTTATATACTTCAGCTGGATACAGTAAAAATACGTTGATTAAAACAAATATACTTTGCTTCAATAGAGATATTTTGGCGAAACTGTGGTATCTTTTCAGGTTTTGAATAACCTTTCCAGTCTGTATTATCCTACAGTAAAGAAGCGCAATGTTTATTGAGTTCAGAGTCGGTTACTTTAAACGTCCAACTATATATATATTTAAAAAAGCCAAGCTAAAATTAAGCTTATAGGCTTGTTACCAAAAAGTATTAATATAAACAAAAATTTTTGTAATTCTTAAAAAATAACGAAGTCACAAACGATAAGAAAGAGAGCGATATATCGGCCTGTGACTTCACAATCTGCAACCGTCATACAATAATTTTGTTTGACGAATGTTTATGTAGTATGTAGATAATGTATGCGGTGGGTTGCCAATTAATTAATATGTAGTAAGGAATCGTTTTTCGAGAAAAAGTTATGGGCTACATTTTTTTACAGGTAAATCTTAATTGAGTCTACCTAAAATAAATATTTAAGCTAGAATTACGTACGTACGTACCTACTACCTAGTATCTACTATCTATATTTAACATTTTGTAAAAATGTGATATTCGGCACTAGTCAATTACCCTATTATGGATTGACAGTAAACCAAAAATTCGGTCAAATGCGCTGAAAATTAACGTATTCCAGTTGAGCGTTTGTCGCAGAGGTCTAGCGCGACTTGTGATTAACGCAGCCTCCGGGGGCGGCCGAACTGATTGCGCCGCTCCCCGCACCCCGCCCCCCTCACCGCGCACCCCCCCGCCACAAATATTGTGATAATCTACATGATATTGCTAGTTATGCATCTAGTTTATTAGCCGCAATGTTCTAGAAGCTGGGGCCGTATTATGATCTTTTACAATACCAGCCTGGTTCCAGGCAATTCAATAATACGGTCTTAAACTGCCATGTTTGTGTGTGAGTTGTTTTATGTTATAAGGTTATTGCCTATTAGGTACAGTCACGAAGTAAACAGATGCACTGTAAAATACAATATTTACTTTAACACAGTATAATATGCAATTTTAACTTATGTATGTACATTTTTTAAAATAGCAACATTATATTTTACACATCAAAATATGTAGGTGAATTAACTATTTTTAAAGTGTTATTAAAATCTTATATTCTTACGGTGAAACTGTATTTTTTCAATATTAAATACTAATGTTATATTGTCAGTGTCCGTGCCTGTACAAAGGGTATATTTTACACTTAGGTAAGAGAACGATAGATCTTTATTAAGAAATCGTAAAAGTAGACGGTAGGAGGATCTCCTATTTAATAGGAGTTTAAATTGCGGTATAGAGGACCTTCTTTTCGGACGATTTTTTTTGTGTGTATACCTATTACTATGAGGTTAATGATCCGATTTACGTAATTCATTTTTTATTTGACGCAGGATACATACATACATACAATCACGCCTCTTTCCCGTAGGGGTAGGCAGAGACCACTTCTTTCCACTTGCTACGATCCTTACACACTTGTTTCGCTTCGTCCACTTTCATTATTCTCTTCATACACGCTCTTCGGTTTAGGGTACTCTTGACCTGGCCTTTTTTCAAGACGTCTCTAATTTGGTCTTGAAACGTCCGCCTAGGTCTACCCCTTCCCACACTTCCATTCACACTCGCCTTATACACTTTATTCGTCAATCGTTCGTCATCCATTCTCTCGACATGACCAAACCATCTCAGCATACCTTTCTCAATTTTTGTCACTACATCTTCTTTCAGACCACAACGTTTCCTTATCTCGCTATACGCTTATAGACGCAGGATAGTCCCAAATTTTTTTGAAATAGTTTGGCCTTGTACTTTTTATTTTATGAACATATTTCACCAATTTCCAGAGGTGATACATATTTGACGATACATGTTTTTACATAGTATAGATGATTTAGTTTAAGTACGGCTAATTTAGGAGTTTTTCATTTTCGCATTTGTAATTGACTCTCGACACAAAAAGGAGGTAGAAATTATAAATATGATGTCTGTCAGTCTGTCTGTAGGTGTATCATCGTAGGTACCAAACTTTGACTTTATAGCATGTCTTATTTTATGCTTTTTAGTTGTTGAAGTAGGTTTTTAACGTAGTTTCTTTTTATGTTTAAAGAGCATGTCATCTTATATTAAGTCACTTAGGAAAGCCTTTATCGTTGGTTTCCTAAGGTAGAGTTGCTATTATACAGGGTGTAAAAAGAGCAGTCACTATAACTTTGGGATATGATTAAAGGACCTTTTCTCATTCTAGAAATGATTTTTTTTCATTATTTATTTTTTGAAAAAAAAATTTTTTTTGCAATTTATTATATTTAGTCGCAAGGCTAAACTGTTTGGAACAAGGTTCTGCATTAAAATCTTAAATTTTATAATTTTTGACCTAGTACGTCTTACGCGTGCTATTGACCTCTCAGCGTAATCAGCTGATCGCTGTGTTGTGCACGTTGTACATTGCCTATTGAAATTTTTTAAATTTTTAAAACAGTGGATTAAAAGCAAATGACTAGTACCAATGGATATATCTCTTGCCTGGTTATTACCCCACGAAGTTATAGTGACTGCTCTTTTTACACCCTATATAGCGGCCTTAACACAGCGGTGAATAATGTTTTCTTTGTAAACCACAGTAACAATTACCGCTGCTGTAAGTTCGTCGGCAGGCTGACTATCCCGCAACAGCAATACGATAGGTGTAAATTGTACACTAATATTATAAAGAGGAAACATTTGTATTTTTGTATGTAACGAATAAACTCAAAATGTACTGGACCGATTTTAATAATTCTTTTTTCATTAGAAAGCTACATTATCACTGAGTAACATAGTACTAGATTACTATAGAAATCTTTAGAAATTCCTATTAAAACCAGGAAGTTGTAAAAATATTAGCCATTAAAATATGTCTTTCATCGCATACGCTGCGAAGAGTAGATATTAATGATAGGACAAAACATGTTCGACAATATTATAGAATATATCAATATCTACAAAAAACTTCGCGAGACCATATGTCTAACTATTGTAGTTACGTCACTATAACTACTTTTTTACATTTAACAAATTGATAGAAATGCCAATCATAATCAGACCGTGTTATTTCCATAATATTTATAAAAAAAAAATATTCAAATAAATAATTTAATATTCAAGACTGTCTCAATACCGGGTGATTACTTTTTGAATTATTGAAATCGGACATTCCATTTAAAAGATATCATGAAATCAATTGCTGTTCGTTAGTCTCGCTAAAACTCGAGATCAGCTTAACTGATTCGGCTATTTTTGGTCTTGAAATATTCGTGGAAGTCCCGGGAAGGTTTAAACGGTTTCCATGCTCAACAATGCGAAGTGGGCACGGGTCAGCTAGTGTACAATATCGCTGTCAAGTGTATACGTTTGACAGCGATATTGTACGTACAATTTACCCCTGTCGAATTACTGTTGTGATGAGATACATAATCAGCTTACGGATTGACAGGATAATTACCGTTGTTGTATCTGGGGGCACGGTCGTGCCCCCGTCAAGACGAGCCAAGCGAAGCGCAAGGGCACCTACCTTTTCTCGAAAGTTTCGTTGTTTTTTTGAACTCGCATAACTTTGCTTTGGATGATGCTCAATAGTTGAAAATTTCATGATATAATGACACCAGTAAATACATGAATAATACAAAGTTTGAATGTCGTAGCGGGGTTTTTAAATATAAAAACGATAAAAACTAAAGTATAATACTTTAGATTTTATCGATGTCTAAAAACCCCTGATTTCGTCACTGACTCATTTATAGATCATCAAAATTCTTAGGTTACTTCCGGAATCATAGAAAGCTGAAGTTATGTATGTAAGCTGTTATTGCTACAAAACCAATAAAAAAATTATTAAAATGTAAATGCCGCCGGATGTTTATTATAAGGATCTGATGATCTTTAATTTATAAAAGGAATATAATATACAAGTACATAAAAAACCTACGACCTACTTTTTTTTCGCGACGCTGGGCGTCATGGCGTCGCGGTGATGGGCGTCGGCAGGCGTCACGGCGCTGGGCGTCGGCAGGCGTCGCGGCGCTGGGCGTCAGCAGGCGTCGCGGCGCTGGGCGTCGGCAGGCGTCGTGGCGCTGGGCGTCGGTAGGCGTCGCGGCGCTGGGCGTCGGCAGGCGTCGCGGCGCTCGGCGTAGCTGGGCGTCGGCAGGCGTCGCGGCGCTGGGCGTCGGCAGGCGTCACGGCGCTGGGCGTCGGCAGGCGTCGCGGCGCTGGGCGTCGGCAGGCGTCGCGGCGCTGGGCGTCGGCAGGCGTCGCGGCGCTGGGCGTCGGCAGGCGTCGCGGCGCTCGGCGTCGCGGCGCTGGGCGTCGCGGCGCTGGGCGTCGTGGCGCTGGGCGTCGTGGCGCTGGGCGTCGTGGCGCTGGGCGTCGTGGCGCTGGGCGTCGTGGCACTGGGCGTCTGTAGGCGTCGCGGCGCTCGGCGTCGCGGCGCTGGGCGTCGGTAGGCGTCGCGGCGCTGGGCGTCGGCAGGCGTCGCGACGCTGGGCGTCGGCAGGCGTCGCGACGCTGGGCGTCGGCAGGCGTCGTGACGCTGGTCGTCGGCAGGCGTCGCGGCGCTCGGCGTCGCGGCGCTGGGCGTCGTGGCGCTGGGCGTCGTGGCACTGGGCGTCTGTAGGCGTCGCGGCGCTCGGCGTCGCGGCGCTGGGCGTCGGTAGGCGTCGCGGTGCTGGGCGTCGGTAGGCGTCGCGGCGCTGGGCGTCGGCAAGCGTCGCGACGCTGGGCGTCGGCAGGCGTCGTGGCGCTGGGCGTCGGCAGGCGTCGCGGCGCTTGGCGTCGCGGTGCTGGGCGTCGGCAGGCGTCGCGGCGCTGGGCGTCGGTAGGCGTCGCGGCGCTGGGCGGCGCTCGGCGTCGCGGCGCTGGGCGTCGTGGCGCTGGGCGTCGTGGCACTGGGCGTCTGTAGGCGTCGCGGCGCTCGGCGTCGCGGCGCTGGGCGTCGGTAGGCGTCACGGTGCTGGGCGTCGGTAGGCGTCGCGGCGCTGGGCGTCGGCAAGCGTCGCGACGCTGGGCGTCGGCAGGCGTCGTGGCGCTGGGCGTCGGCAGGCGTCGCGGCGCTTGACGTCGCGGTGCTGGGCGTCGGCAGGCGTCGCGGCGCTTGACGTCGCGGTGCTGGGCGTCGGCAGGCGTCGCGGCGCTGGGCGTCGTCAGGCGTCGTGGCGCTGGGCGTCGGCAGGCGTCGCGGCGCTTGGCGTCGCGGCGCTGAACGTCGGCGTCGCGGCGTTGGGCGTCGTGGCGCTGGGCTTTTGAGTCCTATTGGATCATCCAATATGCTCGCCCTAAATCTACAAGCACCTTGATCAAAATCTATCAAAAAGTGGACAAATCTCATGTAGAACCAAAGTTCTTGATCTATGCGCCCTTACTTTACTAGGCTTCTTACAAAAACTTACAAAAATAAATGAAATCCCACCAAAAACATTTGCTAACGTTACGAAGATTTTATAGGCATTCATTTATCGTGTGTGAAATAAAACGGCCAAGCATCACGTTTTAACTGAAATGTAGAGTAAGTGAAGCTGAGCCTAGTAAAGTAATAGATCAAGAACTTTGGTTCTACATGAGATTTGTCCACTTTTTGATAGATTTTGATCAAGGTGCTTGTAAATTTAGGGCGAGTAGTCTTTAGAGCTTGGCTTTATACGATATCTGATAACTTTTTTACAGGGTAAGCTATGTAGACTCGTCTTGACAACATTTTTACATGAAAATGTTTTTGATGGGATATAACTATTTCATGGGGGGTAATTGCCTATATTTTTTTGACAAGCGAGTTTTAAGATACCCAATACAGAGTGTAAAAAGAACAGTCACTATAACTTTAAGATACGATTATACTGCCGTTCCTCATTTTGGAAATGTACTTATTTATTTTGTCAAAAACTAAAAAAAAATTAAAATTTCTTATTTAAGAAATGGTAAATTTCTTTTTTTTTTGTCGCAAGAATAACGAAAAAGCAAAAGAAATTTTTCAATTTTTGTAAAAAAAATATTAATAAATTCATTTCTAGAACGAGAAAAGGTAGTATAATTTTATCCTAAAGTTATAGTGACTGCTCTTTTTACACCCGTAACATTCCCTCTGTTGCCTTTTACGACACCCACGGGAAAGATGGTTGATGGGAAGGTGCTGACTGCTGTTCTTACTCCGTCACCCCACCGGATTACCGCTGTTATATGCTCATTCACTGCTGTATACAGCAGTGAATGAGCAATGAATGTTGCCGTTATACATAACGGCAACGCTATTACAGGAAACTTAGCTTTACCACAAAGTAGATATATTATAACAGAGACACGACCTAGTATTTACTAGAAAATGGTATATACTAGCAATTCGCCTGGCTATTTTTGTTTTCTTCGATTTCGAATTAATCGATAAAGGGTGAAGGCACATTCCGAAAACCGCCATCTAGCGCAACTATTGGAAAATACTAATTACTAATTTTGTTTCGTATCTTCTTCTTAATTAAGAAGTTGAATTTAGCTTATCTTTATTTTAATGTCAATATTTGTACTTAATTCGGCATATTTACATTTTATTATTTACAAAATAGTCGTGACATCTATTGCAATTTTTTTGTATTAAACATAGATTGTATGGGATGGTAGGCCATGGCTTTAGCAAAATGCCTCTAGGCAGCGCCCAATCGTTATTCGTTTGCATACTTTTTTGGAAATCAATATCAACGCTGGAATGTGAATATATAATGCGAGTTGTAAAATATGTTATTCGATCTGTAAAAGCAGCTTATTATAATATCATAACCAACACGCGAATAAATTGGAAAAGTTTTGTTGGCGCTACTATGTTTTAAAAACAAAATATTCTGTAACACGTGCATGGTTTTGTGTACACATAGTAGTAATCGTAAAGGTTGATGCTTATAAATAATTACATAATGTTGGAGGCTTATCAATTTATTTTATTAACTTGCTAACATTAATTTATTTATTAAGTTTCCATACCACTACGTACCTTCCTATTCATCATTATAGGTGAAGTAATAATATTTGAAACATAATTTTAAATATTGCAGATTTCTACAGAAATAAAATGCTAATATTTTTTCGCACCTAATAAAGCAATTTACACACTTAGAAATATTTATGTTTATTAAAATAACAACTAGTTACAGTTTATTTTTTAAATTTCCATGTTAATAGTTATTTACCATCGAAAAATATGAGTTCGGAAATAGAAAAAGATAGAGGAAAAACTCAATAGAAATAAAGTTTTTTTTTAAATGATAATTTGATTTACTAGGAATTTGTATCTACACACCATATAAGATATTAAAAAGAGGAGGAGAGAACGACTATGGCTCAGTTGTTAGATCGTCAACGCACAAGCAGAAAGAAGGTTGCGGGTTAAAATCCCGCCAGGGAACAAAACGTTTTCTTTGTTCCTGGGTCTTGGATGTTTGAGTAAATAGTAATATTAAATGTAAGTAGGTATAGTAAGGAGGTATTAAATATACCTACTTCTGTTGTCGGGTTCCTAAACAAGTTCTTCAAGAACTAAGCACAGGAACACGTTGTGTAAAAGCCAGCATGGATATTATTATTATTATATCTTATCTTATGGACGCTTCACACCACGTCAATCTGGCCCCGTGCTAAGTATCCGAAGAACTTGTGTTACAGGTACCAGACAACGGAAATATATTTAATACTTTTTATACTATACACATATTTAAGATTTTTATTATATTATACACAAATTTAATACACATCCATGACCCAGGAACATTGAAAACTTTTTGTTCCCTCGGTGGGATTCGTACCCGCGACCTCTCGTTCGAACACTAACGCACTCAACCACTGCGCTACGGAGGTCTTAAAAATTATTAAACGTACTAACCTAGCATATCTAATTAATTATAATAAGTGTATTGAAAAATAAAAGCAGCACTTAGTTGAGAACACCTCTAGTACGGAGGTAGGTCCTCAGGGAGCAGTATGCTCAAGGCGGCAGAAAATTAACGTGGTCCCGCGGGAAATCTCCGGCCTTAGAGCCTCCCGCGCCCACTCCGACCTGTAGGGTTGCCAGCTGAAACCCAAAAGCCGGACTGACCAGTTTGTTTCGGATATTTGGCAAAATACTGGACTCTAGACACCCCAACCCTACAATATTGATAGAGATCGATTTTAATAAAAGGCATTAAATGTGTGGGCTTATTATCTTAAGGTCCATGAATGCCGAAAATTGCTATAATTAAATGTAATTATATAGCTGGGATTTGTGTTATTTTCAAATTATTATATTTTACACATGAAAGGAATAAAATATAGAGCATACAATTATATATTTTTGACTGACACTAATAAATTGTTTGAAGTACTATTGTGATTTTCGTAAAAACCATTCAAAACTCGTCTTCATGATGCATAAAAGTTGCCTCTTCCAATTGTAAGCAATGTGAAGTTGTTGAAAATATTTTCTCTCTTGACGAAGGGTGTCTGGTATGAGTCAGTGTGTAATAATTTACTGAGTATCTTGAATTTGAACTGAAGCGATATAGGCACATTTCATAAAATTTTGTCGCAACCGAATGATGCTGAAACAAAGGCTTTGTTTAAATTCAAGGCACAATTATTATCATAGATGTGTTTCTTGATATTATGTCACTACTCACTAGGTGTTAGATTAGTTTACGATGGGACTGACTTATGCTGTGCGTCAGAAGTTGCTAAATAAAAAAATAATATTATATTATAAAAGTCACTGCGAATGTGAGGTCACACACACTTCGTAAGTTGCTACGAAATATTTCTGATATCTGAGAAGTTTGTGAGTATATTTTCATACTTTCCGTAGTATACCTATATTTTTGCATCAGATGTAAGTAAGTAAACTAATTATATAGATGTTTACACTGAAAATATTTTATACCAACACATTTTTTTTGCATGTAAGTTGTAATACCTCATAACTTCTGACTTCTGTCGGGTCATGTCCGGGTTATTCCGGAAGCGCGGTAGCCCTACACTACAGCAGGTTATGTACACGCTCCCGGTGACGCGCGCACCTGGGTACGTAAGTGCTCGATTTCATTTTATAAACTTACCTAATATCTATAGTGCCATGGTCACAAAGAAAATATTTAATTGCTAGTTAGACATATTCTAGATCTAGAGTCTAGAATATAAGTTGAATTTTTAATAAGGCTGTATTGCAAAATTACTAATAATTTTAACCTAAGTTAAGTTTTGGTTTCCATATGTCTTTAATGTTGATTTGAATATATATAAGAAAACGCTTATTTCTACATTCAATCTAAGTTTCAACTCTATCTAACTAGGGCCCTGATTCTCGAAATCAGAATTTATGGATTTTGACATAAGCGTCGCTAAATGACATACGAATTCGCTTATCATTTAGCGAAGCTTATGTCTAATTCCATACATTTTGATTTCGAACTTCATAAACGATAAATAGCCATCTTGAATCAGGGGACTGAAATCATCAAAATTACAACCTACTAGGTACATTCATATCAATACGAGGGATACAAAAGGGCTGTCAAACTAGAAAATTGGGTTAAGTGAAAGTTTAAATAGGATCACCTATTCAGATGGAGAATTTAAAACAAGGGGGAAATAGTCTGGGTGTGGACGGTGTGGTGTGGAAGTGGATTAGAGCCCGGTCGCCCCGCCGCAGGCGACGTGCTGGTGAAGGGTTTTGGCAGACATACTGAAAACTACATGAATATTTTTGAAAATGGGAGGAAACTGAAGTGTACAGAACATATTATGTAGTTGTTGTGTAGTGATAACAATATTTTTTAAAATGATGAATGCTATTATGTTTGCCAAGAGCATTACGCATTAAAATTTTCACAATTTCAAAATTTGAATGTTTTTAAGGACATACTAGGTGGGTAATTATTTTGTGTTTATCATGCCATAAGGAGACTCGGACCCATTAGTTCTCGTTTTATTATGATTAGGATTGCCTGGGACTTCGAGTGCGTGCGAAATTCCTGAAGCTTACGGCTTCAGGAATTTCGCACGAGCGAGAGGACCGTACATGTTGTCGCGATAGAGAGCATTTGCTTTTTATTTCGGCGCCATAGTTAGAGTAGACTCCATCGTCGTCGTCATTTCGGCTATGACGTCTTCTACTGGACAATACTGGACATGAACCTCTTCCAAAGCGTTTCATGGGGAGGTAAATACTAAATACCCATACTCGCCACTCGCATAGACGGATTGGCGAGCGCAGTTTTAAGATATTAACAATGTCCACGCAGCGCTGATTCCTATTTTCCGATATACATTCCCTGCCTTTTACGGGAAAGATGGTTGATGGGGACAGGGAAGGTGCTATTCTTACTTCGGCACCCCACGGACCGGAGTAGCCTCTATGTCCTTATGTCTGGTAATGGCCTACCGTCCCATACAATCTATGTTTAATACAAAAAAATTGCAATAGATGTCACTACTATTAACGTTTGTTAATTATAAAATGTAAATATGCCGAATTAAATTAAGAAAATACGAAACGAAATTACTAATTAGTATTTTCCACTATAGCGCTAGATAGCGGTCTCCGGAATTTCTAAGGCCTTCACCCTTTGCCAGTCGCATTGCCAGTATTAGGGTGATACCATTTTATAGTACTAGGTCGTGTCTCTGTTATATATCTACTTTGTGATCTGGTAGTGTCGGAGCCTACTTAAAGAAAGATGCAAACATCAAATCTCTTTATTAGTATGCATATTATCCTATAGCTCATTTAGATTTCAGTAAAATATTTGTTTTTGTTTCAGATGTAGACGTGAAATCCGAAAGCTTGGACAGCTTTGAGTCAGGTAACACATTTTTTTTAAATAGATACACCTCTATCGAGTTATGGTTTAATAAACAAGGATAGAGAAAATCAGCATCCTTTAAAATGGATAAATAAGGGACCTTATTAATTAGTTTTAGTGTCTCTAAGTCAAAGTAAACTTCAGTAGGATAAATACGTTTGTAATATAAATAGCTACGTTTAGAGAGTAGAGACAGACTGAAAGACACCATATTTATTATTTCCACGAAAGTGAAAAACTCCTAATTTAGCCGTACTGAAACTACATAGACATACATCATCCATATAAAAATGTACCGTCAAATACTTATCACATCTGGAAATATGTTCATAAAATAAAAAGTGCAAGGCTAAACTATATAAAATTTTTAGGGCAGCAAATGGCAGCTATTCTGCGTCGAATAATAAAAAACACGTAAATCGGATCATTAAGCTAAGTGTAATCGGTGTACATACATGAAAAAACAGGCCGAATTAAGAACCTCCTCCTTTTTTGGAAGTCGGTTAAAAATAAGACTTGTATTTAAGTACCTACTACATATTACTACATATTTATTAAATCAAATATATACTTCATTTTCAAAGTATAATTTTGAAATAGATATAAATCTTAAAGAATTTTATTTTGCGAGAAGTTTCTTATTATAACTCTGCAAAACTTGCAAGTTACAAACATAACCTCATCTAAAATTAAAACAAAGCTGGGCCGAATTATGTTAATATTTTAATAGTGGGTAGGGTAAGACGGAGGTGGTAGGACAAGCTGTGTTAACGCCGCCCCAGAGAGCCTTTGCCCAAGTCCCCGTCTCGCAATACTGGCGAAAGATAAAATGAACATAAACTTGAGCAGATATTGTCGCTCAAAGAAATCGTCTCACGTTGACACTTAAGTCTCCACCACGTGTATATTCAATATTGCTGATGTTGATTGCAATAGGCATGTTGCCTAGATTCAATATTGTTGTCTATTCAATATTAGACAAAATAATTAAACCCCCTTATTTTGTAAATCTTAAAAATAACGAAGTTACAAACAGTTTAGATTTACAATAAGAAATAGAGTAAGATGCCTGTGGCATCACAATAATTATTTATTAACAAATGTTTTGCGAGACGAGAGATGGGCTATGTTATTAATTGCTTACAAATTTTTATCGAGTCAACCTAAGAATTGTATTTATTCAACAATTTAAAAATGTTATATTCTGACACTAAGAAACATTCCAAATATATTATATAGGTTAGTTCATCTGCTTCATAAGATAGTATCTTATATTACTTTTTCCCTACTAAGTAACGTGGTGTTTACTGTTTAGTAAAATTACTGTCATTCATGAAATAATAATAACAAACGAAAAATCCATCACCGGAATCTCTAGTATATTCTTATTTTTTATTATATAATTATCTTTGCTCGGTTGCAATACATCACAACACCTAAAAGTGCAGCACCAAAAAGGATATCTGAAAATACGAAGCTAAAATTGTATCGCGGGCGCTCAACTTACAATTAAAACGGACACCCAAAATTGTAACACCGTTCGTCACTTAGCTCGCGAAAACGCCCGCCACGACTTTCAGACCAATTCATACCGTTATACCATAATAAATTCAAAATCATTTCTGAATTTAAAGCATTATAAATTTTATCAATATTTGATTATAAAGGTGCTCGCAAACTATATCGACTTTTTAAAGTAACGTTGACAAAGTTGACAGATCGTATAATATTTACATAGTTATCGATTTATCAATTATTATTATAAAGAGTTTGTTTCTTTGTTTGTTTGTTTAAATGCACTAATCTTAGAAGCCTACAATAATAATATACAGCGATCAATGTTTCAAAATCGGCATCTTTATTTCGATATTTCACCTTGACAATGTAGCAGGCACAACTAGTAAATTAATAAATTAAACTACTTACTTATGCCAAATAACCGTATAGAAAAGCTAGCTGAAATAACGTGACAGTTTGACTTTTAGCGGGGATAGTTACACGGGTCTGCAATCAGGTGCAGTTTAAAATGTGCATTTGCGATGGGCAGCGCAGGGCGCGGACAGGCGCGTTTTCAATAATTGAGGGTCAGACGGGGTGGTGGGTGGTGGGGGCATTAAAATGCTCGCTGAACTTTCCAATCGTCATCCGTCACCAAGCAGCTCCGATATAACATTTATTTTACTCGGGAGTCTACCGTTAAGTGGGATTTTCATTCTTGAGTCAGTGCACACACTTCAAAGTTGTTCAATAACTACGTTTAAAGCAAAACTTTCAACAACGAAAATGTTCAAAAGTAAAACAAAAATGTTCATAAAATAAAAATTACAAGACCAAAATCTGTAAAATTCCGGCCGAATTGAACACCTCCTCCTTTTTTGGAAGTCGGTTACAAATCGTATAAAGTTTAGCGTAGATATTTTCCAGACTTACCGGATTAACTAATTATAAAACGGTTATTATTGAACTAAATCGTAAATCAATTCATATATCTTTTGATTGTATCCTATAGGATTCCTATGCAATCTATATAAATAACGTTTTCAATCGTCACCAAGCAGGTCCGGTATGAAATTTATTTTATTCAGACCTCTACCAAGTGTGATTTTCATTCTTAAGTACAAAAATTGTTTAATTTATAAAATCGTTCATTGTTTACCGTATTGTCCATACTTAGTAGGTAATCGAAGTATGGACCTAAGTAGATTCTAGTGAAACTTCATCGAGTAACTAGATGAACTAATTACAAACAGTTATTATTGTGCTAGATCATAAATTAACAATATATACGTTCAGTGTATCCTATTTGATCTAGATAACCTAGTAGTTAAATAAGTTAGGTACAGATACCACATTTCCCAAGGTATTAAAAGTTAATTTAAATGTAAACTATACAATAATAACATGTTTTGCTTCTCAGAATTTGAAGTGCAATGGGAAATTGAGTGCCTAAAGTAACTTAACTACAATAGCAGAATATTCCTTAAGCTGTCAGCCTCGTATCTATACGTCTCTATAAAAACACTTTAACGATAAACCTATCTTTATCGTTATCTTCTTCATCTTGTGTGTATGAGAAGTTGTAGAATTTAATGACGTTTTCGGAATCAAATACTGGCCCGTTGGGTAGCCGTGTGGCTACTGGCTACGGAAACAGTAAAACGTCTCCGTAAAGGAAATGGATCATGTTCCATACAAGTCTAGGCCACAAATTTAGTTAGCTAGCCAACAAAAAAAACTTCTGGTTTTGTAGAGAAAATTTAACTGAATACTGATTTCAATTTGTAAGAAAGAAAACTGCATAATACTAACTTTTTTAAAATATTAAATTCGTGATCCAAAACGCTCCTTGACCATAAGAAAGAAAACTGCATATTATGTATTTATTTTTTTAAAATATTAAATTCGTGGTACAAAACGCTCCTTGACCATAACGAAATAGTAAAAAATCTTGTAGTTTTTTTATTGTTGACAATGTTATCTAAGCACGGATTCGACATTAACATTTATACTCGGCTATATCCGTATTCATTCGGCTGCCCGCCCCGCTTACCCGAAAACGCGCCTCGTCTCTATAAATGTGGTAAAAATCACCCCATAAATATAATTTCTTCGTATATTATTTATTGAGTGAAGAAAATGAAAAACAAAGGAATTTTTCTCGGTTATTTCGAGATCACCGAGGAACGCACCTCCGGAGCGTCCCGGCGCGCCGATAAAATTTAAAATTCAAGGCCGCGTTAACGAACCGCCCTCGCGAAGAAATAGATATTCAAATGTGAGGTCCCATATTAACATTTATGGCAAGTTTGCGGCCGAGACAAAGGCTCCTGGAGGCTTTGTCGGGCTGACGAGGCGCTGATGTAAATACATTTTTAATTGAAACCAACATTTTACGACAAAAGATGGTAAACATTGCATTCCAGTCGGATTGTAGTGTTGGATACACGCGCGTACTTGGTCTCAAAACTTGCGATTTTAACCTCTACTTGAGAACCTATTAAAGAACATAAAAACAACGTTTTGTTTCACTTTGAAAAATGAACAACTTTACTTATATTATATACTTTAGGTAGTTTATTATTTTCGTTTTGATTGCATTTCAAATTAAGACTTTAGGAAAATAATAAAATAAGTATAATCTATAGTTTTACGTTTTTAAAAAAAAACATGTAATATACCATAAAAGGAAATTTATTTTGAAACTAAATATCACTTTTTAAACTAAATTTTTATCTGTCAATTAGGTTCTCAATTAGAAGTTGCGATCGCAATTCTGGAGTTCTATAAAATTAAAAGTTTAATCGTTTCCATAAACAGTACCTATGTACTATTAAGTTTTTAGTAAGACAGACTAATTAATTAACGAAGTAGGATTATAAGTAATCCAATTAAGTATTTGGATTACTTATAATCCTACTTCATTGACAGGAAATACGAGAGGGATAACATGATATTAAACATGACGTTAACTTTAACATTGCTTGGTGAAACACCCCCTTAAGGCTGGAATTCAAACTTTAAAGTGTGCATAAATAAACAAAGGAAATAGAACAACAACAAAAACGCACCTCGCGCCTTTAACTGCTTGTCTTTTCAGCTTCAATAATTCAAAACAAAGTCTTATGCTTTGACAATAGCCAAAAGCATTATGTTTAGGAGCTCCTATTTCTCCAAAGGCGAATAAAACTTTCGAAGAAAACAAATCAAAATCCCAATTTTGCTCGCTGCATTATTTATGTGTTATTGACTTGGTGACTTTGCCCGCATCCCCTTTCTCATCCTCGCAGTTATAATCAAAAATAAGTGTTCTGTAAGTTAGCTCTGCGGTGTGCGCTAGTGTTATTAATATCGGACAGTTTAAATGGCCGAAGACGTCCCTGGAGCCTGTTCTCTCCCAAATAAAATTGCTGCTATCTAAACAAAGAGCCCTAATTATTCGGCCGTGGCGGGCGGGGTCGCTCTCTTATGGGTGTTCGGGGGCCCATTTCGCTTCTCGGATAGTGCTCTGGGGAGCAGCGGGCGCCGCCTAGCCAATCGGTGGATGGAGGAGCGAGCGATCCGCAACCTTTTTATGTGCGATATCAGCGTTGCCGCCGGACTTTACGTTCGTGCAGGCTCTAACTTATTGCAAGAATTAAATTTCCTACACTTTATTGGTTGACCGCGAACACTCCGGGACTTATCGGTACCGAAGTTAGCTTAGACATGAACAGCTAGACACTATTTTTGAAGCATCAATAAGTATAAGAAACAGTATACGAAGCCGTAGAGGCCCTTACGAAAAAAAGCTGTAGGACTAGTACGTCGACTACCACGTAGTTAGATTTATACTCTTGGAGTAGATTTAAAGCTACCATGTTATTACATACTGACCACTGACTAGATACAGCTGAACTTTTGTTACCTTATTTACGTATCATATGAAATTCTATACTATTATTCATTAAGGCATTGGCCGTTTAGATTTCTTCGATAATATATTGTGCGGTATCGTAACGACTTACTTTTGTTTAAGGCTTCAATAGCTCAACCACATATCTACACGTAGAACACTTCAACTTTTATTTAAATTTGCACCCGATTTTATTTGAGACAATAAATTGCGCATAAAGGATTTCCGAGCGGTTTTTTGCCTCCGGGCGTATTGTCTTCACCCTACGCCTTTGCGGGCCCTTCATTGTGTAGAAATTATAAAATAGAAAGGCGGTATCGTGTGTCAGCGCGGTTCTGGCGTGGGCGAATCGACACCGCCGCCCGCCACCGCCGCCGCCGCGCCCATTGTACCGGCTCGTATTCGATTCCAGGGTTTTAAACATTCGATTGCCCTCACTAAAGGGTTCCCAAGAAGCGCGTACAATATAAGTTTTTTGCGTTTTGTAGTCTTTTACCCGGTCGAAGGGTTCGCTTATTGTTTCTATACTGAATTGCGTCGATGAATGGGTTCCGACCGTTCGCGCGGCGTTCGGAGATCGTAGAAGATAATGAGGCGGGCGAGGGCGGCCCGCGGTGGCACAACAAACCTCCCACAGGGCCCCAAATGAGTTTTATTCCGAGGAATGTTTTTGTGTAGTTTAGTGTTGAAATTATAAGATTATGTGTCGTCTCGTAGGTCGTGGTCTAATTTCGCGAGTGTCCCGGGGGCGCTAGTCTCGTTGTTCAATTAAACTTTGACATCTACATGCTCATGCGTCCGCCCCGCAGTGGCCGCATCGCGAATAATAAACCGACATAAGCACAGAACATTTCGCTGCTCGTTCAACTCAAATGCCTTTACTTTTAACTTTTTATGTTTAAGGCAATTAAGCGTGTTTTTTCATAGTTTTAGATAACATACAATAAGTAGATACAAAGAAAAGGTTTACAACTATCTTTTTTAATTTTGTCTACAAGGTCATCGTAAGAAATGACGTAGGTGATAGTTAGTAAATTATTATTACAGATGTAAAATACTCACTAAAAGTAACTTAACGTTACAATGATAATATTTTCGTAGTTACTTATTTACAGTGGAATTACAGAAATATTATTACACAATTTTGCCGAATTTAATAATTTTGTTACAATATGATTAATTTGATGTTATGATCACAGTATATTTAATAATTAAATTATCATGTGGGATATAGTTAAATAATAATACCTAGATAACCAAAGTCTGGATCACTTATTCGCAAGTTGGTACACTTGGGCCGCGACACTGCGTCTGCACATAACTTATGCATGGCTAGAGTTAATGCAAATCCCTAACCAGAATCTAGCCACTCTACATACGCTCCGAATATTATTTAAATATTATATTTGATTGTAATTACTGGTTTTTAAATTAAATTAGGTAAAGGGTTTCCTTTACCTAATATAATTTAAAAACGGTTTCGTGGGGTGCCGGAGTAAAAATAGGACCTCCCAATTAACCAGCTCTCCCGTGGTTGTGGTGAAAGGCGTCAGAGGGAATATATATCCGGAAACGAGCAGCGTATCCGCGGCCATTGTTGTTATCTTAAAACTGCGCTGCCAACCCACCTGCCGTATGAAATATTTTAGGGAGGTTATGTCCAGCATTGAACTTCATAGCTGAAACGAGGAGGTAGCCATTTAGGGGGCTGGAGACACTTCGTTTTTTTCTTACATGAGGTTTGATAAATGTTTAAACTGTCATATGATCAAAATTATCAGCTGTTTAAAACTCCAGAAACTTAAGAGGAAACATCACGCCTGTTTTATCCATACAGAAATAGGGGTCTACGCTATCCCTGTTTCCTCCCTGGATAATGCCGCCAGAGTAACAATTTTTTTCCTGAATATCTATGTATATTATTTGTATGTCCTTATTTTTTTATTTTTTTAATATATTAATAATTTGAGCAGATATGGACGTTCAAAAATCAAAAAAAAATTACCAGACTTTTCGCTGTGTTTAAACATCCAGAAAACAAATTTGACTGCATTATGCAATGAAATCAAAACATAGAAACCTAGCTAAAGCCTTTCTTTAGTTTATAATGAAAATAAATCTTAATCGGTTAAGTTATGGAGGAGGAAACAAAAATCCCCCAAATGTCGGTTTCTTGTACTTTTAACAGGTAATTTCAGTTCGAGCATATTTTGTATTTCCTCCAACCGTGAGGTTTTCCTCTATAAAAACTCTGCTGTTAAGCCCATAAGCGGGCAATCAAATCTCGATGGCCTACAACCATTAAAATAGCAAAGATACATTGATTAAGCCGCCGCGCCGTGGTAATGACATCAGCGCGTGAAATTGTGATGCAGATCGATTTTCACGTTGAGCGACCACTCGCGATCTGTGGTTGTTTGCCGAGCCCGCTCCAGTGGCCACGACGCACCTGACTGTCGTTACACAGGGGCTCACCGGGGGTCACTTGAACCCATAGAGCTAATAACGTCAGAAGTGTCTTGCAGCCTTTGCTATAAGTAGCAGTGGCGACGGCTGGTTCTAGGGAACCCTAACCCCTGCATTAGGTAAAGATGAGGGTATTCAAAAGGTGAAGTCTAAGTGAAGCCGGTAGGAATACAGTTTAAGGCTGCGTTTCCACCGACGGAGCTTGTGGTGCCCGAATTGACCAATCACTGTGCTCGAAATCTCTACTCCGTTTCCACGGAAACAGCACGAGCATAGTGTTTGGTCAATTTGGGCACCGCTAAGCTCCTCTCCGCCCCGCTCCGCGTCAGTGGAAACGCAGCCTAACCCCACGCCACTGATAAGTAGCCAGATCAAGTAGTATCTCTAACCTAGCGAAGTTATGCATCGGTCAGGCTGTTATAGTTTCAGATGTAGTGCATAATTATTATACAGACTATAATATCAATGAGTGATTCTACTTTAGGGTGTGTATGGGTCCCGAATATACCTATATAGAGTTTACTGTGAAAGTACCAGCGCTGAAAGAGGTACTTTACAAAAATATATTGTATGGGAAAATGTATGATGCTGGGGCATTTCTCATACAAACATGAAAGTCAAACGTAAGTCTTTTAGGGCTGGTACTTTCACAGTATACTCTACATAAGAGGCACATACACACCCTAAAGTATTATCACTCATTTACTTTTCACCTTGTACAGCGCCCAGAGTAAGCTCTCTTCTGTTTAAACGGAATTGTCTTTAGTTAGAACTGTTAATATATTTAGCCAGAGGCCATTGTACCGATGAGTTTTAACAATTAATTTACATTTTTGTTATGTAACTATAGTATTTTTGAACTAATGATTGAACCTTGGTATAAAATTAACACTTCTTGCCCTTGTACAGTGTACAGTCCCAATCAATCGCAAAGCACGGCACGTCTGTCAATACTTAGCTCTTCAGTCGTAACGAAATTTGTGAAAGCCGTGGGAAAGAATATGAGGTCGCGGGTTCGATCTAACTGTCAATTATTAAACTGCTTTAGCATGGTAACCGGTGAGTTAGCGATAGATTCGCAGGGAGATGAAACGCGAGATGAGCAGCTATCAGCGATGAGATGCAAGAGCCGCCGCCGCGAGGTGTCGCAGGCGTGTCCGATCCTATCTGCCGCCCTTCATCTCGCCGCCGGATCCTGGCCTAAGTCTGATCTAAATTCTAAACGGATTATCTTATGAGAATAGCTCAAATATATGTTTATGGTTTATAATTCATATAATGAGTATAAAAAGAACAGTCATTATAACTTTGGGATATGATTACACTACCTTTTCTCATTCTAGAAATGTATTTTTTTAAATAAATATATTTTTTTGCTTTTTCGTTACACTTGCGACAAAAAAATAAGAAACGGTAAAAATTAAAAAAATTGTATAGTGACTGTTCTTTTTACACATACCTACCTATATAAAAATATATATAAAAATTAATTGCTGTTCGTTGTTAGTCTCGCGAAAACTCGAGAACCACTGAAGCGATTCGGCTAAGGCTTAAAATATTCGTGGAAGTCCTGGGAAAGTTTAAACGGTTCACCACAAAGTTTTTCTATGCTCAACGAAGTGGGCACGGGTCAATTAGTAATTCATAGCAAACTAGTTCTAATGTCTATTGTCTAGGCGTCGCCTTCGTGGTCTAGTGGTTCAGAGCTTCGCTCTCGACCCGGAGGTCGTGGGTGCGATTCCCGCGTTGGATCAACAAAAAATGTTGTTTTCAAGTTTGGTTAGGACAATGCAGGCCGATCACCTGATTGTCTGACAAGAAAGATGATCCATGCGTCGGATGGGCATGTAAAAAAAGTCGGTCCTGCGCCTGTTCTCTCGCCAGTCGTGTCGGTTTACCGTCCCACTGGGTTATGAGAGTAAAATGAAGAGTGTCTTTGTAGCTACTACTTAATAACTCCTGCGTAGCTGGCCTGGTTTCAATGAAATCGGCTACCGACACCGAAATCGGTGAGGGGAGCTAACTATTATATGTCTAAAACAGAGTCTTTAGTTAGGTCTATTTCAATGTAATGTCATAGTATATTTATGTTTGTGACAGTTGCTTTCATTGATCCCGCGACCACGGCTTAATCGTCAACGCGTTAATCACTGAGCCAGAGAAGTAATTTAAAGTATGTTCTACGTAAATGTCACGTATAAATTATTACTCTTCATTCTATTTTATTTCTGGGGTCTAAAAATTCTACATAATATTATTCTACTTCAATAACATAAATTCAAATATATCAACATAACTAGGTGTTATACATGGTGTAAAAAGATCAGTTATAACAACTTCGGAATATGTTTACAGTACCTTCTCTCATATAACAAATGAAAAATAATGGTTTGCTTTTCGCTGTCTGTCATTAGGCTGTATCTCAAAAACGGTGATAGAAAAAAGTCTATTCAACAAACGTGATTTTTTGTAGGAAACCCTTCGAGTCTGACTCGCACTTGTTTTTTATTGTTATTCATTATTGTAACATTGTTTGTTAGTTTTTATTTTATCCAATTGATTGTATCATACATCTAATTGTAAATATAGTATTTTAAAAGAACAATTTTGGCTACCATTTTTGTTAAAAGGTGGCACTCGTGTGAGTTTCTTACGCCGGTTCTTCTCGCCGGGTTAGGGTTCCGAACCGTAGGCTTGTGTATCTTGCAACAGCAATTCGACAGGCGTAATTTGTACAATTGTTTACAATATCGCTGTCAAACGTATACACTTAAGTGCGATATTGTACACAATTATTGTACAATACACGCCTGTCGAATTGCTGTTGCAAGATACATAATAAGCCTGCCGGTGGTAACTGGTAATTGTAATTTATTTTCAAAATTGACCTTCAAGAAACAAACTTTATGTTTTAATTTTGAATAAAAGCTTTTTTATTTATTATAATATTTATTTATTAGATATTATTTATTTATATTTCTTGCGACTATAAAATAACTCCAACATTACGCAACACTCCAACTCTTTATACGGATAAGTCATTAAACTTTTTCAACGTCAAAGCACTCTCATACGTTTTACACATTACATATTATACACCGTACAGTGCACTCTAGCGTCGAAGTGTAAAAATGTTTCAACGCTACGTCTAGGAGATCGCAACCCGAGCTTTGGGTGCCGCGCTGACATCTACCGGAAACGCGAGGAATTAGGGAGCTTTTTGCTACGGTAACGTGAGCTTTGAGCTTTCATATACGTTTTTGGAGTTATACGACTGTAGTAGGAAGCTACGTTT
Source organism: Celastrina argiolus (assembly GCA_905187575.2). Taxonomy (NCBI): domain Eukaryota; kingdom Metazoa; phylum Arthropoda; class Insecta; order Lepidoptera; family Lycaenidae; genus Celastrina; species Celastrina argiolus. Next base: position 9,334,052 of record LR994585.1, read on the forward strand.
GTAATCTAAAATTTATCTACTTTTTAAATGGGTGGTTTTATTAATTCTTGTATTGTATGTATAAAAATCTGTTGAATAAATAATTCATAAATCTGCTAAAATCTCTTATTGTGATTGCATACAATTTCATAAACAATGTCAAGGAAAATTAGTAACAGGTGAAAACTAAGGTATGTAGCATAAATTATGTATTAATATTATTAATGATGACCTCTATAGCGCAGTGGTTGAGTGGGTTGGCGATTAAGCCGGAAATTGCGGGTTTGAATTCCGTCAACGGTACAATAAGTTTTCATTGTGCAATCCTCATGGATGTAATTAAATTTGTGTATAGCGTACAATAATTAAACATATTTCCGTTGTCTGGTACCTGTAACACAAGTTCGTCTGATACTTAGCTCGGGGCCAGATTGACGTGTTATGAAGCGTCAATAGATAGTATTATATTAATATTACAAAAAAAATATATGAACTTCATAATAAAAGATAAATAAATCTAATTTACAAGATTTTAAAGTCTAGATCCCGACGCAAAAACGACGGGGTGTTATAAGTTTGACGTGTCTGTGTAAATGTGTATGTGTCTGTCACGGATGATCCGATTTTAATCCGTTTTTTTTTTGTTTGAAAGGTATATAAATCGAGTGTTCTTAGCTATGTTTGGAAATCGGATCAGGTCTTCAAGGTCATTTGTTAGGTGTGGTGGGAATATTACACGCTAAGTAAGTAAGGTTTTTTTTAATGTTTAATTTAGTTTATAAGCACAAGTCATATATACCATATAAATTTATATCAAGATTTAAAACTATAATAGTAATAATAAGTAGGTATATTTTATTATAAGTTAAAAAGTAGTCGGGCGTGTCTTTAGGGCTGGGCGTGGGCGGGGTGACTCCGCCTCGCACCCACTCGAGCACCCAACGCTCCACCCATTTTCACCCACAATTGTAGTATCATGTAGTAAAGTAGGTAAACCGATTGAAGATATGATGAATAAAGGTGATATTTCGCAAAACAAATACCCTGAAAATTGAGTTTAAACTGTCACTTAAGCATTTTAGGATATGTCGTAATGTATTAAGTATATTTATTCTTGAGGCGGATATTTATATTATATCACCTTCATCCATTCATGTCTTCAATTGATACCTTATATTTACTTAGTGGTTAGAACAATAAAATGTTTGTACAAAGTAACAGTAATTTTATTTTACAAGTAATCTTACAAGTAATTCAATGCTTAAAACTTTACTGACCTCCAACCTAAGTACTAACTAAACTTAAATAATCTAAATTACATACGGATGATAATATTATTGGGTCAATTTCTCAAATGGCTTTTTTTTTGTCTTCGTTGAAATTACTATTAAAAAAAGGGAACATTTTTGTAAATTATTTGTTTTAGTATTCAATAGGTAGCTATAGGATTGTGGCAAAAATATAATATGCCTAGGACTATTACAAAGGTAGAAAAAAAAAACTTAAAGCTCTATTTTTATCAAATCGGTGCTGTCTCTCTACTTTTTTTACAAACAAATATGCTCGTATACCATCAAATATGAAGAAGTTAGGGATATAACTTATATTATTTCATAGAATATAAGTTTATCTATTATTCTACACCATATTTTATTACATAATTAACGATTATAGTGACTTAGAGGCATAAATGTACTTGTCCTGAGAATTTTTGTCATATCGCTGGATAAAAGTAATTTAAGCCTTACTTTTCATCGACAAGTCGGACAGTCTCCCCACCCCAATTTTAATTTACTTCTTAGTATGTACTTCCACGCAGTCAAGACGGAGGTGTGTCAAAGAGCTGCACATTCCCACAAACAACGTAAGTACGCCATTAAATATGCTCTCGGACAATAATTTTATACTATCGGTGGTTGAATTTTTTTAATGTTATGAATAGTTTTAAAATTGGTGTGATATAGAATGAATGTGGTAAGTGATTTAGCTTCATTATCTGCTTTCAAATTTATCTTAGGTATAATGCTTTTCTTCTAATTTCCTAAAAAGTGTGACTTTTCTCACGTCGCTGCTCTCATATCGGTGTAATCGGTGGTCATTTTAACCACCGATATGATAATTTACACCGAAATTATAAGATCGGTGTCTTAAATCTAATATCGGTGTTTAGAATCATGACCAATGCATAGTTTTGTCACATCGGTGGATTGCTTTATCATATCGGTTGTTAATTTTATCATATCGGTGAATTTAATAACTTTATTTCGTTTTAGAAGGCCAAAAAAATGAGGAGTAGAAAAAAAGAGAAAATGTTTGCTGGAAAGAATAAGAAAAGCAAAAATTAAAAGCGACCCTGTGTTAAAAATAAAAAAAAATAAAAAAATGACGGCACATGCACGACGCATTGCACGAAAAAAAAATTTTTCAGAGGAAAAAAGCTAAAGAAAATGTTGCTCAAAAAAGAAAAACTAATTATTAAATTTGTGATTATATTGAAGTTCTGCTGTGATTAATGTTAAACTTTAAAGTAAATAAAATAAAATAAAATAAAATAAAAAAGCCTTTTATTTCTTGCAAAAAACACAACTTTTTTACACTTTTCAACTTTTTATTACGTTTTAATAAGGTTTTACTAAAACACCGGTTACGATTAAATACACCTGATAATGATTTAATCGAAACCGGTCGTGTTGTTGTAAAAACCTTATTTAATAAAAATTGGAAAAGTGTAAAAAAGTTGTATGTTATTATTGAATATTGAATTACCATCAAGAACCAACAGTACATTCAATCAGTTACATTTGGTACATAACAGTTTTTTTTTTTAAATTAAATACGTTTAACTTTAAAGGCTGATAAATGTCCCTATCTTATAATAAACTAGAAGGATGTATGTTTAAAGTGTAGAAACGGCTAAATATTGTTTATATGTCTTAACAATAAGCTGGATGTTTGGTCTGTATTCGGCAATTTTAAGTTTTTACCTATATGAGATTTTTTTCACGTCTAGTTTATTTTAATGAAGACAAAGATGATACATTTTTTTTAGTCTTTACATAAAATATTGTATCACATTTAAAAAATATTTTAATGTAATTTTAAGAAATCTGTTCTTGATCAATATAAAAACATACTTAAATATAATATTTTGAAGATAATATTATTATCATATCGCTGGATTAGTATGTCATTTCGGTGGTTAAACTTATCACATCGGTGCACAGAAATAAAAATCGGTGCCGGTTTATCATTTCGGTGGAAACCAGAATTCAAACTGAATTTTCTCCATAGCCTTAAATGATACATTAATGATATTAAATTTTGGGACATTTTGTGTCCTAAGGAATACATAAAACCTGAAAAGTATATAAAATATATATAAATAAAAAAGTTCACCGATATGATAAAAATATGGGCATTTGTTGAAATTGACCCTATTATAATGTACAATCGAACAAGCTTTCCTCAACCAAAGAGAGCAAGATAACATCGTTAATAACAATGACGATCCTCGCTAAGTTCGCGACGTATTATTATGTCTTTTTATTGTCGACATTTTTGATTTCTAAGGTTGTCATTGTTATTATTACTATAGCATGAATCGTCCGTATGCACACATACTCACGAATATAGGACTTCATCCACAACCACAGACAATGCGGTCATTTCATTTGTGCTTTAATATGTAGGCGATCTTACTGCAAAGGAAAATGTTATGAAACTGAGCGAGCGGAACCTTTCCGATATTGTACATTTGTTTGTTGGGTCTTACCTTCTTTAGTGCCAATTTCTCTGATGCATGTTAGTGTTAGCGGCTTGTTAAAATACCTACCTACTTATTTATAAGAATTACGAGAGGACCAACATGATATTTAATGAAGGATTAACTTTAACATGCGTTGGTGAAATTTGCACATAATCTTAAATTACTCTACTACACTAACCGTGTGAAGAGTAAGATGTACTCAGATTTGAAAAGTTTGTGGTGAATTGATTTTGTCAGTTAATGGATCAGCCGAGTGTGACACGAATAACCCTTTACTTGCGAGTTGCGACTCATTATACATCTCATTTGGGGCTAATGCGTGAAATGAACTATGAGATAGCGACCACCCAAAAATAGTCGCTCATCCGCTCAGAAAGTGTTAATACATTATGGGTGACCATTTTTTATAAAGTTAATTATAATCGGTTCACACAGTTTAATGGACAATGCTCTTAATAAGTTTATAAGGATTCTGTTTACAGCTAAAGGATTTTATTATCTTTCTTTGTCTGTTCTTTTTTGGAATATTAGAACACGAAATATACGAATAATAATTTGAACAAACTTAACAATTTTAAGATTTAATTTATGTAATTGAAATCGGCTAAAAGAATAGGTGTTTGGTCTAAGTAATCCTAATGAAAGCTTAATAAAATCGAGACATGATATTAAAAAATTGAAGTAAATATTGCCACTTACATCCAATTTTATGGGAACTAGATAATAACAGTGAGTGACCACTGACAGATCGGTCACGTATCTACGCTTACGTCTTCATTACGTCCCCATCTACGCCTCTGTCACGTAGATTACATTCATAATGGATTGTTGATTACTTATTCAAGTCTGTATTGTGTAAGGTACGAATTTCATGTTCATCACAAAAACATTACGTTTGATGTGACGGGAGCTGATATTTACCACATTGTTTGAAAATAAAGCATAAAAGCTTTTTAGGTTTTTTAGTAAATCAAAACCCATAAGTACGAGTACATTATTTAAATTAAAATGTATCCTACTACTTCGTACGTGCAAAATGAAATCCTGCAAGAACCGTTTTGCTGTATTAAAAAGTAGCCTATGTGTTTATCCAGAATGTAAAGTACTACCATACAAAAAAAAACATTTATTTCAGGCATTCAAAGTATCCTATTACACAGACACATTTATACATAATATTTTTCAACATTCATTTTTACATTAAATGTGAATATTATTACTATGTTGTAATAATTATTGTAACGAATAACATTTTAAATTTGATAAAAAATTACCAAAAAAACATTTTTAAAAAATCGTTGTAGTAGTTATTAGCATACATCTGTACCTTCTTACAAACTTTCGCATTTATAATATTAGTAGGATATACTATAAATTTGAAGCATACTACACAATATACCTAGGTACTCTTCGGAGGTATATTTTATTATGAAATATCATGGCATATAAAGCAAATTTACCAGCTAGCAAACTATGCGGTTAAAATAACTTGAAACTATATTTTATATTTCCATTACGTTAGATAACCATGTAATTGTCTTACCGAAATGAGCCCCGAATGCCAGGTGGAACGTCTCAATAGTTGGATCATTAGCAGGTGATTCGTTTATTTCTTCATCGACGCGTGCGCAGCTTTAGACATGCTTGTTATTCGAAAACGCTTCAATTACAGGACTTCAAATTATCTTTGAAATAAAAATTATATCTTATTCTAGTATCTCTGCAGCCTGACCGGCTTTGGATGTGTTTTAGCACTTTTGGCTTGAGTTGTCGTTAGATTCGTATTGACTGTGAGAGTGACAATACTGATACTGGGTATACACAATAAACAAAACAACGCGTTAAAGAAACGTGGTAGAGTTTGTTAGGATTTTAAATTACCGTCTTCTTGTTTAAACACTTTGTGTAGACAAATATCCTTCGTGCAATATACGAAATCGCTTCATATACTATAATTATATTTCAATATACTCAATCGTAAATCTCCTTTCCTTTGCTACATTTAATATCGTAACGCATTACAGGGGACATCGAGGGGTCGTGAGACTGTCACAATATGACCTGTCCTTTATCCCTTGGTCTAATGGACACATTATTTAATTAAGCATTTTTTCTTAGATCAGTATTTTTATTATTATTATTATTTTTTTAGTATTTACCTATTATTTATTTAGTATTTACCTAACGAACTATGGTCATCTAAACTAATATTATAAAGAGAAAAAATTTGATCGTTTGTTTGTTTGAATTGAATAAGGGCTGATTTTTCAATCGTTAGATACGAGTAACTTTTATCTAAGGAATAAATATGTGACTGGCAGATTTTTTATGGAACAAATGTCAAAGTCATATGTTTATTCAACAGAAAAAAATTATCTAACGATTGAAAAATCGGCCCTAAGTAAAATAAGAGGACTCCGAAAGTAGAGGACCGATTTAGATGGTATTTGGTACAGATATAGAAGAGACCACAGGGAATAACAGCAAATTTTTGTTGCTGTAAGATGTACGGTTTTCGGGGATATAATTTTGCGCGTATGAAATAGCGGTAAACATCTAAGTACCCAATAAAACGAAAACACTGTAGCTTATTCCATTTAAGTATATGACCAATTTAAATACTAATAAAACGGGTGGATATATTTAATTTGCATCAGTGAGAAATCCTGTTTCTTTGCCGTAAAGTGTGTTTCTACAAATAAGCCGTCTTTGTTTTGATGACAAGAGTCTAGTTCTAAATCTCCTTTGTGTGATAGTTTGCTGAGGCCGGCGTTTCCTGTCTCGCGACTATTGTTGTAGTATACGCGTTTATCCTCTTACGTCTGTCTTGTGTTTATTATTTAGAAATTCCCCCGCGTCTTTGCGTTTGTTGGTGTAAACATTTAAGATATATATTTGGAATTGTTTTAAAAGACATCATTCATGTCTCATACATTTTTGGCGCAAAATTTAAAATACCGGCCAAAAAGAAAAATACTATATTCGGATAGAATACCTACACAATTACTAAAAATTTTTACTATGACGTTCAATCTGTGCACACAATGGTTACGTCGTAATAAAAGAACTAAAAATATTATAGAAATTAATGATAATGTATCTCTATCCGAATATTTTACTTTTTCTTCTGTTTCTTTCTTTATTAATTTAAACTATGTACATATTATATTGGATTAAAGTTTTTAATTATTTTAAGCAAAACTTTAATCCAATATAAAAATTATAGAGTCGGACAATCTAGTTTTCAATTATTATTGAGAGCTGTGAAAATTAGAATATAAAAAACATAAGCTTTTATTATTTTAAACTATGTATATATTAATGACTATGAAACAATAGGTTTATAATCTTGATACAATATAAGAAACTGCTCTCCTCACAAATAGTGTCTCGCTGCAGTCTCCAACTCTCCACTCTCCCGTCTGCAGAACAATTAATGTGCGGAAGTCCATCTAAGTTGAAGTGGGCGGAAGCGGGTCACTACCGGAGTACCGGAGGGCCGGAGGGCCGGCACATCCGGACACGGATTCTTATGTAAATTAATGACTTCGCCAGTCAGTGGCAATGAGTGAAATTATCATTTATAGAACATAACTTAAAACCCGATTTTACAAACGCTTGCTAGTGTTTTAGGCTTGTTGAAATACCTTTCTCATTCATTGACAGGAAATACTAGAGGGATAACGTGATATTTAATGAGGAACTAACTTTTACATGTGCTGGTGAAATTGGCACTAAGTCCTTTACAAATATTTAAACTATGAAGAAAGCGCAATGTACGAAACTCGACTTTTGCAAAATTTTACCGAGGCTTTTACTTATTACGCATCTACTGGCACTTATTTCAATAAAATCGGATCAGTATTTTAGGCGATACGGAGTAAACATATTATATGCAAACTGCCAAAATAATTACTTACCTTTCCTTTTGGAAAGACATAAACACCGTATTTTACAAATTACAACGCAAAGGAGTGATTATAAATACTAATGATTATAAACAAGGTAGGTACATGTTGACGCAGACTTTAAAGTCTTTAAACTCTTTTATATTCCTTGTTTCAATCAAATTTTCATATTTGGGCATCAATTTCCGATAAGTGATCGTTACATAATAAGGCGCGGTCAGTTTTACGGTGCGGTTGTGATTCTGCGGTAGGCAGGTGGTGCCTGGTGCGGTGGTGCCCGGTGCCCGGTGCCTGGTGACGCGCGACCGCAGCATCAGCTCACCTGCGCCGGAACTACGTGCCGATACGGCGCGCGACTACCCTTCAGCTTCCTCTTGTTGTACCTACTGAACTAGCTTGGGAAAACACCTACATTACAGGCGTTCTGTATTTTTTATTGATATTATTTACGTATTTTTACTTATACCTTAATAGGCACTAGGGACTTGGTGTAATGTGGGATTTGATGTGATGAACGGTGATGCGGATTGCTGTTCGCTGGTGATAGGGTAAACTCACGAAAACCCTACTACTACTACTGAGCACACAATACAATACACAGAAAGTTTCGAAAAATATTTTTATTACTAATCCTTAAGTATCTTTAAAAGCATAGAAACATGAAATATATTGGACATACACTATGTTGATCTGTCTATTGCGGGTAATTCTTCATTGCAATCCTTTTATTCTCGCTTTGAACAGCGCAGGCAGCAGCACGCGCGCTTGTCAGACGCCGAGCCCGTCAGTCCTGTGTCACATTTCGAAAGTTTTAAGCCTTCATATTTATTTTTACATCTATGTATTTTAAATCAAAATGATCAGTTATAAATTGAGAAATAAAGCATTTCATAGTGTACTTTTGTGTTAATTCAAATCAATTTTATTATTAAAAAACTTGCACTTTGCAAAGAAACTTTAGAAAAACAATAGTACTTTGCGAGTTTGGCACAGCCGGTTTTTATATTATGGAGTATGATTTTATAATGACATACAAATCCCGGGGCAGCGACACGGACGCTGCGATGTGTGTCTAAGCGTAGCTCGTCTATTCTGGACCATAAGTACCGCGGCAATTACTAAAACTAAATAAAAGCACCCTATCTTAGTTAATACTAGCTTTTAGCCTCTTAATGAATCCTATATCATAATTTATTTTATTTAACATTCCATCTCATAGAACCCACCGCCGCGACTTAAGGATAGAGGAGTAAGGGACTTCTATCACGGAAAAAGTAATTTCGTCTTAGTTGATAAATAGAGACCTGCAAATAATCTCCCTGATATGTCAATGCACGCCAAGCGTCACTACAGTATTCCATCGTGATTGAGGAGTCGTCAGGGTCGTGGACTAATGCGGCATAACTCACCAAGAGGTGGTAAAAAGTTGCGTGACGCGGCGCGGCGTGACAATTGTGCGTCACGAGCAGACCCAATCAGGGCCAATTGCTTGTCGCAGATTTTTGTCAGGTGGCCATGATGGTTCTTATTGTGAACTTAGTTACTGTCTAAACCAAATTTTAGTCTAATGATTGTTTTATAATATTATTTTACTACTGGATTTTTTCCAGTTTTCTTACTAAATATTAGTGTTTCAGAACACATCTTTATTATTTATTTTACTAAATATGTGCTCAATTCCTGAAAAGCCCTGAAGTTCCAGTCTAGACATTCAAATTACTAAGTTAACTTCCGATTCGGTCGGGGTTTGTTAAGTCCTAAATAACCAATGACGTTTTCCTTCTAGACCTTATTATGTTACATGCTATCTAGAAAATGTAAATCTATTATAGTTTTACCTACAGGAGATATTAATTATGCAAAAGTCAGCACACGATTTTTATACATTTACTTACAAATTAGTACAAATTTCCACTAGGATATTGTGTATTTAAAAAAAAATGCAGCTTATTCGACGATGCAGCACAGGTGCTCTGGTGGAAAATTCATAAAAGTTGTACTGTAGCGACGCCGTTGAGACTGCGACACGTGTAGCTTGTCTTACCCTTGATACAATAGTTACAATACTATGTACACGGAGTTTTACCATTTACGTAATTTAGTATGAACAAATACATCTTTATATCGCTAATTATATAAGGTATATTAAAAGATGTAAAATAAATTAGTGATAATAATTTGGAGTGTATTTACCTCCTATGTAGAGTATACAGTAAAGGTACGAACGCTGAAAAACTTACTTTTCACTTTCATATTTGTATGTAAAATGTCCCAACATCATAAATTTTCCCATACAATAATAAAAAAGTACCTCTTTCAGCGCTGGTACTTTCTCAGTTCACTACGGGACCCATATACAACCCTAAAGTATTATAACTCATTAATATTATAGCCTGTATAGTTTAATACAAATACCTGAGTGAGTAAGAGGCCCGTATATATAAAACAATCTCAATCGCAACCTCTACTTGAGAACATATTTGACAGATAAAACAACGTTTCGTTTCACTTATGAAAGTGAACAATTTTAGTAACTTGAATATTTGAACAGTAATATTCATAATCATAGAAAAACATTTAAAAATAAATATAATCAATATTTTTATAATATTCATTTTAAAAAAGAAAAACGTGAAATTATGTACCATAAGTATGTTCTTCATTTTTAAAGTGAAACGAAACGTTGTTTTATCTGTCAAATAGGTTCGCAAGTGGAGGTTGTGATTATTTATGTCTAGGAGTGGTAAAGTTTGGTCACCACCCGAAGGCGCCTTGGTGACCTCGGCACGGAAGGCGCTGGGGCGTATTGTCACCGTCGCGGGCCGTATTGTCACCAACGCGGCATGCTTCTCGGTTCGCTACACCGGCTCACGGCGCGAGGCTTTCGTCATGCGCCAACAGCACAGTTATTCTAATACCATTCCCACGATACACATTCGAAAAACTCGGAAATAAGGCTGAAATAGAGTCTAAATACCTAGGTTGTTAGGTTTGGCAATTGCCCGAAGAGTATCTTTATCATTATAATGCACCTAGTCCTTGGGGCACCAGATCAACCATCTTTCCCGTGGGTTAAAAAGCGACACAGGTAATATATTATATCCGGAAATGGGCAGCAGCGTCCGTGGCCATTGTTATTCTGAAAACTGCGATCGCCAAACCGCCTAGTAATCGTGGTGGTGACACAACTATAGTACGTCCGAGATAAATTTAACCTAAACGTAAACAAATTCCTATATCCGAGGAGGCAAAAATTTTATGTAAGTTAGTTAGCAAGTTAGTAAGTTAGGCATTAAGTTTAGATCATAAAATATGTTTATTGTATGTTCCTATGAGGGTGACATGCTCACAAGGCGAACAAACCCTCGTTAATAAATTAGTTAAAAAAAAACAAACCTGTCTATGACACAACCAAAGACTAGTCAGTGATGCCAATTGGCCAATAATAATACAATGAAGTTTGTTTGCTATGAATCCATAGACTATAGGCTTACATTCTACAATCGGCAGTGTCAAAATGGCGTATTATTTCTGTGGAAGATTTTCATTTGATGTTTAAACATATTTATTATTGTTTAATTGTTATAAAATGTATTGGATAATGAAGTGTAATCCTTTAACATATCTGTGAAACTGTTGATAAGTGTGCACAATAAGTGATTATGGGAAAATTTCGATGTTTTCGGTTTGTTTACCTTCAGTTAATCTGAAGGTAAACAAACCGAAAACATTTATCAGGGACGAACTATACCACCAATACAATACTTTTGGGGAGATAGTTGAAATAATGATAGATTTTATTTAACAAACAAATTATTACAAAAATGTACAGTTGCAATTAAGTTGCATACTTGAATAGCAACAGTTGTATGTTAATGCAAAATAAATATAAATAATTGAAAATGATGATGATGGAATGATGATCTACATCCTGCGATGTTATGTATAATATTGAAAAACCTTTTCAAAATCACATCAGCAAGTGTATTATATCATGTCATACAGTCTGTGAGAAAATCAATCGTTGAATACATTAAAATCCACATTCAATCCAAATTTTGCAAACCTTGGAAAATTAACAAAAATAGGCTAGTTAGTAAAATAAAGATCAGTAGGTAATACTCGTTCTTCGACATTAGGTAGGTAAGAGCTTAGTGCTAAGGGCTAAGCTTTGGATGAAGGTAAGGGCTATTTGAAGCTGATAAGAATGAAGTTATAGGAACCACACGCGTGGTAATGATTATAATTAAAACGCGTAAACGATGCTTTTTGTATGATGTAGAGATAACTCTATTTTGTATAATACAGGCTGTAATATTAATGAGTAATAATTTAGGGTATGTATGGGTCCCGTATATAGAGTTTACTGTGAAACTACCAGCGCTGAAGGGTTTACGTTTTTTTTAAATTATTGTACTCGTATGGGAACATTTATGTTCGGCAATGTTCGGGCATTTCTCATAGAAACTTGTATGTCAAAAGATAGTCTTTCAGCGCTGATACACCCTAAAGTATTATCACTCATTTATTTTATCTCCGAGGGGCATTGTGGCATAGTATCTCTAAAAATGAACTTGGGTACAGGACGACGGTGTGTGCGGTGCAAAAAATTGTGGCACTTGCAAATAACCATTATGTGGCCAAAGTAATCAATCGAAAATAATTATTTGTTAAAATTGTAAGAAATGAGCATAACTTTATTGTAAAGGATTAAAAAATATATTTTTGAACTATTTTATAATGTTTTTATGTTATCCAACCCGTCTGTCATTTGAAAATTGTAAGTTATTGTTTGCGGTCAAATGACCCCTCGTCGTCTTTCTAGGTAAAGGCATTTTTCCGTTTTTCTAGTGTTAATAATCGCTTTACCTTCACAACCTCGTATCTATAAAACTACAACTTTTTTCAGTAGAGTAAAAAACTTCATAATTTTAGATCATATTATGACATGGATTTTTATTTAAATGAGATTCAGCTAAGTATTATATCCAACTTGTATTAACCTACAGTAAATAAAAATAAAGTTTTATATACTTTACGTTAGTACAAGCTAGATATTATCGAGAAAACATAGATTTTTTAGATACGAGGTTGTGAAGGTAAAGCGACGTTATACATCAATATCGGAAAGTCAAGAAGCTAATGGTCGGGCAATCGAGTGTTGCCTCATTGTTTCCGAAGGGGAGTTAATAGCGACTCACGCCCAGACTCGGGGTATAAATAAATGTACCACACTTGAGTAGAGACGGTCTTAACAGAAAATAATAAATGGATACAAACACATTATTAACACCCCAACGATTGTTAAGTAATTCAATATCGAAATATGTCTTAATTTAAAATGGTCTAAATATATTTGGCACTAAAATATGTAGGATAATTTATAATTATGTAACCAAGCATTTTAGGAACAAGCGCACAGAGGTTAATTCTTAAGGTGTTTTAACATCGAAAGAACAAAGCTCGAGCTGGAACCAGAGGATGGTTTTTTGATATTTTAGTGTCAACTGAAGCTGTTTTCAGCGTTTACACATAAAACATCAGGGAACTAATCTTTGTGAACGCGGATATAACAACGAAATAATGCTCTACGTTTATTTACACAAAAATAATTTGATAGAGTGGGCTCGTTTGATATAAACCAAACTTTATAACGATCAATTTAACAAAAATATGATAACCATCAAATCTTTCCACACTTGGGACTTAGGGACAGAAAAATTATAAAGTTTTTTACGAAGACGTGTTGATAACACTTTGGTTCACATGAGTTTTAGGAACGAAAGGCGTCAAATAGCGCCGCTATCAGGTGCCGGATCTCCATCACGCTGAGGTGTCAAACCAGGTGTATCACATTCGACTTTATTGTTTGGGAATATAGTTCAAAATGGTACCACAACATGTGTCTGACAGTACATGAGTCACGGTCACGCGTGTCACTCCCACGCCTTAATTGACTCCGTGTCACACCGCCGCATCTCCCCTGTGTCATACATATCACATTTTTGTCAAAAACTGTTTTTACCCGAATCGCCGATTTCCTCTAATCTATAGATATTGTGAAGATAGAAAAACTAAATTAAAAACCATCCAACCAACCAAAACCACCGACTTAGCGGGTAACATTCCTATCACACCTAACAAACGACCTGATGACCTTGAATACCTGAACTGATTTCCACCAAACATAGCTAAGATTAAGAACACTCTCGACTAGGGTTACCATATGACAGGCGTTTCAAGCATTTGACAGGCATTTTAAGGTTTAGACAGGCGTGCGGCCGGCATTGGTATCAGACATGCATTTTCAAATAACGCGATGTCTTTTACTTACTTATTAGTTATTACCTACAGCGTTTTGCTTTAGACAGGCATTTTTCTGAAAAATCAGGCACATTAGGTACTTTGTACAGGCATCCCTCTATTTACATATGGTAACCCCACTCTCGACTGATATACCTTTTAACCTAAAATATCCGCATTGAAATCGGATCATCCGTTTGGGAGCTACGATGAAACAGACATACACATACACACCTTTACACAGACACGTCAAACTTATAACACCCCTTCGTTTCGCGGGGGTTAAAAAAAGAGTATGTGACGAAATTATTTTAAAGATCTATTGTTGTACAAAAGTATGCAATGTTAAAGAACCATAGACTAATAAACAAAATTCAAAAGATAACCTAAAAATATATTATAGATTGCTACTGCTTCAATGCTGTCCAAATTCATGTCGCTCTATAAAGGCACATGTGGTCCAAATGCATGGCTCATGTAAGGGTTATCACACACCAGTTGACACGATCTCCGGCCGGTAAGCTGCGATGGTATCGCGGACGTGACGCGGGCGTTACTGCTGTCGTGTCGGCATCCGCGGTCGATGTGTCAAACCCTGTCACGACAACACTATTATGGTGCAGCATGTAATTGCCCTTAATGTCGTAAATATAAAGATAAGCATTTTATAATAACGCGTAAACTGTTAAAAGTTGAGATTAATGTTTAGTAAGTCAGTGTTGACATGCAACACCTTATTTATAATGAAATTATAAAAAAAGAAAACTTTACTGTAGAGAACATATTATATGTATATTTTTTATATGATTTCATTAGAAATAAGGTGTTGCTAAGGCATAACAACAGTGACTTACTAAACATTAACCTCAACTTTTTTAAATATTATATTCAATTATATTCAACAAAATCAGGATATAAAACATATATCCTGCACCGTTTTTCAATTTGTTAAAAAGCTCAAAATAATACTTTCAATTATGTAAGTAAATAATCCTTCGTTAAATATCATGTTTTTCCTCTCGTAATTCCTATCAATGAATGAGAAGACATGGTATTTTAACAACCCGTTAACACTAACATGCGATGGTGAAATCTGGACTTAGCCTGTAAATTAGGTCGGGATTCGATTAAGAGCTAGACAAGGTTGCACAGAAATTCATAATCATATATTTAAAAATGAATTAACGGCTGAACTGATTCGACTATTTTTGGTCTTGAAATATTCGTGGAAGTCCAGGGAAGTTTCAAACGGTGAGAAAATACGGAAAATTTCATCACAAACTGTTTGTATGCTCAACAAAGTGGGCACGAGTCAACAGTTTACTATAAAACATTTCAATGCAGGTACGTGCGGTGCTGCACTAATGTGCGTTCACCTTTAGGACCTCAAGGCTACAACAACTAGTACATAAAATATTTAATCTTACATTCTTATTAGAACAGAATGTGAATTATTATCAAATACATTACACAAATAAATATGGCAAAGCTTGAGGAGCGTACGATCAATCGTTTAAAATTGATTTATTATGACACACCATTAAATTGTTTGAGATCTCGGGAAGAGGTGAACAAAAGAATATTTGGGTGTTTAAAGACGGGGTGCCATAATGGCGAAAGGTTCCTTGACAAATGAGCATGAAGGCTTAAGACATCAAGTTTTTGTGGCTTTTGATGTTTTATTAAGGATGAACTGGTACCTAGTTTTTATAGGCAGTTAAAACTTAAATTTTAAAGCATTCTATAGAAAAAGTAAGTATGAAATTGATTTTACTGAGATTGGATTGTATAAGTATCTAACTTATTAGATTTTTAGTTTAATAAACATTTGCATTTAGTCATTGACTTCCAAACAACAAACTCATAAAATTGCTACTGAAAAACCTATATAAATCAACTGTAGGTAGTACATAGTTCTATAAAGACAATTGACAAAACAGAATTATTCAAATTTCACGAGCTAAGATTGTATCTTATTTCTCAAATCAGAACCCCAAACATTTAAGTAAAAGTTTGTAATACAGATAAGTGTAAATGCTTAAATATTAACCACTGCGGAAGTTTTGGTGACACAGCGGGGCTCCACAGTTCTACGCGGCAAGTCAGTCGGGTGACAATCCATCTCATTACTTATTGATACAGTCATTTTTATGGACTTAGGATACGAATTATAATCGAACTTCACCCATCGTTTAGTAGATGAAACATTGTTTTTATGAATTAATGAATTAGAATAGGTAATGCAAGTGCGTGGTCTAAAAGTCCTAGGTAGTCTATGTGTAGTTAAATATCTATTTTTTTAGGAAAATTTACCCATAAGTTTATATTTTATAACCTTAAAATAAAGCTGGAACAATCCTGAATTCGAAGATAGATATTAAAGCATTTTCTGTTTGGTTAGTAAAAAAAAATACGTAATTAAAACGGTAATTTTTAACTAAAAGAGAGAGAATAGAAAACTATCTGATCAAGGATCAGCAAGTCAAACTAGGTACTGAGTACTGACTACTGGGGGCTTACTCCCGACACAATCGAGAACCGAATCCGTTCGATATCAGTGGTTTTTCGTACTTTATTTGGTGAATTACTTTGAAACTAATCAGGATAAAGAAAATTATTAGATCGTAACTTTTTGTACTCCCGACCATATCAATCGACTGAGAATCAAAATAAACAAATGTCAATTTATTAGGAAGTACGCGGCATGATCGTATCTGAATCAAAATCAAATCAGTTTGGAGAGTAAGGCCACTGGTATACAAGGTATATTATCGCCAAGTCATACCGAGACTCGACGCGGGGCGGCCATTTAAAGCTACTAATTAAAAATTTAACTTTATTGAATACAGAACAAGATACACGTTTGCAGCAACAGCCTCGCTGTTCAACTCTTGAAATAAAACTCTTGTGTGTCACATCACATACCTGTGTAATATACACAAAGTTAGTATAAAATGCCGTGCCGTTACGCGCCTGATACTGTTTACCTTGTTCAAGTTGAATAAAATGTATATAATTATGTAATCTTATTATCTATTTTCTATTTCTTATATATAAAAATGAATTGCTGTTCGTAATTCTCGCTAAAACTCGAGAACGGCTGAATGTTCGTGGAAGTCCTGAGAAGGTTTAAACGGTTTGTATGCTCAACGAAGTAGGCATGGATCAGCTCAATTAAATAATATTTTCACACTTTTGCTCCCAAGCGAAAACAATATTCGTATAAGAAATTCACAAACGGACCCTTTCAATCTGAAGTAAAGCACTTGCTAAATGTCGTACCCTCATCAGCGGGGACTGGAGATAAGAAGTGGATACTTTTTCATAATACTTTATTCAGAGCCGGGAGATTCAGCCTGACAGTCTAATCGGAGGCAGGGTGAGAGTGTTAATGTTTAACCCTTCTGTATCCGACTCCATGTCAATCCTATTTTGCTTCGTCTCCTGAATGTTTAATGTTCATTAATTTGCCATTTCCTATATGCCCGTTTAGTTTGCTTGGATCCAAGCGAACTAAACGGGCTTCGGATAACATCTTGTGTTTGACAATTGATATGTAAATGTTATGGATTGATTAACAATATTGTTTTGCTTTACCACAACTATAATTGTAAGTACTACAAACAATAATTGTATAAGTACTACTTACTCACTACTCACTTTTTTATGCGGCTCCGCCTGCGTAAATACAGAACACTTATTTTATGGGATACAATGTAGCCTAAATTAGTACCATACCAAATTTCATCAAAGTCCATTCAGTAGTGTTTGCACACACACAAACACAAACTTTCAGCTAAATCCAGATTTTCACATTTATAATGAGAAGAGAACGTAGTCATAATACACATTGTTTTTAATAATAAGATAAAAAAATACTTTTGTGCTTTCAATTCACCTTTGTTTTATCGTTTCGCTCTTTATATATTTGAAATTTCTGTCAAATAAAAGAAAAATAATTTGCAATAAAACCAATGTAGTAATGAAGCTACATAAATAATGTTATGGCGTTAAATAAAGGTTTAGATCATGTACAAGGTGTTGCTAAAGTTGAGCACTTTACGACACATGAGATGCCAATGCGGTGGTCAGTGGAGACCACTGGGATGTTTTTGTATGGAAATACTTTGGAGTTTGGTCATAAAATGCTAGCAGTTGGTGCTGGTAATCCGGGTAATATATTCACAACTAAAAGGTAACGCTCCGGGCTAAGCCGTATTGGACCCGCAGGGCCGATCGCTGGTCAACGGGTGACAATTTTGTTTTCAGTTATTTATATGAAAGTTCACCCATGTTTTTATTTTATACATTTTAGATCCTATCAAAGATGGTTAAACTTTTAGTTTTAATATATTATTAAAAATGTTGAATCAAGTGAATTGGTTATGTAGGTCGTTGAAAATTAAATTTTCCACTTTGCACGAAATATTCACACGAAAATACAGACTGTATTAACTTTTAAATTCATGGTAAATTATGAAAAAAACATCCCGCCAACTTTACCGCTCAAAGTGTCTAACAAAACATAGGTAGACAAATCAAAGCGCAGTGATATCGAACATTCAGAGTGCATTAAAACCTCCGTTTAAAAATAGTAACCGTTCAATGCTTTAAAGAGGGCGGGAGTAGCGCCCATTGGTTGCGCCCACACGGCGGGACGGGGCGACTCTCTTCCACAAGCCGAAAGCTTTTAACGTCATTTATCTGTCACATTCGTCGCCTCTCCCGCATGCCTCATGTCGCGTCGAACGGACGCGACACGTCACAATTGATTACGTTAGGGAATACGAATTGGGACACCGCGCATACGCGTTAAATATTCCATGCGACACGAACAAGGAGACACCGATTGTAATTGCACGAGGAGATCGACTAAGTCGGATATTTAGATCGGCGGTTTTCACGATTGACTGGAGGTGTTAAGTGGATATAGTCGGATAGTGAGGTGCGAGTGGGAGGCGGTGGGCGTGTCCGGCGGGCGGGGCGCAGGGTGCCGGCGCCCTGGCCGACGCACAGTGTCGCCCACCTTGCCCGCAGTCGGCCCGCAGTAGTCGCTCTCGCCGCGCGTCCGCACCGTCACTCCCGAGGAAAGGTGCACGACGATCGCCACTCATTAACCCACCCGAATAATTGGCGTGAAGGGCCCGCAGCACCCTATAATCCGCCGCACCTGTCGGACACGCGCCACGCATTAATTCGCACTTAAAATTGCAAAACGTTCCAAAAAAACTGGTATCGATGCACCTGCAATCTTTACGCGGAACGGTAGTCGACTCGAGTAATTGTGAGGCGAGCACCGAGACCCAACGATATGATCATGCTATTTAAAGGGAACAGCAGCAGGCTAGAGCATCTGATTGAGAAGATACAGGCGAACAAGGAAAACCACGATGTCTCAGATATCAAAGGTAGGCTATGTTTTAGTTACTAATTAAGTTGCCGGTAAAAAGACATAAACGCGTACTCGCTACGAGCTGCTACGCCGGATTTAACTAAACTATTTTGTAAGTAGTGTAAGTGGAATGCAATCTTTTTTACTATTTATTTATTGTATTTTATAATGCTAAGATATTTTTTAATTCTTGTAGTAGTACACTACACAAATTAGTGCGTTATATAAAGTAGCGCGTAGCATAGTGTCTAACGCAAACGTAAAATGTCACGACGCTTACTCAATTTTTAATTTATACTCGTTATTAGTTTCGAACTTGGTTATAATAGTGAAGTAAACAAATAATAACTTCATTTACCTCAGCTTCTTAAAACAGTCTTACCACAACTTCTGTAGCTAGTAAGAGGTAAAGTTATGTTTTCCTTAAGTCAAACCTTCAAAGTCCCAAAAGACTTCAAAATAGATGAAACTAGGCTAATGCATAAACAATTACTTGTTAATCATAATACGTTGGCATAATAAAATACGTTGAATGCACATTGAATGCACACAATTTCTTTATTATTATATTATTGAAATTAAGTTCTTATTGTTATATTTTTTTTATCTTTACTATTTATTTTTCCATATTTCCCGCCTGTTTTTCTTGGTCAATTTTTATTTTACAAATGCTGATTATATTTTTTTTATTATTATATTATTGAATTTTTTTATTGCTACATTTTTTATGAGAAGTAGACTAAAATATATTATGATAAAAGAAATATATCTCAGATTAGAATAAATAGTCTTTGTTAGCTTAAAACGAAATGTCTGAGTTCTGTACAATCAGATTCTTTTAACAGGGCTACAATTTCCTCAGAGACAATATTTATTTATAGACAGAAAATCCATGTTGTATGTACACTTAACAATTACCGTATGCATACCTGATACTTTCTGCTCTAAGCCAATTTTTAGGTAAAAGGTGTGAAAGTTACGGGAAATTGTACTCACTCAAATTCTGATAAAGAAAAAAAAAACAATCTTTCTGATACTGTGATAATTTTTTAAATAGTATTATCAGGAACAAAACTTTCTACAGTGATTTTTCTCTATATTGAGTATGAGATATAAAAGGCAAAATATTATCTAATGATTTTATTGGTAGGTACCTACATGCAGTACATGTGTGATGTTGCATTTTTTATTTTTATGAAAAGTGAAAACTACAACATAAAGATAAGCAAACGGTGTAAATTACACTTTATCATATTTAATTGTAATTTCTACCATAACTGTATACGAAAAATATATTTCAACGTCTGTAAGAAAAGTCAGCACAAATTTTTGGTACCTTTGGCCCTCTGTTCCTAAGAATTGGCCCACGGCCGAAACACGCTAGTTTCTGCCGTAGGCCAATCCTTACAAATGTGTGCATACGTTCATTGGACATACTAATACTACAACATGCTTTATGATTTATCATTAAGGGTGTCGGATGTCGCTGGGATCCTGATCCATTACTGGAGTCGTGTCAAAGATATTTTGGTAACAGCTACATGCTTAATTTAATGTACCTATTTAATTTCAAAGGTTTTACTAGCTGTGCCCGCGACTTCGTTCGCGTGGTTTTTGAGTAACTTAATCGTTTATCCAGCGCACGCAACGAAAGTACCCAAATGTGAATAATTTTCACCGCTTTTGCAACATTTCTCACTGACGCTTTGCTCCTATTGGTCGCGGCTAAATTTTAAATAGCCTAAAGCCTTCCTCTATAAATAGACTATCCAACAAAAAAAGAAAAATCTGACCAGTAGTCCTGAGATTATTAAACAAACAAACTCTTCCGCTTAATAATATTAGTATAGATGTTAACTAAACATTAAACTTTCTGAATATTTTGTTAACATTTTGTACACTTGTAAATGTTAACGAATATTTAGTTATATTCTACTAATACATCATATTAGATACCTCAAATAACACAATATTACGAAAGAAATACACAACAACGTTACACTTTCAGTCTCTGCCAAAACTTTTCAGGTGGGTTCTCCAGATGACTCGCAATTAAACCCTACTTCCGTAACGTGTATACAAATGAATCTAAGCTCATGTAAACCTCTCCGGGATCCTTCCACAAAGTCTTGGATTTCGTACAGCAAATCATATTATGATGTCTATTTCTTCAAATTTAATGCGAATTCCAAAACAAATGTTAAAGTAATAGTACTTAGGAGGTCTTATAGACCTCCTGAGGCCCCTCGTATACGGTATATTGTAAAAACACTTTTTTTCATCTTTGTATGAAATATATTTAGTATGTTGTATATTATAATAGGTTAACCTATTTTGGATTACCAAAATAAACTCTTGAAAGGCTGCCATTGCATTAGCGACTCTTATGGTAGACCCTTGGCCAGACACCCTTAATGATAAATCATAAAGCATGTTGTAGTATTAGTATGTCGAATGAACGTATGTGTAACGGATTGGCCTACGGCAGAAACTAGCGTTTTTCGGACGTGGCCGTGAATTCTCAGGTACAGAGGGCCAAAGGTACCAAAAAATTGTGCTGACTTTTCTGACAGACGTTGAAATATTTTTTTCGTATACAGTTATGGTATGGCTGCCATTGCATTAGCGACTCTTCTGGTAGACCCTTGGCCAGACCTAGGGCCCTTGAAAATTTCATAAAAAATAATATATTTTTTGATGAAATTTTTGATGAAATTTGTCTGTGATATTTTAATGTATCTAACATGGGTTTAGTAGTGGTAGCAATTTTCCAAAGTTGAAAAGTTTCTAGTTCCGCTAGACTTACAGTAAACTGTTAGAATTCAGTCTGATACATATTAATTGCTACTAGGTCCATCACAAGGCTACTCTGAACCGCGAATAATTATTATAATTAACAAGCAAATGACTTCTCGTTAATTTAAATTGTTAATTAATGTGTCGTGAACGTCACATTGAATTAATGAGATCTGTTCAAAACAACCATAGATAAAGGGTTTACAATCGATTAAACACAATGAAGACCATAACATTAAAACATAAAAAATCTATCTCAAATAATTATTCTTTAAGTTTTAAAGTTTAAAAAAATCAAGTAAGATGTTCGCTCACTAATACAAATATTTACACGGATAAAATATTATTATATGTACATTGTACACGCTGTCTTTGTCCTTAATGTGACTTTCCCAATATCAGACATATACCACTCGTATCTGTAAATATTTTCATAAGTAAAAAGTGTTGTGATGTCTACAGCCATTCACACATCAAATAATATACTTGGGTTATTAATTTTACGTTTATTATACTTAGTAATATAGGTAATATCTATCTTATAACTAGGTACAGTCTTAGGCATCAATGTCAAATGTCATATTTGACATTACATTGTTTTAAGTCTAATTAACAATGGCATAGCATTAGTTTGTTTTAGGCTTTTCAACAGTATTTTCTCGGATCACCGTACCCTTGTTTCCTCACAAAACCTACTCATAAAGCAGTCTTTGTCCACACACTCTGACACTGGCGACTCACTAAGGAGCCATAAATAAAAAAGAAGAAGAAGAAGGCATAGCATTATGTAACAAAAAGTAGGCCTTTGCATTCGTTATCATTCAATAAAGGATGCAAGGCAGTTATTTAATGATTTATACAGTATTCTCCGAGCGAAATATTTCTCTTTGAATACTGCAGTGCCTGGAATAGGCGGTTTTAAATGTCACAGCTTGCCCAGCTTATACGGCATTCTCACAACATAGTCGGCCTAGTCCAGAGGAATGATTAATCAATGCGTCTGGGGCCAATCATGTGCGGGTTTCCCTTCATACGAGATCTGTGCCATGATGCCTGGGAGTCGAACCTGCACATTTTCAAGTAGTCACGGTCACGAACAACGGTATACCTTCAAATCACGGACACTCTTTTTCATTTGTAAGGTAGATGGTATATCACTATCGTTCAAAACGCTGATATGGGGTAATGTTTGTAACTCTTTTAGGCCTACTTGCGCCAGTCTAAGTTTCTTAATAAACGAAATCTTTTATTAACAAACAATTTATAATTCTCCTTTACATTAAGGGATTAACTTTTAGTCTTAATAGACTTTACCACACTTTACATTTAACGCAGACCTATTCGGCCTAAAATTAAATAATTACACATACTTAGGATAGTTTGCTTTTGGTTTTGATCTATCGAAGTCGCAATCTAAGAAAAATTTACAATTGTAGGTGCTTAGACTCTACCGACTACTTCTTTACTCAAGATGTCAGACATACTTGTAAGTTTATTATATTACTAGATGTGCCCGCGACTTCGTACGCGTGGAAAAGTGATTTAGGGCAGTATTTTTTAAATATATTTTATGTTTGGGTAGGTATTTAAAAAACTAATTTGTAGTAAATGCTTCTTTATACACGGTATTAGACGTGCATAGGCAAAATAAGTAGGCCGATGAAGTTTACCGTCAAATAAATGACTCGGACATGCCATATTAAGACATAGGATTGACCCCAATTTAGATTTAGGTGTAACTATATCTAGAATAGTCAGACAAAACTGTTCAGCATCAAAAAGTGCACAGAACTCCCGCATGACTGCAAACAAATAGCGCAATCGCCGAGGACTTTCGCTAATACTTGCTTTCAAAGCATCATCTCAATGTTGATCCCGATCCAGTAAGTGACGTGCCCGGCAATATTATTTAGATGCACCGAATAATCCCTACTAATTACTTAATTAAGTAGTTAGTAGGGATTATTCGTGTAATTACACATAAACATTATGCACATATGAACAAAACAATAAATGATAGGTAATTTTCAATCTAAGAGCTAGACAATTAAACTCCGTGAAAACCGAGTTATCAAAATATACCTATATTCTTTGGGCAAAGAAACTTAATATGCATTTTGGTGCGAAACCCTTTGATATTCGAATACACTATTATTTATATTGTTAATGAAAAACGTTTCGTCTTGAAACGTTTGAATAAAGTTGGGTACATTTTTCATTTCAACATATTTCCTAAGATATTAATATAAACTGTATGGTGTAACCAGCAATTATTACGTGTATGAAATGCTTAAAAGTGGCTAACGTATTTAATTTGATAAGGATTATTATTGCATTTGTCTAATAATTAGCATCTCAAAATACCACATTATTTGTGACCATTTTACGGGTAAAAATCGTTGCAACATACGCCGTAGATACTTTTAACACAATTATTACTGGGGGCACATTTTGCGGCTGTGCGTGGTCTAATTTAAACTACCGGTACCTACTGCCTGTTATTTAGATTTAGATGACTTAGGTTCATTTTAATAGCATTTTCAAGCCGTGTATTCGATAACTCGGGTTTCACGTGATTTTAATGTCATTCATTGGTTGAAAATTATCACGTACCTAATTCATGCGTAATGTTTTGTGTGCGTAATTGTAATTTCAGCACTAATTATTTGTAATAAATTATTTAATGAAAAATAATAGTTTCAAAAAATATAATATGCGTGGGGTCCCTACCTAAGTACCTACCATGCCGGCTTGGAGCGGTCGGACGCGAGACACGTCACAACTCACACGATGCCCGGCGCCCGGTCGAATCATGGCGAAACGATTTTAATTTTGCTATATCTCCTAAAGTATTCATTACATTTGCATGCTTTAAAGGGCAAATATAGTCTTCATGAAATGCTTAATCTAACTAACGTATTTCAAATGATAAGAATCAAATTAATACCGTGATGGTATAAATATTTTTTCCAAAAACCGCTTTATTGCCAATTTTTTGATCCTGTTAGTTATTAAGTAAATCTTAAGAGATAGACATATACTGTCACAGACTTTTTGTTTTATTATTAAAAAGGAATAATTCATTCATACATATTTTTTGAGTAACTTAACCGTTTTTGCAGCGCACGCAACGAAAGTCCTCAAATTTGAATAATTTTCCCCGTTTTTGAAACATTTCTCACTGACGCTTCGCTCCTATTGGTCGCAGGGTAATGTTATATAGCCTAAAGCCTTCCTCTATAAATGGACTATCCAACAAAAAAAGAATTTTACAAATCGGACCAGTGGTTTCTGAGATTAGCGCGTTTAAACAAACAAACAAACAAACTCTTCCGCTTTATAATATTAGTATAGATATGTGACCGTGTGTTGTGTGGTGATTGGTGTTGATTGCTGAAACTTAAAAACAAATGTTTTTACCATTTCTTATTTTTTTGTCGCAAGAATAACGAAAAAGCAAAAAAAACAAATACATTTCTAGAACGAGAAAAGGTAGTATAATCATATCCCAAAGTCATAATGACTGTTCTTTTTACACCCGTTATATCTGTTTCTCTAGACTACATTCAATGTATGTAACAACATAGTATTAGGTTTATGTTTATACCTAGGTTACACCTCAAGGTGACTGTCTGCAGTAAACGTGTAGGACGCTGGCCGCTGGTCTGGGGCGTTCGGCCATTGGCGTTGATTGCCGAGGCGCCGGTTGAGGTGTCCACGCAATTAGGAAATGGGTTTCCGCCGCCCACCACCGCCGTCGCCGGCGCCACTCACCCGACGATTGTCTTCAATGGCATTAATTGTGCTTTTCTCGATATGACTCGAGATATATAATAACTATGGACTCTTTCACACCAATGTGCATACGTAGTAAATATCCGAAGAACTTGTGTTACGGATGTATTTAATACTTTTATGCTACCTTTACATAATATTATATTTAAAATTTTATTATTTTAAACATAGAAAACTGTAAGAACTCCAAAGAAAGCCAAAGAAGCAAAGGAAGTTAATTATTTTTGTTCTTTGGCATTCGAATCCGCGATAACCGGCTTGTAGCTCTGATGTGCTCAACAAACATGAGCATAAATGAATGTGTTTTTCACTATCGCAATCGTCGTGATACATAACCCTAATTATGGTTCCAAAGTATTCATGCGGGCTACGCCTTCATGGTTCAGTAGTTTAAAGATTGACTCTCGACTCCAGAGGCTCGACCTCATGGAGGATTTTATACCCTGGTAGGATCAAATAATAATAATATCTATGGACGCTTAGCACCACGTAAATCTGGCCCCGTGCTAAGTATAAGAAGAATTTGTGTTACGGGGTGCAGACAACGGAAATATATTTAATACTTTTATACTATACACATATTTAAGATTTTTATTATATTAATACACATCCATGACCCACGAACATTGAAAACTTTTTGTTCCATCGGCGGGATTCGAACCGGACCTCTCGCTCGAGCACCAACGAGCTCAACCACTGCGCTACGGTGGTCGTCAATATTATTTTACTATCGATTGATATTATTTCATATTATTATTATTATATATCAGTTTCATAATCATTATGAAACTGATATATAATAAACTAATCTAGCTGTCACAATTATTCATCGCAATGATGACTATATATTATATATAAACATTTGTAATATGGTTTTTCAATAAATAATTAGGTACACAATTTATTATATATTCACTGCTCATTTGTGTCAAAATAAAAAAAAATATGAAATATAATATACAATATCGATCTACGTTTACAAAAAACCGACTTTAAAACTAAAAGCTTAAATAATACTTTTATAATGTACTTACAAATAATGTTCTTATTGAAGTCGGTGTCAGCAAAGGTGTTTCAAGTCAGCAAGTTTAGGATGTTGTTCTTTTTTGGAAGTCGGTTAAAAAGCGGGTAAAACGTCCAATGTCCTTAGCATAATTGTTGGCTTACCTTAAAAACTCTTGTCTATCAAATAACGAACTTACATTTTAACTTAATTAGAGTAACTTATATCTCATTAGGTATCAACAAATTGTCCCTGATTGCCGCCGCAAATTCTCCCGGCACTTCGCGGCGCGTCCGGGGTGTGGACTGTGGAGCGAACCTGATTGATATAAATAGTTCCTCTTATTAGCTGTAAGGAAAAGGAAGCGTCCCATTAGAGGCAATTTACTGGGAGTTTTTAGTGCGAATCCTTTTTTAAGACAATAATGATACGTGTTATTCAATTACAAAGATTTTCAATTAAACGAAAGGGATCCATTAAATGCATCAGTCGATTGTAATATTTTTGTTGTGCCACATTTGGATATTATTATCCACTTATTTAAGTTATTCTAATAGTTAAATGATATAAGTTATTATTGAAAATTAATGATTGGCAAAGAGTTTAAAAAACAGTTAAACATTTTTAAAATACTTGCTTGGTATTATTCCGTTTTATGTTCTCAACTTCAAACTCTTTATTAGCAACCAAGTATTTATATAGGTATACATAATAAATCAAAATACATAGAAAAATATATAAAACTTAGTGCCTCGTTCAGACGTTTGCTAAAAATAAAGATTAGTACATTTACCTATGTACTTTTGTTAAAATTGTACTTACGAGAGTGTTATTTTTTCACATTAAACCTATATTGCTTCGGTTCAAATTTTATTTTGCCTAACTAAACAAATTTTCAGTGTTGGTGCTTTTATATTTTATCATTGCGTCTCTTCTAGCTTTCTCGGTCCTCTCTCCCGGCATTAGTCATAATTTGCGCACAGCCACTCGTCAGAGGGCCCCATTCAATTTGTTTATATTTCCCACTTCAAGGTGCCCCTGATGTATAGCTGGCAACACCACAATATGGGTCTCTGTTATATTTACGACGTCTTTATCAGCTGTACCCTAATGTGGTTTATGACTTGTTATTTTTCAAATTGCATACCGTCTTTTGTCAAAATTAGAATTTATATCAGTATACAAATAGAAAATTTATTTCTTCCTGTTTTATTGATATTTGGGTTTGTTTTTCTCATACTCAGATATTAAGCGGATTACTTTATAATTTACGTGTAGACAAAACTGTTTAAAGGTCTACAGATAACAGATACCTAACGCTGCAACTGTTATTCTTGCAGTATCCAAATTAGCGAGAATACCACTTTCTATCCACCACCTACAAATACATATTATGTATATGACGTTTACGAAAAATAAAGACTTAAATAGATCAAACTCCTATAATAATATGTGCTTCACAATCATTGATTTTTCCACTAACAAACTAACGTGACGTTTTTGTACACAGAAGCGTTGGGCAGCGTCGGCAGCACCGCCGCGAGTTCCTGGCCGTCTTCGACCCCCGAGCCGTCGCCCTCGCCCGCTTCCACCCCTACGTCGGCCGACGCAGACGCCGAGCCACCGTTCACGCTCGGTGCGACTGAACACACGCCGTACCAGTGCCAGTTCTGCGATAAGGCCTTCCCGCGACTGTCATACCTGAAGAAGCATGAACAGGTATGAAATGACTTTCACACACTTTCTTAGATAGTATCGAAACCACTTGATGTGTGTAGCTGCCTATAAGATACACGAAATTTATATCTTAAAAAAACTAATTATTATCTATTTATTCAAAGCGTTGGGTCGGTTACCAGTTTGCACCCAGTCAATGAATTTTAATTTGTTTTTGTGACATCTAATGCCCCAGGGGTCCGTAATCGGCCCACTCCTGTTCTTAATATTTTAATATAGGCTTATATATAAAACTTCTTTTATAATTTTCGTAATTTGATCTTAGAATTATACCCAATATCTGTACTTTTTCGTGAAAAGTAGCACTATTGTCTTTCCCGTGCACTACTCTTTGTCTGTGCCAAATTTTATAAACATCGGCCAGATACTTTCAGAACCAAAAAAATAAAAACTTTTTATTTAAAATAATACAAAAACTAAAAAGTTTGTTTTTTGAAGATAGATTTTGATAATAAATTACAATTACCTGTTACCACCGGTTCGGTACCCTAATCCAGCGAGAAGAACCGGCGTAAGAAACCTATTCAAATACCTATATATTAAAACAACAAAAACGTATTTTCTGAAAGAAGGGGGCCCGATTTTGATCACTACTAAATGACAAAGTTTCAGTTATTATCAAAATCAGGCTCTTAATTTATTTCAGCATATTTCGTTAGGCCTTCGGTAGTTTCGGTGTTCCCCTTGCACACTTAAGAATTCATATTATAGTCCACCTATATGAATTTTTAAGTGTGCATTTTATTTTAGCCAAAGAATTTAAAATTATCCAAATTCTTTGACTAAATTCCGCACCTAAAATGACGCGCGACGGTAAATACACGTAAGCGAGAAAGTAGCATCGCTTATCACAACGTGTATACACTGTACCAGTTAAGGATATCTAAAATAAAATCACGGCTATAACAGTAACGATTACAATCATATTGCTGCTCGTGAAATACAAGAACATGTTTCCAAAATAACTAATGTCATATGACAACAATACAGCCATTAAAACAGGCTCGGAGGTAACAGTCCAGTTTCTACATGCAGCCCGTAGCTTCATTAGTAAGTGGATACCCAAAATGGACCATTTATAGAACCGGTGCGTACATAGATATGTATCTCGGTAGCCTTGCAGTGCGCAACAGTGAACTGCGAAACGGTGACGTGTATTTACATTACATCTCCGGCCTTTGTGTTGGCCGATCTCGCCGCGCGCGATTACCACCGCCGCCGGCACACGCCGCGACAGATCTGCCGGATAACGCGAATGGAAACGTCACTTTACATAACGCCGACTCATCCCGCATCTCGATCCTCGAGGCGTCACCATAAAATTAAGACTATTTTTTAATTGGTAGGATCGCAAAGGGATTTCTATTAGATTATCGATTGCAATAGCCGTCAGTTGCGTCTCTAGATACGGATCGGTGGGGAATGATTGTGGTGTTGCCGACAAATGTATCGTGGAGATCGGCAGAGACACGGTGACGGCCGGAAATGGGCTCCCGATAACAACTCCTGGAACTCGCCACGTCTTATCATTACGCCGCACGAGAAAGGCAATCATTATGAAAATAAATGAATTCTATGAGGCCTTTGACTTTGCTGCAATCGGAACATAATTGAATTGGCGTATATTTTTAGGTGTAACACCATGTTTAATTGATTGATAAATATCATTTTTGTTCCTAATATTTCTGAGAGTTGGTATCCACTACCAAAAATAAAATAATAAAACTTGTCCTTTTGTAACATTAGGGCTAGATAAAGATAATACAAAAATTTTAAGAACAATAATGGTAGATGATGATGAGATAAAGTAATATAGTTTAGAGGATTTCTCAACACTAGTCCCATTAAAACCAGATAATAATATTATTACTTCTAAGAATGCCTTCTCCGTTCACAACCTAGAGCCGAACCAATTCTTGTGTGCAGTTAAATATGTGGATAATGTACACATTTAACAGAAAAATGTGAAAAAATGAAATATATTATATCTAGCAATATCGCGGAATATTGCTAGATATAATATTATGTTTATGCTATGGATTTCCGCGAAGTAACTCCTTATTTCATTAAGTATAGAAAATTGTGACTTGAGTAAACAAATTAATTATTAATTTATTAAAAGACAGAAAATATTGTACCTAAGACTTTAATGGCCTTCTCCCTTTTGACTTCAGCTAATCGAATATCAGAAACTGCAACACTTTACATAATCTTGCTGTTCCTTTTTCGGACATATTATGCTTTAGAGTTTAGACCTTAGTATAAACTTACCGTTTTTATTTTGAACTTAACAACATGTCACATAAAAGTACATTGTACTTAACATAAGTTAGTGTAACGGTGGGGAATTCTTTGTAATCGGCCTCGGTTGTCCGGCGGCGGCGACGACGGCGCGGCGCGGGCGCGGGCGGTGCGTGGTGACCCGCGCGCTGACCCGCGCCATTACACCTGGGAACCGCGCGCGGTAGCCGCTCGCTGCCCATTTCCCAGCTTTTATTGGCTATCTCAGCTAGAATGGAATGCGTTTTGGTGGATACGCAGAATTTTAAATTATACTGCTCTCACGGTATGAAGTATTATTATTGTGT
This sequence comes from Celastrina argiolus, assembly GCA_905187575.2. NCBI lineage: Eukaryota > Metazoa > Arthropoda > Insecta > Lepidoptera > Lycaenidae > Celastrina > Celastrina argiolus. The sequence continues at coordinate 9,365,319 of LR994585.1, forward strand.
GTCGCGTGTTATTTTGCAATAATAAGTGTGGAGTGGGACAGCAGGGCTCGCGCACCCAGGGGCGGACCCCCAGTGTGCTGTTACGATTATTGTATTCACGCACGAATCGATTCGTCCATGTTTATCAATAAAATACAAAAAGCATCTTTATTGCACGAACACGATTTAATATTCAACTCTATTAATTATATTACTGGCCCAACACTTATTAATAAAACCAATATCTTTATGAACGTTATTTGCATATTTATGGCTTATTTAGATGATATAAGATTATATTTTTCCCATCTAAATAAGTAATAAATAATAAAATTATTCATCAATAATTAATTCATATTTCGATTCGGTACAACTTCATTCTTCATAATAAAATTACCCAGATTTTTTTCTGAAGTCCTTACGATACTTAAGAGGGTCTCACATATGATAATGATATACACATATAACAACAATACAATGTCTAACAAATCTACGAGTCGTAGGTATAATTTATGTGGACTGGTAAATTTATGAAACGAACTATAATTGGCCCGGGGAATTGGTCTTATAAACAGCCTATTATAGTGTTGTTTACTGGCCTCACCAGGCGGCACGTGAGTGTGCGCCGTATTTTCGTCACCCGCGCGAATAAATATCACGCGTGCCCTATGCAATAATCCTATGTTGGTTCACTACAAGATCCAATTGGTGTGGAATGTCTTGTGTACCACTAGGCAAGTATGTTGATTGCTGACATCAAATCGAAAGTCAAACTTTTACATAGGTAATTTAACTATTTATAAATGATTCAGAAGAGGCCCATTTAAGAGTCGGTCAATAAAGCACAATATTTTTCTTGTAGACTAACATTTTGTTTTATTTTTAAAAGTACTTTGACCACTTAATAAAAAATGACTAACGAACAGTATTCACATATATACATATAGATGTAGGAACTATATCTCTATAGAATTGTAACTTTTGCGAACCTTTAAATAATGGTCAGATCAAAATAAGAGTTGGACACAAAAAATCGATGATTGAGGAAGCGGCAACATTCAGTACAATACCGGATGGTGATCTTAAATTCCTGTACAGCAATTTACTTTAATTTGGTAATTAAAACTGCACCTACCGCTATATTTTAACCTTGCTATCTAGTAAACTGTTTTAAAGAAAAGGTTGTATTAAAATTTAAAATCCAGTTACGCGACGGCTGTTCCAATCTACGATCCAATTATTTTTGGCAAAACATATTTTTTAATCAGCGCCCTGATCGCTCAACCTTTGGAAGAATCGATGGTATTATTCGTTATAACTCTATTAGGGATGAGTGAGCTGTTAATAATGATGATGAATGTTTGCTCGAGTGGATCCGGTGGACGGCGCTAACGAATTTTTTTTTTATAATATAATAATATAATATTTATAATATCTATGGACGCTTCACACCACGTCAATCTGGCCCCGTGCTAAGTATCCGAAGAACTTGTGTTACAGGTACCAGACAACGGAAATATATTTAATACTTTTACACTATAAACATATTTAAGATTTTTATTATATTAATACACAAATTTAATACACATCCATGACTCAGGAACATTTAAAACTTTTTGTTCCCTCAGCGGGATTCGAACCCGCGACCTCCGGGTCAAGAGCCAAGCTCTGAACCACTAGACCACGGAGGCGTCAATTGTCGTTGAATTGCCGGTGCTAATGGCTTGAGCCAGCGGTGGTAATTGAGGGCGCACGGTTGCGGACCCCTGCCTCAACAAATATCACAACCTCATCGATATCTGTTACTTTTCACCACGCTAAAATCGTGTCCTTAAAATCGGATATGGGATTTTCAAAGATTTTTAATCTAGCTGTAGATGCTTTATTAACAGACTTCCAAAAAAGAAGGAGATTTTCAATTTGGCCGACTTTTTTAAATGTTTGTACACCGATTACTTTGAGGTTAATGATCCGATTTGCGTGATTCTTTTTTTATTCGACGCAGAATAGCTGTCATATTTTGGTCTCATAAAAAAATTACATACTTTGGTCGTCTATTTTTGAATTTATGAACATTTATTTCACGAATTTCCAGAGGTTAGAGGATACATAGAGGCTACATACATACGGTACATTTTTAATTTAATCCAATAATAATCATTTTTAATGAAAAGAAACCTTTGCTGACACAAACTTCAAAAATAACATTAATTGTATCTAGATTATAAAAGTATTATTTTATGCTTTTTAGTTGTTGAAGTCGGTTTTTTGAACGTTTCTTTTTCGCGTAAGATAGAAATTGTATATATTCCATAATGCATAATACGTTAATTTTTTGAATAAAAATAATGATTTATTTATTATTTATTACATACAGAAACCGATAGTAGTTAATCCGACTGCCTCTTACTCCTAGCTCCTAAGACATAGAATTCCATTGAAAAATTCTATTCATAGTGTCACCGTAGAGGCCAAGTATTTAAAAATTACTCATGCGCTGTCTGTTAAGCAAAGAAACCAAAATTGTATAGAGCTCGAGTATAATTTGTGAAGTAATCAGTTAGTAAGACCGTGAAATACATGTCAGCTTCGTATTTGAATACTTACGGGTGGGCTACACCTACCTATTATTTAAACAGAACTAATCGTCATTTGCATTTTTACAATTAACCTTAAAAAGATCTTGATGAGTGGGAAATGGTAAACTTAAATTGGCGTTCAAAATGAAACAAACCACTTTGCTAATTATTTATCACTAGCTGACCCGTGCCCACTTCATTGAGCGTATAAATATATATATTTTTTTAACTTTAAATGACATTTTTAATATCTTGCTTCAAAAATGGCGAATTTTCATTTAAACTTACCCTCTTATGGGTTTTTTACTAACTTTGAATTTATTAATATTAATATAGGTACTGACATATCGAATATTGTATCTACTGTTACAACAGACGAATATGCTTTTTTCTACCGTATTTCGGTGTAAACTGTCGCTCAGATTATATTAGCGGGTACGACCACGGATGTACCTTGAGCATTATTGTTTCTATGCATTTCTAGATTTCTATTTAAATTATTTTCTTGTTTCTGGCTTTTTAAACCCCTTTTTTGCGAAGTTGCGTTATAGATTTTAAACTTTTATTTTTTTTTAATATTTTTCTGTTTCCACATCAAACATAGTGTTATATTTTCATTATATTCATAACACAGAAAATAACTAAACAACTCCTAGATTCATTGTCTATAAGATTATTATTTTGAGAAAGGAAAGTATGCTTCATTATTATGAAGCAGAGTGCAGAATGCCTTTCACGCCTTTAATTTCTTTGCAGACCCATTCTGATCAGATGCCATTTCGCTGCGATTTCTGCTCCAGACTGTTCAAACACAAACGGTCCCGGGACAGGCACGTCAAACTTCACACTGGCGACAGGAAATATCGCTGTGCCCATTGTGAATCTGCCTTTTCCAGGAGGTAAGTTGAAGAATTGTAAAATAAATCTATCAATAATAATAATTATATGAGTAACATCAGAAACTTGTCAGGCGTAAAACTTTTAGTTGTTCTAAATATTTAAACCTAATCCCCATAAATACCCCATAACTCATTGCGACATACACTGAGAAAAATAATAATAAACCCGGTACAATTGAAATACTTGACGAAACCAAAGTAACAAAAACGCTCGAAGCAGTACACCTTAATAATTGCGCCTTAATGTGGATAATATTTAGGAACCGTGCCATACAATAGAGACGCAGCAAGATTGATCACCTAAAGCCGCACAAAGCCAGTCGGTCAAAAGGAGACACGTCACCTTTTCGTCACCTCTGCGGTCACAGACTAATTCAATGCAATTTGTCCCAACAAACCACGAGGTGAAAGAGTTGATGCGCTGACAAATGGCGTCGAGGGGCTCACAAAAATAAAATAATAGCCCGTACCTAAGCCGGCGAGCTCCATTAGTGTAGGTGTTTGGGCGAACGTCTCTATTCTGTGGTTCGCATGAAAAGCCTCTTTGTGAGTTAAGTTTGGTCCGTGTTAAGCGGGTACTTACGTCTGAGATGACTAATAGCCTTCCACAGTCACATAGAAACAATTTATCTCAGTCAATCGTGTATTCCTATAAGGATTAGGCGGCCTTGTATGTCATGGAGTTCAAGCAGCGATTAAAATTACATACACGTTTCTAAATACAGTTCCAGTTAACACCTCTTTTTACCTATGCAGTATGCAAAGATGAAAATGCTTAGCGTTTTGTTTTTTAACTGTTTTGTATGTACTTATCAGTTTACCTATTGTAGGATTGTAGAAAACAACAATAATATTAGTATCGATAAGTTCGTTTAAGTTTCACAGAAGTTTGAATTTTAATATTATAAAATAGCATTTTCTAAAAGCGTTGTATATAATCCTTGGTTGTTTTTCAGTGATCACTTGAAAATCCATATGAAGACGCACGACAATCAAAAGCCCTTTCAGTGTACAGTGTGCAACCGGGGGTACAACACGGCGGCCGCGCTGACGTCACACATGCAGGGCCACAAGCGGGACCGGGAGGGGCGGGAGCCCGACAGGAGACGAGCACTACGCTGTCTGAGGTGTGGAGAAGGGTTCAGAAGATCTGACATGCTGCAGGTTTGTTTCATAATTCATGGATGTCGCTTAGGAGATAAGTCGTATTTTACATAGTTACTCGTTTCAAAAAATACATGAAGAAACAATGCCTTCTATAATTTTACTGGTATTATGTGAAATTATACAATATTATATTGTTATTTTTCAGGCTCACATGTCAAGTGCTCACGGATTAGAAACTACATCTATGACTCCCCCTCGTAGAGTCGCGTCGCAGCCACCACCAACGTTACTGGCCTGCATCTACTGCACTAGAGATACGTTTACCAGTATGGAACAATTGCAATTACACGTGCGCGCAGCTCACTCTGCGATTTTAAATGGCGAGGTGCCAGCTCAATTTACCGTAGACCAGCCTACTCCTACAGATCTAAGCAGAAGAGGGGCCGATGAACCAATCGCTAAGCGTCCACGATCAAGCGCAGGCTCCGTTACACCGAAAACAAATCTTTCGCCTAGTACTTTATTGTGCAACCAATGTGATGCTGCATTACCAGATTTTGAAGCATTCCGAGCCCATTTGAAGGGTCATTTGGAAGAAGGAGGCGAATTAAATCGCACGAGCCCAAACCCTTGTATTCACTGTGGAGCAACTTTTGCTGACGCGGCAGCATCTGAGAGACACTTAGCCGCTCATTACCTCGCCGTAACTTGCGAATACAATTGTCATAGCTGCGCTAGGAGTTTTCCAACGACTGAAGATCTTCAGAAACATTTACTAGAAGTTCATACTCATCACATGTATCGGTGTTCACTATGCAAAGAAATGTTTGATTCAAAAGTCTCTATACAGGTAAGTTCAGAATATTTTTAAATAGTTATGCTTATTCTTATGGATTCGCTTATAAATAATTTTACAGTTAATTTTTATGATTTTGTTCTTTATAGGCTCACTTTGCAATGGCGCACAGTGGGGAAAACAAAGTATGGGTTTGCCGTTCGTGCGGCAGCGCCGGCGGGGCTCTTCGCACGGAGGCTGAAGGCGCGGCCCACGTGCGGGCGAGGCACGCAGCGTCTAGATGCGCTTGTGGTGCGATATTGCCCGGGGCTAGGGCACTTCGAGCCCATACCGCCGCACACCACGCCTATCGGTGTCCAGTTCCAAACTGCACCGAATCGTTCGCTGTTCAGTACTTACTCGAACGACACATGCAGGCTCACCATGCTGTTGGACAAACGGTTAGTACTGTCTTAGTGTAAGATATGTCTTAAGATCGTTACTAAGCTTTAGTTTTTTATTTACGATTTTTTGTTTTCATTTACAGGGTGTAAATGGTGACTTGTCCAGAGTCAAACGGGGTGAAAATAATAATGGACTGGAAGATGACAATTGTTCGCCCTGTATCACTGGGCCTGAAATTAACGGGCCCTTATCTATTGACGACAGGCGACGCAAGAATGGTGCAGTGGCTCTGCAGTGTGCATACTGCGGGGAGCGCACGCGCAGTCGCGCAGAATTGGAAGCCCATACCCGCGCACACTCAGGCACTGCTGCCACTCGCCACAAGTGCCTCATATGTGATGAAATACTACCATCAGCCGCTGTACTAGCTGAACATAAATTGACACATTGTAAGGTAGGTTTACTATCTGCGAGGAGAGGCATCGTCCAACTGGCAAAAAAAATTATTTAAAAATAAAATTGCCTATTAATCTTCGAAACCATTAATATCTATTATTATGTAACAAATTGTTTAATTTGATACTAGAATAATTTATGTTATATTTATTTTCAGGTAATAGCTGGAGATATATGCGCTAGATGTCGTTCACGCCTGCCTTCAGAGGAAGCCTTCCTAAGCCATATGGCACGTCACCACCCCACATTACCTGCACCCTGCGTGATATGCCGCCAGACATTAGCGTCAGAAGGTGAGGCGCGGCTGCACGCCAGATTTCACTTGCGACCGAACGAAGACGAGCAGCGGTGTGCAATATGTCTTAGAGCCCTAACTGACAGTGAAGCCGGGGACGGCGCTAGAGCTTGTTCATCATGTTATGCTCGCCATGCGACTCCTAGACCGCCGCCACCGGCAGACCACGACTGTCGATTATGCCGCAGAACCTTAGGCTCACCGACTCGATTGCAAGCGCATCTCATTGAACACACGTTTGCTGGCATCGGAGCGTTCACATGTTATTTATGTTCGGCGATGTTCACTAGCGCCGCTGGCCTACAGCGACATCTGCCTGAGCATGCCGCCGCTCCGAGACCTTATGATTGTGGTCGATGCGGGCAAAAGTTCTTCTTCCGAGCCGAACTAGACAACCACGCTTTTGTGCATTTGGAGGAGGCTGAAATTGCTCAAAGAGCGTTTTACGAGGCTTACGCCCGTGGTGCGGTTTCTGCGTGGGCAGCTTTACAACCTTCAGAACCTACGCCACAACCTCAAGTGACGTCACCTTCGGAACAACCAGAGGTTCCAGTGAAGCAGGAACCAGAAATAAAGGAGGAACGTCTAGATGAGTACATTGAAGTTTCTTCGCCGCCTCCGCCTCAAGAAACACCAGAAAGCCCGAAGCCTGTCGTCAAACAGGAGAAGCCTGATGAGGAATGAATGTAAACTACATATCGTCCGGTGTAGGAGATGTTCCTACTGCAATATTAGATAACGTCCTTATTACGTACGCACTAAGTAGCCGTAAGAAAGTTAAATCCTGTTAACTACAGCGTTTAGAACGCTTTAAGTTAGAACTAGATAGACTGTAATTATTATATCGTATATATTCTAGGGACCTTGTGTTTATTTATACAATTTGTATAATTGTTTATTTAATTATTATTGTTAAGCTTAGTATTATTACGTCGCTTTTAACTTATTCTTTGAAAGAAGAAAACACTGATACTTTTATTTCAATTTGTTGTTAGTTGTTAAAATAATGTTGTTCACATGTTTCTTTTAGATAAGCATCAAGTATTAATAAAGCAAATAACAAATACAACTTATTTATTCTACGCCGTAGCCACTTGCTGCTGTATCCAGGGCAGTAGTGCGGCCACATTCACATAAGCTGCAGGGACGTTGGCGTTCGCGCAGCCTAAGCCCCAGGCCACTAGCCCGACCACCACCCACTGACCGTTCACGTTGCAAACCAAGCCTGAACCGCCATCACCCTGTAACAGATACAAAGCATTGTAGCAAAGGCACGAAATATAAGAATTCTTCTTTTCTGGTTGGATTGTAAAGTTTTTAACGAGATACAATCAAGAGAGAAGGGAGCACGAAAATAATTTAGCACTTACTGTACAGGAGTCCTTATTAGCTTCTCCCCCAGCACAGATGAACGAAGTAGTGTCTAGTACAAAGGTAGCGCCGAGTCGAGCAGTTTGCATCTGCGTCTGACAAGTTGCTGAATTTACAATAGGGACGTCCACCTCTTTCAATATATTTTGGTACTGTCCTTGAAGACCGAACATATCTTTTCCCCAACCAGACACCCAGCACCTACAATATTGAAAATTACACACGGTACAAAAATAAGTAACATCGGAATGGTCAAGTGAACTGAATATGCCGATAATTTATAGCTAAAAAACTCTAAATCACGTCAGCTTTCAAACATGACAGAGAACTAGAAGACCAAATCAAAATCCGTTCATCAATTTGGTATAAGGGGTTTAAAATATTATCTTTCTAAAAATAATATTGCTGATGAAATATGGTACTTATTACACTCTTACAACACGATAAAACTCTAAATACGATTTTGTATAAATTTTCAACCAACTCAAGTTTAAGGGCACAATGTCAAAAATGTATTTGGATAAACATAAATGAAGATGGATATAGGGAACGAAACAAAATCATAATTTTAACGTTTACCTTTGACCTGTATATGCGGCAGTTGTAGATGGTGGGAGGCAAGCTCTGTTGATTGTTGTAGTGGAACCAGTCGCTGGGGTGAAAGGAACTGCTGATGCTAGTCTCAACACTGTTATGTCGTACTGTAGAGTACCCGGGTTGAAGGACGGGTGGGAGAAGACTTTAGCTACATTGTACTCTTGGAATGGCACCGGTTCGTATGTGCCTGCGGCGTCCCACTCCCCTAGTCGTACCTTAACGTTAGGAGCTGTACCTGAAACACTATTCACGAAAAGCCAATTTAAAACATTAACTCGTAGTTTTACAGGTTCAATTGTAAAGCCGGCATTTTTAAGAATCTACATAATATATTGCAGTCCTAAGCAGATAAACTGAACGTTACGAATGTTATGGACTGAAGTTACGAATTGATTTTTTTTGATCCAGAGGATTATATCCAAGTATTAAAGTGTCCAGTGTCAAATTTAAATCCGTAAAAGGTCCGAATCTACAATCGTTCTAATTGCAGAATGCCTAAATCGTAAATTTTCCAGACTATGTGGCTTGCATGCCAAGTGCTAGTGATAAGTATATTTTTTTATCATGCTACTTTTCAGCAGAATGTGACTGGTATAAAATTTAAGAATCATTTTCACAAATTCTGTAGGTCAGTGGTTGAATGGTCGATTTCGGTGATTATTAATAACCACCGTGGCCGCTATCGATTAATACCAGCAGGCTTACTCCCGACACAATCGAGAATCAAATCAGTTCGTTTTCAGCGGCTTTTGGTATATTATTTAGTGGATTACTTTGAAACTAACCAGGATAAAGAAAATCGTTAGATCGTTACTTTTTGCTCCCGACCATATCAGTCGGCTGATAATTTTTGACGACCTCCGTAGCGCAGAGGTTGAGCGCGTTGGTACTCGAGTGAGAGGTCGCGGGTTCGAGCCCCGCCTAGGGAACAAAAAGTGTTCAATGTTCCTGGGTCATGGTTGTGTATTACATTTGTGAATTAATATAATAAAAATCTTAAATATAGTATAAAAGTATTAAATATATTTCACACAAGTTCGTCGGATACTTAGACGTGGTGTGAAGCATCCATAGATATTATTATTATTATATTATAATCAAAATAAACAAACGTCAGTTTATGGGAAAGTAGGCGGCATGATCTAATCTGAATCAAAATCGAATCAGTTTGGAGACTAAGGCCTCAGGCCAGCTAAGCAGGAGTTACTTTTACAGTGTCCAAGTGTGCGCGCAATACACAAGCACACACTCTCTTCCTTCTAATCACATAGCCTAGTGGGGCTGGGGCCTCACCAGTTGTATCGAGTACCAACCCGATACAACTGGTGTGGCCAGGCGCAGAAGCGACTTTTTACAATACGCATACGACGCAAGGATCATCTTTCTTTTTAGAAAATATGATTGCATCATCATTATCAATGTAGGCTGATTGCAATGTCTTAATGAAACTTGAAAACAACGACGTGTTAATTATTCCAATGCACGAATCGAACTCACGACCTACCAGTCGTGGGCCAGACTCTAAGCCACTGGACCACCATTGATACTTGGTGCTCAAGTCGGGAGTCGCGGCTACGACGAACGGACACCGACGGAAAATAATTTTCTCTGTGTTCCTGGGTCATTGACGTACATTAAATATGTGTATAAAACTTTCCTCCTACATCCTTCTTTGAATTTTTAACAGTAGGTTAAATAAAGGTAGCGTTAAATTCAAAGAAGGATGTAGTAGGATGTAAAATTTTATATAGTCCAATTATCCAATACTATGTGCACTTAGCTAATATAATATTTACTGAACGTCTCTATACGTTCTTGATATATTACTATGTCATACTGAGACCTAGGCATCTGGACATTTTACGATTTGGACAAAACCCGCCAGATCAATAGTCAAGTGACAATGAAAACCAGAATTTACGCTACTAGCTGAACAAAACTAAATGCATAAATGCTAACGCATTCCCCCAATATTTTTACTTAAATTTTTCTATGATTATTTCAAGATCACAAATATCTCGTTCTAAAGTTTTATCGAGACAAAGAAACTGTAATCCATTTTTATTACACCAAGGAGAAATGATAATAATATTTTGTACTTAAATACGTATATCTAATAAAATGTTTAAAATACTTACACGTATGAAGACATTCTGTGAGTCACAGTAAGAACATTAAGTGAATCTATGAGCACACCACCTGCTATATAATCATTTTGTTTGGTAAGAATTAATGCCTGAAAGAAATGAAAGATCTCATTAAAAATAAAAAGTTGATCATCGCTTTTACCACTTACTAAGTTCCAAAAACGTAATGGGATTCGACATAAGCTTTGCTAAGTGACATAGCTATTCGCTTGTCATTTAGCGAACTTCATAAGTGATAATAGCGATGGCATCTTGAATCAGGACCCTGGCGCTAGCCTTCACTAAACCGTTGTTTTTAGACCACATCACTAACTTCCTCACAACTAAGGCACGCTAAGGAGAACAAGGTTACGCTTTTGGTAAACAAATTAGGTAAAAGCTAAAAAACACACCTGCCAAGGATATTCTCCAAAGCTAGCTTGACCTGCGGCGGGTGCTACGCTGGTGGCAGGAGCTGTCTGCACCGTACCACAAGCAATGGTAGCTGTAGTGCTTCCACAACAATATTCTTGACCACTTGGACACTGCGCTACCTGGAATATAATTTTTAGTAGGTATAATTAATTATTGAATCAACTTTATATTTTGTTAACATGAATTACACACTGACCGGTGTGACAATCCTTATGTCAATCATCCCTGCTCCGTTTGTTGTTCTAACGCAGGTACCAGCGGGGACACAACGGCAGCTGCTCTGTCGTTTACGGATCTCATGTGGCTCTACAATATTCTGCCATCTCAACTTAAACATATTCTCAGTTAGTTCTCTATCGAATGTCGCTTCTCTTTTTTCTCTTGGAAATTTAACTGCCGAATCGACTGTCTGGACTTGTGCGCTATAGCCAGTAATAGGTGGTCCCTGATATTGCGCAGACACCCCTGGAGTCGTTCCAAGTCTTGGGTCAATCGGGAGGGAGCCTGTGGTGTTTTCGGTTGGATTAGAAATACAGACTACATCCGGGTTGGAACACAGTAATACAGATACAACTCCGGTTGTCACTGTCATGTTAGTCACATAAGTTATTGGTGTGAGTATTTGATTAGTTGTTATTACAATGGTTGGAGATGCGGTGGTTAATGTTGTTTCCGTTATTGGAGAAATAGGAATGGTGTTACCGGTCGTTGCTCGAGTGGTCGTCGGTGTGGGTGCTGGAGTTGGCGTCACAATTGGAGCAGCTGTCGGCATCACAGTTGGAGCAGCCGTTGGCATTCCTGTTGGCATGCCAGTAGGCATTCCTGTTGGCATGGTTCCATTTGTTACAGCGGCTGCCGTTGTAGCTGCCGTCGTCGGTACTAGTATAGGAGACGGGACACCTTGTACCACGACTATATTGGATGGTGGTAGGGGATTTGTAGGCAATAGCCCCAAACACGCCGTCAAAAGCCACAGACACATATAGAACCGATAATTTAACTGGCCTTTATCTAAACCAGCGCAGCGTACAGACTAGCGTTTCCAATTGCGTACACTCGTATTATGGCTATAAATTCAGATAGAGATGAGCCAGTATTAAATATGTCCTTAGTGTTTACAATTGGTGGTATTCCCCTAATAATTGCAACCTTCATGGCATAGTGGTCGTGCTTATTTAGCGACAAATTGAAGCAATCAACTACATGGATTACTAAATAATCTTTTACATCTCAAACATATGTTTTATATTCGTTTTACACCTGTTAAACATTATGTACATTGTACCTATGTATTATATGAACTAGAACTGATAATTATTACCTATAATTTGTCAGGAACGTAAGGTATATTCTATGACCCAAAACAGATAAAATACTTACCAATGAAAAGATTTCACAACACCTATGTAACAATTTGACGATTCATAATAATTATTGTTATCGTTATTTGGCAGTAGTGTTGGCTTCTATAGAATTTTCAATTCATTTGACAATGCGACAGACAATTATGCTACACATTTTTGTTACTCTTCGTGTGGTAATGACTGTTATTATGAATCATTTTTCTCATGTTGGAAAAGTTACGAAACAGAATATAATAGATCATAATATTATATGTATACCTACTTAGATGATTATTGATTAGGTATAATGTCAAAAAAATGTTCGTTTAAATTGTATAGTTTGTCTAGAAAAAAAATGTATAACAACAGAAGTATTTTCTTAGAACACAAATATACGAGAAATCTTTTTAGACTACAAGCCCATGAACAAAATTTACCTGTGAATTACGCTTTGAAGGCTCTAACGTAAAATAACTCTGAACGTTATGCCGTCATTAATGAGCGGGACAGTACATGAGGAAATGGGATTTCTCAGGTACAAGTGAGGAATTACAACTAATTTTATTAATGTACGGCTTTTTACAGATTATTGAAAATTAAATATAAATGCCGAAAAACCTAGTGCCTTAAGTGGTGGTGCCAGTAGCCATTACAAATTTTTAATTCAACGGTAATTGTGAAAGTATATAGTTCATTTATTTCTGTATTTGTATAGGTATACATATACAGATACTGTACCTAGGAGCACCGCACATCTTTTCAGTGTAGGGATCGAAAGCCAAGGGTCGCTATACACCATACAGAGTGTGAAATAAATGCGTGATACTTTAGGGTATGTATGTGCCTCCTATCTAGAGTTTATTGTAAAAGTACCAGCACTGAAAGACTTAGTTTGTATGAGAAAAACATCATAAATTTGCCCATTCAATAACTTAAAAAAGTAACTCTTTCAGCGCTGGTACTTTCACAATAAACTACGGGACCCATACACACCATAAAGTATTATCACTCACTTATTTTACATCCTGTTTATTGCTTCTCTTCTTACTCTACTACTCACCTGTAGAAATGACCGCTCAGAAATGACGGCATAGCGCTCAGAGTAATTTTATGATATAGTAACAGCCTTCTAAGCGTTATTCAGGATGGTTCATTTCACAGGTTAATTATGTTCATGGGCTTGTAGTCTATCAGAGCAGCTGCTGCACCAAAGTTGTTTTCCGAAGAGTAGTGCTCCATTGACGCAGGCTGCTGAAAATTGCTGGGATGCTGATTTTTAAAAGCTATTCAGAAAAACAGAAATAAATATTAAAATAAAGTTTCTTTACAAGCATCAAACAAACCATAAAAATGTATCTTTTATGTGTAATGATATCCTATATTTTAATCGGAAGTCTTGATTGACAAACAATTTTTATCAAAGAAATAAATTATATGTTTGAATGTTTTTATAATACATATAACAACAATTCAGGTTTTTATTTATAAGATCCTGCAGTATCCTATATATATTATCCATTGAAAACATTACAATGAAATACCGAATTAAGTAAAACTTGTAGAATTGTTCATTTGCTATTTCTTTTCTTAAAACGCCCTCTGTTTATGAGCACCTGTACTTCCTTAACTCTCGGTTAACGTACCTCACTAAAGTAGAACGTTTTAGGTAAAGTTGTAACGTACTACATGTAGATGGCAGCACATTGGATTTATTTCAAGTTATCACCGTGCGAAGGCGCTGCTTATCTCGATTAAACTCGCGCATGTTGGGCGTACGTCAATACAAACAAGAAAGAAACAAACGATGTAGACGGCAGTGCTGTGTATATGTTGCCGCTGACAGCGCCCGCCGCCCGGCAGTAGTGTTCCGTTTGCTAACAGAGCTTCATACGTCCGAGGCTGGTCGCGTAACGTTTCTCGCATATAATCCGTAACGATATTGCGGGTAGTGATTGATTATTATTGATATTTTACGAAAAGGAAATACAGTTGTTTTCAAGTGCAGTGCGCGATGCTTTCGTGATATACGCGTAGTATCAACTCCATCGATCCATTTAAGAGTTTATATTAATTCCACAATCTGTGATCTGATAAAACTATTTATCAAAAACTGTGCTGATAAAATGTGATCGGGTAATTTATTCTATGGGACACCCAAAACAAATCGAACATGTCACACATGGGTGTTGATTAGTTTTTGAAATAGGTTTACATTTGATATCAGCTAAGATGCCTTCTAATAGTCAAGACATAAATGTAGACGTTAATTCGAATGAAAATGGTACTGGTGCTTTTAGAACTGAGACCAAAGAATTTAAGATGGACGAAATTAGATACGAAACCAAAGATGCAGTAGATGCAGACGCGAGTAATGCCCCCGGTGGGTTAAACTCCGATCAAAGGTTAGCGTTTGCTCTGAGAGATTTTTTGAGGCCTTCCGATAGTACGTTAATAGTAGATACGCCGTCTAATTCTAACGTGGAAGAGAAGCTACCCTATATAGACGAAGTGGTAGACGTGGATAACGTCGTGCAGTCTGATGAGGAGCCAGCGTCTTGTCACGGGACTGACGAGGTGCTAAACAATGCGGCGTGCAGGTTGCGAAGATGGCGCGCAGCATCCCGAAAGCTGCGCCGGCCGCGGATCATTAACAATTTAAGTGGAATCAATGACAGTCACAGTGCTGTTAAAACTAGTCAAAGTGGGCACACAGATCTGGCGGATAGACTCCGGAATTTGGCGTCAGCTGGGAGCCTGTCGGCATCAGCTGGTGAGCTGCTGTCGCTGGCGCCACCCCCGCCGGCCGCCACGGCCCCGCCGTCTCCCGGCTGTCTGTTGACGCCTACACTCGCAGATCAAAGTGCAGCTGAATATTTTGTAAGTAACAGTATCATATTTCGTAAAAGATCATAGTTCTGATAGGGTTTAAACTAAAATATAGTAAACACAACATTTATACTAGGCATATTATCTGTTAGACGGAGCTAGTAATTAAAACTCTTGTGGCATAGTTTGAACGCTTTGGGTCTGGAATATAATTGTAATTAAGATTCAATTAACAACTTTATGCGACGCGTCAAAGCGACAACGTTTCTAGAAGAGAATGTCCCCTAGAAAGTCGACCTGCGTTCATTATTTGGCTTTAAGTTTTAACAAGATTATGTAATTCACAAAAGCAGAAATAAATTTATAGCACGCTAATAGGAGAAAGTGGGTCAGTCGAATGCAATTTTAACATCAACAATAATTATTATTATTATCATAGAAACGAAGGATTACTTTGCATAATCCTGTATTTATAATAATGTAGCGTAAGTGGGTAGGTTTAAAACATTGTTTTTTATATTCATCACTAGGTATTATTTTGTTTCCATTTAGCAATGTCTGCTACAAATATTATGATAGTAGCGAATATTTAAAGGGAAATCATTACTAATTCCATTACATGTTTTAATAATAATTGTAACAGAAATTGTTTAAAAATTAAGTAGGTACAATACAAAACATAAATGTTACGTAGATAGGAAGTTGACTATTTACAAGAAGAATTTAAAGAATGTCATAATATGGTTAATACAGGAAAATTTGTAAACAAACAATGCCACGTAGCTATTAACCCGATCATTAATGAAACCTGGAAATACGGAAATCTATGTTCTTAGAAGTCAGCTGATATACCTATGTACGAAAAAACAATATCAATGGAAATATTTTTTTTGTTCCGTAGTAAAATTCCCAATGTCCTTTGATATTGGAATTATTATTGAATTAATTTAATTGTTATTGATAGATTAAATCCATTGTTTTCAATTCAGGTACATGTGCAATAAATTGAATCATTACCCATTGTCCCTACATAATAAGGTCATTTAGTATATTATCTATCAAGGAATTTGATATACCTAAGGACATTGTAAATAAAATTATTCCAAAGAACGTGTGATTCCCGTAGAAACAAAATCCCGACAAATCAATAAATAACGTGCAACGAAGCGGTGAAGTTGGAGCCGCGTTTCGATACAATTCATCAGTTATTGAGTTTAGAAATGTTACATTAATTTCCTTAGCTCAGTAATCAATACGATTTCAAATTTTTCCTAAATTTTAAGACCTATTTAGTGAAAATACTATAGAATGATGATGCATTGTCAATCTTGATTTATTTACAGGATTATTCATGGATCATATATTATTAAGCCGAATAGGTATATGATCCATGAATCATCAATAGAGCATTTTTTTTTGCACCTCATATAATACCATAACGCGACAAATCACGATTAAAGATCTCCATAAAAGTCACAAAAGAGATGAGTTTCAATCCTGGTCAGGTCTTTGGTCAACGAACAGTGCGTTCGTGTGTATAGACTAGGAGCCTTCGAGCCCCAGCGTAGTATTCACTCCTTGGGCCTTACTCTCCAAACTGATTTGATTTTGATTAAGATACGATCATGCCGCGTACTTCCTAATAAATTGACATTTGTTTATTTTTATTCTCAGTCGTTGATATGGTCGGGAGTACAAAAAGTTACGATCCAATAATTTTCTTTATCCTGATTAGTTTCAAAGTAATTCACCAAATAAAGTACGAAAAACCACTGATATCGAACGGATTCGGTTCTCGATTGTGTCGGTTTAAGCCCCCTTGTGGTCATTTAAGATATATATATTTTTTTGTGAAAAAAAAAATCAAATAAAAACAATATATTTATATGCTCTACACGTCATTCTCTTCACACTATATTCTGCTTGCTATATGACCCATGAATCACCATGTATAAAGGACGATATCAGTACAATAGCTATTCCTGCGAGTTTGGCATGTATGAGTTTAATCTTACGGAAGAGATGATAACTGCCCCGCGCCGCAATATGTCTCCTACAGCGATACGGCAAGCGTTTCGTAGTTGTCTCGCGATATGTTATTAAACGGGAATTGTGAATAGTCCCGGTAAGACATTTATGTAATTGATTTTCGATCGACTCAGTTTGGAGAATAAGTAAGGCCTCTGTATTTTAGTACGAACTATACTTATTTCTCATTTCTACGCGGATGTCCGGCTGCTTCGTTGTTATGACTTATGGCTAATGTACTAAGAAATACAAATAATGAATTGATTATATATATGATTACTATGATGAGACTAGCGAACTTTATACTTGCCCCATATCGGAGAGTAACATTGTCCCATATGCGTGCTTTTAATTTAATTAAGGAGTTAACAACGCCGGTAACGCAATAAAGGCGTGCCGTAAACTATTCTCCGAAGAGCAAACTTTCAGTCCATTAGTTAATTACATCAAATATAACTCTTGTTTTTACAGCGCTAGCCGTCTACTATAATTGAGGCTAATTGCAAATATTGCCATTTCATGCTTGCAGCGACGTAACCTTATGAAGAATTTAAGGCTTTTGCTTAACGAACTTACTGTTTATTATTTACTGTTTAGACCGTAGGGTTTTTAAAGCTTATACTCTAGCGGATAGAGGCCCAGAATAGATGGTATGCTATTACCGCTGCCTATACACCCGCAATCAACGCGAAGAATCACATGTGCGTTGGCGGACTTTTATTCCTTGTGATTGATAGAAAAACGATATCCACGTGTCTTTATAACTGGATACTTAATCACATTTTCTTACATCTGGCAAGCTGAAATGCCAAGAGAGGCTGATCTATCTGAATCGGGTCTGCCAATCTTGTTTTAGTCAGAAAGTGCACACGGGAACTCCTCAATAAAATGGCCTTGCCTCATCGAGTTTAGGCTTGTTTCATTCGTCTTGACAGGTACCTTGAGTCCTGACGTGTGACGTCAAAGGCCTCATCATGTATTTATTGCTTATCAAGCTGGCCAGGGATACTCTCGAACTATGTTACCAAAATACTTTAAAATGTTACTTCTTTGACATTTTAAACCAAATATTATAGGTTTTACGGAAAGTACGACAATCATGCAAATCCAAGGGTTTCAGAATTCAGAGTACCAACTGGAGTATTATTGAGTTGGCATACTCTCCAATGTATTATGTTCAGATATCATTTATACATATACCTACCACAATCATAAACACCATAATAATATCCATTAGCAAAATAATGACGATGACGTAGTTTAAAGGCAATAAAAAGTATTAAATTTCGATAAAGACGCATATAAAACGTTAATTTATTTGGTATAATATTTGTTTAAGTTTTTTGTAAGAAAACAATAATTGAATGTATAATCCTTTTACAAACTTACCTAATATTATCTTCGAACACCACTTAGTACTAAACCACTAACCGATTTGCAAGAAGAGACTAACCGATTTGCAAGAAGAGACCAATGACCAATGAATTTCAAGAACTCGTAATTTAAAAAATAATTTGTGCGCAGTTTCTAGTCTTCAAGTTTTTACTAAATATTTCGCGTGAACATATATTATACTCTGTTTCTTTTATCATTTTGTAAACAATAAGATAGTAGATAAAAGATAGTATATTATTGTTTATTGTATTTTTTACAATTTGACATCATTTTCAGTTTTAGCATTTTGTTTACAAACATTATAATATTATAAATTGGACAGAATATACCAACGTATTATTGGCTCATTATTAAGATTAATGTAGGATATTATAATATTTTTCAATAAATTGTAACTTACTAGCTGTTGTCCGTGACTCCATTTGCGGAAATCCCACGGGAACACTGTACTTTCTTGGGATGAACTGCCTGTAATCCTGAGTTTCACCTTCCTGCATACCAATTTTAATCAAAATTTGTTCTGCCGTTTGTACAAGTAACAAATAACAATAACACACACAAATAAACTTTCGCCTTCATAATATCAGTGTGATTTACCTGACTTATCTTGTTTAGGAAAAAGAGAACACTTTCAAAATAATTGCCTTTGATTCCATACGGTTTGGTATTGACGTGTTCTATGTAATTTAAAACAGAAGCTAATCCAATGAAGCTTCTTCTCTGCAGTCGGTTCAAAAGTAATAATATACTTAGTTGTCTACTACTAATTTTTACTATGATATTATTTTATTTGCATTGGCTTATTGTTAGAGCATCTCGAAACGTCGAATTAGTTATTGATACATTTGCCCGTGCAAGCAAAACGTATTTTCACAGATCTCATTGACGTCAAGAATATTATCGTGCGCTGGCAAAATTTTCGCAAACACCGACCAAGTGGCTATGTAGTATGTACAGAGTACAGACTATACAGTTAGTGCGCTTACACACGCGCTGTTGTTCCGACGCCAACATTTAGTGTAGTCCAGTAGATGAAACACCGCGAGTCCGTTGGTCCACTGCTGCGTCAACGTCGCGCGTAGCAAACGCTGCGGCGAGAAAATCTTTACAAATCCCGCCGCGACGCGAGATCTGCCGCGCGTAAATTAGGCGCTATCTGTTTGTGCATAACATAACACCACTATTAGAAGATAAAAGCCGTAATTAAGATGAATGAATGACTAGGAGTTTTAATGTTACTTCAATCTATTTGAAATCACATAATATTTTGCCCTGTTACCCGCGTAAATCAGATAAACCCGTATTTAAATAATAATTTAAATGTAAACATCAAATTGAATAACAAAAATATAAAGCGTACTAGTTATTTTACACTTTTTTTTTGGTGTCACACGCTTTGTTACCGCTGACATTATCCCAGTATATGTAGCTAGCATACAGGTTCTCATAGTTGTATATAAACTAAATAAGTTGTAACTAACTATTGTCCAATGTCGTAAATGCAGTATCGGTACTTCCATATCAAAATGAAAATAAAAATAAGTTTAATTGGTAGACCCTTGGAAGAGTCGAAAACATCCATGTAATCTGCCATCCATCCGGATATTTTGATTCACCTTCCATATTTTATGAGTATCATCCAATCCATCCATCCAATAAAAACATAACTAGTTACGGCACAGTTATAACGTTGTTTATTTACCCTAACATACATATTTTGTACTAGCTTAACCAACAAAACACATAAAAACTTGTAAGTAAATACACGCACATTGTTTTTTGCCGTGGATGTTTGTTAAAAGTAAATACCGCTATTATACAGTATACTGGTATACACTCTTGTCACGCTCGGCCAAAGTAAACTTCTGGATGATCGATTATGACGTAAAAGAGTGTGGAAGTAGAACAAATATACACAATATGTACCTACCTATTCGGGGCTGCCATATAATATTACAGCGACTGGAGTATTACAGCAACTGGAGTGTCTTGAGTAGTTCAATTTTTACTACATATGACATCTACATATACATAATGATTCATCTATTAAGCCGAATATAGTGTGAAGAGAATGATGCGTAGAGCATTTTTTGTTTTGGTACATCATATAAATTACTTAACATAAATAAATACAAAGGTCTAAAATGACCACAAGGAGTGAATCTTACAATTATGGGGCTCGCGGGCTCCTAAGTCCTAGGCTATACACAACAAACGCACTGGTCGTTGACCTAAGACATGACCAGGATTGAAACTCATCTGCTTTGTGACTTTTATGGATATCTTTAATCGTGATTTATCACGTTATGGTAAGTAATTTTTAGGCCAACATTCCCATCCCTGCTTCATCCATACTTCTGTGTGGCCGGGATAGACAGTGGTAACTAACCTTCCACCAGGGGTACCCGGTTTATCTTGGCTCCCGCGACGAAATTAATGAGAAGAATGTAGGAGTATTAGGAAGCGCTCCAGTTTACCTTCCCAGGTAAAATGGAAGAAATAAAAAATTATAATGAATAAAGTCCTGACTCAACGTAGAAGTACGAGTTTGCGTTTTGAATTTAGAGTTTGTTACTTCTTCACGCACAAAAGGTTGGAGAAAATATGATAAAACTTGGTACACTCTGGACACATGTTACCCTATGGGGTAAAATACTATATTAGGCCTATATATACCAATTTTATCCCGAAAATATACAACTTTCTCGTGGTGTCTCGTGAGTTCCACCGCGGGCAAATGCTAGTAGTAAATAAACTACTAATACAACACAAGTCCTGACTGATAAGATGTAATATATCTACAACACAATTTCTCGTTCAGGCAGCAGCACTTAAACATTGTAAAGCAATAATGCCGCTTTCCTTTATTTACAATCGTAGTGAATTGCGTCATTGATGAATTGATAACAATAAGGAAATGGAGTTGCATTTATAAATTACTTTGACGTGTCGGCTTTCAATCAGTCTCTACGATGGCCAGCCACTAATTGTATGAGCTGTGCCGATAAATAAAACCGGCCGAGTGCGTATCGTATATCGTACACATAGATTATGGTTCCGTAGTTTATTATATTTTTAATGTTATACTTACGTGTTTACTAATTATTTCATTATTTGGTACGAACTTTTCAAAGCAAGCATTAGGTTTCTATTATTCCTGAACTAACAAACTTATCTAAAACGTTACAGTTTTCTTTTAAAGGTTATGTGAACCATCATAGATTATTTCAGGTCAGGTCGAGGTTATTTGACGTAGTGTAAAGAAGCATTCATATATATTATTATCATATTGCAATAATTTTACCCTATCCATGATTCACGCACAAAAATCAGGGCCCTGGGCCCTGATTACGTAACTCCGGTCGCTTTCCCGTCTCTCGAGATCAACTGCCATTGTGACGTTACATCTTTTTAAAACACGATTTAAAAAATGAATATGTCATAATTTTGACGTTTTAACTTTTTAAATCGTGTTTTAAAAAGATTTAATGTCAGAATGACAGTTGATGTCGACGGTCGGGAAAGCCACAGAAGTTACGTAATCAGGGCCCGATCACATTATAAATATTCATAAAGAATATTTTCAGTAGAGTAATGTGCAGTAGGTACAATGAAAATCTTATTAAATGTAAATATGTACCATATCCTTCTTGATCCTCATCTAGAGAGACACCTCGTAGTCTATCTAACTCTATGACCTAGTTATATATTCGCATACATCTCAACGAAGAGCGTTGAACGCAGGCGTTACTAGGTAAATATTGGGTTGGATATGATGTAACGCAGATAGCAGACATTAATTTCATGACTCAGACGCTCAAATTAAACATATAATCCAAAATTAATCTTATTATTTTAATAGTAATAAATTGCAACTTACTTTATTAAGTTTGATCCTTTCGTAGTTAGTCAACGATTTAAAGGTTGAAAATTGACAGCTTTTCATTGAAAATTTCAATGCATGCAAATTCTAAAGTATAAAAATGCAATGAAATATACATTTTCTACCCGTTTCAGGAAAGGGGACCCGGTTGACTTGAAAATCTTAAATAAGAAAGACTTATCTTCGCCTATTCATAGAGCGGTTATTGAATTATAATATCCTAACTCTTACGTCAGAAAAATTCAATACGAAGGAGAATCCAATTTGGATTTTATGAAGCTTTTGCTTGATAAAATATTTAGTCTGCTAGTCTAAATTTGATATTAATAATATTTTGATTAAAACGCGCGAATGGGCACCAATTTGTGAGTTGTGATCAAGCTACCGAAGTACTATCTCTTTATATTCAGTAAAAAGTATTTACGTACTTCGCCAAGGTTAGAAAGTGTCTTTACAATAGCACACAATAGGTTATCGAGTAGTAAGTGAATGCAATTTATAGTGACTAATGCCTAGCCATTGACGTTTTGGTTTCATCATACTATTCATACTAGTATAATGTAAATACCTTCTTTATTAACATAATACCTTTAAATACCTTCTTTGTTAACATAATTCGTGAAATAAAAAGTAACACCTATAAGTAGGTACGTACATTTTAATGTTATAATAATACTTTAGTGAATTATAATGTTGGCATCTTCAATAGCATTCTGGCCTTACCCACGTTAGATAAGGCCAGAATGTTATATAAGATGGTCAGCATTTGCTGTGTGAATAGAAATTAAGAGCTTTGTTTTGTAATTTAATTTTAATTTAGTATTAGGGTTGGTTTTAGTAAGATTATTGTTTGTAACGGGGGTGACTTAATCACTAAGTGATTAAACCCCCATTAAAAAAATAAAAAGATAAAAAAAAACTTGATAGGTACATCACTGACTAGACTGATAGGAACTCACAATGTTCTGCTCAAAAAAGCTTATTTAGTTTCCAAGTATGATTATTTGGGCAAAAACCATTGGGTTTCGTAAATAATAGGTTTATTTGTTCGATACATCTAGCACCAAGCACGCTGGCCGGTCGTGGAGCGCACATGACCGAACCTATATTTACTGTAACGACTATCGAGTATGTCACACCTCGGGCCCGTATTAGTAAAGAAGTTCGTTTCACTTTACTTTTTGGAACGAAGTTTCTTATCGCGCGTTGTGAAAGGGGGCTAGACGGAAAAAATTCTTACGAAAAGTTGTCACGACACTTTTTGCTATAGTAAGCTATTGTAAGCTGTGCGGCGTCGCATGTTTCTCTGTCTGTCTCTCTCTTATAGAAAGCAAGCCAGATATTTTCATTTCTATTTCGCATTGAACAGTGTGGTGTCGCGACGATTATTTTTGTTGAGTGTATAGGTACAGGTTTTTTGTAAATAATAAAAAATAATAACTTCGTTCCATCCGGGTGTCCCTTGACACCTCTCAAGTTTTTTATTTTTATTCTTTATTTCTTAAAGAGGCTTTTACCATACACGGCATGTCAACTAATTTACTATTAACAAATATTAAAAATTATTTGTTAATATTAAACTATTAAGAAATAATTTTGTGTAACAATTTTGCTGCTTTACTCCCAGGTGAAGCCAGAATGCTCATGTATACCTACACAGAAATCAAACCTATTAATTCTAAATTTTGTGAAAATTTCTTTCTTTTCACATTACTTATATTACGTACTTTAAAATTTTTCTTTTTTTAAACGAAAAAATAGAGATTATACCTAGGTATTGTAATGTTTTTCTGTAATCTATAATAATTATGAATATTACGGTATAAAAAGAAAATAAATTAAAGTATTATGTAACATCAATAAAGTTATTCAGTTTTAAAAGTGAAATGAAACCTTTTTTAATCTGTCAAATAGGTTCTCAAGTGAGGTTGGGTTTGAGACTTCTTTATTAATACGGGCCTAAGAGTTGATGGTCGGAAAGTCGGAAAAGTGGGGTATTATGTACCTACGCCAAATACTATTTTCGTAAATATAACAGCTTACTAGAGTTCCGTATCCAAAGGATAAAAACGGACCCCAAGGTTTGTGTCCGTTTTTACCGGACTTTTATTATGTTAACTATAAATAGATAGTTGGAGGCCAATAAAATGCTATTTCCAATTTTAGTTAAAAGATACCTTAATAAGTTTTGAAATAAATATACAAGCTGAAAAATAAATTAGTGATAATAGGTAGATACTTTAGAGTGTGTATGTGCCTCCTATGTAGAGTTTAATGTAAAAGTACCAGCGGTGAAGATTTTTTTTCATGATTGTATGAGAAATGCCCCAACATCATACTTTTTCCCATAAAATTATAAAAAAAAGTACCACTTTCAGCGCTGGTTCTTTCACAGTAAACTCTATTTACGGGATTCATACACACCCTAAAGTATTATAACTCATTAATATTATAGCCTGTGTATATTTTGGCGACCATTATTTTCGGACATTATTATAGGAGAACATCTGCCAATTATGTGGTTTCTGGAGTCTAGATTGTTCTCTACTGTGTGGATTATAAATAATTGATAGTGAAATGCTGTTATGACGGGTGTAAAAAGAGCAGTCACTATAACTTTGGGATATGATTATACTACCTTTTCTCATTGTAGAAAAAAAAATCATTTTTTTACAAAATAATTCTCTTTTGCTTTATTGTTATTTTTGCGACAAAAAAATAAGAAATGGTGAAAAGTAAACAATTTTTTTTTAGTTTTTAACAATCAAAATATATAAAAAATACATTTCCAAAATAAGGAAAGGTAGTATAATCGTATCTCAAAGTAATAGTGACTGCTCTTTTTACACCCTGTATATAGTTATACCTACAGACATAAGAAACAATAGCAGATAGTAGTAAAAATCGTTGTAGAGATGTCTTAATAAAACTCGTCATAATAACGTTCCGGTTTGTCGTTATAATGGACAGATTAATATTATTGACTGTAATTTGTAAACGCTTTGTTCCCACTGTATCGTATCGAATTGCTTTATAATATCGTATGTGTCCGGTTTATCGCGTCGCACTTTTATTACGAATTCGCGTTTATCTTATCGTTTCAATGCCGTTTAGTTAAATGCGCATGTCAAGGATACTTTTTTCCATTCGAGTGTTGAATGGGGAAAAGTGGATCCTTGATAGCTAATGTGTATTTTGTGATTCTCTGAAATATAAAATTCTGAAATGTCACCGAACGGACGCCGACGTCTGACCCTGTGTTCCAGTACGGCCAGTACCTGATAGTAAACGAAAATAACGTTTTTTTCGTTCAGATTTGCGTTTCTTTAGCACTGTTTAGGTTCGTTTTGAACTGTTTTCACAGGAACTGTCAGCTGTCAATGTCAGCGTTATGAATGATCAGGGCCCTAATTCTCAGTCCTCGAACTAAGTTTTTACTATCGGTCTGTCCCGCTCATGCAAATGAGATTTACCGCGCGTGCGAGCGGGGGTTCCGATATTCGGAACTAAGTTCGAGGACTGAGAATCGCCGCCCTGAACGTTCAGAGCGTCTACTGGAACAGGGCCTATGTATCACAGCGAAGCGCATCGTGTGGAAATAATGGTTTGTGTATTGCGATTTTCTGAACTGGCTCCGATAGGCTAGTAACGGTATCAAAGTACTTAGGTCCAGGGCCCTGATTCAAGCTGCCATCGCTATGTATCGCTTACGAAGTTTGGAAACAGAATGTATGGATTTGACATAAGCTATGTTATATCAAATCCATACATTCATTTATTATATAATGACATACGAATTCGCTTGTCAAATCCCATACATTTTGTTTTCGAACTTCGTAAGCGATAAATAGCGATGGCAGCTTGAATCAGGGCCCAGGTACCGGTACCAGTGGGAACGTCTGGTACCGGTACCAGTGGGAACGTCTGGTACCGGTACCAAATGGCCTTCTCCGTAGATACCAAATGGCTTCATACATTTTAGCTTGAGAGGTGTCGTTAGTCTGAAGTTTTTTTTTATTTTAAAATTACACAGATCGGTTAATTAATTTTTTTAAATTGCCGTTTTCTTGCGTGGTTATTAAATTGCAGTAATGCTTTGATTCTAGTAAGCTGCTCCGTGTAAGGACGGGTACGAGTTGCTATGACCTCATGGCCTACATTCACTGAAGTTGCCATTGCACTCATTCAATTTGCAGATAATTATAGGTTTTGTAGAATATGTGAAGTCTAGAGTGACATTGTGTATTTTTAAGTCTGAAAAAACCAAAACGAATGTGTCTATGAAAGGGCAACTAATTTAAGCCCCGTATTAATAAACAAGTCCCAAAGTCGGTCTCAAGAATAATTGCGATCACAACCTCTACTTGAGAACCAATATATCAGATAAAACAAGGTTTCGTTACACTTTTAAAAATGAACATCTTTACTTACCTATATGTTACATAATATTTTTTTAAAACGTAAATATATAGAATGTACCTACTTATTTTAATATTTTTTTAGTTATTGTAATTTTCAACGTTTACCGTGCTTTTAAAGTAAATCCTAAGCGTTATCAATTGAATGTTGATAAAATTGCGAATTGTAAAATCATTCGGACTTTTACCATTTAGAGTTGGTCAATCTTAGGTTTTACTCTTAAATCTTAGGATTTACCGTAATTCGAGCTTTTACAGTAACATAATATACAAGGTCGTAACTTATGTACGTCAGTATACTTTCGTATGATATCCACGTGTTTTAGACTTATTCAACGTAATAAATCTAATTAGTATTTATTCACTTGTCAACCATTTATATTTTCACTAGTAGGGTTATAGTAATAATATTAAAATAATAATATAAGTTTTCTAAAAATTAATTATGGATATTTAAGTAGAGATCAAAAACATAAAACTTAAAATGGTTCATAGATTATCTAGTTATATCAATCTAAACAATAACCGATCAATTGAATTGGTAACTAGGTACTTATACTTACGTAGTAACTATTGATTGATACTATACGTAGATAATATTGAATCATCTTAGATGTAAGACAAAGTCAGTTTAATTCAAACGCTTTTATAACTTGATAGACCGATTTTAATGGTTTTTTGATTTGTTGTATTAGTTATCTGTATTAAAAACATACGAAATATTAAGAAAATATACAATTTTGCAGTTCTTAAATTTGTGGGCAAATTTAAAAAATTTACGTTTTTCTTTTTGTTTGATTTTCATTGATTGATTTTGGTGCCTAATTATGTTATATTTCTCTTTTCATATTCATCAAAAATTAAGACCGCAATGTGGGTTCGAGGGTAAGATTACGCATGTCATTAGTTTATAAACACGCAAATTCATTGTTCAACGCCGTCATTGTGTTCAGGAAAATGGCAGATTCAGTTCTAATTATAACTAGTAAGTTACTTATTTGACGCATGCTCCGGTACATTTACTAGCTAAGTGACCAGTAAGTGTTATGAACGTGTGCAGGACTCATGAAATATATAGGTAGAACATTATTGAGCATCGACTTAAATACTGAGTAGATGTGAATAAAGTTTACTGTGTACAAAGAACTGGATAAAAATATGGCACGTTATTCCACATACATGGGAGAGTCCTCGGGCGTCAAAGAACATCACCATCGGTACAGCTTGGTATGTGATTATATTTTTTAAAATAGGTATGCATTCTTTAATCAACAAATATACAGCGCATTAGTTTAGTAAATAAAATCAATTTTCTGTAATCTCTATGAATTTTTAATTTTTCAACTGCGCTAGTGGTCAATGATGATTAATGACTATAATTATTTCGTCAATGGTTGATCGAAATATGCCATTGTAAGACAATATTTCACTGATTATAGTATATTTTTTTTAAACCCCTAATAAAAGAACTATGTATAATATTTTACGTCCCTACTTGGACCCCTGTCCAAGTAGGCACTTAAAAATTTTGGCAGTCATTGGATCGATGTGGACTATTTTCGTAAAAGCGCACTGATGAAGTTTATATTCAGATAATATTTAAAATGTTAAAAAAGAACTGACTTGAGGAACACATTAAACTTTAAACTGGGTTTTATTATCGCCTGTCGAGTGTCGTGGAAAACAATTGTACAATATAGAGGTTGTGGAGGTTATATACGAGTACTGTACCATGAGTTTGTCTTTGTTGCAATTCAGTAGTAAATACTAGAGGTCCCCGAGATAACTCATATATTTTAATGTTTAAACTTTACAAGTGTTATTTTGTCTGTTAGATCGAAAATATGAAAAAAAATATAAGACTATAAACTTCATCAGTGCGCATTTACGAAAATAGTGCGCAAAACGCACGCTAGTTAATCTATGATTTTAATAAGAAATGATTTGATTGCATTAAATATGCTCCGAAATTACCGGATCGTTTGGATGACATTTGATATCGAATAGACCATAAGAAGTAACACAGGCATAATACATACAGAATAGGAATCATACATTTTGCCGCCTTTTTAAATAATAGGTACTTAGGTTATGTAAGGAGTTGTTAGACCATAACCTAACCTAATAATTATTTCATAATATAATACTTTGTACGCCTTACACGTGTGATTAATTTCATATAATTATAATAATACGTATACATATTTAAATATATAAAAACGTTCTTGGATATCTAATTTAACACTTTCATTCATTAAGTGCATACGTAAATGTCATCAGATTATTTATGTTTGCCAATCCAAAAAAAAAAACATTTTTTGTACAAATAAAAGAGCCGTTAAGATCGTTTTATGTTCTGTGAAATGATATTATCGATAATGTAATTGATTTTATCGTGTGCAAAATGTTAATGTACCCAACATTGTGGCTTTCCACTCGTAAGGTATCATCATATCATGCGACTGCTACATGATACGAAAACATGCTATATGATTTATCTGTTATTTGCGTCAATGCTTCTTCGCCTTCTTCACAGAAAGTTCCACTGCTCTACATTATTTTCTTTCATTAGTGACTTTTTTGGTCTTAACATAAAACTAAGCAATGCTAAACTAATTTACGACCTATTTGTTTTAACTTTTAGTTATAGATTGATAGGCTATTTAAACGGGCCGTTAGTTACTGAAGATACTCAAATTTCGTAGACATGATATAATTGAAAACATGAATGGGTGAAGGTGATAGGTAGCAAAATTATGAATTTGAGAAAATTGAGTTCAAATTGTCACTTAAACATATCTAAATTATTAAGTACATTAATCTAAAAATCCGTCTCTAGAATCAATGTACTTAATACGTTACGACACAATATCCTAAAGTATTTAGGGTTAGGGTTGAAGTGGTAGCTTGTCTTTCTTGTTGACTTTCCGGAAAAAGCTTGTTAAGTTTCATTTAGAAATAAAACGTTATTTTTCATTTATTATTTATTTATTATTTAAATGACTGTTTAAAGTAAATTTTCTGGGTATAATTTTTGAGACACCTTCATCCATTTATGTTGATTTTCCTATGTAGTTAGGTAAGTACTTTATTCAACGGTACAAATGATGTACTGCATGTCATATAACCTTTAAAACGCATACTACATTTCCTGCTACTTCGTACGCGCAACATGAAATCTCTCAGGTATCTCATATAGTATTTGATGCCAATAAACTAGCGAATGTGTTAATTTTGCATGTAAACTACTACCATATCAAATTTCATCAAAATCGGTTCAGTAATTATTTCGTGAAAGAGTAACAAAGATTCATACATCAATACTTATAAACTTTCACGTTTATAATATTAATAGTATATTTGATCTTCCGTATGTTGACAAAGTATCGGTATACCAGTAACTTTTATTACCAGTTAATGTGCGTCATGTTTGCATTGTAAAAGAAAGTGGACATTAACAAAGGCGTTTCCAGTGACTTGAAAGTTGTTCGTGAGTCACAGGGTCACCAATACGTAGGTATACCTACTGCGTATTATATTATGCATGGTTGGTCCATGGCATGATTCAACGAGCAATAATCGGCGACCGACTTTTTGTAGGTACAAAATAGAACAAAATAAAACTTGCAACGAAAGTCGGTGAGAAATAATACGGAGGAAAAATTTGCCGGATTGTCGGTCTTGATGTCACGACCTCGCGCACGTGGCGCAGTGGTGCAGCGTTGGTGTTCGACCGAGAGGTTGCGGGTTCGAATTCCGCCAAGAGAACAAAAAGTTTTCAATGTGCCATGGATGTGTATTAAATTTGTGTATTAATATAATAAAAATCTTAAATATGTGTATGGTATAAAAGTATTAAATATATATTTCCGTTGTCTGGTACCTGTAACACAAGTTCTTCGGATACTCAGCACAGGGCCAGATTGACTTGGTGTAAAGACTATTATCTATACAAATAAATAAAATTAAAGTGTCTGTTTTCAATTAGCAATGTTTTCCTAAATGCATATGACATTATCAAGGAAACTGATAACGAAAATGCAATTTAAAAATTTTTGTCTGTCTGTCTGTCCGCATGTCTGTTTGTTCCGGCTAATCTCTGGAACGGCTGGACCGATTTTAACGAGACTTTCACTGGTAGATAGCCAAAGTTGTAAGGATTAACTTAGGCTACTTTTCATTATCATCATCATCATCGTCATCAAACTAATGATCTCCGAATCGGCTGGACCAACTGTGACGGGAGCATTCACCGGTCGTTAGATTGCGGGTTCCGCGTTGCGGGTTCCCGGTTCACAAGTTGCGGGTTCCGCGTTGTTTTATTTTAGTTGAATTTCATCATAAACTGTTTTTATGCTCAACGAAGTGGGCACGGGTCAGCTAGTTGTATAATATAAGATAAGTTTGTGAGGTTTTCATTTCCTCAGCTTTAAAAAATCCGCCACAGGATACCTGGCAGATTAAAACCATATTTTTTGTGGAATCATTGTAATAATATGATGTTTATAATAGAAGCTTTCACACCACGTCAATCGGGACCTTTGTAAAAGATGAATTACATTTTTGTTGATGTTACAATTTGTTACTTCGCATGGCATATTAGTAGACTGCCATCTTCGCTTATTAAAAAAAATACTATAGAAATAAAGGACAATGGCGAACTCTCATACTTCATTTTATTTGAGATAAAATTGAGGCGTCTATAAATAAAAAAATACTTAAATGATTAGGTATATATCATCCAATTAACTTCTAAAAAGAAATATTACCGAGAAGGCCTAGGTTAATAAATATTACATCATATAAATCTTGAATATTTTAGGTTATGATTCATTGGTATTATTTATTTTATTTGTTTTATACGTTACATACACACATATTGAAAATCCATTAATTATACTTGTACGATGAACGAATTTTCTACAAATTCAGTAGTAATACTTATATAATAATGTAATAATACTCTAAATAAAAATACTTGACACATTTGTTTGAGAACTAAGCAGTGTTGCTGGTTATTTTAAAAAGTACCTCATCCTTTCTTTGTAACTTTTTACCCGATTACTTTGAAAACTAAACATCAATTAATGTATTAGACGTGTTGAGAATAAGTTTACAACTCATATGGTAGAATGAAATATTATATTTTATAAGCAGGCTAAAAAGTCTTGCGGTGCACGCCGTCGCTTTGGCAAAAAAATATTAAATGGCAACATTAACGGTAACTGAGGGGAAAATAATTATGAAATTCATAATAGGTAGTCATTTGACTTAGAAAAAATAATCAAGGTTGTTTGGTGGCTTTTATTAAACCCTACAATACATAAAATGTATAAAAATTAAATAATTGTTTTCGTTTACATGACATTTCTAGACGCTCAAAAAACATCAAATAATATTTCGCCATGGTCCTTTCTGTTGTTAGAATTCCAGTATAATCTATCCCTAGTGTTAACAATATAAAAACGTCCCGTAAACCACATCACGGCAATGTGTATCCTTATTTTAAATGTGCATTTATTTATATTGTACCTATGAGTCCGTGAACCCGCTGTAAAAACCAGTTCAGTACAAGATGCCTCGATGATACCTCAGCTGCAGGAATGTTTAAATAAAAAAAATGTAAGATTGACCTTATGTTTTATAATTATTGTATTTTAAATTATTTTGAAGTAATATCTTAGTTCTTTGTTATATAATGAAAAAGGCGTGTATAAATGATAAAAGGAAAATAATAAGAAATATTATTATTAGACCGTACTACTTGTACATTTTACGTATATACGTACACGAGGTTAAATAGATCGTGTATGTATGCCTCCAAACAAATAGAAAGTACAGTCATATAAAAAATAGGCTGTTTTATGTACATAGTGCGACTACGCACTACATAGTACTAGTACATACATAATAAAACCACACACCGCGACAGATCGCATTACAAGGTTAAGAGGAAACACCACGATTTTTTTTCCATACAAAAATAGGGGTCTAGGGGATTTCTATTTCCTCCCTGGATAATACCCGTAGAGTAACTATTTTTTTCATGAATGTCTATGTATATTATTTGTACGTCCATATTTTTTCCTTTTTTTAAAAAAATTAATTGTTTCAAGAGATATGGACGTTCAAAAACCAAAAAAAATGGCCAGACTCTCCGCTATGTTTAAACATCCAGGAAACAGATTTGACTACATTATACAAAAAAAATACAAATAAGTCGGGTAAAAATAGGAACCTAGTTAAATTCTTTTTTTAGCTAATAAAGAAAAAATCATCTAAATCGGTTAAGTTTTGGAGGAGGAAACAGGAATCTCCTAAACGTCGATTTCTGGTACTTTTAATAGGTAATTTCAGTCCAAGTTGCAGTTGTCTCTATCGCGCTAGTGCTGGCTAGCTAAGGCACTGCGAGACAGCAATAGATTTTATAAATACCTATTTTGTATTTCTCTCAACCGTGGTGTTTCCTCTTAAGGCCGTGTTTCTCCAAGCAATGTTACAGTTAACGCCATGTTAAAGTACCATGCCTTCTCATTCATTTACAGGAAATACGAAAGGGATAACATGATATTTAACGAAGTATTAACTTTAACATTGCTTGGTGAAACACGTCCTTAAGCTGTTAAAAGTAAGGCGTAATAATTTCGTTACATGTGTGCGTGACACTGTGTAATTACACGGCGAGGCGTAATTCAGACCGACATCACTGTGTGGCACGATTTACTAACAAAATCGAATGTAAAAGAAAGTAGAAGAAGTTCTACCTTTACTTCAAAGATTATTTAGTTTGTTTAACAATGGCATTATAACATTACACGTGGAGCACACAAATCGATTACAGTGAGAATAATTTGGCATTTCAGTTCAAAGTAAAACTAACTTTTATTACGAGCAGCCTCGTGATATTTGCTGCATGTAGTTTCAAAACTCATTTCAGTTCAATTTACACATGTACAAGCTTTACCCGCGGTTGTGTCTGTGAACTTTCGTTATTTCGCCAGTTTGATAGATGCCTCAAGCACCCGTTAGTAAGTCAATTATAATTCGTGTTTGATTATGGAATGTAAGTTTCTTTTAATAATAATTGTAAAGAAAATATAGTGATGATCACGTAGGTTTGCATGCAGGTGTCGCATATTCAATTTTACATAATATTTAACTTAACTTTAGGTAGGTACGTAAGTACATACTTAAATCTTGAAAATAGAAGTAAAATACAGTAAAATTCTTAATGTGTTTGGACAATAATAGTTTTTATTGTAAAATTGTATTCACTTTTGTTTTGTATTAGCTTTAGTATCTTACTAATGTTTTATAATCTGAGCTCACAACGCCAATTTGTATATTATGTCCGCGATGACGTAGACGATTATGCAATCTTCGCCAGTACGTAGCGTACTACGTTCTGTGGGAGGACGACGTGAAAAATTAGACACACCCATTTTGGCCACGATCTATTTAACCTCACGTTACGTAAGTCTACGTGAACCAAAGTTCAATAACGTAGAGCATCTACGTCCAACATTAAGGTGGGTTCAAACGAGCTCATTAGTTCATTCCATCCCTACTCCATCTTATTTTTGTAGTGCAAATAAATGTAGAGCAATGTTTCGTTGTTCCGTCTGCGTTCGCTCGCGACTTTTCGTTGATATTTTAGTCAAAACGGTAAAAAGAAGTTTAAAAAAATATTATTTAAGTGTAAAATAAAGATTAGCTATCAATACGTAGGTAAAATTACTAAGTATTGTAAACAAATTATGACGATTTCAGAGTTACTGTACCTAGCTTTTTCATATTAAACGAAATCGGATATTAGACTATTATGGACAAAGAGCGGGGGGTCACCAGTAAAGCGTTAGGTTAGTGCTCTATCCACTTCAAATATTAAGAAGGTGCTGAGGCGAGAGAAATTCAAATTACGAGTCAAACTTTATTTCTAACAACCTTTTACAAGACCCAAAAATATCGCAATCCCTAATAATAGACAAACGTAAGGTAGATAAAAATTAAGTTTTATATACTTAAGGTTAATACAAGCTACATATTACCGAGAAACCATAGATTTTTTAGATACGAGGTTGAGAAGGTATAGCGATGGTCTTTCGTATTACAAGTAGTAGGCACCGTTTTTGTTTCTTAACAATTTTTTAAACAATTGAAATTCATGAATGAGCAAATCATTGACGTTACCATTTTTACGTCGTACGTCACTTTCGTGGAAGGTGGAACAAGGTGGTAGGGAAAATCCATTTTGTAGTTTTGTGGAATTTTGTCACATATTAAGGTTGGTAAACTAAAAAATCTAAAACAATAGTGTTGCAGAGTTTTGGTTAAACTTTGACAAATGGGATATAAAAAACAGTAATAGAATATTCATTTACCTATATGTCCTAACTATAATAACATGTAAATAAGTAAAAGATTGTTATTATTATAATAAGGAAAATAATAAAAGTTGATTATTATTATTATCAACACCCGTCATACGAGCATACATTATTATCAATGTACTGCTCCATAAGAATAAAACCATTTATTTTCCAGACTAAATCTAGTATTTGGTAATAATAATCACAGTGAATTCCAAAAAATATAATTTTAAAGTATTATGTAATAACTTTAAAATGTCTAACTACTAAGTAGATTATTTGTTTTATGTAGGTATTTTATATGAAATATACATGTAATATTTATCTTCCCAAAATAAACGAAACGGGTTTAATTAATTGGTGGGGCAGTAATACCAGCGCGGCGTAGCGGAATACCCCACGCGCTGGTGCGGCAAAACCAAATACCATTTCCGAGAAATCCAAAGATCGCTGGATTGCTTCATAGTTTGTGTTGTGGCGACTAATAACCTAATAAAAATTGGTTAGAAGTATACATATTGTATAAAATGACTCTGATATAATTGTTTAGTAATTTTCTTAATTCTGCGTATAAATAATTAGGAAAATATTACAGATGTTACGCGAAATTATTATAAAAAGGCTCTCTGATGTAATCGTCTCGTCATTATCAAAATTCTGCGGATATTTTAACGATAAGGAAAATATCACAGAATATAATAATCGCGATTATTTTTGGCTTTCTTTTCAGTTTTTCTTAAATAATAAAACAAAATTGCTATCTTGATCATGATCATTTTCGGCGAGACAATCCAAATAACATAAAACTAACAAAAAGACTGTAAAATCCAATACTTAAGTTCTCTGTTTAACTAACGACTTAACAGACCATAAACTTACGGATGTTTTACAGCTTTTCCTAAATACAGTCACCGCTCGAGAACCTAGACGTATTTAATTTAATTTTCAACATTACTCAGGTTCTCACTCAATTTATCATTAAATTTAAAGCCAGGAGTAAAAGTTAATCAAGTTGAACGTCCTTACCTCCCTTCGGGGTGTAACGTTTTATTATTCTAGAAGTGTCTAGACTGTAGACGAAGGAGGTTGCCGACTTAGGGCGTCACTAGCTGACTTAATATCACAATGCTGGTATAACCTCTAAGTCACCTTGGGGGAGTGTTTCTATCTGATTAAAGGTCCAATAGTTGAGTTTCTTCTTGTCGATGGAGAGCTCGCTCGAAACTACTAAAATCGATTTACCTTATGTTACCAAAGCTCGAAAACTGTCTAGCGGCGCGGGATGTTTATAATAAAATATAACCAAATAAATCGTGTTCGCTAGGATCTTACATCTAAATTAATTTTATACATAAGATCCTAAATATATAAATATATCAGTCGATTTA
This sequence comes from Celastrina argiolus, assembly GCA_905187575.2. Classification (NCBI taxonomy): domain Eukaryota; kingdom Metazoa; phylum Arthropoda; class Insecta; order Lepidoptera; family Lycaenidae; genus Celastrina; species Celastrina argiolus. Next base: position 9,401,993 of record LR994585.1, read on the forward strand.
TGAGGCAATATGGCGATTTTAGATCTGCAGAATCGAACGGTCGATTTTGGGCATGTAACAATTATGTTCTTGCGGAACAGATTTTGTTTAAATAAAAAATTTAAACATAGACATATTACATTCATTTTACATAATTAAGAATTGTTGTATATTGTATTATTTCAAACGGTCTGGTCTTAACCACCACCTTACCTTAGTACCATTTGTAAAAATATTTAAAATACTTAATATCGTTACTTTTGTTTCAGGGCTCAAGTCCGGAATGCTGCGTGGAATCTAGTCCAAAGAGCGATACCTCGGCTGGCTACCAGGGTCCACCGCCCGGTCCGAGGTATACCCTCGCCTCAGAAGGAGCTCTGAGGGTCTGCTGTTTTCAGCACACACGGACGGTTGTCGACAAAATTTTGGCGGCAAAGTTCTTCCGAAGATGGGAGACACACGTGCTGTGTTTGCTAGAAGACCGCGTTGTGTCTAAAACTGTAAGTGTAAGAGTATTTTTGTAAGTATATTCTTAAGAGGAAAATGGCTGCGGGAAATCCTATATTCATTTCAGCTGCTATTAATATTTAAACGATTGTGTTAAATCGGCTGCTCAATCGTTTTTATAGGATTCGATCTTGAACTCTCTATTTGCTTGCTGAAAAAATAGTAGGCCTGGAAAGCCAGAAAAAAATCGAGGCAATTACTCAAACCATTGACTAATAATATTGGTATATATTGAAACTAAATCTTATCTTGGTATTATATTGGAGGTCTGTATTGAACAATTAGTATGAATAACCCATATAAAAAAGCACCCGATCTCAGTAAATATTAGCTTTTACCCATTTTTCTTTTGAGGTTATAAAAAAGGATAGATTGATTCAACATTCCATCGTGCGATCGCAGCGCCGCTTCTGGGACTTCCATGATTCATCATGGAAAGGACTCTAGTTGATATGCGAAATAATTATGTATAAGTAATCATTTGGTAATCTTCTGACCACAATTATAATATGGGTTTTCCCCCGTAGTAGTTTCCTCTAAGCTCGATTTCCGGAAGCTGCTTCTAAAACATAGCAAAAACAATATAATACTATTATTTTTTCTCTAGTAAATATATAACAGGTTCTCACATACTCATGTGTGATGTTGAATTATTTTGATTTCATTATTGATGTTACTGGTTTTAAAATTAGCCTATACTAGGTAACGTCATTTCAACAATAGCGATATTTCTTTCACGTACGGAATAAACTTAATTCAGGTTATGACGTTTACGATTATGGCACCAATCGTTTTTTACGATGACTGGTGATTTTATTCATGAAAGTGAAACACGATTGATGTTTTCAATATCCTTTTCATAGACGTACAAAGACATACTCTCATAATAAAACTAGCTGACCCGTGCCCACTTTGTTGAGCATACAAACTGTTTGTTATGCAATTCAATAAAATAAAAAAATAACCCGAATCCACTACGAACACTTAAGGCTACATTTTTGGGATTTTAGTAAGAAATTCAATTTTTTTTTATATATAATATAGTCTATGTTCAGCGTAATAGTGTAGATTTCTAACGGCAAAATTATTTATCTTATTGGTTCAGTGGTTTCAGAGCCTATTCAATACAAACAAACAATCAAATGTCCTCTTTATAATATGAGTACTCGTATAATATAATATAGCGAGCTATACGTTCCATTTACAAGATGTCGTCCTTTGAATCTCTGAGAGAAAAGTTTAAGGAAATAGGAATATTGACCGTCGCCTCTCAATACATTTTGGACAATATAATGTATGTCAGAAAGAACTTAAATAATTTTAAAACGAAAAGCGACAATCACTGTAGAAATACAAGAAATAAACACAAGTTAGATATACCTATGATCAGGCTTAGCAAAGTAAGCAAATCTTTTAAAGGTCAATGTATACGCCTATACAATAAGATCCCAGAAAACGTTCAAAATTTTTCCATCAATAAATTCAAAAAAGTAGTTAAAGAACGTTTGTGTGCTAAAGCTTATTATAAGATTAATGATTTTGTTAATGATAGCACACCCTGGGAATAAGGTGGCCACTTTCGAGGCTACTTCTATATTATATAGTATATATAATTTTGTAAATTGTAATTTATGTTAAGTTATAACATTGTTATATAACTATATTTTTTTTAAAAAGAACAATTTTCCCATCTTTTTGCTAAAAGGTGGCCCCGAGCTAGTTTCTTACGCCGGTTCTTCTCGCCGGGTTAGTCCCCGAACCGGTGGTAGGTCATCATGTAGGACAATTCTAAAAGTGTTAGTAACTAACCTATTTGGAAATAAAAGATTTTCATAGACTATTTTCACTACAGATAGTCAATTTAGTTGCTATCTTTGTCTAACGTGTTAGACAATGACACCAAGATGTATTTGGGTATCCATACGGTAAATATTTTTCCTTCACCTTCTCTACCTACCATGGGGCCGGGCCGGCAGGATTACTTATAGTTTATTGGGGTGCGTAAATTCTTCATATTATACAATTAACTGATAGGATACTGTATTTAAAAGGTGTTGACAGTTACAAAGAATATATAAGTAAATATAATAAATATAAATGATAAAAATAAATGTGTAGAATTTTCCTATGTATTTTATCGAACTACGTGAAGTAAGTGCACCTCCTTGCCCTGCTCGCTACATATAACACGGCAGACAACAACCCTAAAATAAGTCGTATAAAAATATGCCTCTTATTCTTTTTTAAATCCCGATAAAACAGAAGGGATAAGTTAGAAGCTTCTTAGCTATATAATTATATAATAGTGTAATCAACATCATGCAGGTCACTGCATTAAATTTAGAGGTTATTTTTTTTTACAGTTATCGTACATAATATTATAACTAGGTATGGTTTTCCCGCTTTACTGACGCTTTTCCGTTTCACAAAAATTTTAATCACAACGATCTCCAAAATTCACTTCAACGGTTTTCTACAAGTGCAGTTATAGTAGGTACTTGCAACTAGTTACTTCCATACCCTAGTCACACACAAATTTATTCCGTACCCCGTCCACGTCGTAAGACTATTTTCAGGCTTCGAGTGCTCGATCACGTTCCGTTGCACGTCTATACCTTCACGTGGGTCGTGGGTCTTCCTCTGACAGCTCCTGAAATTCCGTAACCATATTGTAGGAAACAGTACTATTTATAGTAATTAATCTAAGTTAATAAACAATGACTTATAAATAATACAGTAATTTGAAATTTCCTTCCTTCCCGTTGCGAGATACTTTGCGTGCCTTCCTAATCGTAGGACGTAAAGAAAATAGATGGAAATCGGAGGTTTTATGTAAGGCACGAGTTGCGGGTTGCGGGTGGGTGGGTGTTTGCGGGTTGCGGGGGCGGGGGTGCAGACGTCACCGGTAACCTCGTGGCGCGGTCCCGCACGGGCATTGCCCTGCTACGTCACGGCCCGAAAGCGTACTGCGCTGCCCTACAAACTGCGTGCTCAATTTTTGACCTGACCCAATTTCATCGAAGTCGTAAAGCTGAGGCCCACCGTGATCTGTATCCATCGCTTTATGAGCGCTCCGTGTGAATAATCTGATTTTTTTCTTCGTCATCAATGAGCCAATGGATTTTGCCATAAATTTCCTACATATGTCTAACGGTGAATAAAATCCGTATTTTTCCGGGGTAACAAACTTTCGAATCCATTCTACGTTTCAAGCGTATAATTGTAATTAACATAATATTATCATCTATTATTCACCATCAATCAACCATCCATCCATCCATCCAGAATACTTAAGATTTTTAAATAATAATTCATCCAACCGAATTCGTTGACGATGGTTTCGTATAATCTAGACCAGCTATGTGTTATATTGTAGTGCATAAGTTTCAAGAAACACATGAACACTCTCTCCTTTACTCTCGTAACCCAACATTGTCCCATAGGACATAGACACACGACTGAGTACCGACACGGCTGGCGAAATCAGACGTACTACTAACTTTTTACATGCCCGACGTCAGAATCTTCGTTTTTTGTCAGACAATCAGGTGATCTGACCTTACCAGCTATGAAAACAACATTTTTTTTGTTCGCGCGTAGATCGAACCCACGACCTATCATCCATATAAGTTCATTTTACAAGCGAGCAACCGACGCAATGTGAGAGTCATTTTGAACTTTTACTCATTGAAGGCTACGGAAAAAAGTAATTCACTAGAGATTGTAGAGAATTAGCTCTCGAAACTAACAATGAATGCTCAAAACCAGTTAGCCAGCCTTTGACCTTTCCTAAATGTTAAAACGATCAATAAAATCGGCGGTCCAATGACTTAAATGAATACAGATGAACAAATTACTATTCATTGTTTATTTGACGTCAAGAGTTACGCAAGTACATACGTCACTATACATACATATATTTCAAGGCTTATTTAAATATACATGTGGTTAATTATAGTCGGTAATTAAACTTCATTATATAACTTTACAATGTCATTTTTGAATATTTTGAATATTGCCTATTATATTCCTGTTAATATTCCCGTATTCCTGTTAAGCTTGGGGCACACATAGATAAATGGTGTATTATATTGAGATACTTTATTCACATTTCACATATTTATATCTGTTTTCCCTTTTAGCTTATCATTTTGTGGCTTGAGCTTGTGGAAGCAGGTGGAAGCCCAATGTAATCGTTTTCAGATTTTGTATCTAGCTTAGAAAATTATGGGTATGCACTATTCACCAATAGTTTTATGGCTATGTACTATTTATATTTATATTCGAAAGTAATAGGATGCACCGAACTCTGAATTAATCCTGATTAAATAATATTATTGGAAATAGAGATCCAAATTATAAGGTTAACTTTATATGTTTTTGACTAGGTGATAATATGAAAAACATTATTAATAATGCGCTGATAGACCGAGACATTATGAATAATGGCTAGGTCTATCGGGCGAAGTGATTAATTACAATATGAACTTCATTATTTATCACATTTATTGCTATGTGACAATCTGGCCATTGATAAAAAAGCTAAATTTGACGCGGTGCGGATTTGCCCAATCAGATACTGTCATTATTTCCAAATAAAACTTAACAAGTTATTCTCCCTGAATGACCCAAGAACACAGAAAACTTTTTTTTTGTATCGTCCGCGGGATTCGAACCCGCGTCCTCCAGGATGAGCACCGGCGCGCTAAAGCACTGCGCTACAGAGGTAGTCAAAGCGCGACACTCCGTACATTTTGCTACGTATGTGTTAATCCAGAATGTAAACTACTGCCATACCAAATTTCATCGAAATCAGTTTAGTAGCTTTTGCGTGAAAGCGTTATAAACATACACACGTACACTCACTCACAAACTTTCGTCTTGAGATACAACCTGGTAATAGACAGATAGACATATAGCGAAATCTTAGTAATAGTGTCCCGTTTTTAACATGTTTTTATTACTTAGCCCAAAATGTGACTTGTCAACATGTATAATGCCCGGGTAATTTGAATCATTTAACAGTTATCATTAAATTGCACTCCTATTTTTCTTAATGACTGGGCATTATGTATAATGCTTAATTTATTACTTGGTCCATAACATATACACTTTAACGTCATACTTTAGAATAGATGTAGTCAACGAACCCTAAAATATATTTACATAAATGTTTTAACATAAAATATAATTGTATGAATATCGTCTATATGTGTCATTTTTCACAGACTTTGTCTGTGAAAAATATTTCGTGAGCCGAATCTAACTTTTACATTTGCAGGACTTTTCTATACATAATATTATGTATTTGTATAAATGAAAACTGTTGCATTATTTTAATTGAAAGTGTGAATTTAATTTACGTTAGTAACACATTATAATACAATGATTAAAATTTAAAAGTATTACGCGTTAAGATTAGGTATGTAGTAGCTATGTATGTGTCATTTAACATTGATTTAAAGGTGCTACTGGGAATCATTAATGACTTAACGAATTAATAAGTAATTTCTTAGGAATAATAATGAATACAAAACGTTTTATTGTAATATAGTTAATATTAAATAATTTAACCTATTTTTGTCAGTATTCAGCATTATTTGTATTTATTTCAGCCTTCTGGTCTTCTGGAGCAACCGTTGACGTACAGCAACATGCAGGAGGTGTATTGCATATCGAGATGGGACCTCGCCAGGAAATATTGCCTACGAATCGTCATGTCCAACGGATCACTTTTGTTACAAGTTAGTATTACCTTTAATTGGAGAAAAGTTGGGAGGAGTATTTCATTACTTGCCACTCCTCCAACTTTTCTTTTGATTAATTTTGTTTCGGGTTCCAAGACTGATTTGTCCCTGAAATCATATGAATGCGTTATCGTAGTTGGTTGGCGCTGTTGATCCTGGCTCATAGGAGTTGCAAAGAGAGATGGGCCTACGCCCGTTTAAAAATTTACTTTCTTTTTTTTATATCTACTAAACATATTTTTATCTCGCCAAAAAATAATTATCTACAAATCTGTCTACCAACATTAAGTTTTGTCATGTGGGTTCATACACATTAATGCAATAATATGACGCCGCGTCGCGTCGTACCACGATATCGCATCGTAACTTTTACGTAGACGATCCCGTTTATTAATTCGTAGCACGTAGCGCTACGGCATCTTATCGTAGATACTAAATATTTATTATTTATCATTGTCCCACATCCATAATTATATGCCTTACATATTATATTACGCAAGATTTCATATTTAAAACACTGTATTTATTATTGTATCAACTGTTTATACTTTGTTATTGACTGCTAGTTTTTAGACTTCGTTGTACTTGTAATAGTTCGTGGTACATAGTCGAATACAAAATATTATAACAATTAAATTACAAGTTAAAACTTACAAAAATTACAACTTTTTTATATAAATTGTTATAGATGTTCACTTGTTCAATAATTACGTAGGTGTAATGTATAGAGATTATTGTTTCTGATCTTGTTGAAGGACAGCCAAACAAATATTTATGTATTCCTCACGCTCGCCGGGGCCACTGCCCACTCGTAGCAAACGTCATTATTTATCGCTATAACGGATTTTGCCAGTGACCGAGCTACGACTTGTGGCTGCTATTCTGCTTTTAGAGGAAACATCACGGTTGAGGGAAATAGAAAATAGGTATAAAATCTATAGCTGTCTTTCAGTCCCTTAGCTAGTCAGCACTAGCGCGATAGAGACAACTACAGCTCGAAGTGAAATTACCTGTTAAAAGTACAAGAAATGGACGCATAAGGGAACCCTGTTACCTGCTCCAAAACTTCATCGATTTAGAGTTTTTTTTCATTATATACTAAAAAATAGGCTTGAGATATGTTCCTGTTTTGATTCTACTGTATAATGCGGTCAAATTTGTTTCCTGGATGTTTAAACAGTCTGATAAATCTCCATAAATAATTCGTAGTTATATTAAAAAAGGAAAAAATTGAGACGTACAAATAATATACATTATACATCGATATTCAGGAAAAAAATTGTTACTCTAGCGGCATTATCCAGGGCGACCCCTGTTTCCTACAGGGGTCGCGTAGACCCTATTTTTGTATGGAAGAAACAGGCGTGATGTTTCCTCTTAATGGTTCCCACGAGTAATAATCGCTGACCGACTTTTTGTTGGTGAAAAATAGAACATACCTACTTAGTCAACGCACACGTCAACAAAAAGTCGGTCAGAAATACAAAAATGTACCCCATTATCGGTCGTACAAAATGTATCCCTTATATTAACAACCTTATTTATAATATATATGGTGTAAAATAAATGAGTGATAATACTTTAGGGTGTGTATGCGCTTCCTATGTAGAGTATACTGTGAAAGTATCAGCGCTGAAAAACTTACTCAAGACTTTCATGTTTGTATGACATTATAAAATTTCCCATACATACATACATTTAAAAAAAGTACCTCTTTCACCGCTGGTACTAATACTACATATAAGTTACCTCATTAATATTACATTCTGTATATTTGTAGTTAAATTTAATGCAAAATTTTACAATATATTTTTCTTTTGCAGGCGAATGATGTTTACACTCGGGATCAATGGTATTACTCAATAATATGGCGAGTAAGCATATTTTTTTATCACACAGTGGCTATTCGCTTTGTATTTTGTTCATAAACAGACAGAAATGAGGGCAAAAGTAATTTCTTTGCTAAGAACAATAGAACCGCAGACCGCATTGCGGGTAGCCGCGTCGTGTGTATGTGCCCTTATTTTTATTCTTTTTGAATTCTTCAGATATAGTAATATTGTTATTTTCTTTTGCAGAGAAATATGATAAGATATAAGAATTTTCTAACTAAGACTGCACGCAAAGAAGTTGTACTGAAAGAGCTAAAGGTTTGTTCATTTTTTTATTTCAATTTTTTTGTGTGCGGTAGACAATTCAAATTAAGAATAGCATTATTTTTATGTATAAATTTAAAGTACACTACAATAAAATTCATGAAAATTAAACGTACGCTCTATTTTTCACAGAACATGATCGACTTTGCAATGACAACTCCGCTGCAAGACGAAAGCGTGACTCGAGCTCCTCTACGGATCCTAACTGACTTACTATCAGAGGTGATAAACATTTTATCGCAAATATTTAAATTTTGAATTAGCTATTCCGAACAAATACAGCCCAATGACTTTATACAACAATGGAAATGTATTGTGCATGTAAATTGTATTAATTTTTGATGGTCCATAAATCAAAATAGTTTAATTCTATTTTTTCATTAATATTAAATCTGAGTTCATTATTACTATTAAAAATAACGAAGATACAAACAATTAAAATTTAAAATAAGAACAAGAGCGATACCTATGAAGTCAGGAGTTACTGATTGTCAGTAAAAAAACTATAACTCGACTTCGCAAAAAGGGGTCTAAAAAGTCTGAAATAAGAAAATGATTCAATTTGAATACCAGAAATGCATAAGTATTAGGGGTAAGCCGAAATTCGTTTTACATTCGGTTTAACCGAACTTCGGTAGCTTGAACCGAACTTCGTCATTCCGCCGAATTTCGGTTAAAATGCCGAACATTCTGCACTAAATATACTTGCACTATCTTAATAGAAATTAATAAAAAAACATATCTGTATTAACAGTGAAATAAAATAAGTCTGATATACTCAGTCATAGTCATTTATTTGAATTAGAAAAATCATACGTGATAAACAACAAAATTAAACTACTACTACTAAAAAAACCAGCCTTAGAATCTTTCTTACTTAATCAAAAAACAAAATTTTACTGCCCTTCTCATCAAGTCCTAGAATGCAACTATTAGCATCGAATATTGCAAGAACAGACGAATATTATGATTTTTCAAGTTCTATTTTTTTCTATCGTATTTCGGTGTGCGCTGACGCTTAGAATATATTAGCTGGTCTGACCACGGCTCTTTTTACTATTTTTGTACCTATGCATTGCTGGATTTCAAATATAATTATTTTCTTTTTAGACCCCTCGTGCCACCAGAGCTCGTGCTTTCTGTATGATCCATATTCCCGAATTTTCTTCACAGCAAATTCCCCGAATGGAGAATGACATTTACGATCGCGTTTTGATTACTATAATATTTAATATTATCACGCAAACTATATGAGATAAAGATAATGTATGTGAATCCCCGGAGTCTAAGCCTTGAGGCTTTGACACATGAATTATTTCGCTCGATTCTGAGAAATTATTTGATCTATCTCTGATTCACTGATTTAGTTTGAAGATGCAATAATCCTATATTCACTTGTCTACTTGCTCCACTCATCCAAATCTACCTGGGCAGCAATTCTATATGGCTTGAAGGGCTTTCCTCGGAAGGCGAACCAGCCTTCGAAACTGGAATATACCTTAGAGAAAATGTAATAAAAATAAAAATACAAAAAAAAACTGAGAGATAAAGCGACGAGTGTGTTGAAAATAAACAATCGTTTGTCTTAATGGTGTTAATTACATAATTAATTACTTAATGAGTTGTACCGGACGCGAGGGGGGGGGCGTCGCCAACACGACGTCGTCTATTGACGTAACTCATTGATAACACCTTATCGGCCACTAATGAACCAACCATTTATTAAAGTAATAAAAAACATATAAAATTTAAATTGGATTTCCTATAACGTCATACCCATAAAAGTACTTATAACCAACGTGTAGAATTACAACAACACTTTTAATGCGGGGTCACTATGGTGCATAATGCATATAATATTTAATTGTTTCATATAAATATCATGCCCTCCAAATAACACCAATGACATACTAAATAATTTTTTCAGTGTTCAAATATTTTCATTATGGACATGTGTAGTGTACATACATCATTTTAAATATACCAAATGAACTTTGGTCGTACAAAGCATCTCCATGGAAGTAACAGTGCTATTCCACTATACCAAAAAAATACAGTTTAGTAACCGCATAAATCTGAAAATAAATTTTAACAGTGGAAGATTTCCTTTAGTTCCGATTTCACCGACGCCTGTTAGTGTTAATCGTTTGTCTAAATATAATGCCTTTCAATATTATGCCGGCAAAACCTCTTTCAATAATGCAAAGAAAGAAGGAGGATATCTTTATAAGGTATTGGTGATATTGCAAGCAAAATATCTGTACCTAAAGCTCATTAGGTCACATGCAGAATATCTAAATCTAAACCTCATAGGTCACATGCAAAATATCTATACCTAAACCGCATCAGGTCACATGCGGAGTATAATCTGTTTTAGTACTTACCTAAACATCATCGGGTCACATGCAAAATATCTGTACCTGCAGAGGTTTATGCCTATAGCGGAAACGTTATCATTATTTAACTTTTATCAGAACAAGGAGAGTCCAGACTGGGAGGAGTGGGCGGAGGCCGCGACCACGGTGGCGGCGCCCCTGCTGGCCGAGCGGTGTATCAACGAGGAGCTCTGCACGCTGCTGGCCAGGCTCTGCCAGCGGAGGCCCAGGGCTGCGCCCCTGCCGGCCCTCGCGCCCGCCGTTCGCCGAGTACTGACACGAAACGTCGACTTTGGCAAAGCACCTTCTGCGAGGCAGTTCGTGAAGGATTATATACGGTGACTATATTATATACAAATTGCCTATTACAAATGTCCATCTATCTATCTAGCACCTCCCCATTTACCATCTCGCCGTGGGTGTAAAAAGCGACAGATGAAATACCTGTGTGTGACTTGGCACTGCGCTCGCCAACCCGCCTGCCAAGCGTGGCAAGTACAATAATAATAATAATGTTTATTTCTCACCACTAAATACGTATAACAAAAAGCACAAAGTTATATAGAAAACAAAGAAGTGAGGAATTTGGTGGGCTGATTCCTGAACTAGGAAGAGTATAGTCTTCTACCCCCCCATTAAATATTTTGGGGAGGTTTATGTCCAGCGGTTGACGTCCTGACTGAAACAACTACGACGATTACAAAGTTTATCAGAGCCTTTAGCAAACTTCTCGATTTGTTTTTGAACTTAGGTAATTATACATGGCAACTTTGGAAAGCCCAGGGGGCCTTCTCAAGATGCCATCGCTAATTGTCGCTTACAAAGTTCGATAACAAAATGTATGGGATTTGACATATTTAAGGTACGCTAAATGACATACCAAATCGTGATCATTTAGCGTAGCTTATGTCAAATCACATACATTTTGTTATCGAACTTTGTAAGCGATAATTAGCTATGGCATCTTGAGTAGGCCCTCTGGGGCCTTATATAAAGTGCAGTAGCGGTATCGATAACGATGTTCCGAAAGAATAGAATGTGTGTGAAGTTTACGTGTAAAAACGTGAATTCGCGTGATTATGTCCGTACCATACGTTTTTGAGACTAACAACGTAGACTTTAACTTAAAACCAGAGAGGTAAAATAAGGAACAATTTTTATGTTATGTTAGTACAGTTACAGTACTTGTAACAATTAATAATTCATAACGACATTAGATATCTATACTAATATTATAAAGGGGAAATAATATGTATATAATATAGGTAAATGCACTGTACCGCCGACTTTGTTATTGTATTAATTTACTTAATGACTATTAATTCAGTACCGTTCTATTACAAATACGTAGATATAAATAATAAGTATATAAGGGATTTCTTTATCTATCGTATAAAAATATTGTTTCTACTAAAAACAGACCTTAAGTACACGCAATTAAAGAGAAAGTCAAAACATAACCTAACACCGGTTCAACATACATATTCGACGAAAACAACCGGAGTTCAATATGAGTTTCAATTGAGATTTCTAATTACAATAATTATATTATGTTACTTTGTATAGATCCGGCTGTTTCGTATAAAGGTAACGATAAGGTAACTATGGCCCAAATTAATAAAAAAGTCTCAAACTCGGTTTTAAAAATTGGGAATTTCGCAACCTCTACTTGAGAAGCTATTTGACAGATTTCGTTTCACTTTCTAAATTGAACACTGAGTTACTTTCTGAAATGAACAAAGTATAATATTATAGATTATACTTTTTAAATATTTTCTATATTCTATATTATGAATATAACGTTTCAAAAAGAAAAAAATTAAAGGTTTTAACATTTAAATATCTAAAATTGTTTTTTTAGTTTTAAAAGTAAAACGAAACGTTTGTGTAAGTTTCAAATAGGTTCTCAAGTAGAGGTTGCGATCGCAATTCTTGAGACCGAGTTCGAGATTGATTTATTAATACGGGCCTATGTTATCGCACTACGTCAGTGTTCCCGGCCACGACGCAGGCTGCATTCTAATTACTGGTTTATTGATTTTCGCATACAAATAAACTTTATATTTAGACTTACATCAAGTAGGGGAATATGTTGTACCTTGGCCAGTTGGCGCTGTTGTTTCTAGTTAAACTACTTATTTATAAAGCGTTATGTCTAAATTGCAGAATTGATAAACAATATATATTACATAAAAGTTTTTTTTCTTTGCGAATCGGCCCCGTGTTAAGTATCCGATTAATTAGTGTTACGAGTACCAGAAAACGGAAACATATTTAATACTTTGAATACACATCATGACCCAGGAACATAAAAGTCTTTTTGTTTCTTTGGTGGGATTCGAACTTATGTTACCTCCAGCTTAAGCACCGACGCATCTCGTCATCCACTGAGCCACATCGAGTTTATAGAGTCGTTTGTTGTTTATGTTGAAACATGCAAAGAAATAATAGATACAATTTAAGTGTCCTTAAATGCCGTGGATTTCTCGAGTCTCGTCGGTCCTTTTCGTGAACTCTTCAGCACTACTCCCAATCTAACCTCAGTAGATGGACGAACCTACTGATTTAAGCCTACCTCTAGGTAAGGCTTCAAATTCCTTTATTGCTAGAATATCGCACAAATATTCTGAGATTACAATAGAATTCGTGAACTTCAACATTATTTCTAAACTAACCTCAGTATTTAACTATGTACAGCTATATCGCCTTCGTGGTCTAGTGGTTCAGAGCTTCACTCTCGACCCGGAGGTCGCGGGTTGGATTCCCGCGTTGGAACAACAAAAAAAAGTGTTTTCAAGTTTGATTAGGACAATGAAGACTGATCTCCTGATTGTCTGACAAGAAAGATGATCCATGCGTCGGATGATCATGTAAAAAGTCTGTTCTCTCGCCAGTCGTGTCGGTTTACCGTCCCACTGGGTTATGAGAGTAAAAGGAAGAGAGAGAGTGTCTTTCTGTATAGCGCACACACTTAGGCACTATAAAATAACCCCTGCGTAGCTGGCCTGGTTTCAATGAAATCGGCTACCGACACCGAAATCGGTGAGGGGAGCTATTATGTACAGCTAGACTTGAATAACTCTAAAAATGTTTGCTTACAGTGCCCTAAGCGCCCACAACTCCGGAGACAGCCTGGTGCGGCGGTTCGTGGAGGTAACCCACGGGAACCGCGCCACCTGCCCGCACCCCCGCGCGGCGCCCAACCTCGCAGCAGTAACCCTGGCCGCCATCGACGACTACTACAGATACCACCTGGCGCTGCACGTGTGCGAGGACAGGGAGCAGGAGGTCATGTGCTTCGCTGACATCCTGGTACATATGTAGGTATTGCCCCCTATAAGATGTTTTTTGCTCAAATCACAGTGGAGCAGAGTCAAATCATGTCCTCAAGAAAGACGCCTTTTGTCTGTGAGATCAAAAAAATTGAGTCGCAGTATCTTGTTTTCACAGAGCATAATATTGATGTCTATTTTTTACCCGACTTCGGCGAAGCCAAAAGGAAGGGTAATGATTTTGGCAGTCTATGTATGTATGTATGTATGTATGTATGTATGTATGTATGTATGTATGTATGTATGTATGTATGTATGTTTGTATGTATGTATGTATGTTGCCTCGTAGCGGCTAAACTACTGGTCCGATTTTAATAAATAAGGTATCAATCGATTGGTGATAATACCGCGAGTAACATAGGCTATATAAATTTTCAAAAAATTTTGGATTTTGAAAATTAAACCTCAAAAACTATCTCCCAAAAAAATTAAATTATGATAATTGTCTCGTGTTTGGTATCAAAAGATAGGTCTTGGCAAGCACATAACGAATATGTATATAAATATTTTATTAATTATTATATTTTATCGTTAAATTCAAAATAAACGTTTAAAATTCGGTCGTACAAGTAGTATCTAGGAGTTGTTTAGTTACTTTCTATGGGTTAATTTAACGTTAATTTAATGAAAATATAATGTTATATTTTATGTGGAAACAGAAAAATATAAAATAAAATAAAAGTTTAAAAAACTATAACCCGACTTCGCAAAAAAGGGTTCTAAAAAGGCTGAAACAAGAAAATAAATCAATTTGAAATCCAGAAATGCATAGGTACAAAAATGGTCAAGGTAGAGCCGAGGTCGGACCCGTATAACAAATCAAAAATCATAATATTCGTCTGCTGTTGCAATTATACAATCACAATAGCGGGTACGACCTCGGCTCTACCTTGACCATTTTTGTACCTATGCATTTCTGGATTTCAAATTGATTTATTTTCTTGTTTCAGCCTTTTTAGAACCCTTTTTTGCGAAGTCGGGTTATAGTTTTTTAAACTTTTATTTTATTCAATTATTAATAATTTGAGAATTGAACGGATAAAGGTGATATGTATCAAAATTCTGATTTCGAAAAAAATTTGTTCAAACTGTCTCTTAAACATTTTAGAATACGTCGTAAAGTATTAAGCACAATAATCTAAAGATCCGTCTCTAGAATCAATGTACTTAAGTATGTTCCTAGATATCCTAAAATGTTTAAGGGACAGTTTAAACTCAATTTTCTGGGTAATTTTGCGACATATTATTATTATCATTATCACCTTCATGCATTATAGTAGCTACCCAATAAATATACCTTAATAATAGAGAAAAAGGTAATTATTAGTATCATGCTAAGTGAGAAGTGACGATTCGATTCTGCGCCAATGTGAGTTTAGCCTAACCTAACCATGCCAGTCTGGGTAAACTCTAAAGTTAAGTTATAATTCATGTTAATAAAATTAATAAGTATTAGTAGTATTTTATTATTATTAAACCCAGACTGGTGCAAGTGTACCTAAGAGAGTTAACCCTATCGATAATACACGCAGTGTGACCATATGTGGCAGGATCCTGCATTTTCGGCAGGTTTGGCCCTGCATTTTACTCTCTGGCATATTTGTTTGACGTTTTAGAAATTTGGCAGGATTTGGCAGTTTAAAGCATTATAGGGTTTTTCTTTTTTTTATTTGGCACTACAGACTTTAAAAGGGGAAGGGTGCAGTATTTACAAGAGAATTAGACATAATATAAAACTAGATATACATGTTAGTTATTAATTAGAATATGTTGGAAGTAATGCAAAGCTATTCTAAGGGTTAAACAATTTTATTTTGAGGTGCGGTTGGCAAAATCCGAAACACAAATGAAAACTTAAATTGTGTAAATGTTTCTAATTTTGAAAAAAGGTTTTTTGTGTTTGCCAATGCCGAATGCTGCTTGTGAAAGGATATTCTTGCAAATGAACCTTATAAAGACAACGCGAAATAGATTTATTAATAACCATGTCGACTCTATTTTGCATGTAAAACAGTGCATTGGTAAATATGTGAATGACTGTTTCATTCCAGCCAACTGAAGAAATGATCATAAAAATGACAAAAGCGATGGACAAAGTGATCAAGTAGAATACGTTGCTAATACGAATGTGTAATTTGATCTAATATGACTTTCAGTTCATTATTTCAAATAAAAATATAAAAAATTGGTATCATTTATTTAAAATTTTAAAATGATAAATATCGGCATTATTTCGGCATTTTCTGTAAAAGAGTTTGGCAGGATTTATCAGTTTTTTTGCCAAAGCAGGGCAGGATCTATAATTTGTCGTTGGTCACACTGAATACACGATGACTTTAAGGAAAAGCCGTCCTTTGTTAAGCGCCTTTGTTATGGTAAGATAACGGAATATAATTCAAATGAACCATTATGACTTGTACTCATATGTACAAAGAGGACAACAAAAGCATAATATCCTACTTTACAATTCTAAGAAATATTACTTAACTTGAGAAAATTTAGAATACATTACTTTCTCCGGAATCATTCTAACATTTCTCTCATGAACATCATTTGACATACAAACCTACTAACTTTCCGGAGCTAAACCGAATCATAACATGTCCTAGTTACGTCATGACTAAAAGGTAAACAGCATTTGCGTTTTGTTTATATACAACCGTAACACAAAATTTATCAGTACCCACCTACTTTACCGATGGAAAGCTAAGCTTTAGCACTAGTAGGTTAAAATGAAATCACAGATATCATAGCTCAGGAAAAATATTATTCTCTGATTTTGTTGGTATCCAAGGGCTGTATTTTCCAATAGACAGCTAAACTGCTGTGTTTATAGAGTGTCAACTTGGAAACAAGGAGCCCCCTGTACAGCTACCTCCATATTCCGTTCTATAATAATGTTCTCTTGTTATTTAGTAAATATTTTTTACTAAGCGGTTTTCCTTGTTGGCCTCGCTCCTATTCTTCTCGCTGGACTAGTACCTGAACCGGTGTTTAGGCGTTAGCGACGTTCAGAAACCATTATTGTGAAATTATTTGATTTGAATTTTTCTACTTTTCAGGTGCGAATACGAAGACTGGCTAGTGGTGGTCGGCAGTCTTTTACAGCCCGTGCCGTTCTGTCCCGCGGCCTTGGGTTGCGCGCGCCTCGCTCAACCTCTGTCTTCTGTGCTGAGCTGCCTGGCTCACGACATCCGCTGCGCCGTCCACAGCTGCGTGGTGCCGAGTAGAGCCGCGCGCCCCTACCCGCCATCTTGGTTGCGGGCGGTCTCGCCGTCCGAACCGATACTGAAACTGCCGCATAAACAACTGTGCCAACTGTGGGGCGATATGGTAATTGTTTACGTTATTACACATTGCAACTGTAGCTGAGCTGATTCGATCGGTGTGTCCCGTTCTAGGGTCATCGTATGTAGGGTTACCATGTGACAGGCGTTTGCCGCATTTGACAGGAATTTTAAGGTTTAGACAGGCGTGCGGCTGGCATTGGTATTAGACATGCATGCATATTTTTCAAATTACGCGATGTCTTTCACTTATTATTTACTAGTTATTACCTACAGCGTTTTGCTTTAGACAGGCATTATTCTGAAAAATCAGGCACATTAGGTACTATGTACAGGCATCCCTCTATTTACATATGGTAACCCCAATCGCATGTCTCCCTTTCTAATTAGAAACAGAGATCAAATCCGAGTTTTGCGTTAAGTACGTTTGAAGAGGTTTAGTGAAATCGGGGCTTAAACCATCTAATGAGCCTACCTAAAGTCTGCAGGCTTACTCCCGACACAATCGAGAACCGAATCAGTTCGATCTGAACGGCTTTTGGTATTTTATTCGGTGGATTGCTTTGAAACTAACTGGGATAAAGAAAAACGTTAGATCGTAACTTTTTATACTTCCGACTATACTAATCGAGAGAGAATGAAAATAAACAAACGTCAATTTATTAGGAAGTACGCCAAACGTTAGAATCTAAATCAAAATCGAATCAGTTTGGAGAATAAGACTCCAGAAGCTTGAGACGTGGCAAGGGATTTCTTTTACCTAGTGATCAGGTCTATTAAATCTTGCTAAAGCACTAAAAGTCTTTAGTTTTTACTTTTAAATCTAAAGTAAGGCTAGGCGTCTTGCGACAACTCATTGTTGTTTCATCTATATGACAATTTATGGTGATGACGAATTATTAGAGAAGATAGCTTTATCAGAACTATGTAGGCTTTGCGCACTAGGCTGCTTGTTGATAATAAAGTGACTAACACATGAAATGTCACAATGCTCTGTATATACGGGACACGGAACAAAGCGATTTCACGGCATTATCTTTGTTTACAGTTACTAATGTTGCTCAACTGTTGCTGTAAAAGAAAGAGTTTCCTGCAAAGTATGAGCAAGCAGCTTCCCGACTTCGTTATTGTGGCTATGACTGAACACGTAAGTGTAAACTTTCAAATACATACCTATCATAATAATGTGGGCACTTAAATAATTAGTCCTTTTTTTAGTTGAATTTCAGATTTAGGTAACTAAGATCCAACTATTTTTAAAACCTCAGAATATTAAAAAATACGAAGATAGAGCGCTGGGAACATCTGGGTCACAAATACAAATACAATATAACTGATTCAATGTACTGTTGGTTTTTGATGGAAATTCTTGTTTAC
The DNA here is from genome assembly GCA_905187575.2 of Celastrina argiolus. Lineage (NCBI taxonomy): Eukaryota > Metazoa > Arthropoda > Insecta > Lepidoptera > Lycaenidae > Celastrina > Celastrina argiolus. The sequence goes on from LR994585.1 coordinate 9,420,753, forward strand.
AATATTAACGTACAACTTTTTATTTGCACTTTTCATAATAACCGGTTTAATTAAGTGTACACCTGGTGATGATTTAATCTAAACCAGTCATGTAACTTTGTAAAAACTATTAAAAATGTAATGTAGTGTAATTAAATAATGGTGTTATGAAAAATTTTACACCTCGTTTTTAAATTCGGAAGAGTATTTTAAACACTACGCTGGGAATTGGCATTAACATACATACAAACATGCATACATACATACGGCCAGTTTCTGGAACGCTTTTCCAATGGCTGGTAATTATTCCACAGATAAGGATAATTCACCAAAGACACCGACATTAGTTGACATACAATTTGAATCAACCTTATCTCTGGTATTTTAACCAGCCTTGTGAGTGTGAGCGTCGTATAATTATATATGTACCTCCCTTTCTCTCTGACTTAAATGCCATGTTAATTAATTATGCATTTGAATAGCGTTCAAGAAACCGGCCCATAGACTGTCAAAATCATTAACCTTCCCTTTGGTTAATAATCGGGTAAAAACTAAAGCGAACACGATTTTACAACGAAAAACGACGATTCCTGCTTAATGGCGTTAAATTTTATGTAAATCTTGTAACTATTTATGAAAAGAATAAGAGACGGTCTTTTCATGTATTATTATATGTATGTACCTTTTTTTAACAAAAAAAAATTTTTTTTATATGCAGCCGGCTGCGCTTGAATGCCTCTGCCTGATGCTGGAGTGGGAGATAACGAGCGGGGAGCAGACGCAGCTGGAGATCATCGCCGCGCTGCAGGGCACGGACGCTGGCCGGCTGCAGTACAGGGACCTGTGCGAGCGACAGCAAACACTGCAGAAGCTGGTAATGGGACCTTATTATTTGGATACTTTTTTCCCTCCGTTTGTTGTCAGTGAGGTCCACTTGTACTCTAGAATTAGACTCAAAGAGCCGAAGATTCTAGAAGTTCCTGCGACAATGGCTATTCGTGACGTCAGCCTTTTATAATGATAGAGCCGATACTTGAGAGTGCAGATTTTCGGAGGACTTCAATCGAATTCGACCATCAACTTTGCGAGTGTATTGTGCTAAGTGCTATTTTTAGGAACCTACCTAACCTATCTATTGAATCTTATCATCATTGGTGGATTATGTCGTCGGTTGCCGTTCAAACTTCAATTGCCTCTTTATGTCTAGTCCACTAAAATGACCATTGACCGGTCAATATGTCTGAACCTACCATGTGCGGGTTTCTTTATGCTATTTTCCTTCACCGTTAGAGAATCGTACCTATACTTTAGTGCGGCTCAACTCTCAAAAGAGATTGTTATCTCTTTTGACAGTCGAGCCATCGTTTATATCGAGCGAATCGATATTCGTTGAATTTTTCGTTATCAACAAAGACATATTGGTTAAAGGCCCTGCACCCTCTTTCAAATCAACGGTCTGCCCACATGGTTTGGAGGCTTTAAATGCTTTGTAAGTTAGAAGACAGTTAATATGCACCTTAAATGTTGTAAGCTAGAAGAGAGTTGATTTTCAACCTTATAAGTTTTATGTTAGAGGGCAGTTGATATTCATGTACTCGTGTTGTAGCAAGCGCCGGGCGGGCCGACACGGCTGGCGCTGCCGGTGCGCGCGACAGACGAGGACGTGGAGGCGCTGCTGGCCGGCGGCGCGCTCGGCAACCTCGAGTGCCTAAGCCTTGCCTTCACCAGTGTCACCAGCGCTTGCGCACACCATCTCATCAAGGTATGCTTTCTTCTTCTTCTTGAGATGAGAATGGTGGCCTCTGTGAGCAATATTAGAGTGGTTTCTATAGAGTCTACTCTATTGCAAGTCTAGTGAAGGAACAAATGTAAAATTATAATTTTTATACAATATTTTAATAGCCTAAAACAATCACGATTAATACGCTTTTGATCATTAGTCACTTAACAAAGGCTGTATTTTTTATTGAAACGACTAGCCAAATAGGTCCGACGTAGGTAAAAGGGCCTACTGACCATTAGCCTAATTTCCCTTTCGAAATATTTCAACAAGTTGCATTGGGAATGGGAAAATACGTATAGTCAGCCCAGATAAATTTTACCTAAAGGTAAACAAACCGAAAACATCGAAATTTTCACTTATTTACAGTTTATAACAATTAAGCAATAATTAACATATTTAAACATCAAATGAAAAACTTTCGCTATAAAAACACGCCAGTTTGACACTGCCGACTGTAGAATATAGTCTTAATCTATAGACTCAAGTAGCCAACAATAATATTCATTGCATTGATATTGGCCAATTGGCATCACCGACTAATCTATGGTAGTGTCATAGACGGCTTTGTTTACGTTTAGGTTAAATTTATCTCGGACGTATAATTCATAATTTTTATTTGCATCAAATGTGGTAGGTTATTAATACTTAGAATATAGATCCTATATGACAATGTTCATTTCAGCTCCCGTCCCTTCGCTACCTGAACCTCTGGGCGACACAGTTCGGCGACAGCGGCGTGCAACTGCTGGCGGAGCATCTGCCGCGCCTACAGGTGCTCAACCTGTGTGAAACACCCGTTTCTGACAAAGGCGTCGAGGCGCTTTACGGTAAGTTGTACAAACTAGGACATCTTCTCGAAAGTAGCCCCAAAAATATGGGAATCTTGCTTGTTTTCGGGGTTTTCAAGATATTTATTGTACAGTTTTAAAATAGATAATGATTACCAACTAGCTGTTGCCCGAGACTCTATCGACAGTATCTCATGCACAATGTTTTCGGGCTAAAAGTAGCATAATTAGGTATGTGATAACATTATGTGGTTATCGAGGGTGCCATCTTACATCATACCAATTTTTATCAAAATTGGTCTGGAGATGTTTGCGCATGAGCAAGTAACAAACATACACGCAGACTCACTAAGTTTCGCCTTTATAATATTAGCATGATTAGAATATCTATAATTCCTAGATCCTGATCCTTTATAATATATAAAAAAACTCGTCAATATACTTATTTTTCAACTACCTGCAGCATATGTGCATGCCTTATCATCTAGCCATTGATATATCAAACCAAGTTTTATTATAATAGAGATTTTTCTCCACAGGCTTATCAAGTCTGCGTCGTATAAACCTAAACAGCACGAAGTTGTCTGCGGGTGCGTTTGAGGTGTTACGTCAACGGCTGCCTCACCTGCAGGAGTACGACGTCAGGTACACAGAAGCTTGGTGACCGTCCCGGATCCGGCGCCACCGCCAATCGGGATCCAATGTTGACAGTATGGACTACGTAGGAGACGACTCGCATTGGATGAAGTTCGATCTCGAACTGTAGACGCCATTTTGTCTTCAACGTGTCGGGTTTGTAGCCTAGTTTGTAACAATATAATATATGTTATCCTAAAAGTCCATTGTGTTCTTTTGTAATAAAAAAGAAAAATATGAATAAATAATGAACATCAATTTTGTAAATTCCACACGAGTCACGTCAATTGATAGTAAAGAGAGTGCCACAGATATAAAAAAATATATCAATTACGTACTCTACATTATTGCTGTTTCGATGCATTTGAGTGCATTTATCGTAGATCGATAAGAATAGATTTTGAATGTAACTATACTTTATACGTCCATGCATATTGTCTTCGTGTTACTTAACCTGGTAGATAACAGGTATTTGTATGTGGTACAGTTACTCTCAGAAATATGTGCAATCTCAATCTCAATTATTATTATTTAACTTCATATGACACAATATGTGTTAGGAACTCATTTTTGGCTAAATGTTAATATTGATACTTAACCTACTGTTTATACTTCAATGTAATAATTAGGTAGGTAGGTAGCTTTAATTACTTACCAATTTGCTGCCTAGATCGATTTGACCAATATATTGCTATGATAATATTATCTACTTATTTGTATAAAAATCATTACGCCCAAAATCTTGAATTTAAACATCTTTAGAGAATGACCACACTCGGTGCTCTAAAACTTGAAAGAATGAGATATTTACACTCATGTTATAAATATAAACTGAACTAAAGGTGTCCCCGAAGTTTGAGGGCTTATTTTAACAACATTTCTAAATCGATGAACCATTTTATAAAAAAAAAAATGTTGTTTATTCTATAGGCTTTACTCCAATATTGAATACCTACCTACTGCTGCTGTACCTACATTATGTTGATAGGTACCAAAGTACTAGTGCGATAGGTTAATAGGTAACCAATAATATCATCAAAAAATGTTATTTGAAGTATGGAATTATGAAGACTAAAATCAATTTTATACCTATACGTCTATCATAATATAATACTTTATAATAACCTGTCGACCTCGTTACACAATTATGTATGTTTATGTAATAGTCAAGGATTTTTGTAAATAACACAATGTCTGCCATATTTCTGTATTTATTGAAATATAAGAACAATAAGCTTAAGCGTTAGATATAATATTAATAATCCCAGTTTTAACGGCCATAAGTATTATTTAAATATAAAAGCTCTAATCTTTTATTATACTTATTGATTAAAATATTAATTTATATATCACCGATTGTTTCAATTGACTTTTAATGAATACGCTTCTATATTTAATATAAAATAAGATTGTACTGTCTATTGGGCTGTGAGATCGATAAGAGTTTGGTAATGAACTGTATACGAATGACTAAGGTGTTAGCGTCAAATAGATAATACAACTTTTAGGCTTTAGCTAAATACCGAAAGACTGTTTGTGTATTTGGCGCTGACTGTACCTCGCTGAGTATCAAGAGCGCTCCGAAGTTAGCTGTTAGTCCATATTATTAAGTTTAGATTAAAATTGTACCTACCCATAATATGTATTTAGGTAGTTGTTTAACTTGTGCATTGTATTAGCAGGTAAATGACAAGTTTACAACTCTTCTGAAGCTACCTACTGCTATATAAATTAAGTAAATTTAACTAAGTATAAGCATGTAAGTATTCAATTCGTTCAATATCAACATAGGTGCATGAAATTTGTGTCTTTATAGGTTTTTAAATGTAGGTACGTTGAAAGTATGTGTATCGTGATAATGGTGTAAATATTATATTTAAAACAACATTTAGGATTCTTTAGTGATCTCATTATTTCTTCTTCTAATTCAAGAACTCATACATGCGTCACGATTTGAGTACCCTTAGTTGAGTATTTACGTGTAGAATTAAGGGTGTACATACCAACCGCACACTTCGAATGTCAAAAAGTATGTTCGGCCTATGTAGCCGTTCCTATAAATTTAAGATAGTAATATATTAAGTGTCTGTATTTGTGTGCATTCTTCAACAGATAAGAACCTAGAAAACAATCATTTCAGTTAAGCTGTGCACATTTGATATTAACAAAATTGTAACCATTACCTTTAATAGTACCTATTTACTACTTATTTATTTTAAAGAATGTAAATATTAGTTCTCTAATGTTCAAGATTAAAAAAATATTAAGTTATTGTTTTGTATTTTTTTTATTGAGTTGATACTCTTCAGATTTATAATTTTATTGTTTATCATTAGTTACCTATTTATTAATATTTGTGACAAGGCTAGTCTGTCAAATAAACGATAAGTACCAACTTCTTTGTTGACTGTACCTTCGTAAATCGTAACAGATTGTTATGATTTACCATCACTCTTAAACATACTCGTAATCTACACAAATCTAGGTACTTATAATATAACTTTTTGTTTGAAGATGTAAAGAACTGTGTCGATTTTATTCTTATAAGTACCTAATTATTGGTTAATCAGTCCAGTAAGTTGTGGCAAATATAATATTTCTTCTCAGTTCTATTCATAATTAAAAATATATAGCAAAATTATCGCTGTCACGGGTAAACGTTTTTTAGCTTTTAATTATTGTGTTCGTGATTAACCTCACAGAGACAACCGATTTAAAGAAGAAGCAAAGACTGCCTAATTAATATTAGCTGTGTGAGGTCAATAAACGTAACTGTACTTGAATGTGCGTAATGTACACATAACTACTAAATACCTACTAATCCTGAAGTAGGCAAGCCGGAAGGAGGGGAAAGATGGAAAAGTAGGTGGGAAATTTAAATTTTTGCTAGTTAGTAAGTAACTACCTATCGAAAATAATGATATTTTGGACCGCCTACAGAAAATATAATGACAATTTGGTCCTCCTAAGAGGATACACTCTCTACAGAATTTATTCAAGATGGCAGAATACTTTTTTTTTTGGAAAATCAACAATTTTAATTTTTTTTATTTTCTATCGCCTCGGACAACTTTTGTAACTGTTTTTCATAAGAGTAATAAGTATTATATTGATCAGAATTTTAAATATTCTTACATGTGTTTAGAGAGTAGCCTTGTCGGACCATCCGAATTATTTCTTCCTTATTATTTATATTGTTATGATAAAATTATAATATTCATATATCCGAATTTACTCAACAAATATTTTACACTCTAAATTCTATCTCTATATGAAACAAATATCTGCCTAGCCTAGCCCTACATGTTTTGAATTTGTGCACATTTAGGTATTTGAATAAGGAATATTAGTGTCGTACGTAAAGAGGAAAGACTTGTGTTTTTAATAAAACTATATTAATTATAGATATAGTGTTTCATTTTTATACAACGTTAAAGGAATAAGTAGATAAATATACTGATTAATAATCAGTAGATATCATGCTCTCCTTGTTATTTCCCAACCCCAGTTCTTGCAACTTGGGGACCATCTGCTATGCAGTATGAGGTCGCGCGTTATCGTGCAGGAGCAAAGAAGACGAGCGATTGCCCAATGCTGGTTGAAGATGTGTCAGCTTCTCCATCATTCTATTCAGTTCTATACAGTACACATCTCCAGTAATGCTCGCCCTATTTGGTAAGAAGCTGTGATGAATCACACCGGCGCTATACCACTAAACAGTGACCATCACTATTCACTTCAAGGGGTAAGTTTTCGTTTAGGGCATTGTTTAGGTGCTGAACCAGGATATAACAGACTTGCTGAGCGTTTGCGGTTATCCATTTTTCGTCGCAGGTAACAATGTGGTTCAAAATGCCTTCTTTTTTTAAGCCTTTTTACCTTTCCAATTTGACGCAAATGGATATTATGTATTATTTTAACGCTAACATCAAAAACTTCAGGGGGCCTACCCAAGATGCCATCGCTAATTATTACTATCGCTTACAAAGTTCAAATCCCATACATTTTGTTATCGAACTTTGTGAGCGATAATTTAATTAGCGATGGCATCTTGAGTAGGCCCCCTGCTAACTCAGCCGTAGATTGTGTATCATACAGCTTCCACAATCGCCTTTAATCATTGACGACCAAAGTCTTCGGACGACCGCGAGGTTCATTTTTCAGGTCGATATTTCCAGAACGGAAGCGAGCAAACCAATAACTTGGTGAAGGTTGGTTTGTAGTGTTAGCTCCGTAAGCGTCAAGTTACGTGCCGCTTGTGCCGCGTTGCTGCCACGACGGTACTCATATTCCATAATTACTCGAATTTTAACGTATCCATGATGATGAAAAGATTTAAATGCGATAAATATGTAACACTAATCAGTAAAGAAATGACTACTTGTGGAAAAAGAATTTCATGTTTTAAAAATTAATTTGAAATTAGAATTCTTAGAAAAACTGGCCAAACAAAAATATTTTTATTTGAATTGGCAAGTTTTAATGAATGGCAAATACCTATTATAAGTTTATGCTGCAGCTGTATAACTGTATAGTAATGTTCGATGGTACTAGCGATACATGTTGGTATAAGTAGTACCATCAATGGTACTTGCTAATAATAAGGAGACGAGGGGCTAACTTTAAGTACCAATTTCACCAACACATGTTAGTGTTAACGCCATGTTAAAATACCATGCCTTCTCCTTCATTGATAAGAATTACGAGAGAAACAACAGTATATTTAACGAAGGATTAACTTTAACATGCGTTGGTGAGATTAACACTAAGAGCCTGTTTCACCAAGCAATGTTAAAGTTAATCCTTTGTTAAATATCATGTTGTTCCTCTCGTTTTATGTCAATGAATGAGAAAGCATGGTATTTTAACAAGCCGTTAACACTAACATGCGTTGGTGAAATCCGGACTAAGGTCGTGTTAAAACTTCACCAAGCAATGTTAAAATACCATGCCATCTCATACATTGACAGGAAATACGAGAGGGATAACATAATATTTAACATGGCGTTTACTTTAACATTGCTTGGTGAAACACGCCCTAAGCGTTTCAGTATCCTGCCGATTGAAAGTGAATGTTAAAAGGAGACACAAGTTATTCATATGAACACTTTTAAAATTATTTCTTCACTGTCGCTTGCCATATAAAAACATCATGTTTAAAGAATACAAACTATTATTTCCTCGGAATCTTAAAAATAAATAAAACGTTGACAGTATTATAATATTATGTTTTATTTGAGTAATTTCCAATAAAATATTACACATGTTTAATGTTTATCTTATCTTCATTTTATACAGTTTTGTATCTTTAATTTACATTATTCGGTCGAATAAATAAAAAACAATATCGCAAATGGCAGAATGCGATCATTTTTACTGTCGTAATTAAATACATATTTTGTGAAACATTAATCACAATACAAGGATTCATTTCGATTTACCCTCATAACACCGAAAAATCTCGTAAATTTCCAAGCAAACATAATTCTAACATATATTTATGACTTAATAACTAAACACTGGAAGTGATCATAAAATTACATCTAAGTTATCATGCTAATTAAAGTATGATTTTAAATTTAACAAAAAAATTTGATAGAAAAATGAAATTAATTTCCAAGTAATTATAGAAAATGTCCAAGTAATAATAGTTATAGACACATTAAGTGATACTTATATATTTTCTGCAATCTATTGATCCTACTACTGAAAACAAAAGTCTGTATTTGCTAATCATTAGAAATTTTAATGTTATGGCAGCTTATGTTTGTCTCTGCACGAGAGAGACTAAATATATTAACGTCCTGCTTACGCTTTTCTGGCGAATAATATTCACCATGCTTAGAAAACCAACTGTCAAAAAAGAGTAGATTCAATGGATTACAGAAATAATAAAGCTGTCTAAAGCAGATATATTTTAAATTATATAACATAATATACACAATAAAACATAAGTACAAGTTATGAACAAATAAAATTATAACATAATATTATATACGAGTATAAAAATATGATGGTGTAATTTTATAATGAAAAGAAAATAAACTTTAATCTTGGCAATGCGATGCAATGGTGAACATCACTTTGCTGTGTATATTAACTATTCTTCTACTAATTACAATATAAGTTTCATAGATAATTATTGCTCATTTGTGAAACCTAGATAAGTGCTTTTTCATGTAGAATAATATTTGTGATTATGTATTTAATTTCGTTGATTGGTGCATTGTAACATATGGAATGAGTTTTTTTAAGTCTTAAAATTTGCTACACCAATAAGAACATCGCAAAGTTACAAGAGTTTATTATTGTTGTTTGTGTACAAGAAGCGAGTAGTATTAGTGATTGAAATGTAGCTATTTCAATCACTAATACTACTCGCTTCTTGTTTTATGAATTTCCTTGAACGTACCGGCGAAAATTTGATAGAGCTAGCAACAAGTAACAGATTATGATAGAAATCAAAGTGACGATTAGATAGAAGGGGGTTATATTTAATGACGTCAGTTATAACAAAATCGCTAGACAGAAGAAACAGAAAATATGATTTTGTTACATACCTGGTAACAACATTCACAATATCATCTGCTTTTATTATTTTGTAAATTGAAATGATTTTGTACCATAGAGTACAAAGTACAGAGGCACAAGTCGAAGTCTATTTAACGTAACTTTACAGTATACGATAGCCGATAGAGCCAGTGTACCACTACGTAGCAACAAGGCAACAAAGTGGTACAAGAGATCTGTCGGCGAGTGTACATTGTATGGATAGAATTAAGAAAATCTATTCTACAATTATTAATTTTTTGAACGGGTTTATAAATTCTTAATACACATTTTACTATTTTTATTAGACTTTTTATACTATTTTATTATAACAAAAATAAATATTCGTATTAGGCTATTAAGTTATCTTGGTTTTCTGAAATGTAGCTTTGTATTTCGATGTTTCTAACAGTTGTTGTAATTTAATACAACTTTAATCTGGTCAATATTTTTACTTTCGTGGTGCCAAAGATGATGTTTATAATGACTATAATATATACATTTATTTTCTAACCTAAACCTAACTATTATTACGTTATTCAATTTGTAATAATCAATCAAAATCAGTACACTAATAGATAAAAATAATATAATTTATCGTTTAATAAAGTAATTAATAATTTGAAATAAAAAAAATTGCAGCGAGTATGCAATTTTCATAAAATAAACTATGTGCCAGTCGATTAGAGCACTTGTTTACTTTCACCAAAAGACTATAATAATAATATATTGTTATTAAAAGTCTATTCATTAATGGCATTTATAGCAACTAAGTGGCAGCAACTGATTAAAAATATTTTGTTGTAATAAAATTTTTATTAGGTAGAGCTAGGCAATAAATTCTTTACGGTGATAAACTTAACTGGCACATTCTATACAAATATACATCCATCTATTTTACTTGTTACAGTCAAACCCAACGAAATAATATGAAAGTGACAGATGACATTTCCAAATATCAAATCTAGTTCCACTATAATTGATCACCGGACCACGAGGTACCTCAAAAAAATATTGGTTTAAAAACATGGAATTGTAAAATAGCAGAAGTAAGAACTCATATTGTCAAAGTGCACATAACATAATACTGATTACAAAACGGATAGACAAAATCTAGTAAAACCAATTGAAACTTTATATAAACGCGGTCTGTACAATTTCTCTATATATCCTATTAAACTTTGCATCTTTTCGTTTCACACAATTTACACTATAGGAATTTTTGTCACACGAATAATATTGCAATTATCCTCGCTTCGGCTCCTTTACACTAAATGCCGGGGTACCGCTATTTAGTGAACGCAGCGAACACGGCCCACATGATTTCACAGGCGTCAGGTCTCATGGCCTCCGCTTCGAAGTCCAGATCTAGGAGAGACCGAACGCGCCTGGTGGCCAGTTCGTAGTCCTCGTCTGACAGAGACGCGAAGGCATTTTCTAGAACGTCAGCGGAATGTGCCAACATGAGCAGGGCTAGAGACCGTTTGTCGGCATGCGCCACATCAGTTATGGAGCGACGGAGAGCTGCCTCCTGCACCTGAAACATACAAAACATTGATTTATTGACATTAAAAATTTCAAGTCGATGTATACTTTCATTTACCCCTCGCTATCTACGCTCCTGTTAGAAATGTAAACAAATACAAATATGAGCGATCATACTTAATATGTTAATACATATCCTAAAATGTTTAAACAACAGTTTAAACTTAATTTCTTGGGTAAATTTTTTTGTGACATATCACCTTGTCCATTGATGTCTTCAATTGTTGTTAAATTTAGATGACCATAAGCCCTTAATTTAAAACGGGTAAATAAATGGATTTTAATAAAGTTGTCCCTAACGCCGGCTCCACACTACTCGCGAAGTTGAACGAAGTTAGACGAATAGGATAGTGTAGAGATGCACTTCGGCTTACCTCGTCAAACTTTACTCGTACTTCGCCAAAGTATCACGAGTACTTCGCCGAGGAACTCCGCGAGTAGTGTGGAGCCGACTTAACACTATATACCTAATTAACTGCATAGTAATAAAAATAATTACATACTGCATAAGCTATGGAATGTTCTGTCCTTGTCTATTAAGTGACTTTTCTAACGTATCAGGCAAGGAGAAAGCATTGTATCTATACTAATATTATAAAGTGTAAGAGTTTGTTTGTTTAAACGCGCTTGTCTTGGGAACTACTGGTCCGATTTGAAAAATTATTTTTTGTGTTGGATACCTAGTCCGTTTATAGAGGAATGCTTTAGGCACATTACGCTGCGACCAAAAGGAGTGAAGCATCAGTGAGAAATGTTGCAAAAAAGGGGAAAATTATTCACATGGGGACTTTCGTTGCATAAATGGTTTAAGTCACTCAAAAACCACGCGAACGAAGTCGCGGGCACAGCTAGCAAGCAGCTTAATATACAGTATGTACATATATTTTGTATTAGTAAGGGAATTAGAAAATGCCAAGTCCCACGTGTCACAATAAAAGAGTTTCAGTTCCTGTTTAAAATATGACCAAATAATATTTTGTCATAATTATTTACATAAACATGCATACTCCGCATGATAAAAATTAAATTAATTAAAAGCACGAAACTTGTTTTTATCTTCTCCGGCACGAGAATATCGACGAAAAATTGACTAGGCGACAATATTGTTCAAGAAAAAAAATAAGATATTATGTTAATTTGTGCATATGGTAATACAAAAAATACGTATAGATGAGTTCGTGAGGAGCGTAACCTTTTCTAAAATGTGGCCCAAGGCCAAAGCCAGTTAGTTACCTTTTAATATTTCGTGGAGATATCGAAATTTATTACAGAATGCTATGTTTAAAAATTGATAATTTAAAAATGTTTCATCAAATGTTAACTTTGATCGTTCTTAATATAAAATACGCTTTATATTTCAAACGCGAACGTAAATTTGTTGAGCCTCGGGTTGCAATTATGTTATATACCTACATCTGCATTATCACCTAGGTACACATTATTTACAGTACTACGTTATCGCGCAGTCGTGTAAATAGTATAGGTTGTTTCAGAAGACATTGTACTATTATATATTATACCTGATTACGGCGAAGTTAAAAGGAAGGGTAATGATTTCTGTAGTCTATGTAGGTACTATTGTTTTACTATAGTGCAGAAACTACTCATCCGATTTTAATAAATAAGGTGTTAATAGATTACATAATTCACATAGTCTATTTATAGTTATTTAACAAAAAATTAGTTTTTAATCAACTGTAAAATATGAAACAGTATTTCCCAATAATACTGGGGCCATATTATGATCTTTTACAATACCAGCCTGGTTCCAGGCAATTCAATAATACGGTCTTAAACTGCCTTGTTCTTTTTCATATTACAGTGACATGTTAAACTGAATGGATCCACCAATAGTTTGGTTGTCTGAAAATGACATTCGGAAGTAAGTCAAGTGTCACGTTTCCACTAACTAGCTGTCATCATGCAGTTATTATGTGATCGTAATTCGAAAATTCCAGGCAGCCATGTTGTATGGCGTAAACTGCCTGGAATTAAGAGCTTGTAATAGGCCCCCAGAACAGTTACAACCAATGGCGTCCTCCTTAATATACTCCAAAAAAACAAGATGTTTTATTTACTAGTCAACACTGTTGTTGGTTACTTGTCAACAGTTTTGTTGTTTAAATGTCAATGTAAGCTTATCTCATACATAGTAGCATCATACATCTCTATCAGTATGTTAGAAACAAATAATTCAAGGTCTAACAATAATTATTGTATTTTAAATATATATTTTCTAAACAACTGAAAAAGAGTAGATTATACACTAACTCTTAAACTAATATTTGCCAAAAATAAAACAAACCTACATAGACAGAGTAAGCCACCTATGTAAGCATTCTACAAGGTTCAGTCTTACACTGCTTTACATTAGCTATTGAATAAGCATATTGTAAAATATTCCACATATTAAAGTAGGTGATATTATATGCAGTGGCCTAATTCAACTATAACATCATTATTTAATAGTGCCTATAACAGGGAGTCATGGATTAAACAAGTACAAAAGAACATTAAAAATAACCTACATTTTTAATTAAATTACATTATAAAGTGTACACTAGATATCTCCAACACCATAGGAGTTACTAAGTAGTGTTAAAGGTTCTTAAGCAACCCTTAGGCCTTTGGTACCGATACTCACTAGAAACAAAAATTCAAATTTTTTATACATATTGCAGTGAAGATAGAACAGATTGAGTACTGCCAAGCTGGACTTTGTTTTAGATACTGAATGAGAAATTAATGTAAATTATTATTAAACTACCATGAACTATTTGAAAATATTAAACCATGTATAATAATAACAATTTATACATACCTTTTTTACTAAACGGCATTTTACAACATTATCTGTGAGTGGATGAGTTGTCATATCAAACAACAAGAAGTTTTGTTTTTCTGTTGTGAGTACACCTTTTTCGACAAGATTCTTGGCAAGCCTTTCTCGTACATTTTTTAATTGATATTTTAACTTCATAGGATTCCATGTTTCACCTTAAAAGAGATCACAGTATAGGTATTTATTTAAGATATGTAATACATAGACATTTTATAGTATATAAAAAGTCCATGTATCAAATGACTTAATTTTATGAAATAAAATGTTAAACAGTATTTTAAATAGAAACTCTTAATATAAAATGTTCTGACTCTACTCTATACATTTAGAATTGCTGTTCCTAAGATTATTTAGCTATTTATTATGCATGACGAAAGCATATTGTATTGTTATGTTATTGCAGAAACCTCAATAATGTTAAAAGTAACATACCACTGAGATATTCTATCCAACTCTGCACTGATTCAGGAGGGTCTGTGTCTTTCATGTGTTTTAAAGCTTCATCCAGTAAAACATCACCAGTTGGAGTATCTAAAAGAATCAGGGATTTAAAATTTGGTTGCATGTTGTGTGCAATTTTGGTTAAGTAAATGAAAATAAATGTGTGAGTAGGAGTCAAATAGTTTAGATTATTCAAGTAAACAACAAATTAATTTTGTTGAATATGATGGGTCAAACAAAAAGGCTACAGTTGATGTTAAATACAAAATAAATTACTAACCTGATTTAACAATAACCTTTCTTGACAGTAAGCCTTTTCTCCTCATACCAGCCCTCTCCAGCTCCACGCGACCTCTCAGGCCCAATTCAATTAGAATGCAGCCTCTTAAACCACTAGATATGCAGTCGTTCCAAAATGATGTATAACCCTGAATAATAGAATTTATTTTAATAAATAATACATTGAATTTTTATCGAAAACTGTACTTATACATTTCACACGATTATTATTATTAAAGTGATCTTTACACAGAAGTAAAAAATAAAATGACATTAGTATTACTAACATGAGGTATATCGAATTGTAAAAGGCAGGTTTAAGGTATTATCCAAGTACTGAGAATAATTGTTGTCCAAGACAACTTGGTAAAGACTTTGAAAGTCTATCTTACATTCACGCGACCATTTTAGAACTTTTACTTAAATTAATTGATAAGAGACCACTTACTTCTTTGTCTTTGAGTCCCAGAAGAAGAACCTCCTCCATCAGAGTCAGACGAGTTTCCTTGGAATCACCGTCATCATAATTTTTATCATTCTTATCATCCACATCATGGTTCTCTTTCACTGCACCATCTGAATTACCTTCTTTGAGTACATTTCTTCGTTGTACTAAACCTTCGGTACGATTCATTTTAACATTTAAAGATTTTTATGAGAAAATTTTTGCAATTACTGTGACGAAATTATTTTTAGTAAATGTAAACCTATTTGTTGACGTTTGCCACACGACGTATGTTGAGAGAAAAACATGGCCGTGCGGTACAGTGTTGCTGCTTTGTAAAATTTTAGAGCAATGGTAAAAAAATAGAAGCACTTCGCATAATATTAATTCTATAAACACGTATGCTAAAAGACACAATTTATTAATAATATTATGAATTATTTTCTTTTAATGAAGCTTCGTATTTTATTGATAATTTTTCCACGTATCGGCGGGCTTTTTGAAACTTGTCGAGAGCAAAGGGAGCAAAGCAAAGAGAATATAATCACTACGTTTTAGAGCAAAGGTCGAGAGTATAATATAATAAGATGACAGACTAGCATTTTTCTGAGATTTTTCCAACCCAAAACCGTAAATAAAGTTGTTTAAAGTGTAATGCAAAAAAGTCTTATATTTTAGTCTACAATTTATTGTCTTTATTTATATTCATTACCCTCTTTAAATTGTGCCTAATCCAGACTAGTAGATACTTAACCCTAGAAGCCCAATCATATTTAACTTGTTATAAAGTATATATACAGGGTGTCCCAAAAATCAACGATAAACCGAAAACGGGTGATAGGCCAAGTCATGACAGTTATGAGAAAAATGTGAAAAAAAATCTTTGTCATGTATTTTTCACATTATAAGGACTTTTAAAAATGTCGGAAAAACTGACACCCTGTGATGGTCTTTCATGTCCTAAGACTACAAATATTACTTTTTTGTGATTTTTTTTTCGGTATTGTAGTCATGACTAACCCTTCTGTAAATCACAATTCATAATTTAAACATACCTGCCTCAGTTTTCAATAAAATGGTGTGTTTTGCCCAAGATTAAATTCAAAATAATTACTACACCCAACTTTAATCGTCTGTACTGTAAAAAAAAATTACTACAGTATTTTGGCAAGTAACTTTAAAAGATGGCGCATTTAATCTGGATTCCAAAATGGTATGATACTTGCTGGATTACTTCTTTGTTGAGGAAAAAAAAATTTTTTTAACGGAACCGGATGTTAGGCCAACTCTGTTTAAATTTTTAAAATGTTGGTATTAAGTTGTTATGTGACGACGATGAGTGACGTCATCTTGTCTAGAGTGAGCGAGACAGACAGTGACGCTCAGTGCGAGTGAGATAGATAGTGACGCCAACCCGACAACACAGTGATGAACGTGCAAAACTGCAGTACGTTACGATCTTTCGTTCATTGCGCATCTTTCTGTATCCGTATTGACTTCGTACTTACAACTGTGCTTCTGTTTATTGGACTTGATTTGCTTTGTGATTTGGTTTTATCTGCCCCGTTTCTGACGACCCTGCAGGGCAATCGCGCTAAAAAACTTTAGCTGAAACGCAACCGAAACGTGAACGTTACTCGACTTTATGACGTATTCGGTATCGCGCTATCCTTTTGACAGCTAGGTGAGACGAAGCTGGACCGTAGTTGGAACTCAAACGCTGTCAAACAAAAAGTTCACACGGAGCTAGTTTAACTCGCACGCAGCTCGAACGTTAGGAACGAAGTGATCGTTTATAAGTTAAGTTTTTGAATCTAAATTGTGTAAAGGACCAAAAATGTTCAACTGGATTGGAAACGAAACGCAGCTGAAACACAAACGAAACTAAGTTGAACCTCAAATGAAACGTTGTACAATAGCGCGATTGGCCTGCTGGACTTGTTTTATTGTCGTATCTTCGGTTGTAGTGTGTGATTCCATTGTAGTGTGTTATCATGCCATCTCGATACACCGCACAAGAATACACCAATATGCATCTCATCTATGGAGAATGCTTATGCAACGCTAATGCTGCAGCTAGAATGTATCGTGAGAGATACCCAAACGCTGAGCGTCATCCTGATTATCGGGTATTTATTAACGTGCATCGGTCACTCTTAGAGGGTCGATTCCCTAATCAAAATACCAGCGAGGGAAGGCCTTTCATACCCTACGAGGACGAAGTGCTCGAGGCGGTCGAACAAGACCCGAGTATCTCAGTACGTGGGATTGAAGAGAACATCGGAGTGCCCAAAAGTACTGCACATCGTATTTTGCAAAAGAACCAGTTTCATCCTTACCATGTACAACGAGTACAAAGCCTGTTACCCCGAGACTACCCAGAGAGATTGCAATTTTGTCAAACGATGTTGCAGAGATACAGAGATGATCCGCGATTCTTTGAAAAAATTCTGTGGTCTGACGAATCCACGTTAAAAAAAGATGGTTACATGAACCTCCATAATTTGCACGAATGGCACGTGGATAATCCACATTTGATGCGGGAAGACAGATCGCAGTACCGGTTTAAGGTGAACATGTGGACGGGAATTTTGAATGGTACTGTTATTGGTCCATTTGAGCTACCGGAGAATTTAACTGCCGAGGTTTATTTGGACTTCTTACAGAACCAATTACCAGATTTGTTGGAAGAAGTGCCACTAAACATTTACGGCAGCATGTGGTACCAACAAGATGGCTGCCCAGCACATTACGCTCGCACAGTACGAGAGTTTCTCGACCGAGAATACCCCGATAGGTGGATTGGGCGGGGTGGTACAATTTCGTGGCCTGCCCGTTCACCTGATTTAAATCCCATTGATTTCTTTTATTGGGGAACAATAAAAGAAAAAGTGTACTCTAAACCAATTCGAGATTTAGCCGAGCTGCGCCAAAAAATTACAGAAGCTGCTGAACACATTAATTCAAGAAGATACGCCCTAAGATTATTACGCGATCATTTTTAAGAAGATGTAGGGCTTGCATTAGAGCTGAAGGCAAACAGTTCGAACATTTGCTGTAAATCTTTGTAAATTAAAGTAATAACTGAAGAAATCCATTGACTGACTTTTATTTCGAACTTGCACCTAAAACTAACTAATTACATACTTGATA
This sequence comes from Celastrina argiolus, assembly GCA_905187575.2. Lineage (NCBI taxonomy): Eukaryota > Metazoa > Arthropoda > Insecta > Lepidoptera > Lycaenidae > Celastrina > Celastrina argiolus. The sequence goes on from LR994585.1 coordinate 9,439,193, forward strand.
ACAAGGTGGCGTCTGTTCTGTATCTCAACCACTCACATTTTCAAAAGAGCGTTGTATTCATACCTGAAAATTGAAGTCTTAAAAATGCCTACACTGCAATACAATTTTTTTTTAATAAAAAAGCACCCGCACTTAGCGTCACTGTCTGTCTCGCTCACTCTAGACAAGATGACGTCACTCATCGTCGTCACATAACAACTTAATACCAACATTTTAAAAATTTAAACAGAGTTGGCCTAACATCCGGTTCCGTTAAAAAAATTTTTTTTTCCTCAACAAAGAAGTAATCCAGCAAGTATCATACCATTTTGGAATCCAGATTAAATGCGCCATCTTTTAAAGTTACTTGCCAAAATACTGTAGTAATTTTTTTTTACAGTACAGACGATTAAAGTTGGGTGTAGTAATTATTTTGAATTTAATCTTGGGCAAAACACACCATTTTATTGAAAACTGAGGCAGGTATGTTTAAATTATGAATTGTGATTTACAGAAGGGTTAGTCATGACTACAATACCGAAAAAAAAAATCACAAAAAAGTAATATTTGTAGTCTTAGGACATGAAAGACCATCACAGGGTGTCAGTTTTTCCGATATTTTTAAAAGTCCTTATAATGTGAAAAATACATGACAAAGATTTTTTTTCACATTTTTCTCATAACTGTCATGACTTGGCCTATCACCCGTTTTCGGTTTATCGTTGATTTTTGGGACACCCTGTATATGTCGCAGTCATCTTATTGAATCGGGTTATTTAATTGAATCACTAGGCGATTATAAAATGGCGTCAAACAGCTCGTACAGACAGCAATGTGTTGATATATTTTTTGATTAATTTACTTTAATGTTCGTTTTATTAGTACTCATTCGGAAATTTCGAAGTTTAAACCTAAAATATTAAATGGCTGTCCTAGTCTCGGATTCTAAAATTTGTTGATAAAAACAGCATTCAATGAAAGCGCTAGTCATTCAATTAAATAGCGGATTCAATCAGATGACTGCGACATATATATAAGTATATACGTAAAAATAAAACTTCAGTATATTCCTATTTTTTCTGGTTCTGATCAATTTATTTGCATTAGTTATTAAAATATAGTTTTAATTTATAAACAAAATACATTTTATATTAATATACTCTTTATTAGTACAATTACAGTACATTACTTGGACCATAGAAAAAAATCAACAAAAAAATCAAACCTCTAACAAATTTTCCCATAATTATAAAATCTTAAAAAAAAACCAACTAGTATTAAATGTTTTTATAAAATCAAATCAATTTCTAATAATACCATATTAGTCTCTTTGAAAAAAAGTCTTTTTATACAGTCTAGACAGATAGCAACATTATTGTGTTCTCCATATATGGCCTTTTCGTATTTGCAACATTGGTTTTCAGCCTTTTTTATATAATTAAAATACACAGTAGAGTCGTTTCTTTAGTTCACGCTCATTGTCAGTGTTTTCTGAAGATGTTGGTACCATAGTTTTTAAAATATTTGTTATATTATCCCGTAGAGCCCTCCTCAAAATTGATGCCTGTAACCGTTTTTGGATCCAAGGCGCCATCAGATCTATACTAAATTTTTTCACGAATTATTTAGGGCTCATTGATTTTTCTTGTTTATTTATGCTTAATGTGACAGTATATAATATGGGATTTGACAAACGCCATATTCAACATGCCATAAAATACCGTATATACGGTATTTTACGATTTTACGACGGCCGAACTTAGGTAAGTTGAAGAAGGTACCTCAATATATTTATGGCCGATGGCCGAGAAGCAATATGGATTCTAGATGGCTCTTGTCTGCTTGTATCTTCAATGAAGTCGACCATCGTGTCCTCATTATCACTCCTGTGAGGAGTGACAATGAGGACGTCTTATTCAATTGCAAAATCTTATTACACGGAGTCCCAACTCAGCCGAGAACAATCGTCATCAATTTTCGAAAATTGACGGTATTTCTTCCAGGTTTAGCCGTTGACGGGACTCCATCTTGAAATTGACCTAAAAATATAAATGCTAAATGCAACATTTAATAAACAAATCAATAAACTCAAATAAATCACAACAATAAGAAGTCAGAAACATTTGCAAAAGTTACACAAAGCCCAATTATACGTCATAATGACGTGCAACCTCGCTATCACAACAAAATGGCGGCACTTACCCAGCTGATGTATATGTCGCAGTCATCTGATTGAATCCGCTATTAAATTGAATGACTAGCGCTTTCATTGAATCCTGTTTTTACCTACAAATTTTAGAATCCGAGACTAGGACAGCCATTTAATATTTTAGTTTTAAACTTCGAAATTTCCGAATGAGTACTAATAAAACGAACATTAAAGTAAATTAATCAAAAAATATATCAACACTTTGCTATCTGTACGAGCTGTTTGACGCCATTTTATAACCGCCTAGTGATTCAATTAAATAACCAGATTCAATAAGATGACTGCGACATATATATGTCCTGAAAGGTCTCAACGACTACTGAGTTGGTTCGAGAATTCGCCACGATCCGATGGAAACCGAAAAATATACAGAGATCTTTCGCCGCAGTGTACGTCAAATTTACGTAGATTGGGCTTCTAAGGTTAATGAGTAGAAATAATAATTAATGTTTATCATGAGGCGATACGTGTGCTCGTTGGAGAATAAACATATTATAACAATACATAACAATAATAATAATTTTTCGGCATAGCCTACCTACCCTCAAATTATATACCTTTATCTATACTAATATTATATAGCGGAAGAGTTTGTTGGTTTAAACGCGCTAAACTCAGGATCTACTCCAGTAGATCCTGACTCCTGAGATTAGCGCATTGGACAAAATTTTACTGCCGGCGCTGCGGCGGCGTGGGATCGTCCATCTCGTTCCGGCGCCGCCGGCGACGAGAACCAGCGCGGCGCGCCGTACCTATCCGGCGCGGCGCGGCGCTCATGTCTAATCCCAATTCTTATGTACCTACTGTACCACTGCAGTCAATAATTATAGGTATGCTATTAATATTAATGATATTCTAATACAATTATTTTGGTATTTAACATTGGCAAGACCTAGTTAGGTACCTAGTACTTACATACGATTTAACTGCATATTATGTAGGTCATACTATTATAAAATAAATTTATAATTATAGTATTATACTAGCTGTGCCCGCGACTTCGTTCGCGTGGTTGTCGGAAACACTATCGCGATTATCTTTTGATTGCTCACGTTGGTTTTTGTTATTTTGATTATTTAAAAGGAATGATAATTATTTCCTGCATATTTTTTGAGTAACTTGAAACTGTTTATGCAGCGCATGCAACAAAAGTCTTCAAATGTAATAATTTTCCCCGCTTTTGCAACATTTCTCACTGCCGATTCGCCGGCATATAACATGTACCTAAGCGCACCGCCGCCGACAAATTTTGTTTAATTCAATTACTTAACATTGTAATTTTATTCTAAAGAGTGTTTTGCAGGGTTCTGAAACTGAAAAATCAGTGTACCTATGTACTTAGTAACTTCTGCTAGACTAACCGATCGGTACAATATATAAATTAGGGGCGTCGTCAGGGCGTTAAGTAAGGGGCTAGCATTATTTAATTAGCAGTATCATTACTTTAAATTATTACTTTTAAATTTCGTTTTTATAAACATGATCTCCATTAATATATCTAATATTATATAACCTACATAATATGCACAACAACATAAATGTTTACTTTGCGCGAAATCCAAAAGGAAGGTTGAAAATCCAAAAGGATTAATTACTTTTACCAATTTTCCAAAATGTTCTAGAAAAAACTTAGATTAAAAACAGTCATAACGCATTGGGTAATCATGTACTTACCGACTTCTTTTTCCTTTATTTTAAGAAAAACATATCAAACGGACTATTACACGTAGTTAAAGGAAGGTAAGTTGGTATGTGGTAATCCACATCCAGAATCGACCTAGGTATCTACAGTTGAACTACAGTACCTGAACACTTAGTCCCATTTTTACCCGACTTCGGCGAAGCCAAAAGGAAGGGTAATGATTTTGGCAGTCTACGTATGTATGCAAGTATGTATGTATGTATGTTTGTATGTATGTATGTATGTTCCCTCGTAGCGGCTAAACTACTGGTCCGATTTTAATAAGTAAGGTGTTAATCGATTCGTAGTAGTCCTGCGAGTAACATAGGCTAGAATATTTTTTAGAAAAATTTGGATTTTCAAAATTATACCTCAAAAACTATCTCCAATAAAAATTAAATTAAGATAATTGTATCGTGTTTGGTATCAAAAGATAGGTCTTGACGAGCACATCACAAATATGTATTTAAATATTTTATTAATTATTAAACTTTATTGTTAAATTCAAAATAAACATTTAAAATGCTGTCGTACAAGTAGTATTTAGGAGTTGTTTAGTTACTTATTATGTAATGGTTTGAATAATGAAAATATATTTGATGAGAAAACAGAAAAATAAAAAAATAAAAAAAAGTTAAAAACTATAACCCAACTTCGCAAAAAATGGTCTAAAAAGGCTGAAACAAGAAAATAATACAATTTGAAATCCAGATATGCATAGGTACAGTACAGATATGGTTAAAGTAGAGCCGTGTCCGTTGTTACAGCCTTTTTAGACCCCATTTTTTGCGAAGTCGGGTTATAGTTTTTAACTTTTTTTTTATTGTATCACTTTCTTGTAATACAAAAAAAGTGGGACTATTTTATTCTTCAAATTCTTCTGATATTATTAAATCATTAATATACCGAATCATAATTTAGGTGTCCGTTTTATCTAGTTTTTATAATGGAGAGCTAAAATGATAAGATAATAAATATAATATAATTTATTAACAGTAAAGTATAACGTCCATACTCCATTATCATTCTACTACTAACTCAGTGCCAATCGTATTTTGAAGCGATAAAATAGATACTGAGCCGGACATTAAGTGAAGTACGAGTTATTTGGACTCTATGTAGAGAACAAATATATTCAACTAAAACAACATAATGGTATGTCTAGTAATAGTTAAAATTTTTAGTATAATTATTCCCGTTTTATACCTGTTCTAATACTGTTTGTGTAATGCAATGACCGTCCTATTGGACTGAGCAAGGTTACTACAGCTGCAAAGGAAACTGATAAGTGATAAGCCGCCGAAACGCTTCCCCTCTACCGAAATAAACAGTTATAAAGACAGTGAGACAGATATATGTATGTTAAATACTATAATATAATAACCTAGTTACATATTTTATTACAATCAATATTTGCGTGTACATTAAATATTATATTCTCTATGAAAATTTGCACGAGGAAACTAAATGTAGAGTCAAAGTTTTCCTGATATTGAACTTTACACCGTGTGGTGTGATAGCACAGGGCAAGCCGCCAGTTGGCGAGCTAACTCGTGACGCCGCGGTCGTACATTGATCTAAAATCTATCCTGTTCTCTCGTGTTAGCGTATATAATTTCTGTGATATCCATGTTTTTATCCTCGTATGAGGTTAAGTGCAAGATTAATGGTTAGTTTGTGAAACACAAGAAAGGAAAGAAAAAGTAAAACAGAGTGAGTAGTAGTGTCAAATCTCTAAAAATGTGATGACTTCAACCTAATATTTACGCTTCTTAAAACTAGATTATAATTAGGTATTATTATTATCAAACATTCGCGATATTTTGATATAGCATCGCAAATATGTTTAGTCTTTACACAAAACCCAGTACCTATATATTATAAGAACGCATTGTAATTAATAGTGCATGCACAGTTTTCCACGTATTTTCAATCTATTTTCACGACTATTTCCGAGGCTAGGAGCTGACCGTCTTGCGTCATGATACTCGGAGACGTGGTAACTGGTACGACAATACCTGCGCTAGAGCCGTTACTACCGTTACCTGACCGAATTTTAACCAATTTGATAAACTTTTACTTAATCACATAACAAGTCCATGTAGAGAACAGATAAGATGTTTTGGTACTCGAGCGTAAACAACTATAAGATACAATATAATATTATTCTTATAATTTTAAAAAAGTTTAGAATATAAATTTATTCATGTTAATAACTTAACAGAGATAGGCAATAAGCAGAGGTTCACGTCTGCATAATAATATATTAGTTATGTAGGAGGAACATAATAATATGATTGTGTTCAGCTAATAAATTGTAAGTAGTTAATAACTAATAGGTTGCCATTAATCGAAATTCGAAAGTATTCTAATTGACTTTGTTTTATCCACTACAAAACAGCCAAGTGCGTATTAGGCCACGCATAGAATAGAGTTTCGACTTACGAAGTCACATTTTTTTAAAATATTATGTAGATATACGATTCGATACAAAATTTTCCCAGTAAGCGCATTTTACAAATTAGCCCTCTATAACAAAGTGAACTAAAATAATTTTCTTTAGATGGACTCACAACGATAATTCGCATGGACTACAGATCATGGTAAATCATTTCTTAATCAAACAATCGTTTTAGCAATCTCTCGATGTTTTGAAAATACCTTTCAAGACACAATAGTGGGATATACACGAGAAAAAATGTGGTAGGTATGTGATAGATGAAAAAAAAACAGATATTATTTTAGAACTTTGTTGAAATATCCATGCAAAAAAGCAATAATTTCAGCACTAACTGTTTAGATGGTATCTAAGCCGAAGATGAACGTATGGACATGACGAAACTATAAGGGTTCCGAGACGTGAACTGCAGAACCCTAATAATGAGAAAATTCTGTCACTTTGCCAAAAATTAAAGGGTCGTTCAATCTGTTGGCATGCTTCAAAGAAGTAAATACTAAATAAACAAAATGCCATAATATAAAACTTACTCTATCTCCATGAAATATAAATCATCTTTCAACATTCAGTATGTTCTCGGGGTTTCCATAAATTTGAGACCCAGACCAGACTGTACCACTACCGTGTACCGTACCTTTACGGTGTAGACCGTACCTTTTTCGTACCTTATAGGTACTACATTATACTGGTAATTCGTTTTTAATACAAAGTATAAAAGGGTTACTATGGGTAGACTATGTGCATTTTAAATATTAGTGATAAAATCTACAGAATTTTGTTACCAATGCTATTTCTCGAACATAGTTATTTCTCGAACAACATCATCAGTCCTTAAAAGGTGTACCTACCTACCTAATTTAGGTGTTTACCTACTTAACGTAGGTAGGTAAATCTCGCAATTCGCGTCAGTCCGCTTCCTACCTACCTAATACAAAATTTTGGAATGATTTAAGTATGTGCATAATTTAATTATTATAAGATAGTAGGTATTTTGTACATGGCGTATTTATTTTCATAATCAAAAAAATATACAAAGTCCAAGGTGTAAGACGGATTATAAAAAAACCTTTATAACTTCCTTACAATAAAATAGGTAATATTAATATTACAATTCATGCATTATTATTTATTATATAAAATTGATTAATTTATTCTTATTATTAATGATTATTATCAATTGATTTATACTTACATTATAATTTATTCTAACAATATATTGTTATCTAAGTATTATTTTTATTTAGATCATAATAATAAGTTAATTATTATAATATTATGTTGGGATGCAAGAATCCCCTATGTGAGGGTGAACGCCTACTCCAGATTTTTCCACATGTCCCTATCTTTGGCTATTGTTTTCTAGCTTTTCCTGCTAATCTAATTATGTCTGATTCCCAGCGAGTCATTTCTCTCTTTTTCTAATACCGACGGGACTCTGCAATAACGAGAGTCGAGTAGTCCAACTGTCGTCCTTCATCCTGGCTACATGTACTTCCCAACCCCATTTCAAGGTTTGTGACAATAATTGGTTTTTTGAATTCTTTTTTAACTGATGTTATCAATAAAATGGTAAACAAATAATGTAAATCTAACATGATTTAAGTACCTACCTACCATTAAAATAATAATGTTAATCTTCTTCTATACCTACTTATAATAAAACTGTAGAGAGGTCAATTCTGTACATTGAATATTTTTTCAAAATACATATTGGAGGATGATTGGCGATCGATACTGATGCCAAAAATGCAATTAGTAAAATTTTTGTCTGTCTGTCTGTCTGTCTGTATGTGCACGATGGGAACAAAAACTACTGAAGGGATTTTAACCAAACTTGGTACGATTGTAGCCCATATTCCTGGGCAGGTTATAGGCTATATAACATAACTCTACGATACATAGGAGCCGAGCAGTGACGATAAATTTGAAGCAAGTCGGATGAATTTCGCGCGCGCGGCCTGCGGTCGAACGGTTCGTGCGGGGGGCGCGGGGGGATCGCTTACACAGTGACGCGAAGCAATAGAATAGAACGTGACACTAAAGTAGATTAGAACATCAAATAAGTACCTAACTATCAGGATTTTTTTTCTGGGAAAACAGTGTTTTCACAGTGTCATAATAATATAAAAATTGTATTTTTGAACTTGCTTCACAAATTAAAATAAATTATCATTTATTGTATAAAATCAACTTAATTAACTGTATAATTAAAAGAAAGCCTTTCGCGATAAACTAAAAAACGGGCAATTAAGCGGTTTTTGGAAAGCTATTTATACCATCACGGTATTAATCCTTATCATTTTTAATACGTTAGTTGGCTTAAGCATTCCATGAAGACTATAATATTTGCCCTTTATACCATGCAAATATAATGAGTAGTTTAGGAAATATAACAAAATTATGCCGCGTGATGCAGGCTGCTGGGTGACGTCGTCCGAGCCGGGCTGGTGTAGTGTAGACTGCTGGGTAAAAAATACTATTAAAATGTGCTAACTGTGCCTGTGTTATTATAGGAGACTTTTATTTATGCAATAGTACCCAAAAAAATTTTTTTATATTTTTGTCTGTTTGTCGGTGCATTTGTGCACGCTAATCTCAGAAACGGCTTATCCGATTTAGATGTGGTTCAATCATATTTGTAGTAATCTTGACTTAACATTTATTTCATCTCAATCGGTTCATAAATAAGAAACTTATGACAATTAAAAAAAAATGCTGGACGTTTGTATGAAGCGCGGCAGGAACCGCGCTGCAAACATTCAAATTTAATCTTTTTTTATTTTATATTTTCTTTAAAACTAAATTTAATTTATTTATATTATTGTTATACTTAGGGTAGGTTAATAAAAAAACGCTACTAAAACCGATCGGCGCGCCGAGCTGGGGCATAACTCTCCAAACTGATTCGATTTTGATTCAGATTCGATCGTGCCGCATACTCCCGAATAAATTGACGTTTGTTTATTTTTGTTCTATGTCGATTGATATCGTCGGGTGTACAAAAAGTTACGTTCCGAAGGTTTTCTTTATCCTAATTAGTTCCAAAGTAATCTACCAAATAAAACACCAAATCCGTTGAGATCGAACTGATTCTATTCTCGGTTGTGTCGAGAGTAAGCCTGCTGGATCCTCGACGGGGCGTGCCGCTGCGCCCATGTCTAACCGAGAGTTTCGTTTTAAATACCTTAATAATTGCAATATATTATGTTTCAATTTAATATCTCAAAATATTAATGACAAAAACGGTAGTAAGTTCAAAAAAATTGAAAATAATTTTATGGTTTCGCAATTTATCCTATGTCGGCACTATTAAGACGTTGCTTCGTATCAAATTTAGGTTTTGGTTCCCTTTGGAGTGTCGAAAATTAGAGAGATACGGCTGAATCTTTGGGTAGATGTGGCTAAGGAGTCTGTTTTTTTCAAAGCCAGAAGGGACAGAAGATCCTGAGTATTTGATAGGATTGTTAGCTTGATACCTACACGTGTTAAAATTTTGACAACCAGACTGATAGACAGACGGACATCGAAGTTAAATAATTTACTAAATTAACGTGAAAAATTGGCTGGGTCTATACGGTGCATTCGAATAATATTATCCTAACTTCGAATACCTTTGCTGACTTCTACATATTGTTCGAAGGCCTACTTCTTTTGCCGAGCTCCGAAAGGATGGTACTATATTATTATTATACCCTGCATACCAAGAGGCTAGCCGGGTACGTGACTTGCTGGATCGGGATCAACACTGGGATACACTGGGAAGTACCTATTGGCGAAAGTTGTCAGCGGTTGCGCCAATAAACTAAGAATATATTTAAAAATATAAAAGTGTCCTAAATCACTTTTCCACGCGTACGAAGTCGCGGGCACAGCTAGTTGTTATTAAACTATTAAATACAGTGTGCGAACGAGAAGGGAACAACCGATTGTGATTAATTGTGACGTCACCTACAGATATTAATATGTTAATACCAACATGCGTACAAATATCTATTTCCTAAAAATACATTTATAATTTTATTTAATTGCTTAAATCTTATTTTAGATTTTGCTCATCTTTTTGATCTTCAGCGTAGACGGTCCAAAAGTAAATAAATTGAATTATCATTTATCATTCATTTTTCCCATTTAAGGGCTCGTTAATATTAGTCTTTTTCCGTATACCTAGTTCTTAGTTGTTTTCTCCGATCCATGAAACTCCTGATGTCTGTCGATAACAATCCTGGGTTAGTGATTGTTGGTCGGGAATATGTAGACATTTTACTATGCCTTGAATGATTTTGTCATACTCGTAGTTATCATTTATTGTATTTTAATTTTTCAAAAAATCTATTAAGTACTTACAACTTACCTACTGGTAAGTACTAACTTTTAAGTAGTAGGATCTTGATGACAGAACATATTATTTTTAATAAAATAAGGTAATTTATGTTAATGCATTCAATAGTAATCAACGTTTATTGCATTGTAAAAAAGTGTTAAGTACCTACATCTCGTGTACACTGTACACTTTACAAAACCAGGCTCCTAACTCCAAATACTTTTAATGGCTTGTCTATTTTCTACAAGAACTAACGTTTAACTAAACGTTGTGTATCAGCAGTGATAGTAATTTTCACTTTCAGGGCATCTGACCGTAACGACTAGCGAAGGACTCTCTAAAAGTCTAGTCGACTAGTACCTAGAGTCTAGACGTTAGAAAGTCTTTCTTCCTAATATTTTGTAGGCCGGTACGTCAGTTGTGACAAACGAAAATTAATGCATTTGAATTAGGACGGAATAATATGATTTTTTTATATATTGTGACATATTAAAGCGTAGTTACATGGATATTTCAGGCTATTATGATATAATGACAGTATTCCGTTTTTATCGACTTTAACTACTTATAAAGGAAATGTATAAAATACATATTATGTACATCCATTGAAATTGAGCTAGTTTATTTATAAACATTTGATTAATACAGAATATTTATCTCGATAGAGCTTTTTCCTATAAATACGGTAAATAATATATAATAATATACACGGTGAAAAAATACCAAATACCAGTTAATAACTTTGGGATATTATTATAGTACCTTTTCTTATTATAGTATAATCATACCAATTCCATAGTTATTATAACTGGTATTTTTGCATCCTGTATTATGTATTATGTCTGTTAAGGTGTTATCATCGTCTGTTTTCCTGTAATTTATCAGTGAGTCTGAGTAGTGACCTGTGTCCAAGATGACTCTTGCTGTGATAAACTTCTGTATAAGTAGGTATACTACATAAATACATGTATAAAAAACTATCGATCAACGAACATAAGTTAAGATTAGGTACTAGGTATCTATATTTAATAATCACTAAACCACTGACTACCAAATTACCAATCATGCATGACTCGTGTGTAAGCAAATCGTTTGGTGACGGTGATAAATCATTTTACAAGTAATATGACTGTCGTGCTAATTATCTCTTGAAGTTATAATTTCGGAGAAAATGATAAGATTAAACGGCAAACCCCACTATTAGCGATTACATCTGCGCACAGCTGATCTGATCTAGCTCAACGCATAACATTTAATAATTTTATGCCTTTAGATTTTGTACAATAGTGGGAAAAAAATTACTTTATAACAAATTAAAACAGAAAAATAATGAGATCAAAGTCTATTTTCGTGACGTAAAACCACATTGTTATAATAAGTAGATATTTAAATTTTATTGTTTTGTTTTTTTTTACATATTTCTCAATGGAACTTAATATTGGATAGGTACTAGTAGTAATTTGCGTAGCTTGATGATGACGTCCGTGTCAATGTTAAGTAAGGCTCTTACTTCGTAGTACCGTCCTTTTTAATCGACTTCCAAAAAAAAAAGAAGGTTCTCAAATTAGGCTTGTTTTTTTTATGTAGGTATGTACACCGATTTCTCTAGAGGTTTATGATCCGATTTGCGTGATTCTTTTTTTATTTGACGCAGAATTGCTGCCATTCGGTCCCGTAAATATTGACATAGTTTGGCCCTGTAGTTTTTATTTTATCTACATACTTCACCAATTTCCATATGCACATAAGTAGTTTTAGTAGGAGTTTTTCACTTTTGTGACTCTCGACACAAAAAGGAGGTGGAAATTATAAACATGGTGTCTGTCAGTCTATCTGTAGCATCGTAGCTACCAAACGGATTTATCTTATACTTTGACTTAGAGACACTAAAAAGTAAAAAATAAACTACGTTAAAAATCCGACTTTTATAATGTTACAATTAATATTATTTTTGGAGTGTGTCAGGTAAAAGAACAACATCCTAAAGATGCTGACCTGAAACTCACCTTTGCTTAAAAAGTTCTTAGTTTCTAGTTCTTTTGCCCTAAAAAGTTGTGAGATCCATGTGATGCCAAGCCGGGAAAGACGGTCGGTCTAACAACATTATAATATTATAGTGATCGTGTCAATATTATTAAAAATCTTTTATGTTTTAAACAAATAGTAGATTAACTTGGCAATCTCACTTAACAATCTGATTTAATATGTATCACTCGTGAGATAGATATTATGTGCACAATAGATGTCCATTCTTCATCCAGTTAAAAAGTACTAGTAGATAGGACTCAGTAATCAGTATCAGTATTATTTTAATCAAAATTAGCTGTAAAGATAAATCTATTGTTTTTTATCTTGATTCATGATGATACGGAATCCGGAAGGCTGAAGAAAATACACTCAACATACACTCAACAGAACTCTAGGCTAAAATAATAGTGCTGAAAATCGGACATACGGGTTACCAAAATTCTCCAACCGGCAAAATTGCAACAACCCTAATTCACGTATTTAATTTAAACTTTCGATTAACCTCATTTTTAGTTTAGATCAATCGAAAGCGTTTGGCGTTAGTTTATAAGAATACCATTATGTTGTTTCAAAATAACAAACTGCAACGAACCTTCATTATTATAAGATTTAGTTAGCAGAATCGACGTAAAATTCTGCATTATAATATGCTGTTTAGTATTTACTGTCTTCAAATAAACGTGTAGTTGATACCGCAGAGTCACAGGTAGGTTAGATATAATATATAAGTAGTACCTTCTACCTACAGTACGCTAATACCGCTTTTTACTGATAAGTCAGAATCTACTACTACTATCTAGCGACACTATCAGCTACGTCAAACGTCTAAAATTGGACAGATAGTAATTAATCAGGCCCATGTGATTAATATATCCCCGGTTTCTGAAAAGCTGATCAACTCATCGATCAGCTAAGATTTGAGTTAACAAGTCATTTTGAACGCTAATTGGTGAACATACCGCTAGCGCGTAAGCGAAGTTGTTGCGACTGGCGAGTGATGCTCACCAATGAGCGTTCAGAATACCTTGATAACTCAAATATTAACTGGTCGACGATTTGACCAGCCTTTCAAAAACCGGGGGATAGTCTTATTGCTTATTGTTACAACAGGCGATCTCTGGTAGTGGATAATTATACAACCTTCAGATGATAGAAAACCTAATAATATTATGTCCTACCTTCTATTTTGAACTTGAATAACTAAAAAAAAAAAACTCAAACTCGAACATTTTTATGTCTGTAGGTAATTAAATAACACCTTAAGAGCGTGTTTCACCAAGCAATGTTAAAGATAATCCTTCGTTAAATATCATGTTGTTCCTCTCGTAACTCCTAACATTGCCCGGCTTTGAACATAAACCGAGTTCACGTTTCATTTCACAATTGCTTTTATTATTAATTATTTTCTAATTATCCTCGTTTGTTGCAATATAATATCTATAAAGTGTTTATATCTGGAAATTATAAAGATAATATCTGTCTCGGCATTTCGGTAAACACCAGCTGCTTACTTATATTCTGCGAAAATTATTATTATCTTTGTATGATTTTGGTTAATCGCAATTATCTGCTTCATTATTAAATTTCTTCCTAATGTTTATTATCTATTTTGTGCTAATGTCAACTTATTGTTACGGTACTAACTAGTAACTATAGTTCGTCCCTGATAAATTTAACAAAGCGAAAACATAGAAATTTTCCTATAATCACATATTGTGCACACTTATCAACACTTTCACAGGTTAACACATAAAGGATTAAACTTCATTATCCAATACATTTTGTAACAATTAAACAATAATTAATATGTTTAAACATCAAATGAAAATCTCCCACAGAAAAAAACGCCATTTTGACACTGCCGATTGTAGAATGTAAGCCTATAGTCTATGAATTCATAGCAAACAAACTTCATTGTATTGATATTGGCCAATTGGTATCACTGACTAGTCTTTGGTTGTGTCATAGACGGGTTTGTTTACGTTTAGGTTAAATTTATCTCAGACGTACTATACTAAGTTAGTAAAATTACTAACACATTAACAGGGTTCGATCTGACGTGAATTTTAAATGCTGCCAATTGCAGTGTTCGCAAGTCAGCTGTTATCGCCGACGTCCTTGAACCTGGTTGGTTTAATTAAGCCTCGAGGGTCGCCGGAGGTCGGCGCTAAATGCATTACCGCTGGTCTTGACTATAAGTAGAAAATTAGATTTATACTTGTATCGATCTGAAGATGTGGCATAATAATATATTGCATGCATTATTGTCAATAGAATATTATTCAAATAGGTACCTATCTATTTTTATTTTCTATTATACCTATTATTATCTATTATTCACGGGCAACATCTTACAGCGCTTTATTATTAAGACTTAACTCGTGGTCGTATTTAGGTACTTAACTGACAAAATAACTTGTACACAATGAATAAGCAATTAGGTCATTGCCTACTTAATACTTATTACGGACTAACCCGTGCCCGTGCCCACTTCCTTAAGCATACAAACCGTTTAAGCCTTCCCTGGACTTCCACGAATATTTCAAGATCAAAAATAGCCGAATCGGTCCAGCCGTTCACGATTTTTAGCGACACTAACGAACAGAAATTTATTTTTATATATAAGAAGAAAGATGGTGCCACAGATTAGAGTAATACATAATATGTAAGGATGGTGCACCCCCTTCTCCCGCACTGCCCCTCTCTCGTCGAGTTAGTTCATAGATATGAATCTTTCGAATGGAATGTCCGATTTCAATAATTTAAAAAGTAATCATCAGGTATTGAAACAGTCTTGAATATTAAATTATTTATTTGAATAAAAATTTATAAATGGTATGGATAACAAGGTCTGATTAGGATCGGCATTTCAATCAATTTGTTAAATGTAAAAAAGTAGTTAGGTATAGTGACGTATCATATCACGAAGTTTTTTGTATTCATATATTCTATAATATTGTCGAACATTTTTTTGTCTTATCATTAATACTCTTCGCAGCGTACCTATGCGATGAAAGACATTTTATGGCCATTTTTTCTTTTTATACTCTTTTTTCATTAGAAAGCTAAGTACATTATCACTGAGTAACATAGGCTATATTTAGTACTAGATTTCTATATATAGGTAAATATTCATATATTCTATAATATTGTCGAACATTTTTTTCTTATCATTAATACTCTTCGCAGCGTAGGTAGGTACCTACCTATGCGACGAAAGACATTTTATGGCTAATTTTTTTACACCTTCGGTTGGTTTTAATAGGAATTTCTAAATATTTCTATAGTAATCTAGTACTAAATATAGCCTATGTTACTCAGTGATAATGTAGCTTTCTAATGAAAAAAGAATTATTAAAATCGGTCCAGTACTTTTTTCAGTTTATTCGTTACATACAAAAATACAAATCTTTCCTCTTTATGATATTAGTGTAGATAATTTCACTTTCAAAACATACCCTAGGACCTATATATTTTAATTAATTCAATTATCCGTAACATGTTGGTAATGACCTAAGGCTTAGCGTATTTGAGTTAAGGCTTCACTGATGATTAAGTGGTGTCGTCAAGTAGTAGGCTAGCCGTTAGAGTACAGAAATGAATATAAAAAACGCAACACCTTTTTATTGTCGTTGGTTTAGCCACAACACAAGACCTTAAGCCTCTTTGATCTTTTTCACGCTGTCCGTCCACATGGTTGGTCAATATCTCTCTAAAATCAAAACTCAAGAGAGTTTTGATTAGTAAGTAGAGTAAGAACTCTTGCCTCAAATTAATTAATAGTTGAATGGGATTCACTTTGATTATCATTATTTACTTAGCTAAAGTCGCGTGTGTTTGAGACACTGCGTAGAAAAACATTTTCGTCACAAAAGAAAAACTAGTTTATCCAATCGATTGAAATAGGTATGTAACACATACATAACATTGTTGTCATTGCGATTGTCTTTTGTTGGAATAATTTTTGTGTTTGTATGACGTCTATTGACGCACGTTTGAAGAAAATGTACATAAATCAAGTTAGCAACAAGATAAATGATACGATTTTATATCAATTCTGCAGTGTTTTATCACATTATGTCGTAATATTATATTTACTTATCTGTCCTGCAATATTCCTGTTAGGCTCAGACCAAATAAAAGTCAAAACAGAGATTCTGCATAGAGTGCGCGTGTAGTTACGCA
The DNA here is from genome assembly GCA_905187575.2 of Celastrina argiolus. NCBI lineage: Eukaryota > Metazoa > Arthropoda > Insecta > Lepidoptera > Lycaenidae > Celastrina > Celastrina argiolus. The sequence goes on from LR994585.1 coordinate 9,456,054, forward strand.
CTACATAGCTACTTTAAAAAAACCGGCTGAATTGAGAACCTCCTCCTTTTTTTGGAAGTCGGTTAAAAAGCACAGACACCGCGACCTCCCGCTTTACTAAGTAAGGCGTAGTTTTGTACCGTGCGTGACACACAAACGGTGAGGCGTAGTTTAGACTGGCTTCACTATGACTGTGGTACGGAGAACGTCTTAACTTTTTTAATTGTTCTGAGATGTGGTTTACTTAGAGAGCAAGTTAGCTGAGAGCGCCTATGGAAAGAAAAACCTAAGCCAAAGCCTGTGTGCATTGCAAATTTATGCCCTTACTTTTCTGGCTAAGATCAGCAAATTAATCATTGCGTTGACCGATCAAAGATTATATCAAAAATAGAATATAAAAATAAATAGACTTTGTTTAACGCCAATGACCTTAAACGACAATTTTTATGACAAAAAAATCGCGCCAACGAAGGGGTTGAATCAGAGAAAATTAAGCTAGCTATATTAAAACAAATATATCAATTTATAAAACGATTATCCTCTGGTAAATATAATGAAGATTATTAAGTACATATTTTTTTTGAAATTTTCGATTACACTGGTATTAAGAAAAAAGGTTTCAGAGTAGGTACTCAGATTTTTAGTATATCGCGCGTACGTAGCATTAAGAGAATTGGCTATCTGAATTCAGACACTGGGTCAAAAGCATTGTTGTATCTAAGTCTTGTTACTTAACTGTCGGTAACGACATCCAAATGGTGCTCTTTGGTTTTATACCTCATTTATTATCACATACCACCACATACTAACCAAGTATATGGTAATCTATGGTATTATATGCTAGGTATGCACATTTAGCGCGACCACGTTTTATGAACTTGCTGGGGACATACCTTATCAGAAGATAGAGCTAATCTGGCATAAACCTTTTATTTACGCAATTAATGAGATTATTAATCTATATCAGCGTGCCATAAAAGTTTTAAATATTATCGTAATGAACATTATAAAAGTGGAATATTCGCTAGTGGATAAAAAACAAGCACGATATTTTACATTACATAATTCGTTTATTGTCATATCAAATATAATAAAAGGTTGCAAAAACGTGCAACAAATATCTTCATACAATATTCATTCGGTATATTATGAAGTATTGGGTATACCTACTGAAAACTACCAAGTTTCTGCTTTCTACACTTTGGCAGTCGTTGCCCACCTTAATAGTGACAGCTATATGAACAGCTCTACCGCAGGGTAGGAATATGGTAGGGGAATGACACAATTGCTAGTTGTTCTAGGTGTGCCGCGTAGGATCATAGGTGTGGCAAAAATTTAACACGAAGGGTGCCTCAGAGGAATACAGGCTGATTCATGGTTAATATATTAAGCCTCATAATCATATAAATTACCTACTTACCATAACGCGGCAAATCACTATTAAAGATCTCCATAAAAGTCACAAAACATATGAGTTTCAATCCTGGTCAGGTCTTAGGTCAACGACCAGTGCGTTTGTGTTTGTGCGAGCCCCAGCATATTAAGATTCTCTCTCCTTGTGATAGTCATTTTATTTTATACTCAGAATTTTTTTTTTGAGTTATAATATCTAAGTAATTTATTTTAATAAAAATGCTCTTTCGTCATTCTCTTCACACTATATTCGGCTTAGTATATGAACCATGAATCATTCCGTATAATACAATATCACAATATACAAAGTAGGCGGTTTGGCGTCAGCGAGTTCACCACGCCAGCCTACTGCTAGTTTACAATTAGGTGCATCTTTGCTATAATTTTTTTAATTGTAAGGTGAAGTTACTTTCAACCGACTTCCAAAAACTGAAAGGTTATAAGATCGGCTGTGTTTTTTTTTAGTTTAGTCTTTATTATTAACATAATAATGTCAATTTTTTATTAAGTAGGTTTGTAAATTGCATAACGTACATAGTAGCTTCTCTATACCTACAATGTCAATGCCATTAGCTGAAGCCAGATCTATTAGCAGCACGCTAAAGACTTTTGTAATTGCTTGTTGGGTGTTTCCACATTGTTACTGAGCACCTAGCTAGTTTTAGCTATTCATGGCAAAGTAAATATATAGTTGCAGGGTCTTATTAAGTCATAATATTCAATTTGTGTTAATTGTAAGTGGAAAACAATGCTCCATTAATGATGACTTACAAGTTTATAATAATAAGGAGCAATAAAGATGTAAAATTTAAAATTGATCTGCACTGGCCTGTAAAACAACTTGGATAGTCCATTTATAGGGGAAGGCCTATATGTGCGTAATGTTTTACGCTGCGACCAATAGGAGCGAAGCGTCAGTGAGAAATGTTGCAAAAACGGGGAAAATTATTCACATTTGGGGACTTTCGTTGCGTGCGATGCATAAACGGTCTCTGAAAAACCACGCGAATAAAGTCGCGGGTACTGCTAGTATCAAGATAATATTAATGAAGTTAGATATTAAATTAAAAAAATAGTAAGATAGACCTGGTCGGGTAGTATACAAAGGACATTTATATAACCTCTGAATTAGTAATCATTTGTGTGTGGGATTAAGTGACATTAATCTGCATGATATGCTTGGGATAATAAATTAAGTGATAACAAGAATATCGAACATAATACATCGGTAGTCAACAGAGCTTAGACATTTCCTGGGCTTAAGGATTTTCATTTTTCACCTATCAATGTATTAATTGTTTTCTTTTTATCAGGAAACATCAATTGTGATAATGGAAAACGGCGTGGAGGTCAATGAAAACAATAACCAAACTCCAAATGGAATCGACAAATCTCTTTTAAACGGTATGTTATTATTATCTTCATATTATTTAGATTTTTATGTCTCGCAAAATCTTGTTAAGCTGGAGCGATTTGGCTAATTCTGATCATAAAACTATTTTGGAAGTTAATGGAAGGTTTAAACGGTAGGAAAATTTCAAGGACAATACTTAATCTAAACTTAATATTATAGTCCAAACTAATCGTAAACTTACTGTGTGTTTCACCAAGCAATGTTAAAGTTAATCCTTCGTTAAATATCATGTTATCCCGTAATTCCTATCAATGAATGAGAAGGCATGGTATTTTAACAAGCCGTTAACACTAACATGCCTTGGTGAAATCGGGTCTTAATATTTAGTGTCGAATGTTTGTCAGTGCGTTCAGTTTATCTGTTTGGTTGGATTGCAAAACCGTTTTTGGTGTTGTTTCTGGGTCATTGCACCTATGTCTGGGTTATGTTATGAAATAATTGTATAACCAAATTCATAAATGGATTACGTTGCATCCACCAAATTCATCATCAGCGCCCTCTAAAACGCAGCAAACTTCGGTTCCTTCGTTGTGAAAAAACTTAAGTACTTATATTCACAGGTCCGGATCAAATTGCCCCAGCAAAAGAATACTTTTGCTGTATACCCGGAGGCAGGGTAAAGCTACGGATAGGCTCACGCGGGCCCGCCGCAGAACCGCCTATATCCGTGCCCGGTCTGTTGAGCAGGACAGCGGCTAGATACCCGGACGACATTGCTTTGGCTACAAAAAAAGAAGATGGCAAGTGGCATAAACTCACATACAAGTAAGTTGATTAAGTATCCTAAAAGGCGAAAACCCATAAGAGCGAAAGAGAAAGCTTGTCTTTTCTTTATTTTTCAAGTGTTTTACGACGTTGGAATTACGATTTTTTTGCACTATAAATAAGATTTTAAATGTGGGTCGTAATGTTAGCAACTGACAGATAATGTCATTTTATCATTAGTATAAACATACTGTTAAATTAAATAGCTATGCTATGCTAAGCACTAAAACATCTAATATTAGAATGGTCTGTAGACCAGGCATACGTACCTCTACAGAGCATAAACTACGATTTTAAATAGAATAGTGTACAGACTAAACAGTAAACCGAGGCCAAACGCTTTTTAGCTAATATCGATAAATTTTTTGAAGGAATATATTATACCTATATTTGTACTATTTGGTACCATCTTTAAGTAGATAATATATGTTACATTAGGAGATCTCGTCATTTCATGTCTGTTTTTTATCAATTTTTCTTTAATTTCTAAAGTCAGGAATTAAATTTGACAGCTTTTGTGGTAGTTGTAACCGCGTCGGTGTAGGTCGAGGATTCGAGTCCTCCCAAGGAACAAAAAATTATGAGTCTCATGGATATTGAATGTGTCTAATAATACAAATCTTAAACATAGTTCCTTGTGCCAACCTATCCGCAACACGAGTTTAAAAGTTACTTAAATTGACATGGTGTAATAGGGTACAACTTCCAATATACATTATTATTATTACTATTAAATATCGAGAGTAATATTCCAGACAATACCAGGAGAAAGTGCGGACGATCGCGAAGGGGTTCCTCAAGCTGGGTCTGGAGCGGCACCACTCCGTGTGCATCCTCGGCTTCAACTCCGAGCAGTGGTACATCGCGGACCTGGCGGCGATACACGCGGGGTATGTATACCGTGACGTGGTCATTCATGGATCATATAGGTATTAAGCTGAATATAGTGTGAAGAGAAGGACGCGTAGAGCATTTTTTGTTTTATCACATCATATAAATTACTTACCATAAAGAGACAAATCACGAGTAAAGATCTCCAATAAAGTCACAAAGCACATGAGTTTCAATCCTGGTCAGATCTTAGGTCAACGACAGACACACGAACGCACTGTTCGTGTGTATGTATAGACTTTACTAGACCTTCGAGCCCCATCATAGTAAGATTCACTCCTTGTGGTCATTTTAGACCTTTGAATTTTTTCTTGTCTTTAATATGATACATACTTGTCTTTTGTTACATGGTTGGCACGTCGTCGAATCTTTCTTTATACACTGCAATAATTATTATTGTTCTACTGATATGTGACCTAACAAAATCCGTTTTGTTCATACAAAATCCCGTCGGTGCAGTGCGTTCTGCTTTGGTGCCTGTTAAAATGCTAATCAATGAATTTAAGTAGAATTGTATATTAGATACTTATTTACTTATTTTAATAAACTCTTCCAGTGGTTATGCAGCAGGCATTTACACAACAAACTCCGCGGACGCCTGTTTCCATTGCTTAGAAACATCACGAGCCAACATTTGCGCCGTGCAAGACAAGAAACAATTAGAAAAGATTCTGTCGATACGAAGCCGGCTCAAACACCTTAAGGCGATTGTACAATGGGAGGGACCTGTAGACACTACAGTGCCAGGAGTGTATAGTGTGAGTAGAAACTATTTCTAGCTTTCACACCAAATTAAAAAAATATTGAGGATATACGTTGGGATAACGATAGCTTCCTAAAACAATACAATAGAAAAGAAATTGGCTACATACTTAACACCAGAAAGGCCTTTCGTAAATAAAATAAGATAACCAAAAAATACATTTAAAAAACATACTTAATTAATGTCTACAGACATAAAAGCATAATATCTCATCATTACGAGCCATAATATATCTTACTAAAGCGGTTAATTAATTACTTTTTTGTAACTGGAATTTTACCCAAATATATTCAAGTAGGTAGGTTTTTAAATTTAACAAAATATGAAATAATTAAAAATATAAAATGACAAGACAAAATTTAAAAATAGGTAATGAGTAATGAGCAAAGATAATGAGTTGATGACTAAACATACTGTATTATAAATTATCTGTTACCTATTCTAGTCTGTAACCATTACGTATATTTTTTTTATTACAGTGGACACAAGTAATGGAAATGGGTCTGAAGGAACCAGACACACAATTGAACCAGATCCTGAAATCCATCGCAGTGAACGATTGTTGTACTCTTGTCTACACGGTAATTTAATTTTCACCACAACTAACATCGTAATTAAACCGTTATACACACAAACGAATGTAATAAAAAAATAGAAAGTACATTCATAATATTTTATAGTTACTTTTATTAACACTTTGACTTTTGCATACTTCGCCTTTACCGAAATTAAATTTTAATGATAACTTACAATTGAAGACACGAATGGACGAAGGTATAGGAATAAGTCGCAAATTATCCACAAAATTGACACTTAAACATTTTAGTATATGTACCAACTACCAATGTAATTAAGTCAATCTTAAATCAATTTCTAGAGACGCATCTTTAGATTAATAGAGATACTTATTCGAAGTATTCCAAATGTTTAAGTGACAGTTTAAACTCATTTTCTCGAAATCAGAATTCTGCTACATAACACATTTATCCATTCACGTCTTCAATTATGCAAGGATCTCCTCAAGCAACGACAACGATCCTCCTGACTTCTGGAATGTTGTGATAATTTGAATGTGAAAGATATGGCAAGATGGCTGATCGTTGAGATAAAGTTGGCTGGCGCATTACGTAAAATATTATGCTCAATATGCTCTACTAATCTACATAAACTCGATGTGCAAAGTGCAAACTTTTATTTTCTTTGCTTGACAACTTAATTTTTTTTTTGTTTATTTACAGTCCGGTACTGTGGGTCCACCAAAAGCCGTGATGCTGTCCCACGACAACCTCACGTGGGACGCGTTCACCATCGGCGAACGAGTGGGGAACATTAGACCCACCATGGACAAGCTGATCTCTTTTCTGCCACTGAGCCATGTCGCTGCACAGGTACTATAGTCACTAAATAGTTTTACCATAGATTATATCATACTAGGGTTGCTATCCGTCCTGGTTTGTCCTACTTTTGAGGTCGTCAGGGGAGCACCGGACGACCGATATCCGAATTTAGTTTGTTATTATTGAGATTTTTTGGAATTCGGTTAGGCCCATATTTGTTGGTTTTGGGCTCCCGAGTCTGGATTTTGACGCGTTAAATCCTAGTTTTTTTATTTTGAAGATGGCAACCCTATATCATACCATGCACAATTTGTTGTATACAAAAAATGCTCTTGTTATTTGCGCTGGTTTCGTACTGTATATCAACCGGTAGTGGATTTTTTTTGTAGAAGATGGCTTATCTTATCAGCCCAAATATTCTTTACATCTTTCTTGAATACTAATAGATTGTTGTAATATTGGAGATCTCCGACCAAGCGAGATGGTATGCTGATCCGAAAATCTCCGTAGATTATTATTATCGGATGTTGTACTTATATTATCTAGCGCCACTTGTACAACTACGATATCGCGATTCATGATTATGGCGCATATTAATCCGCCACAAGACAATGAAATCTCATAAAAAGAGCTCACTCTCCAAACTGATTCGATTTCGATTTATGAGTCTGTAAATCGAAATTTCGACATAACGCGTACTCCCGAATAAAATCGTATCAAAATCGAGATCAATCGAATTTCTCGTTCTTGGTTAGTTCCAAATTGAGCCACCGCGCGCTAGTGTGAGTGGTGTCGAGAGTACCAAAAGCTGTTCAGATAGAGCTGATTCGATTTTCGATTGTGTCGGAAGTATGCCTAGTGTGCTACTCGAGACCTACATATTTTTTTGCCGCTTACATATTATCTACGTCGGCGATTCTACGAAAAGGCATCATACGCATAATCATTTCCGAATTCCGACCCAAATATTTTAATCATAGGTCGACTAAAAGTGACTCATAGATAAAGTTGAACGTAATAGATTAGGTGTAGGCAATAGGCATAGATTAAAAACTATGGTTGTAGGACAGGTAAAAAGTATTCCATGTACACACTATAAGTCTAGTTCCTTAGTACTTAATTGTTATTTCCTTGTGAGTCCGTAATAAATAGCTACCAGAACCTACTAGGTAGAACAACAGAGACAGACAAATAGACAACGTAATTAATGAAATATATGTAATGAGGCGATGATTATTATTTTGCCACCATGTTTAACTTCTAAAGTATGATTCCAGCTACAATTAGTGCTTAAATTTTCTTCTTCTTCTATCTCTATTCTTATATTGTATATAAAAATGAATAGCTGTTCGTTAGGCTCAACCGATTCGGCTATTTTTAGTCTTGAAATATTCGTGGAAGTCCAGAGAAGGTTTAAACGGTTTGTATGCTCAACGAAGTGGGCACGGGTATCTACCCGTGCCCACTTCGTTTATCTAGATATCAATAGTTTCCGGGTTCCAGTTATCATAATACAAACATACTTATAATTAGTTGTTATATCTGTAGATAAGTTTAGTATTGCATAAATAATATGTTTTTATTAGATTAGGAATAATATAACAACTACAAATTGGAAGAGACGCCGACATAATAATCCATATTCTGCAATAAATTAAATAAACTGCAATAAATTTTAATCAGCTGGCTAGATAACAAGGGCCTATCTATCGTAGACACAGAAAAAATGTTTCGATAATTTGTTTTCAATTAAAGAATATATTTTGCCAAAATAAGATTAATATTTTTATAGATACTTACCATACATATACTTAAAAATAAACATTTTGTATGTAACATGTCTTGAATGAGTAGATTACATATAGTAGCCTTGCAACTCTTGCAAGGTTATATCGCATATCAGTCACATTTTAACGTTCTGAAAACAAGCATTATTTTCAATAGGTAGGTACTTTTTTAACCTGACTACCTACGTAAATTATATTACAGTCTATGTTACAGGGCCTATATTACAAATCTATTAACACCCTTCATTAACCCTAGAAGGATAACGTTATTTTTTTGTACTGAAGAGATAAACAATCGAGAGTTCCGTCCAAGAAATTATTGGACGTCTCATCAAAATGAAGCTACTCAAGAAAAATTTGCTTGATACTAATCAAGTGAATACAATGTATGGGGGAACCCTGACTAAAAGTGTTTATGGGTGCTGAATGATTGACATAACTACATAAATATGTTATTTTATTTCGCAGGTGGTAGACATTTACACAACCCTGTCATTTGCTGTAGCGGTGTACTTCGCCCAGCCGGACGCTCTGAAGGGCAGCCTCGTCGAGACGTTAAAAGAAGTTAGGCCGACTAGGTATTGTATATTTTTAAGCATTCGCACAATAATTATGTGTACCTAACAGTAAAACCCCCTAAAATCATAAACGCGAAAGTTTGTAAGCATGTATGGTTGTAATATAGATAAACGGCCTAACGCCACTCGTATTAAAATCTTTGAAATTAATAAACAACTTTTTATTGATTCATTACCACAAAAGTAATTAGTGACGCAATAAAATCGATGAAGATGCTAAATGAAAACTGAACAATAACTAATTAAATATGTAATGACTTAAATTCATTGTCAACTATAATAATTGATAATACAATCATTGTCATAAACGTCAGCAAATATATTCTTCTAGTGTTGAAAGTAACTGATAAGTTTTCCAAAATAATATCTAACTACATTATAGTCTACGTGAAAATTACCATTTATAACGAGTGTAAAAAGAACAGTCACTATAATTGGGATATGATTATACTACCTATTCTCACTATTATAGAAATGTATATATTTTTATAACAAAAAAAAAGAAATGGTAAAAAGTAAAAAAAAAATATAAAATACATTTCCAAAATGAGGAAAGGTAGTATAATCGTATCTCAAAGTTATAGTGACTGTTCTTTTTACACTCTGTATAAAAGTGTACTAGATTTATAAGCATACTTTATTTCCCTGAATCCAAATATATTTATTAGTAATGCCATATTTATGACCATATGACCTCTATGAAAACTAATATGATAGGTATAGGTAGTTGAGTTTAAAAAAATAGATTTGAAAAAGCTAACTTCACAATAAATATTATTTTATTTCCGTAGACAGAAACCTTTACCTATACATTTATAATTCGTTTTCAGATTTTTGGGTGTGCCGAGAGTGTGGGAGAAAATGTATGAAAGAATAATGGCAGTAGGAGCTTCTAACGGGTCCATCAAGCGAGCCATCGCCGTGTGGGCCAAAGAAAAGGGAAGCAAACACCATCTGGCTAGGATAAATGGGTAATACGAACATTTTTGACCTTGTGAGACCAAATACCTGTCGAAAGTTATTCTATAGTTTAAAATATTTTTAGCCATATAAGGTTTGGTAAAACCAATTATGATTAATATGTTATATAATATGATGAAATAGACATTTCACAAATCAATAAGCTGAGTGTGAGGACAATTGAAGACATGAATAGATGAAGGTGATGAAGCAAAATTCTAATTTCGAGAAAATTTGGTTCAAACTGTCACTAAAACATTTTAGAATACTTCGTAACGTATTAAGTACATTAATCTAAAGAACCGTCTCTAGAAACAATGTACTTAAGAGTTGAAAGAAATACAAAATAGGTATTTATAAAATCTATTGCTGTCTCGCAGTGCCTTAGCTAGCCAGCACTAGCGCGATAGAGACAACTGCAACTTGGACTGAAATTACCTATTAAAAGTACCAGAAATCGACGTTTAGGGGATTCCTGTTTCCTTCTCCAAAACTTAACCGATTTAAATATTTTTTTCTGTATTAGCTAAAAAAAGAATTGAGCTAGGTTCCTATTTTTTGCTTTTGTTGTTTATTGTAGTCAAATCTGTTTCCTAGATATTTAAACATAGCGGAGAGTCTGGCCATTTTTTTTAGGTTTTTAAACGTCCATACCTCTTTAAATAATTAATTTATTAAAAAAAGGAAAAAATAGGGACGTACAAACAATATCCATAAATATTCAGGGAAAAATTGTTACTCTAGAGGTGTTATCCAGGGAGGAAATAGAAATCCCCTAGACCCCTATTTTTACCCGACTTCGGCGAAGCCAAAAGGAAGGGTAATGATTTTGGCAGTCTATGTATGTATGTATGTATGTATGTTTGTATGTATGTATGTATGTATGTTTGTATGTATGTATGTATGTTCCCTCGTAGCGGTTAAACTACTGGTCCGATTTTAATAAATAAGGTGTCAATCGATTCGTAGTGGTCCCGCGAGTAACATAGGCTATATAATTTTTCAAAAAATTATGGATTTTGAAAATTATAGCTCATAAACTATCTCCAAAAAAAATTAAATTAAGATAATTGTATCGTGTTTGGTATCCAAAGATAGGTCTTGGCAAGCAGATTACAAATATGTATTTAAAATTTTAATTAGTTATTATATTTTGTTGTTAAATTCAAAATAAGGGTTGAAAATGCGGTCGTACAAATTGTATCTAGGAGTTGTTTAGTTACTTTCTATGTGTTAATTTAACGTTAGTTTAGTTAACATATAATGTTATAGTTCATGTGGAAACAGAAAAATGTAAAATAAAATAAAAGTTTAAAAAAACTATAACCCGACTTCGCAAAAAAGGGGTCTAAAAAGGCTGAAACAAGAAAATAATTCAATTTGAAATCCAGATATGCATAGGTACAGATATGGTCAAGGTAGAGCCGTGGTCGTACCCGCTAAACAAATCTATAATATTCGTCTGCTGTTGTAATATACAATCCCAATAGCGGGTACGACCACGGCTCTACCTTGACCATATCTGTACCTATGCATATCTGGATTTCAAATTGAATTATTTTCTTGTTTCATCCTTTTTAGACCCCTTTTTTGCGAAGTCGGGTTATAGTTTTTTTAAACTTTTTTGTATGGAAAAAATTTCGTGGTGTTTCCTCTTAATACGTTACTATGTCCGAAAATGTTTAAGTGACGTTTTTAATTCAATTTTCTGGTTAAAATATTTTTGCGACATATTTATTACCTTCATCCATTCATTTCTTCAACTGTTTAGCGACTCTGTAATTGATCTCACCAACTTTATAACCATAATTTAACACTTAGGTAAAATTTAACTTTAATGTTGTTATACAATATACATGCTTTGTGTATTTAAAAAAATACAAAATGAAAAAAATAGTTTCTGTTATTCTTGCGACTAAAAAAAACATTTAAAAAATGAGAAAAAGTAGTAAAATCAATAATCATATCCCAAAGTTATATTGACTGTTCTGTTCGTTTTACACTTATAATTTACTTACCTACTTAACAGATTTGGTGAATATAGCTTAGACTTTGGAATAACACATGGACTACTTTTTGTCACAGCAATATGAAAAGTTCCTTTGGGATTTCTTTCTGCGTAGGTAACTAGGTTTATGTAAGTAGCAATGGCGACGAAGCCCTAGCCTATTTTAGGTGGGGATTAGGATGGGGGTGACCTTTAGGGGGTGAGTGAAGCCGATAGAAATGGAGTTATAAAGATTTCCACTGTTATTAAATCCGCCATGTTACATTAAGGATTAATATGTCTCTACATTGTTAAATAGCGCGATGTCTGCTAAGATGACGGGTCTACCGATAGACTACAGTATCCTCGAATGGTTAAATTTCTGGTACGTCCAACAGCCCGTTTGAACGCATGTGTTGCACCATGCATGCAAAGTTTGACTGGACCATTGGTTTACTGTATTCACTTACTATATTAGTTCTATTTATTTATTCCAACGTAGATTATTTTCATTTACAATTTATCTATTTCTATTATCGTGTCATAATATTATGCGTCCTTAAAATTACGTTTATTATTAAAATTTTTTAATCTATATTAGTTTCCATTTGTGTTCCCTGCTATCCTAGATTATTCCTTATTATTATTTTGACACATTTGTGCATGAAATAAATGTAGGTAGACACAACAATTTAATTCGACAGTATAAAGAAGAAACTAGTATTGCGAAAGTAGTCGCTGTAACGCACGGAAAATTAAAAAAAAAGGTTTATTTTGCAGTGTTTCCTAAGGCTGAGCGCGTTACGGTGTATATGTCGCAATCATCTGGTTGAATCCGCTATTTAGTTTAATGACTAGCGCGTTCATTGAATCCTGTTTTTAACAAAAAAATTTAGAATCCGAAACTAGGTCAGCCATTTAATATTTTATTTTGAAACTTCAAATGTTCTGAATGATATAACGCACATTAAAGTAAATTTATCAAAAAATATATCAACTCATTGCTTTCTGTACGAGCTGTTTGACACCATTAAGTAACCGCGATAGTCATTCAATTGATTGGCTGCGACATATAGATAGGAGTCCATGCACATTGCACATGTCACAAATGTTCATATTATGTTTTTTGGATGTTTTCTAACCCTGCCTAGTGCGCGTCTTAGACCTCGTAAGAACCTTGTAAGGCAATTTGAAATTATTTTACCAGGCAAACAGGCACAACATGCGGTTACAAGATGGCGCGGTCGCTGATATTCAACAAGGTCAAAGACCAGCTGGGGTTAGACCAGTGCCAGACGTTCGTGACCGCTGCCGCGCCTCTGTCGCCGGAGATCAAGAAGTTTTTCTTGTCTCTGGACATACCGATCGTGGACGCTTTCGGCATGAGCGAGGCTGCCGGCGCTCACACACTTAGCATATATCCCAAGTGAGTATTTGAAAATCCCTAACTGACACGACAAGTGAAGACATGGGACATAAGAGCCAGGAGGTGATAAGTAGCAATATTGTGATTTCAAGAAAATGGAGTTCAAACTGTCACGTAAACATTTTAGAATACGTTGTTAAGAATCAATGCAATTATACGTTACTACACATCCTAAAATGTGACAGTTTAAACTCAATTTTCTGGATATTTTTTTTGCCTTCATCCATTCATATCTTCAATAATTAGTCCCGATTTCACCAACGCTCTTTATTGTTAACGGCTTGTTAAAATATCATGCCTTCTCATTAATTAACAGGAAATATGGATAAAATGATGTTTAATGAAGGATTTACTTTAACATGTGTCGATGAAATCGGCACTAAGTTTTAAAACTATTTCTTTGTCACACTTCGGGCGTGTTTCACCAAGCAATGTTAAAGTTAACGCCATGTTAATTATCATGTTATCCCTCTCGTATTTCCTGTCAATGAATGAGATGGTATTTTAACATGACGTTAACTTTAACATTGCTTGGTTGAAACACGGCCTTAAATGGCTTTATTAACAATATTTTTTAAAATCTACACTACGGTTTGTCGATCGCAGAATTCTGAAAAAAAAGTACTTACTACCTACAGCAAAAGTACGTAGACAGTATCAAGAATAGCTGAAGTGAATTACATATGTAATATTTTTTTAGATTTTCATTCGACTCGTCGGGAGAAATTCTGGACGGTACAGAGACAAAATTCGAGGGCGCCGTCAGTGTGAACGGCCCGGGGGAGATCCTCATGAGAGGTCGGCACGTGTTCATGGGCTACCTGAACGACGAGGAGAAGACCACCGCCTGTTTGGACGCTGAGGGCTGGCTACACTCCGGCGACGTCGGCAGACTGGACAGCCTGAACCTACTGTATATTACTGGAAGGATAAAGGTACATTTCATTGTTCCTGAGAGTTAAAACTGTTCACCTTTAAAATAGACATATTTATTATAGTAGTAGGTACAACATAAGTACACTTCAGTATAATATTATAGATTTAAGACCTAGAGTATCTTTGAAGTTATTAAGTGATTATTTATAGTAAAACACAAACTACTTTTTTCCACTTTATTTGTTATTTTCTCATTAATTAAAATACACGACCGGTTCCGAATTTCTCTAACACATCTATACTAATATTATAAAGCGGAAGAGTTTGTTTGTTTAATAGCGCTAATGTAAAGAACTACTGGTCCGATTTGAAAAATTCTTTTTTTGTTGGATAGTCCATTTATAGATTTGTTATATAGCTTTAGGCTATAATTAACATTACGCTGCGACCAATAGGAGCGAAGCGTCAGTGAGAAATGTTGCAAAAACGGGGAAAATTATTCATCGGAATATTAAAGGATACTTCATTATCCAATAAATTTTGTAACAATTAAACAACAAATAATATAATATATAAACATCAAATAAAAAACTTTTAGAGTAAAAATACGCTATTTTGACACTGCCGACTCTAGAATATATAGCCGAGTCTATGGATTCTTAGTCCCAAACAATAACCATTATGTAATGTATTTGCATCACTAACTAGTCTATGATTGTGTCATAAACGAGTTTCTTTACGTTACGTACGTTTAAAACTAAACGCGTCGTACTATCGGGATAGAGCATAGATTAGTGTTTCAAGTCGGTCGTTCCTTTTCCACTTATAGCCTCATTATTCTCATTTCAGGAGCTCCTCATCACAGCCGGCGGGGAGAACGTGGCCCCGGTGCTGATCGAGCAGCAGGTGCAGGCGGAACTGCTGCACGTGGGCTACGCCGTGCTTATAGGAGACCGGCGCAAGTTCCTCGCTATCCTGCTCACTCTCAAGGTATCGTATCCGAAGGCGCAATATCGTTGCATTTTTCTGGTCCAATTCAATTGAAGCATGAATGGATGAAGGTGTATAATATGTCGCAAAAATTGTTTACCCAGAAAATTTACTTTAAACTGTAATTTAAATATTTTGTGATATGTTGTAACGTATTAAGTACATTTATTCTACAGACTGATTTTTAGATTAATTTACTCGATACGTTACGAAATATTTTAAAATGTTTAAGTGACAGTTTGAACTCAATTTTCTCGAAATCAGTATTTTGCGTATGTATATCACCTTCATCCACTCATTTCTTCAATTTTGGGTGGATGCAATGATTTCAATTCAAGATGCAAACATATCAAATACCTAATAGGGTATAATATGGATTTCGATTTACATACTTACATAATACACTTTATCTTGCGAATTTGTTTTCAAAGAATCCCATTTCCACTTTGTCCCCAAACCTACGAGATTAAACCAATAATTTTACATTATTTAGATCATAAGACGTAAACCTTAAACTTCCCTTCTACAGCATATCAAATTCCATTTTCTATATTTTATTTCAGGCCAAAGTAAACTTAAACACCGGCGATGCTCTAGACGAGTTGGACAATGAGACGAAGAAATGGGTCGCCAGTCTCGGCAGCAAAGCCACTACCATCAGTGAGATAGTCAAAACGAAAGATCCTTTAGTAAGTCTACTTTTGATCACGTTTTTGCTACTTAGTTATCTTATAGTTCTGCAAATTATTTTTTAAAAGTTATCTATAGGGTTTAGATTCTCGACTGTAAATCTTGTGATCTACCACAGGGCCACGGGCGACATTAGTTATGTAGCCATGTTTAACAAGACATACATTAACACTTCAAAAGGAGGGTTTAATTGCATGCGGTATTCTCTACCAGGCAACCAATATTTAAGCCAGTTGACGCCATGGAAGTAATACCTAAGTACTACGTACAACATGAATGAGCTGTTGTCGCAAAATCGAAGCCGAGAGATCAGTAACTGCACCTTTTAATCCTTTCTGACGATAGTGACCATATTGAAATATAAGTTAAGGTCAATAATTTAAAAATCATAAAAAAATATTTGTGATACGTCAACAGATAATTGCTTCACGTGGATTTTAATCGAAAATGCTAATGATAAACTTGCCGTTTACGTCACTATACATTTTCTGTTTTGCTTGCTTTTCACACTCGCGCCATATAGGACTCAGCTGGGCTGAGATAAAATTACGATACCTATTGCGCTATAAATCTCATTCCTGTTGTACGAACTTATTACTTCTATGGTTGACCCATCCAAATAATAATAATAGCTCCACTCACCGATTTCGGTGTCGGTAGCCGATTTCATTGAAACCAGGCCAGCTACGTAGTAGTTATTTTATAGTGCCCAAGTGTGTGCGCATTACACAGAAGCACTCTCTCTTCCTTTTACTCTCATAATCCAGTGGGACGGTAAACCGACACGAGAGAACAGGCGCAGGTCCGACTTTTTACATGCCCATCCGACGCATGGAGATGATCCATGCGTCGGATGGGCATGTAAAAAGTCGCACTTAACTTGGGCACTATAAAATAACTCCTGCGTAGCTGGCCTGGTTTCAATATAATCGGTTACCGACGCCGAAATCGGTGAGGGGAGCTATTATTACCCATCCAAATACATCGTAAATGACGTCACAATAATGTACATTTTGTGACAGATATACAAGGCGATAGAGGCGGGCATAATACGCGCGAACAAGCACGCGATATCCAACGCGCAGAAGATACAGAAGTTCGAGATCCTACCCGCGGACTTCTCCATGAACACCGGCGAACTAGGTAAGTTTTGTCGTAAATGCGACTATAAGGCCCGTATAAATAAAATAATCTTTAAAAACAACCTCACTTGAGAACCTATTAGACAGATAAAAAACGTTTCGTTTCACTTTTATAAGTGAACAACTTTATTAATGTTACATAGTACTTTAATTTCTTTTCTTTTTATACGGTTTTGTTCATATTATAGATTACAGAAAAACATTAAAATAAATATAATCTATATTTAATAATCTTTTTGTTTACGTTTTGAAAAATAAAGAAATTAAATTATATTATACTAGCTGACCCTTGCCCACTTCGTTGAGCATAAAAACAGTTTATGATGAAATTCAACTAAAAAAAACAACCCCTAACTCGGGAACGCGGAACCCGCAACGCGGGAACCCGGAACCCGCAGCATGGGAACCCGAAACCCGCAACCCGCAACGCGGAAACGCGGAACCTGCAGCATGGGAACCCGAAACCCGCAACGCGGGAACCCGGAACCCGCAACGCGGGAACCCGGAACCCGCAACGCGGGAACCTGGAACCCGCAACGCGGGAACCCGCAACCCGCAACGCGGGAACCCGGAACCCGCAACGCGGGAACGCGGAACCCGCAACGCGGGAACCCAGAACCCGCAACGCGGAACCCGCAACGCGGGAACGCGGAACCCGCAACGCGGGAACCCCGAACCCGCAACGCGGGAACCCGGAACCCGCAACGCGGGAACGCGGAACCCGCAACGCGGGAACCCGGAATCCGCACCATGGGAACCCGAAACCCGCAACGCGGAACCCGCTACGCGGGAACCCGGAACCCACAACGCGGGGACCCGGAACCCGCAACGCGGGAACCCGGAACCCGCAGCATGGGAACCCGAAACCCGCAACGCGGGAACCCGGAACCCGCAACGCGGGAACCCGGAACCCGCCACGCGGGAACCAGGAACCCGCAACGCGGGAACCCGGAACACGCAACGCGGGAACCAGGAACCCGCAACGCGGGAACCCGGAACCCGCAACGCGGGAACCCGGAACCCGCAACGCGGGAACCCGGAACCCGCAACGCGGGAACCAGGAACCCGCAACGCGGGAACCAGGAACCCGCAACGCGGGAACCCGGAACCCGCAACGCGGGAACCCGGAACCCGCAACGCGGGAACCCGGAACCCGCAACGCGGAACCCGCAACGCGGAACCCGCTACGCGGGAACCCGGAGCCCACAACGCGGGAACCCGGAACCCGCAACGCGGAACCCGCAGCATGGGAACCCGAAACCCGCAACGCGGAACCCGGAACTTGCAACACGGGAACCCTGAACCCGCGACGCGGAACCCGGAACCCGCAACACGGGAACCCGGAACCCGCAACGCGGAACCCACAACGCCAAACCCTTCCGTGAACGTTGCTGGTTCTGCGCTGTCAAATGGAATAAATAGTATCCTATGTCCGTCTACTGGCTCTAAGTTACTTCCTCACCAATTTTCAACCATATCGATAAAGCCGTTCTTGAGTTATAAATAATTTAACTAACACGACTTACTTTAATACAAATAGCTGATGTATAGATGGAACTAACATAAGCTAACGCCCGGTGAATGCTCCCGTCACAGTCGGTCCAGCCGATTCGGTGACCATTAGTGAGATAACGATGATGATGATGAAAAGAAGCCTAAATTAATCCTTATAACTTTAGCTATCTACCAGTGAAAGTCTCGTTAAAATCGGTCCAGCCGTTCCAGAGATTAGCCGGAGCAAAGAGACACGCTAACAGACAGACAGACATTTTTTTTTAATTGCATTTTCGTTTTCAGTAGCAAGAAAAAAAAAGACAGAACAGACAGACGTTAACTTCGCACAAAGACAAATGACGACAAAAGACATAGTGGCGTCCTATCATGACGTTTTCGTTTTTTTTTTAATTGTTCGTGAATTATGACCATGGATCTAACTCCTTCGATCTGATTTTTAAATTAACATTTATAATATATTCTTATTACAACTTATAAGTTAAGTACTTTTTTTAAATAGGTATATTTATAGTTGTTAAAAGATTAATCGATTTTTTGAGTAAGTCTCTAGTGTTTAATAAGAAAAAGTGTTAACTGAGTAACATTATCACGACGTTTATTTCATTAAATCATAATTTGTATATTATATTTAAGATCGTTTATCAGCGAAAGCAAATCGTAAAAAAACTCATATTGGTTATGTTGACAATAAATATCTTATAATTATTAAATAAAGTTTAGTAAATTCTGCAGTTTTAACAAAAAGAAAATATTTATTTTATTATGTCGTCGTTACAACGTTACGTCGCTCATTTTTGATAAACTGTCAAATGTTACCTATTAAAATGACCCGACTATTTATTAGTGGTGGACAAATAGTTTAATGAATCCAAATAGTTTAAGTTTATGTTAATACGTTATTTATAGCATTTCATAATTTTTATTTTCCATTTGTAAACAATGTCGTTACCATGACACCCGTGTCATATAAACTGGCAACGACGTGAATCGATTGAGCCCAGGTTCAAACCCCGCGTGACCATCACGTATTTTCTTCTTTTTTCTAATTTTCTGCTTATTTTTTTCAACATTTTCTTTCATAATAACCTTTTCGTGACAATAACGAACATACCGTAAAAAAAAATTGCGAAATTGGTCAAGCCGTTGTCGAAGCGCACACGACGTAACAAATTTTGGAGGTCGTTTTTTTACACTTTGGGCTACATTTTTGGGGTTTTAGTAAGGAACCCTACTTTTTTTAAACATATAATATAGCCTATGTTCAGCGCTAGGAATGTAGCTTTCCAACGGTGAAAGAATTTTTCATATTGGTTCAGTGGTTTCAGAGCCTATTCCATTCAAACAAACAAACAAACAAACAAACAAACAATCAAACGTTACCTCTTTATAATATTAGTATAGATGTAAAGTTCTTCATTTTTAAAAGTGAAACGAAACTTTTTTTTCTCTGCAAATAGCTTCTCAAACGAGGTTGGGTTTGAGATTGTTTTATTTATACGGGCCTAAATATTCTGATAACGACTTACAATATTAAACTGTAAATTTTGTTATATGTAGATAGATATGTATATATATCTATTAACCCCCGTGCAAACTCAATTACACCAATATACAGGGTGTAAACTAACTGAGTGATAAGGTTTAGGGGTGTGAATGGGGGTCCCATATATAGTTTACTGTAAAAGTATCAGCGCTGAAAGAGTTACTTTTTCTAAGCTATTGTATGGGGAAATTTATGATGTTGGGGCATTTCTCACACAAACATGAAAGTCAAACTATATCTTTCTGCGCTGATATTGTTACAATAAACTCTACATAGGGGATACATATATACCCTTAAATGAGTGATAATAATCACTCACTTTTTTTACACACTATACAGCTAAAGAATGAAAGAACTTATTACGCTACGATGTAAGGACCGTATTCACGTACACCAAACGACCGAGTTCATTAGACAAGGGCCGACGTCGCTGAGGATCCAAATCGGCTCGCCGAACGGTTCTAGTGGCGTTTTTTTTCTATGAAAATGGTGACAATTCCTGCTACCAATTCGCCAAATTACTGTGTATTATTTCTATTACGAGAACGGGACTACTTGATAGTACGCTCACATACGCGCCGATGATCTCTGTACTAAGATTTGCATGAATCTTGCGCCGCAACGACTGCAGACGTCGTTTCCACGCCAACGTGGCGCGCTGTTCATGGTCTGTTGGAAAATTTTGCTCGGCGCCTATGTCTATTGTCCATACTTTTTATTTAGTTTCATAAACAATCTATTGATCGTATTTCGATTATAGCCAACACACATACAATAATGGCAATAAAACATCAAAGTTATAGTGTCATTGTAAAAGTGAATACAAAAAAAAACTTTTTCATATGTTTTTCTCGTTAGATGTTTTATGTTTTTTCTCAGTAACCTCTTATATTTTTTTCTGAAGTTAATCAATATTTTTCCAATTCCAGGTCCGACGTTGAAGATCAAAAGACAGGTAGTTTACGATAAATATAAGGACATCATCGAAGGGTTCTACAAGGAATAGTTAGGAGTAAAGTGAAGTTTTCGAGCTCTGAGCACAACAAGCAATGGAGAGCGAATATACCTCAGTAACCATACGCTACATCAGGCTCATGCTGCAAAATTTTGGCCAATCCCAGTGAGTGATATCTTACGGTATATCAATAACATATCTAAAACCAGCCGTCGGAATCAAAATTAAAATAGGTATATAAATATGCAAAAGGCACCGCGCAACTCTCGACCCAGAAATTTTAATTCTGATGTATATGATAAGAAACGTATTTTTTTGTGTAGTGAAAAACGTTAAATTGAAGCACAATCAAAGTGTGAACAGCCGCTTGAACGACTTAACCGACATTCGTGCGAATAAGAATCATCTATCATCTGTGAGCCTAGTGCGAGTTTGTCACTGCTCACGGTGACGAAGTTAACTGCAATTTGTATGGCACCGAAACAGCGCCCCTAGTGCTAAACTACGGTAACTAATTCGATGCCAAACACCTGATAATGATTTAATCGGAACCCGTCGTGTTATTTTGTGACTAAAAAACTTATTAAAAACATAATAAAGTAGAAAAGTGTAAATAAAAAGTTATGTATTATTATTGTAAACAAATTGTAGTTAAATTCGTCACCGTGAGCAGCGGCAAAAACTTCCACTAGGCTCACAGATTGTAAATTCATCAACCAATCATAGCGGGCCAAAAAGTACACTTTAATAAAGTACTGTACTTTAATTCTAAACAAAAACATTCTTACTCTACTGGTTGTTGTGCTCTGCGTAGTATACAGGGGGCTGTTGTGAATATCGGTTTTATATTGCTCAAATATAGTTATATATGTACATTGTGAATTGGTTAATGTTATGTAAATAAAATATTTTGTTACAGTAATATACTTATATTTTTTAAACTCTTTTTTATTTTAAGGATCGGGAAAATATTATTCAAAGCAGTTATTCAATATTAACTATAGAGAAAAATGTTTAGAAACTTATAATAGTAAGTAGCAAACCTTGCAGTAAAAACAAAACGAAGGATTATTATTCAGGTTTTTTTACACATGACATATTTCTTAAAATCGTTAGATGTACTTACATATAATTATGTTTCAGAAGCTAACTTTTATCTAATGGGCTATAAAGTTTTTGAGTAATAATAAAAATATGAACTTTTAAAACATTTATTTGGTAATATAATCAATAAAAATACACTCATATTCAATATAATCCATCTATTTTTAACAATCTGAACAAATTTTAATTACCCTTTTATGAAAATGTTAAATGTCTATAAAATTATGCTTATTTTAATTATAAATGATTTTACAACTAACTACAATAATAATACTAAAATATAACATAATAATAATTTTAATACAGTAAAATAAGTTCATAAAATCCGTAATAATACAATTTATCTAAAGTTCTTACATAATAAAAAAGATAATAATAATGTTATTGAAATAATAATATCAATTAAGTACGAGTGAGCAATGATTTATATATTATTGTAAAATAAGTACTTAAAATCACACATCTTATTAATGACTATGGTAAATAAAACTCTCTGACAAACACGTAAGTTTAAAGTTGTGATTTGTTAAGTATTACTAGAATGAATATTAAAGCCGTATAAGAAGAGATCATAGATCAAAGACCAAACAAGACCGAAGGAATGTAATAATTGGAATAATTATTCAATGTCCGAATATAAAAATATTTAAGGTTTCTTAAAATTCATGTCCATATACTATCTACACTATACTATATAAAAAAAATGTTTCGTAGATTTTTTTTGTTGTAGAAGACAGTCGAAATTGAAATACGAGTAAAAAAAGTAAAGTATATAATGTCGGCCAAAGTTTTACTTTAGACCCAATTGAACTGTAGGCAAAAATGTATATTTATTCTTTAAATCACGACAATACTAAAAAGGAAACATCCAGAAAGAAAAGGAAATTTCTATTTGTACCTAATGTTCCTCTCGCGGCGGCGCAGACGCGGGCAGCGGCGGCGGCGCGTCGGCGAGCGGCAGCGGCTTGGCCACGCCGATACGCACCACGCCGCGCGGCGCACCCTTCAGCGCGCCCACCGCTTGCTCCAGGCTGGCGTTCTCCAAGTTCTGCAGCAGATATATTACATAATATCACGCCACGGTTGTTTAACCAAGTTAAATTATAGAGTCTACTCAACGAAAGAAGTCCTCTAGACACGGCGCTATAATCGCTTGACGGAATATTTAATCAACCTAGTCTGTACACAAGATCTTTTAGAAAAAGGGTATTTTATTTCATACAATTAGTAAAATACTGATGTCCAATATATCTAGATAAGGTTTAGTCCTACTAATTGCTGCCGAACTTCTTTTATGGAATTGACTCTAGGCAGAAGAGCTTAAAATTACTTCGTAAGATGGTTACGATTTTGCATGTAT
The DNA here is from genome assembly GCA_905187575.2 of Celastrina argiolus. NCBI lineage: Eukaryota > Metazoa > Arthropoda > Insecta > Lepidoptera > Lycaenidae > Celastrina > Celastrina argiolus. The sequence continues at coordinate 9,479,529 of LR994585.1, forward strand.
TACAATTCAGGATTAAAATAATATACCTCCAAACTCACTAGTGAGTAGTGACGAAGATTATTATCTCTCACACGTACGCTTATATATCAACATATCGCGGGCGAGCTACCACAAAAATATCCTTCTATCTCACTCCGACACGCTGCTCTTTCTGACCGGCGAAGTATCACAAAAATGTCCCTATCTCACTCCGACATACTCCTTTCTCTCTCACCTGATCGTTGACGAACAGCAGGCGGTCTCCAGGTATGAGACGGCCATCTTGCTGCGCCACGCCGCCCGGCACCAGCGAGCGAATAACGACCAGCGTGTGCGCCGGACGCAGCGGGTCTTGGTAGTCCAGGATCGAGAAGCCCAGACCGCGCTCGCCCTTGACTAGTTCTGAAACGATATCAAAAAACGTAAGCCAATGTTGGGAACCATTTGTTAGCGCCCTTTAACGCACTATATTAGAATTTTGAAATTCGAACACGTCTCAATACATTCTCAAATGCCGAAATAGAACCATAGGTATCATGTATTTGAATAATATTGGACACCTGTTACGGAGGTAAGTACACAGCTTTTCAATGGATTCTCTTGCAAAATACGCTAGAAAAGTCACTCGACAGACAAGGACAAAACATTCTATAGCTTATCAGTGGATAAGCTACTACTACTAGGATAAGGACTAATATTTACACACTGGTGTAAATATTTGTAGGTAGATTGGTTAGTAAATGCCTTCCGGCCGGTTAAGGCGCTGATATGTTTTGGATAGTTTTAACTTCTAAAACAATATAAGGAAATGTTCTTAAATAATTAGTACATAATAGCAGTGGCATGGGGTTTCTCTAACTCCATTCCCATGGGCTTCACTTACCACTTACCATTGTTTGTTTTCTTCTATACCCTTAATTATTCAAACCAACTCAATATTTATTTTTACTAATAAATTTTACTTATTAATAATTACTTACAAATAGTTTGAGAAATTGTAACAAATGTGTTGTGTTAGGGAATAGATTGGATTGGTACAAAATATATTTTAAGTAGTTTGTATTTTACTTTTAAAATTCCTTAAATAATTTATATCCGTAACCGAAATTATCCGACGTAATAATCCTATATCTGTATCCAATCCGTATCCCAAATTTAATTTTCTATCCATAACATCCCTGATATTTACCAATAATCTGCGGCTCGGAGGACCACATGGCGAGGCCGGTGAGCGGCTCGAGGCTGCGCGAGCGCACCTTGCCGCCCGCACCGAGCGCGCCGCCCTCCTCCGCGCCGGCGCCCGCCAGGCTGCCGTCTGATTTTGCCTACAATGACAAAATAAATAAAAAAGTTTTTATAACTGGTGTTATTAAAAACGCAATAATGTGGAAAAATGTAAGTTAAAGTTGTGAGTTATTATGACGAAATTAGATATTATTCAAATTTAACATATTATAAAGCCTTTTGGTAAGGTTAAAAGGCATTACAGTTACCTCTTACCACCGCGGCACCGGTTCGAAACGCCAGCCCGGCGATAGTACCAGCGTAAGAAACAAATCACTACTGGGATACAGCGAGACAGCCGCCTCTTCGACAATTTTTAGTTCCGATTTTTAATAAACTAACGTTTTGTAACTAGTCGGAAACTAACAATCGGATCTAGCGTTTTGAAACTAGAATACTAAGAAGTGACATTTTGTAATTGAAGTATTACAAAATGTTAATTCTCAAGAAGAGTTGTAAAGTAAATAACCATCATAATCATTTTTGTATATTGATAAGTAAGAAATACAAAATCTATTATCCTTTTCTGATTATTACAATTATTTATTTTCATTTTAAAGAATGTTTTATTTTGTAAGTGTGGTCACCGTACAATGTAAGTAACTATAGTATGTCCTAGATAAATTTAACCTAAACATAAACAAACCCGTCTATGACACAACCAAAGACTAGTCAGTTATGCCAATTGGCCAATATTAATACAATAATTTTTGTTTCCTATGAATCCATAGACTATAGGCTTATATTCTACAATGCAGTGTCAAAATGGCGTATTTTTTCTGTGAAATATTTTCATTTGATGTTTAAACATAGTAATTATTATTTAATTGTTATAAAATATATTGGATAATGAAGTGTAATCCTTTAACATACCTGTAAAAGTAATAAGTGTGCACAATAAGTGATTAAGTGAAAATTTCGATGTTTTCGGTTTGTTCACCTTTAGGTTAAATTTATCAGGGACGAACTATAGTAGTGTTGTACCTTGACGAGCGTAGGGGCGGGCGGGGCGAGGTCGAGCGTGGGCGGCGCGGGCGGGGCGGGGCGCGGGCGCGCGCACACCATGCACACCTCGCTTGACAGCTCCTTCAGTATCGACACCACCTCCAGATGATTCATGCCGAGAAGCCGGTGCCCGTTCACCTCTGACGTCATAGAGAAATCCATTAATATTTTCAGACGGAAATTGATGCGCGCACGTGTTATTATGTAACTTTAATTAGAAAACACAAAGAGTAATAAATTGGCCACAAAGCGAGCTTCGCCATAGTCCTTACTCGGCGGAACATCCCAATAACGATAGACATGTAACTGCACTCTCAATCGATGTGCATTTCGGCTGTGAATGGATATTATCTTGCCCCTTCGTTTAAGCTTTAGCCTTGAACTGCTCTTGTTCCTGCGAGGTCGTGTCGTGCGACAACCCTGCAGGTTTGCGCTTGAACAAAATTGACATTGGAATTCCATTTCAGTTAACAGTTCGTCACAACACTACCACTAGCCTTTAAATTGAGTGTCGATTTTATGAAACTATAACAATCCTAATTGTTTTCGAGAGTAGCACTTGATATCATTGGAATCGGATCGGTTTTAAATCGGGAGTAAGCCCTCTGTTCTTGCGACAACGTAGTTAACAGTCTAATGTAAATTCTCACGTGGGTAAAATTCATGGTAGTAACTTACCCAGTAGCTCGTCTCCGGGGCGATGCACGCCCGCCCTGCCCACCGGGCCCTCCGGCAGCACGGAGCGCACGTAGTGGTGCGGCCTCACCTCCCGCCCGCCCTCCACGTCGACAGTGCCCTCTAACGAGATGCCCAGCCCGCCGCCGCCGCGGACGACCACGCCCACTACTATCTCCACGTCCTCGCCTGGTGGGATGAAAACAGTAAATGTTATTTCAAAAGAAACAGTAGAGTAATAAAGGTGAGTTGCTTTTGTGGCCAAGTAGCCAGCTAATGAAAAAATACGATAGAGAAAGTCAAACTGAATATACTATGACATAAATTCTCTAGGATCACTATTTACGATTGGCGATGTCCGAAACTATAAGTGTTAGTTAAAAGTGATCAAAGAAGTCTCAAGATCGATTAAGAAATAGTACTGTATGTTTTCCTTCTTTAACCGACTTCCAAAAAAAGGAGGAGGTTGTCAATTCGGCCTGTTTTTATGTATGTACACCGATTACTCTGAGGTTAATGATCCGATTTACGTGATTCTTTTTTTATTCGATGAAGAATAGCTGCCATTTGGTCGCATAAAAATTGTACATACTTTGGCGCTGTAGATTTTATTTTATGGACATATTTCACCAAAATTTTTAACGAATCAACAGTGCGGCTAATTGGGGAGTTTTTCACTTTCGCATATTTACTTGGCTCTCGACACAAAAAGGAGGTGTGAATTATAAATATGGTATCTGTCAGTCTGTCTGTAGCATCGTAGCTACAAAACGGATTTATCTTTTACTTTGACTTAGAGACACTAAAAAATAAAAAATAAACTATGTTTAAAAAAACCGACTTCAACAAGAGCTTGAGCAATTAATTTTAAACACAAACAAAAATTATAAAAGTGTTTTTAGTTGTGGAAGTCGGTTTTTTAAACGTAGTTTCTTTTTATATAATTAATAGCTGGCTGGGAATCGAACCCATTGGTGTAAAAAACAACTACTTGATTAAAAGCACCACTCATGGTTCAGAATGATCTACAAAGAACAATCTTTCACAAAAAAAAATCTAAATCTTTACTATTATAATAATATAGAAAAAGTGCAAGTAATTTGTGTATTATTACAGTGGAAGACGTAAAGATTTAGATTTTTTTTTGTGAAAGATTGTTCTTTGTAGATCATTCTGAACCATGAGTGGTGCTTTTAATCAAGTAGTTGTTTTTCCATCAAGAACCTACAGTACATTCAATAACATATGTCTTTACGTCTTCATCGAATGAGTGTCAAATTTTTTTATAGTACAGTAAATATTATACAGGGTGTAAAAGAGCAGTCACTATAACTTCGTGGGGTAATAACCAGGCAAGAGATATATCAATTGGTACTAGTCATTTGCTTTTAATCCACTGTTTTAAAATTTTAAAATTTTCAATAGGCAATGTACAACGTGCACAACACAGCAATCAGCTGACTACGCTGAGAGGTCAATAGCACGCGTAAGACGTTCATTACGTACTAGGGCAAAAATTATAACATTTAAGAATTTAGTGCAAAACGTTGTTCCAAACAGTTCAGCCTTGCAAATAAAAAAAAAATTGCAAAAAAAAAATTTTTTTTTTAAAAAAATAAGTAATGAAAAAAATTCATTTCTAGAATGAGAAAAGGTCCTTTAATCATATCCCAAAGTTATAGTGACTGCTCTTTTTACACCCTGTATATAAATATATGTAAAGCCTATATGTAAAGCCTATGTAAAGCCTATATAAAGTAGTAGAAACCTAAGATGGATTGCCATTTTCGCTTGATGACGTCCTTTTGCTCCTGCGTGCGTGGCATCTCGAACGGCGGCGGCACCGGCGTCCGCGGGGGCGACTCTTCCACCTCCTCGGTGTTATTTTCGAGACTGGGAAATAAGCATTATTTAAAAAATCAATTAATGTTATCTACAATTTTGAAAAAATATACTTCCAATTATTTATTAAATTGACATCCTCCAATTATAGCTAGGAAAACTTTTGGCAGTCCTTTTTCACATACACTTCAGATGTTACATACAATTCACACCTATGTTCAAACAATCTCGTATTCCCTAAAGTTTTTCCTTCACGTATTAATAGATGACAGTTAAAAAAGATAATGAATGTAAAAAAATGAGATTGTAGATTATATTAAAATTGAGGATACATATAAACATTTTACATACAAGTAAGCAGAAATGACACTGACATTATTTTCTGCTAAAAAAAAATTTCGCGTGCCGCGGTAAATTTTGCGGAATCGCAATTTGTCCTAATTGGATGTCGTTTTAATGTAATTCAAACGTCCTGGGCATGTCCTTACGATATTAACATTATACCCATATATATTAACGAGATAAATTTAAAAATATATCTTTATTTAAATTCAAAAAAGAAACCAAAACATGGCTGGTAAAAATTGTTATTAATAAGGACTATTTAGATTTTAAAGAAAAGTTTTTAGTTGTGTTATCTTATTAGTTATAGTATAAACATTTTAGTTTTAAACTCATGACATGTACACCCGAATTACGGAACCCTAACGTATGGAATTAGCTGACTCCGCAACTCACCAAGTTTCCCATCAGCGGTGGCCAGCGAGTTCACGGAATCCCTAACAATAGGTTATTCTTTTAGGTCCCCATTGTTTTAATTACCGATTATTAATTATTTTAAATATAATTGTGTCACTTCTTAATCCCACTTCGATTAGGACAGTCGCTTTTAGATTAATTAAATTTTAATTAAAATAAGTTTAATTTTAATAAATAATTAAACATTTTTTTGTTTTTTTTTTAAGACTGTCGCAAACGTATTTCCCGTAAGGGTAGACTTTGTTTATTATTTTGTCAATATCAGATAAATAAATTTAAATTTCAATGACATAAGTAAATGGTTCGTATACTAACGCGCTAGTGAGGGGCGTCATCTGTATGCCGTCGTCGGCGGCGGGCTCGGGGCGGTGCATGTGTAGGAACGGGTTGTGCGGCGCCGCGCCCTCGCCCGCCGCGATCGCCTGCTGCAGCTGCTCGTACTTCGGCCCACGGAGGTACCTGAACGACACAAATATCATTGTGGGAGTACAAGTGGAAGCCCAAAGGGAGATCTCTGACCGAGCGAGATGGTATGCTCGGTCAGACCGAAGCCCACTGTACCTACTAGTTTTCAGATGTCATATATATAGCGCCGGACTTAGAAAACTTCGATAGCGCGATGCAGGATTGTGGCGCTAGTAGTTTCTGTATATGCTTTACAGTATGAGGAGATTATCAGGATGAAAGTAATATCATCAAAACAACAGCTCAGCATAAATCTTTCAATCACCTTTCTATTTACAAACAGATAGGAGTTAATACTTCCATTGGGGTACATCCCTTTATTGTGTAGTCAGTTTACAAACTATAAATAATAATGTGTTTTTGTTAAGGAAAATATAATCAGTTTCTCGTTGTGGCACCACGTGGCGCTATCGTAGCTAATAATTTGTATACATGGTCATGGATGATTTACCCTTTATGTAGCTAGCTTAATACACTTATACCACGTTCATAATGATAATAATCATTTTTTTTCATAAAATATGAACCAGGATACTTGGCACACGCCCGTACCTGGATCATTTACCTGGCATAATGCCGAGGCTTATGTTTATTTAAAATAATAATAATATCTATGGACGCTTCACACCACGTCTATCTGACCCCGTGCTAAGTATCCGAAGAACTTGTGTTACAGGTACCAGACAACGGAAATATAATTAATACTTTTATAGTATACATAATATTTATTAACACAAATTTAATACACATTCATTCCCCAGGCACATTTAAACTTTTTTTTCCCTCGGCGGGACTCGAACCCGCGACCTCTCGCTGGAGCACCAACGCGCTGAACCACAACGCTACGGAGATAGTCAACAACGGTTGTGTTACAAAGTGCTAAGATCTTAAACGTATAAGTTACCTCTCTAGCTGCAGCGTGACAACCGAGCCGCTCTGTTTGAGCGCGTCGACCGCTCGCTGGTTGGACTTGCCCGCCAGCGAGACGCCATCCACGGCGACGATGCGGTCGTTGACCCGCACCGCGCCGCTCGCGCTGGCCGCGCTGCCCGGCGTCACGGACTTCACGAAGATGCCCGACAGCTCCTCCTTCTCGCACACGTACCCTGCATCAATGATAGCGTTTTATACACTAGTATAAAACTCGGTAACTTAAAAAACCGATTGCTTTTTTTATCTATAGGTACTAATAATATAAAGAGGAAGAATTTGTATGTTTGTTTGTTTAAACGCCCTAATCTCAGGAACTAGTGGTCCGATTTGAAAAAATATTTTTTCGTTGTACAGTCCGTTTATAGAGGAAGGCTTTCATCAATGATAGCGTTTTATACACTAGTATAAAAATCGGTAACTTAAAAAACCGATTGCTTTTTTATCTATACTAATATTATAAAGCGGAAGAATTTGTATGTTTGTTTAAACGCGCTAATCTCAGGAACTAGTGGTCCGATTTGAAAAAAAAAAATTGTTGTATAGTCCGTTTATAGAGGAAGGCTTTAGGTTATATAACATTACGATGAGACCAATACGAGCGAAGCGTCAGTGAGAAACGTTGCAAAAACGGGGAAAAATATTCACATTTGGGGACTTTCGTTGCGTGCGCTGCATAAACGGTAAGTTTAAGTCACTCAAAAACCACGCAAACGAAGTCGCGGGCACAGCTAGTTTTAATATATCCAGTGTCATTCTCACAGTAAACTCCAATCTTCCATACTAAAATCCATCATTGCGAACACATTTGGGCACTATAACAATAAATCCTGCATAGCTGGCATGGTTTGTATGACACCGGCCTATTATATCACTATTATATATAACTATTTATAATAATTTGATATACCTGCAATGGTGATGCCCAAACCATTTTCATCTTTCTTCAGCTGCACAGTAAATCGGTCGACCTCTGGTGATTCCGGATCTGTGTTAGAAAAATAACATATTCTTGCTATTTAAAATGTTTTTCTGATAATATTAGTTTTAAACAGAACAAAAACATTCGATTAAAAAGTTATATTATGTAATGATATAAAACAATAGCCCGTACAGTAGAACGTGTCTGTGTTATGGACAAGGTTGTTTGTTGTAGATAAATCAAATCAAATTATTTTATTTCCAAATAAAACTTAACAAGCTATTTTCGGAAAGTCAACAAAAAGGCTACCACCGGTTCAACCCTAGCCATGGATATGGTCCATACAGAATAAATTCTTTGATTCTCTAGCTATCTATTGGTGTAATTAAAATGTGTACGTAATTAAGATACAGCTATATTACGTCCGAGATAAATTTAACCCAAACGTAAACAAAGCCGCCTATGACACAACCATAGATTAGTCAGTGATGCCAATTGGCCAATATTAATGCAATGATTGTTGGCTACATGAATACATACAGACTATAGACTATTCTACAGTCGGCAGTGTCAAAATAGCGTATTTCTACTGTGAAGGTTTTTCAATTGATGTTTAAATTTGTTAAATATTGTTTAATTGTTATAAAATGAAGTACGATCCTTTAATATACCTGTGAAAGTGTTGATAAGTGTGCACAATATGTGAATAAGTGAAAATTTCGATGTTTTCGGTTTGTTTACCTTTAAGTTAAATTTATCAGGGACGAACTATACATATACTGCAACACTAAACTATCTATATTCTATACCCCTCATCATCAATATTTTAGAAACGTATTCACGTCATCAAAATGTGGAAAATTTACCGGTCTCTGGTGGAGGAGTTATAGAGCTGTCGAACACAAATCTTGAGGGCGCGTTATTCAAGGGTAGTGTCGTGGGCTGCGTGTGGAACACTTGTTCAAAGCCCGCTTCCATCAGATACCGGTCCAACGCCTCGGGGCTCGAGAGAAGCCTGAAAATGAAGTTAATACATAATCAAAACCAAATATAATACATTTTTTTCAATCATAAATTGTGACAATAAGTTATATTAAACTAGCTATCATGAGAAACTAGTAACCTTGGCGCACCTGACAGCACTGCCACCTACCGGGTCCAATTTATACACCTTCCCCGAGAACTAGTGAATTAATTGGTGAAAACATGAAGATTACTACTCATGAAGATTACATACTCTGAGATCATATCCAAGAGTTTTTGAGGTGACCACCTGTCAAACGTGGCTAAACAGGAGTTGCAGTGGTTTCCACCACAGGGCCACATTTTATTTATAATATAATATTTAATAGTAATAGTATCTACAGACGGTTCACACCACGTTAATCTGGCCCCATGCTAAGTATTCGAAGAACTTGTGTTACAGGTACCAGACTACGGAAATATATTTAATACTTTTATACTATACACATATTTAAGATTTTTATTATATTATACACAAATTTAATACACATCCATGACCCAGGAACATTAAAAACTTTTTATTCCCTCGGCGGGATTCGAACCCGTACTCTCTCGCTCGAGCACTAATGAGCTCATACACTGCGCTACGAAGGTCGTCAAAGGTTAAACATTAATGGCTCACCACATATTCCCAAGTGTAGTGAGTCATTTGCTTATTAAATACCTGGCAGGTATGACGGGCGCGTTAGAGGCGTGCAGCGCTGCGGGGTCAACTGCGCGTGCCACCACGAGCCGCACGCGGGACCCCGACGCACGCAGCACACCCGCCACTTGCTCAGACCCCATCTCGATCAGGCTCACCTATAATAATAAGGCAAGGCTTACCTTACTATACCACAATGTACATATATAACAGAGACACGACCTAGTACTAGAAAATGGTATCATCCTAATACTGGCAATTCGACTGGCTATTTTTGTTGTCTTCGATTTCCAGGCACATTCCGGAAACCGCCATCTAGCGCCACTATTGGAAAATACTAATTACTAATTTCGTTTCGTATCTTCTTCTTAATTGAGGAGTTGAAATTAACTTAATGTGATGTTATGATTTAAAAATATGCTTATCTTTATTTTAATGTCAATATTTGTACTATTTACATTTTATAATTTACAAATGTTAATAGTAGTGACATCTATTGCATTTTTTTTGTATTAAACATAATATATTGTATGGGATGGTAGGCCATAGGCCATGACTATAGTACCTTGTGTGAGAGGGCCTCCAAATTTATCGAAGCAAAATAAAAATATAATAATCATAGTATTGTTTAGATTTTACAAACAATGAAGCACATTGAGGGATGGAAGTTCACTTGGCTCGTCTTGGCGGCGATGCTTCAGGCACCCGATTAAGGCTCCAAATCAAGATAAACATTAAATATCTGAAGAATTCAAATCTTTCAGTTTAATAATAAAAAATATTTGCCATTTCATCTTTAAAAGTTTAAGACGATTTTTGTAAATTTTTAACCTGTAAATTAATACATACATCTCCAATCTGTAGGATATGGTCACCAGATTTTAACCTTCCATCCCTATCGGCAACACCACCCGCCAATATCGTCTTTACTATAACTCCACTTGTTCTTGCACCAATTATACCTGGAACATATAAATTTATCACACTCTTTTATTTAGATATTTTTTGTGATATTAACATACAGTATAAAATTGAAAATATTTTATTTCCAAATGAAACCTACCAAGCTTTTTATGGAGTCAACAAAAAAGTTACAACAACCCGATCCCGCCGAAAAAAAAAGTCATAAGAATCTCGGATAAACTGTTTTGCTAAACGGCTAATTTAGACAACAGAATACCTTTATACCCTTGGCCGCGCGGAGGTGGCCTACAGGTATAAGAAAACAAAATAAATAAAATAATGTACTTACCAAATCCTAGTCCTGTACCATCATTAACTAAATTGATAATTTCAACCTGAGCCCAATCTCCAGCAACTATATTAGTAGATGCTGAGGCTATGGAGTCGTCATTTCTTGCCATGTCAACTAAACCCCTATTCTGGAATGTTAAAAATTAGGCATGAAAAGTTACTAGTCATTTTATAGCTATTACAAATAGTAATCAACATCCCCAACGCAGCTGGTCCGCGTAGGGAATAAATATAATCATCACATATAGCAAACATTAACAGCTTTTGCTCAATGACACAAATATATTTAGTGAGCATGTAAAAACAATTGAAGACATGAGTGGATGAAGGTGATAAGCCACAAAATTCTGATTTCGAGATAATTTAGTTCAAACTGTCACTTAAACATTTTAAAATATGTTGTAACATATTAAGTACATTAATATAAAGATGCTTAATACATACTTTAGCACAAATGTGCTTAATACATTACTACATATCCTAAAATATTTAAGTGACAGTTGAAACTCCATTTTCTGGGTAAACTTATTTTGTAACATGTCCTGTCCATGAGCTTCATTGATTCATGTCTTCAATTATTATTGCAATAAAAAATAAATTGTGTAAAAAAGGTATAAATGAATATACACAATATAAATGTTTATACCTAAATTTGCAGATTTACAGTTTAATTTTTATTGCAATAATTATTGTTGTAATATGTTTAATAAATCTGTGTGTCATTCGGCAAAGGCCATTCCCATCATTCCCATTTATGTTTGCTAAAACTGAATGTTTGGTTATTTTGAAGATTAATTTTATTATATATTAAGTTCATAGACTAAATAGTCATAAGCACAATTACCAGATTACTATAGTTAAGGCTAAATAAACCCAAATACTGATAAACATTTTATTATTAAAATAATTATATTATTCACAATGTATAATTTAAAGTCTAGTTTAGAACTAAACTTTCTATTTCTGAATATGCCTGTTAATTATATAAATAAAATAAATCATTTACCTGCTTTGGAGACATACTGGAATCTACAGAACCATTGTCCAAGCCCAAAATTCTTTCGGTTTCTGACCCAGAGCCAAACTCCAAGCTGTGTGGTGGTGAAACTTGTGGGACTCTTTGTTCCTCCTCTCCTTCTTGACCATACAAATTCCTGGTTTGTAATGCTAAATCACCTATAAAGAAATGAAGAACCATATTAGTAAATCTCACTATGATTATAATATGCCTAATAATCAGTGGTCTTTATACTTGAAAGATAACAGTACACTAACCAAATATTATATGTAATTTTTGTTAAAAAAAACAAAAATATTTGATTTGGTTTATAATTGTTCTACAGTTATTTATAGATGTACCACAGCACAGCAGCTTGGACTATCCAAGCTGCTGTTTAGACTCTTTATTTGTGATAAATGAGTTAAATTAGTAGTAAATAAAGCCTTACCACTAGCTTTTGTATTGTTAAATTAACGACATAAATTAAAGAATATTTGATATTTACCAGCCGGACTGATATCAAAGTCTCCAGGTAAAATAGAGGGATGATGAGCAACTTGTGTAGCCAACATTCCTACTGAATCATGTAATGTAACAATACTCTTGAGTATTGGACTTTCTAGAAGATTTATAAGAAGGTTGAGATCATCATTTGTAGCTGCCTGAAAAAAAAATTAATAGGTATGTTTATCTCCAACTTACAACAAATCATGGTACATAACTATTTGTTACTATTATAATATACTGCAACAATTATATTACCTTAAGTTTTGGATCATCGCTCTGGTCTACAGCAGCTTTTACACTCTCTAGCTGTTGTAATGCATTAGATACATTAACACCTAAATGCATTTTTGTTGAAACTTACACAACTTATATATAATAATAAAAAGTTTTCGGAACACTAATAATAATTTTAAGTACCTAGATTTTATTACATTAAAATTGTTATTTACAATTTTATACTAAAATTTTGTTGAACACAAAAGATATTATCCAGAAACTTGGAAAATTAAAATTATTAATGTCAACAATTGCACGAACACGATTGACAGATGACGTGACTCACTGACTTATGACTGACATTGACAGTATAGTTTTTTTTATGTACTGAATAATTAACTCAAGACCAACAGAATCTTTAGTCCTCGAAGACAAGACACGTTTCGTTGATCGAAGCCCTAATATTGTATGGATTAGCCTTAGCTACGATTTCACCTTTAGCCAAGGTAGAAGATTAATAATCTTTGAAACTTATGGTTTTTATAAACCTGTGGTCTTATCTGTTTTGACAACTTTAAACCCAATATTTATTAAATGTTCTTACGTCTATTTATTATGAATGTAAATAGTGCAAGTTATTTTTGTGTGTAAAACATGAGCTTGTATTCTTATAGTGTCCGTTGGTAGTTAACGATACAACCTCCCTGACTCATGTTTATTAAGTTTTACAAGAGTTTGACAAGAGTCTTAAACTATAGCCTCTACATTAAATGATAAAAAAAACATCCTTCATAAGAATTAAAAAAAATTAAAGCTCAATTTCCCCGTGTTCCAGATGCAGCTATCAGCTGTCAAAAACTGTTCAAAACGCACAGAATGATCACGCCATTTTGCATATTTTTACCCATCTTGTTTTTGACGTTTACTTAGATTTCAGAGATTTCACTGATCTCGATATTATTTTTAAATTATGGATCGAGCAAATTTATTCTAGATTCTTTTTTAATGTAGTTATTATTGTTAATTTAAAATATAAATAGAATTTATGGGATTTAAAGGAAATATTAAATTTTGACATCTGTCAGTCATTCCACTAGCTTATGAATGATCTGTGCGTTCAGAGTAAAAAGAGCGCCTAAAGGAACACGCCCATTGTTTGAGATGAATTCAAAAATTTTAACGGTCTTCAGAAGTCAAAAAGAAAATCAATTTACAATTTCTTGAAAATAGTTTCAAATCAAGGAATTTTAATTAGTACTAGATCTGGCTCTGACTTCATATTTCTATGTACCAATTATTAAATAATTTAAAGAGAATTATAAGTGTTCGATAGTTTCTCGATATAAGAATAGTCAATCACCATGAGCACCAGACCTTTAGTGCATTCTCAAGATGTAATTGATTTAACTGGAGTTGCAAGTTATTCAAGAACTACAAACTTACTATCAGACTCTATAATATGTATTGACTCAGACGATTCCTTTTGTTTCTCACCAACACCTTGTCAAAAGGTTGTATCATCTCATCACAATAATAAACAGGTTCGTACTTATAAATATTTTTTATTACTACTTTAAAGTGTTTACTATAAAGGGTTTATAGGACCATGATTTTATTTTATTCCTCGCCACATAGCGGTCCTAAGGTTACACCTCAACCAAACCCATAAACCCGTAGGCCGTATCTCTTAAATCCGGACGTTTCTCTGTAAACCAAGGAACTAGTTCAAAAAAAATTGTGTGGCAACTTCTAAAATATGTAAGTACTCAAATAACAATAATGTCTCAAAATGCAATGTTTGTTTATTATAATTAAGGTTTAGAGCTTCAAAATTAAATACATAATTGAAGAATTAAGCAAATCTATTTAATAAAAAGAAAAATAATTAAAATAACTATCAAGTAATATTAAACTAAGACTAAAACTTAACCCAAAAATCAACATATTTTTCAGTAGCAAACACAGTATATGCTGACCACTTGCAGGGGACTGTTGCCAGAAGACTGTTTAATTTGAGTTCATTGATGAGTTGTACCACTAGGTTGTACTAATTATAGTACAACCTAGTATTAGCATTAGCTAATTCATACTATTTTGCTGTTCAAAGGAAATTTTATACAAATTATAACAATTTAAACTTTTCTAGGTGACATTAAATGCATAATAAACAAAAACATACAACAACTTACTAAATGCATAATAAACAAAAACATACTTAACTTACCAAAAGACTGAACAGCTATTAGGTTCCAATGTGACATCATGACATGGCACATGCAAAATCTTGCCAAAAACTGGCACTGGGGCCATAATTGCAGCAACTGTGTAAGCTTCACACTTGTTGCATTCAGTTACACACAAAAATGTATAATGTTTAGATTAAGTCACTAATGTAATTTAAATTTTAGGCAGGGGACTGTTCACAAAAACTGGGGACAAAGTTTTATTGTCTTTTGTTGAATTGTAAAATAATATCAATGTTAAAAAAATATGTTTCATTATTTGTTAATTTAAAAACAATATTTATTTGAAACTGAACAGAACTTTTAACACAGTTAAGTTAATTTTAATACAGTGACCAGGGGTAGATTAAGTTATTAATGTCTCTAGTTATTTACAAAATATTTTTTAAATTAATATTGATCTGAGACAGTAAGTTGCCCGGTTCATTGAGAAAAACCCATCTATCAAGTCTCATTCGACTTTTGCTACTTATAGAACATACCCATACAAATCCACCATCTACCCTTGGTGACCATCCATAGTAAATGCAGATCCACTCCTTTTCACATGGTCAAAATGTAAGCTAACCGTGTAACCAATTATAATATTTGAAGACCCTTTTCCCAATTTTCCTTTAATGCTTAATGTATGATTTAACATAAATGTCCAAACACTTCATTTTTGCTTACTTTATTAACCTTAATTATAGTTTGTAAGTGTGAGTATTTTCAAAATATGTTATGTATTATTTATCCGATATCAATAACAACACTATTTCAGAAAGCAACTTGTCAGTTAGCAGAAAAAAGGTCTGAAGGAAAAGAACATTGTTTAGGAGAGTGCCCTATTTGTTGGGATAAACTTGGGAAAAAACCTTTGTCTTCTACATTATGTGGACACGTTTTTTGTACTACATGCATCAAACATTCAATAAGTGTTGAGAAAAGATGCCCTATTTGCAGAACTATTCTAAAAGGTAATCTAGCATATCACCCTCTGTATCTTGGAAAATAAAATTTAATACCATTAAAAATTGCTATGTAATGTACAATGAAAATTGTTTTTGTAACATAATAATAATGTAATGTAAATAATAATGTAACAACATATAATATTATGTGTCGCAGTATTATCTAATTGAAATCGCCATTTTATTGAGTGACTAGTGTTTTTATCGAATGGCGACATTTAATCTGCGCTCATACTATATGATAAAAACACTAGTCACTCAATGAAATGGCGATTTCAATTAGATGACTGCGACATATGCATTTATTATTATCATACACACAAGTTTTTAAATAAATAATATTTGTCTTTTGTCTATGTGTGTGGTGTATTGAGTAATATTTGTAGAAAAATTGGTGTGTAGTAAATAATTATATTATATAAAAATAGAAGTCTGAAACTGTAAATAATTAGTATATAAATTATTAATATTTATTTTGAGTTTATTTATTTTTTATTTTATTTTATTTTATTTTAGAGATAACTGATAAAGGAATAGGTTGTTATTAATTATTATGATCAATAGAATGTTGATGATGATGTTCAAACTAAAGAGCTGAAACTTTTGTCATAAAGGTGCGATTCCACCGGTGTTCTGGACAGTTGCGAACATTGTGCGTAACAGAAGTTTGTTCCGGTGGACTCGCTAACGCAACATTAACAAATTGGAACACACAAATTGACACAGCTGGAATTCTGAAAAAAATGTTGGCTAACAAATGTTCTGAACACTATTATGGTGGAATCGTACCTTAACAATTAATAACTACCTACTGATTATACAAATCAGTAGGTAGTTATTAAATGATACAAATAATTAACTACCTACTGATTGTCATGACAGAGTTACTCCACTTGGTATTGACTGGCAGTAATGGTTGACTGTATGTTATTAATGAGGCTGACTTTTGTATATAATGTTAAATTAAAATGACGAGTAAATTATTTGTTTTTATGATTTAAAACTGTTTCATGTATTAATAAATAATGGTTCCAAGAAACCATTAACTAAGACTGATGCAAATGACAGCTAATAAGGGTTGATCCATATAATAATTAATAGTTTATTACATATTAGTTATTTGTCTCAGTCTTAGTTATGTATTACTTATTTGAATAAAAAATGCGTCACTTTATATATTTTTTATTTTAATCAGTATAATCCTGTACATACACACTTGATATTTAATTACACAAGTTATAATATATTTATATTATGGATACTTGGGCACATGATTTACCGCATAAGAAAAGATAATATTTATATTATATATAGAAATTATCTATCTAGACGTCCGTCAAGACGAGCCAAGCGAAGCGCAAGGGCACTACCTACCTATTCTCGAAAGGTTTCGTCGTTTTTTTGAGCTCTCATATCTTTTCTTTGGAAGTAGTTGTAATTTTCAACATATCATTGACATTGGTAAAGACTTCATGTCTTACATGATACTCATACAAAGTTTGAATGTCGTAGCTATTATACTTTAGAATTTATCAACGTCTAAAACCCCAGATTTCGTCACTGACTCATTTATAGATCATCAAAATTCATAAGGTACTTCCTGAAATCCTAGAAAGCTAATATTATTTATGTAAGCTGCTATTGCTACAAAACCACCATAAAAATTATTAAAATATAAATGCCGCCATTTTGAATCTAATATGGTAGACGGTACAAAATGGATGTTTACTATACGGATCTGATCTTTAATACATAAAAGGAATATAATATATTATACAAGTATATAAAAAACCTACGACCTACTTTTTGTAGGACCGATAATCGGTCAGATTTTTGCTCCATATAATTTCTATCCGACTTTATTTATTTTGAGTGCGTTGAAATGTGCGTGCTACTGAAATCAGTATGTTCTATTTCATTCCGATTATTAATCGGTGACCGACTTTTTGTAGATGAAAGATATATTTATGAAAACTAGTTTTTTATCCACTTTTATAAAATTAGGCATTAGCGCGAAGTAGCAGGTTGTAATAAATTGCTGTCTGTACAAATTACAAAATATATAAAACACGTGAAATCGGTTATCGGTCCGATAGTAGTCACCGGCAGTTTTCAGTCGTATACGATTTTTTTACTGCGAATTATATTCGATTGTTAGGAAATATTCACATTTCGTATTCGTAATTAACCAGCTTACAAAAATAAATGAAATCCCATCAAAAACATTTTCATGTCAAAATGTTGCCAAGACGAGCCTACATAGCTTACCCTTTGAAAAAGTTATCAGATATCGTATAAAGCCAAGCTCTTCCTACACCTTAATCAAAATCTATCAAAAAGTGGTCAGATCTCATGTAGAACCAAAATTCATGATCTATGCGCCCCTTACTTCTCCAGGCTTAACTTCACTTACGCTACATTGCAGTTAAAACGTGATACTTGACCGTTTTGCTACCGTTACGAAGATTTTTGGGATTCATTAATCGTGTGTAAAATAAAACGGCCAAGTATCACGTATTGACTGCACTGTAGCGTAGGTGAAGTTAAGCCTGGTGAAGTAAGGGCGCATAGATCATGAATTTTGGTTCATGATCTATCATCATCATTCATGATCAAAAAGTGGTCAGATCTCATCTGACCACTTTTTGATAGATTTTGATTAAGGTGTAGTGTAGAGCTTGGCTTTATACGATATCTGATAACTTTTTCAAATGTCTTGGCAACATTTTGGACATGAAAATGTTTTTGGTGAATACTTATTATACAAAATATTTTTTATAACATAGACTATGGGCGCTATGATGCAGAGATGATTTTTTTGTATGATGACTATTTTCTGCCTTTTTTACATAAATCATGTACCCAAAATATCCATCTTACTTTATCAGCTAAAACTTAGAGTTAATCATACAATCCTTATAATTCTATTAATTGTTCTTAAATTTAATATAAGTCTTATCCGAGTCAATAATGCTGGTCATACCTACCTAGCACACAATGTCTCGTTTCAATAACTTATCTGTAAATAGGTAAAGATAGATCGCCATACAAAGTTACAGAGGTAAGTTGTCAAATTATATGACGATCTATCTTTTTTTATAGAAACATGATATAGTATGCCGACTAAAATAGTTCACCATACATCAGACTTAATATGCAATTTAGGTGTAACTATAATTACATGAGCCGTATCAAATATCAGACAGGGTCCCTGGTCTACAGGCACATATAAGTGGTAGTACATACATTTATTTTAAAAAAATGTCTTCTGCTCTGATGACTATAATACCAATTTTTTACTGTAAGGCTCAACTACAGGTCTGGGCTTTTTGTAAGATTTCGTATAATCTATCCATTTTAATACCTCCTGTATCCTGTATATTCCTTAACATCAATAGCTAGTAAGCATGTTTTTTTCAAGTCTCTTCTTTGAAAACACTGGTCATCAATTTAGCAACAAATTATTTTACATATTATATAATATACCTAACTACCTATCTAATCTATACATTAATTATTTTTAATTATTTACAATAGTAGGGTATTTTCCTCTATTTTTTTTACGTAATGTATAGTGCTCCGAAAAATGAGAAATCATATACATATACCTACCTAATAAATGAACAGCATATTAAAATTTTATTTTTTCAAAACTACCTACTGATTATTTTCAGCACTTTTATGAGTCCTGAGATAATGCTCCATAATACATATCAGATGACTGCGACATATACAATACATAGCTATTACCTATGTAGAATGCCCAAAACGCCAGGTAATGTATGAAATATTTTATATAATTTATACTTTGCATAGGAACTCATTCTATACAATGCCAGTGTGCAGACGTATGTAACGTACCTATGTAGCGTGATGAGATTCTCCATAATATTTTGACAAGTAAGTACTTAATTAATTTTTTTATCAGGCAATGGATCTTATGATTTTTATCATCATTTACATTTTTATCAAACAAACTAATCAAAATAAATAATCGCTATAACCGCTCGAGAGGTTTTAATGCCACAGACATACAGACAGATTGATTGAGAGCCAAGTATTAGTAATAAAGTCCCGTTTTTCCTTTGGATACGGAAAACTACAATGTTTTTCCTTTGGATACGGAAACCTACAAATTGTTTATGTTTTAATTATATTGCCCAAAAGGTTATTGACAATATTATGTAAAATGCCTAGACAATTTTAATTTTTGAATAGTTATTAAGTATACGATTGCACTCCTAATATGGAATATATATCATAATGACCAGGTACCTATTACTTATATTATTATTATATAATGCCTAATTTAAAAAAACTTCCCCCATAACAATATATACATTACCTAGGTAAATAATGTACTTACCTAATGGACAATCGTATTCGTAATATTTGATACATTGCCTGCACGCCCAATGTATTCGCTACATTATACAACCGGGCGGTTTGGTGTATGTAGAATATTTTATATTCGTTTTGTATATAATTTGCCAGTAACATAATATATTTTTTAACCTACCATATTATTTATGAATGAATTTCAAAAAGTTAAAATACATGTAGTAGTCAAATACCCTATTATTGTAGTACCCAATGAGTATGATTTCAAATTAAAATTTTTAAATTAATTTGGACTCTTATTGGTATTTTCTTTTAAAAAAGCCATTCCATGAACCCTAAAGTGTTTTTCTAATGCTACATTGTCATCAAATTGGTCCCGACATATTTTACATTGATTTTCTTGTACTGGTTCGTCATTTATAGAGTCATCATTTTTTTGACTTTTACTGAAAGCCATTTCATTGAAACATTGCTTTTTGGATATATAAATATCTACATCACTAATTTGATGCATCATCTTTAAATGTGTAGAAAAAGATGGTTTTACTGCAAAGTTTTGTCCACATTCTATGCACTGGTAAGCCATACCCATGTCTCTATGACTCACAATATGTGTTTCCAATTCATCTTTGTTTGTAAAGATCTTATCACAAATATTACATTTAAAATTTTTAATAGAAGAGTTGTCAACAGATTTTGATGTTAAATTATTTTGAAAAGCACTTTTAAATTTTTTGGTTGCTGGTTTAGTACTGTGAGTTATTTGCTTTGTTGTATCAGGTTTCAGCCTTTTTAAATTTACCTTAACATCTACACATTTATGTTCTTTATGTAATGCATTAAAGTGCCTTTTTATATTTTCCCACTGTTCATTTATAGCAATTTTACAAACAAAGCATTTGACTTTAACTGAAGAACATCTAAATGGGCATTCATTAGGTAGTGTTTTAATCTGATCAAATGGACATCTATATTTAAAATTTCTCTGGCATTTTTCACATCTTTTGACAACCACACATATTTCTTTCTTTTTTAGTGTGCTTGTTGATAACAAGCTGTCAATTAAATCTTTCGATGCACCATGATCGTTTATATGATGTGTTAATAAAGATTTAACCTGATTATAGACACTGGTGCACAGCCGGCAGGGGTAAACTTGAGATTCCATTACATTTAAATTACTGTTAAAATGATTATTTAAATGTTTATCTAGTTTTGCTCCAGATATCAATTTATTAGGACATATGGGACACTTGTAGCAATTAATATAGTCCTGGGTTTTGCAAGGCATATGTTTTTCTTTTGGACGTTCATTACACCACATGCGGGGACATGTTGCACATTTATACACCTTTACGATATGCTTCTTCATATGATCTCTATATTCATTTGGATGAAAGCTCTTACAATTATTCTTTAAACATTTCAGTCTAGTAGTTACTCTCATTGTCTTAAATCCTTCACAGTCATGATTAAATGGATATATAATACCTTTTTGCGGTAAGGTAACTCCACATTCAGGGCAAATGTATGGAGGTTTGCCTAAATGAATACGCAAATGAGCCTTAAGAGCACAAGTATTTGGTAAGGAATAGAGGCACACAGGACAAGAATGACATGTCATATCATCTGATACTTTCATGTAGTGATTTGCTCTGTCCTGGTAAAGTATACCAGAAGAATTTATTTCTTTTTTACAATCTGGGCAGCAATTTTTAAAATTAGTATCACTGATATTCTTACTTGCATTTTCTGGAGTCTTGCTTTTATCATTTTCATGAGGAAGAGCAGTAATAGTTGGTTGTATTGTGTAATATTCCAATGGCAATGGCTCTATATTCAGATCACTGACATTGATAGTAGCAGTCTTAAATGAATGTGATCTGATGTGAGATAGTAGCTTACATCTGTTTAGAAAAATTTTCAATTGGCCACAATGTCTGCACATATATGTAATTTTCACTGACTTTCGACTAATATGCATGTTGTAGCTTGATTCAAATATATACCTGCAAAAAAATATTAAACAATTTTATACACTTATATGTGCACACAACAAATATAATATTATTATTACTTATACCACAAAAATACAGTATTATTACTAGTATTTAAGAATATACTCACTTATCTCCACAGTCAGTACATACGTATGTCTTATGTCCTGGAGCATCAGGTATATAATTGGGTAGAGCCTTAGTAAATAATAGGTTTTTAATGCTTAGCTTCTCATTCGCCATGACTGCAGGACACCTATAATAAAAATATTCTCAATTCAAGTAAGAAGTAGGTACTATAGTTGTTATATTATGTTACATTTGCATATCAGGGCTGTGTGCAATATATGCTGGTATACAAAATTTCTAAATGCATATACCTAAGGAGGCCATAGAAAAAAAATACCACTAATATAGCATTGTAAGAATTACCTATTTAATTTTAACAAAAAAGTTAACCAAGTAGGTTACATATTATTTTTAACAGCATTTCTATTTATGTGTATTTATGTAATGGTTTTGTTATGTAAGTACATAATAATTTATAGAGACATAGCTAAAGTAAAATCGCAGTACTTTACCCCCTCCATCCCTTATCCAGAATTTATACTTTTTTTACATTATTATTAATACCAAATTATTACTTTTTATTGTGTTTATATTTACCACGCCGCGACAAGAGAAGTTTATTATGTAAATAGAGTAAGTACCTACCTATCGGTTGTATGTTTTATTTTAAATACGTTCGTAAGTCGTAACTCGTTTATTACTCATTAGTGCTTGAAATTTATGGTCGAAGCTAAATAGTTGTTGCAGTTAGCTACAACCAACCATGGTTAAACAGTTAAAAACGTAAAAAAAAAACATACCTAATAATTTACGGGTCGTAAAAGCCTTATAAAATATACTGCTCCTCTTCTGATTAATTTAGACTAACACGAAATTTACGTACCTTTTACCTCCCACAAAACAATGAAAATTCTAAAATGTCTGATGACGTTTTTAATTGTGTCGCCATAGCACAAAAAGCTTTAGATGTTGCCAATAGAAGATAACACAATTTTAAATATTTTTTTCAGTGTTGCACGCAACAAAAGAACAAATTAATCACGTTGGAGGTCCTCTTAGGAAGAAAGTTAATATATGTATACACCTTGTTAATACCTAAAGAAATATTTGTTTTTGTATGTATTACAGATGGTGTAAGAATAGGGATCAATTGAATATAATAATTAATAGCGAATAGGTTTATTATTAATAAAGATATAAGATAATGGATATTTACTTGGATGGTAATTATTGTCTACCATTGCGACTTGCGTGCGCATCGCATAGCGTGGCGATGTGATGCTAATGGTGTGAATGTTGTTAGTCTGTCCTTTTAATGAAAGAAGTCCTACGGTATAGAATATAATATGATAAGTGTAACTAAATATTAAAATATATTAATAACTAGATATTATATTGGACGTCAGTACTTAACTACATATTTATAGTATAGTCCGTATAGTAATAAATTTGTAGGAGTAGTGGAGACCGTGGACGGATCGATCTCCAAACAGGTAGACAGACGACTACGGCGATATTCGGTCGCGAATGACTGGCCATAATGGGAAACTTTGAAGGAGACTTATGTTTATAATAAACACTGAGATCAGATAATCTCAGTAAATATTAGCTTTTACACTTTTTGGGGTTAATTTAAAAGACAAGTAGATTTTAGGACTTCTTTTATAGCTCCTTCACAAGTTTTAAGTCAATGTTGCTATTTAAAAAATAGCAGTTTTCCGTTTTTTAAGTTTTGAGTATCCATAGCAGATGGCGACACAGTTGAAAATAAACACCTAGGATCAAGTGTATTTGATCCTCAGAATAAAGAATGATTCTTTGTTCTGAGATTTGATCCTACATATTAACACCAATTTTCTAGACTGGAGCAACTGGAGACAAAATTAATGATCTTTTAGAATAAAACTTTTATGGTTTTTAATAGAATAATGTTTTATTATTTTTTAACAAACGTTTTATCTTATACATAATATACTTATCTAATTCTTTGGTTTACTTAGTTAGTAGGATACATTAGTGTAAATTAAGGCACATATTATTATATTATTACTAACCAACTGTATAAGGAACACCACTGACCACACTGCGCTCTAAAACGGTGATCAAGAACATAGACATCAAGGCTGCTAAGCTGAAATGGTTTTAGGCAGGACACATCAACCAAATGCATCCTAAACACTGGGAAAATATGTCACTGAATGGTTACCTAAACTCTGACTAAGAACAGATGGGGCTGGATAGAAGATTGGTCAATCTGTTACCAAATATATTGTATGATTCTAGAATTAGTAGATTTTTTCCTTAAATCTATACATATAATTACAAAACAGAAAAAGTTAAGCATCCTAATACTTTCTTCCATATACTATATTAAGAACATAACTGGGTACAAACAACACATTTTTTGTGTCTCTTAGCAACCATCATAATATTTTTATGGCAGTGATTTGCAATGTATGAATAACAAACACATCAAATGAACATAACACCACCAAAAGTCATTTTCACAAACACTAATGAACAGAAAAATAATGTTGAAATTTACATATACATTTAGTTACAAATTGTACTGAGGATCAGTTGGATCAGTGTTAGGATTTAAAGTTTACAATTATTAACTTAAAATAATTAAATACAAATTGTTATTAGAATATTTAAAATATTACAATATTTTTATGTAATAGAAATTAGAAAATATTCACATAATATATTTATAATTAATCACCATTGGCTTCAAGGTTAATATAATTTTCATCGTGAAATAACTCCAGTAATCTTTTCTCATATTTATCTCGTGTTAAATAGTAAGTAATATCAGGTCTTTCTTTAAACATACCATCATCAATGAGGCTTTTGTAAATATTTTTATTTTCTAACATGTCCTCATCATCAGGTAGCAGTAATAAATAGCTTGCAACAGCTTTACTAGCATCACTAAGTTTGTCAGAGTTGTAATAAGAAATCTGCAAGTAATTGAGAGTATCTGCCAAAAAGTCAATGCCTGAATTATAAAAAGGCTTCAATTGATTTTGGCAAGTTTGTCTACATATTAGTAATGATGCCACATTGTATGAAACAGATACATAAAATTCTGTAGACCACTCTTGTTCTGGTTGGCTTTCACATGCTACACGACAAGTATTTTCCCATGATAGGTAATTACTCAAGGTGTTTTCCATATTTATTATAGTGTCATCCCAGTTGTTTTGGGAATAAGTTTTCAGACCAAGTTTGTGGAAATATTGATAGTCCTCACTTTGAAGATTTTTAACACTCTCTATATCAACTTCGGGTTGCTGAAGGTAATAATCTACATTATGTTTCATGGCATCATCATCTGGATTAGCAACCCAAAATGTGTAAGCAGCAGATGCTGCTTTAGGCAGTGCATTCATTTGAAAATAGCAAATATGTAAATATTCATATGGTTTCATTTGTTGCATAAATATAAGAACTGTATCTGAAGCATTACTAAGCAAACGAACATTTTCAAATTTATTTGACTGACATTTAGTTAAGCAGTCATTTGCATTAAGTATATACTCCAATACTTTCAAATCCTCAATGTCCTCTTTGAGCAGCGATTTACGACTTTCTCGTTTGCATTGCAGACGACAGTTGTTTGTTATTGATTTGTATAGTTTATGTAAGTGTAAGGCCTCTTCGAACTGCACAATGCATTCTGACCAACGTTCTTTTGTATATGCCTGCACACCCTTAAAATAAGTATTATCAAGCGAGGAATACTTAGCACAATCTAGCGTATTAATACAAATAATAAGTATTACATAAAATACCGACAACATTTTGAAAATATTCACGATTTTTTACATTTGAGTTAACTTCTATCTATAAACAGTGTTTTCCGTACACTAAACTGGTTAGCATTAACAGCTAGCTAATAACATCGTGTTATTGCCTAATATTAGTCCGTTGAACTTGCGACCTCATTTATGATCACAGATTAAGAATTAGTTACTACGTAATTTATGATTTTCATCAAATTATTGTTGATAACAAAAGTTTAAACATACAATAATTACAATCTATAGGTATATAATTGCCTCTGAATAATAATAAATATAGGGCGTGTTCCTTTAGGCGCTCTTTTTACATTGAACGCTCAGATCATTCATAACGCACACAGTCGTTTCTTTAGCACATTATTGAAATTTTCGATCTGAACGTTTCAACAAACTTTACTGCTAGTGGAACGACTGACAGATGTCAAAATTTAACATTTCCTTTTTATCTCATAAATTCTATTTATATTTTAAATTAACAATAATAACTACATTATAAAAGAATCTATAATAAATTTGCTCGATCCATAACTTAAAAATAACATCGAGATCAGTGAAATCTAAGTAAACGTCAAAAACAAGATGGGATCATTCTGAGCGTTTTGAACAGTTTTTGACAGCTGACACCTGCTTGTGGAACACGAGTAAGAACAGTTCAAAACGATCATATTGATTCTTTAAAGTGCTAAAGAAACGCGAATCTGAACGAAAAAAACGTTATTTTCGTTTACTATCAGCTCCTGGAACACAGGGATAGTCTCCGTGTTCCAGATGCAGCTGTCAGCTGTCAAAAACTGTTCAAAACGCTCAGAATGATCACGTCATTTTGCATATTTTTACTCATCTTGTTTTTGACGTTTACTTAGATTTCACAGATTTCACTGATCTCGATGTTATTTTTAAATTATGGATAGAACAAATTTATTCTAGATTCTTTTTAAATGTAGTTATTATTGTTAATTTAAAATATAAATATAATTTTTGGGATAAAAAGGAAATGTTAAATTTTGACATCTGTCAGTCGTTCCACTAGCATTAAGAATGATCTGAGCGTTCAGAGTAAAAAGAGCGCTTAAAGGAACACGCCCAGTAGCTCACGGAACGTCTTCGGTCTTTTAGCTTTGACAGATTGTCATTGGCATTGGAAGTTGGAACTTGGCAGCATCTCTCATCTGTCAAGTGTCAGCCACAGATTATGTATTAGTTACTACGTGTCAGCACAGATTGTCTGTCAGGTTTGATTTTAGTCATTGGTATGTCACTCAGAACAAAGATCATAACCCTGCGGCCTGGGGGCTGATTACGCAACTCCGTGGGCATCAATTCTCCGTGGATATCTACTTCTTCTTCTTACGTTGCCGGCTGTCACAAAACCGGACAAGTGAACTGAAATATGAACTATTGTTGTAGTCACAGATTAGAATAGTACTAATGTGGTTGTAGTTCAATATGCGTCTCGTAATGGTAAATTAATTCTATGCTATTAACCAAGTACGATACATAATAAGTACATATTAACAGCATTTTAGCACTATATACTATGTACTTTTAAATACAGATACCAGAATATAAATAACTATTTACAATAAACAATATACAATAAATAAGTTGTAAAGGGTCTATGAGATTCCATGATTGGAATTTTTTACAATAATTTACAAACAATAGGTATTTATCATTATTAACTTACTGTTTTGTGTAGTTTCCCTAAAAAGTGTGAGTAAATTGTAACTTATAAATGATTGCCAGTAATTGCCAGTAAATAAGAACCCGGTACTCGCAATGCGGAACTTTCAAAGCGGAACCCGAAATGAAAATCTTCTCTTATTAATCTTCGTCTTCTTAAAACACGATTTAAAAAGTTAAAATATCAAAAAAACTGGACAGCTATGTCTAAAATTTTATGTCCA
The DNA here is from genome assembly GCA_905187575.2 of Celastrina argiolus. NCBI lineage: Eukaryota > Metazoa > Arthropoda > Insecta > Lepidoptera > Lycaenidae > Celastrina > Celastrina argiolus. Next base: position 9,507,346 of record LR994585.1, read on the forward strand.
TTTTACCACTCAAAGAAGGGCTCTCTTAAGTTGGCGGGGGGAAATTGATTTTTTATTAATTTTTTTGGCTATTTCAATTGTTCTTTAACTGTTCTTCAATGTTTGATCAAAAATTTTTTTTGTTCGCATTTATTACTATTTTTTTTTAATTTTCAAAAATTGAATCTCAAGTTAGCGCCAACTATAGATTTTTTCAAATTTTTTTGGCTATTTTAATTGTTCTTTAACTGTTCTTCAATGTTTGATCAAAAATTTTTTTTGTTCGCATTTATTTTTATTTTTTTTAATTTTCAAAAATTGAATCTCAAGTTAGCGCCAACTATAGATTTTTTCAAATTTTTTTGGCTATTTCAATTGTTCCTTAACTGTTCTTCAATGTTTGATCAAAAATTTTTTTTGTTCGCATTTTTTTTTTTTAATTTTCAAAAATTGAATCTCAAGTTAGCGCCAACTATAGATTTTTTCAATTTTTTTTTTAATACTTTGAAACTATCTCTTATGTGTTCGTTCAAAAAAAACAACTGTTCGGCCTTAATTACCTTTTAATTTAATTATAAACTTTTTTTATCCCACACCTAATTAATTCTTTCCGCGCATGCGCAGTAATATTCGCCATAAGACTTGTCCACCACATTATGTGATTAAAACAAGTTTACGTACAATACAAATAGGATTATTGATAGAAAAAAAGATAGCAATTTTTTTACACCAAATACAGTGAAAATTATCCAATTTTTTGACAGTTGGTTTATCACAAAAAATTAATATTTGGCGTAAACTTTCAATCTCCCGCTACACGGCATAAGATGTCAGTTATAGTGCCACCTAACAATAACACAGTTAATTCACGTAAATACATGACACTGAAGTTAGCAGACGTCTAAAAAATTTTTATTTTTTTTATTAATTAAATTACAACTAATAAGATATTTTTAAAAAATTGCACTTAGAGTTTTTTAAGTTTTTTACATGTGATTTTTTTTTTTTAATTAAAATTTTTTCAATAAAAAATTTCTAAAAATTTTGAAATGTCGGCTAACTTAATTTTCATCGTAAATACGCACGTTTCACGTGTGTGTGTGTGTGTGTGTGTGTGTGTGTGTGTGTGTGTGTGTGTGTGTGTGTGTGTGTGTGTGTGTGTATGTAACCCTCTTATAACTTCTGAACGGATTGATCGATTTGATGGCAGCTGGTGTGTGTCCTTCGAAAGGGCTTCGCCAAACTTGTATTTCTTACGGTAGTCTCTGTACCTAAAAGTGACACTTCGAAAACCCCTCATTAAATTAAAAGGTAATTAAGGCCGAACAGATGTTTTTTTTTGAACGAACGAACGAAAAAGTATTAAAAAAAAATTGAAAAAATCTATAGTTGGCGCTAACTTGAGATTCAATTTTTGAAAATTAAAAAAAAAAAAATGCGAACAAAAAAAATTTTTGATCAAACATTGAAGAACAGTTAAAGAACAATTGAAATAGCCAAAAAAATTAATAAAAAATCAATTTCCCCCGCCAACTTAAGAGAGCCTCAAAGAAGGAACGAAATGCTTGTAAACCATAGTTGTAAACCATAGTTGTAAACAGTGCATTTTGACCTAAGAACACAGCTTTGAACTGTCAAATGAAAGCGGCAGCTAGCGAGCTCGCGGTTTGGATCTATGGCTTGGATATTTCATGACTACTTTCTTCTTCTTCTCGGTTGAATTAGACTATTTTTTTTTTACAGATTAAAGTAGTCATTAAAGTAGTTATTATCTATTAAGTTTTTTTTAAATAATTTATTATATAATATTATATAATAATAATTTATTCATCTAAAATTACACTTTGTATAATACACTATTATCTCGCCAAACACATGTTTAACGGCGAGTGTTTTGACAGCGGATTGTGTGTGGGGTATTCGAGTAATACTTTTAAATACATTACTCTAATCTATGTCTTTGGTGAATTTAATTTCCCTAGCTGGGTAAAATTAGCCCCACTTATAACGATTTTTTATTTTATTAGCCATAGCAAGATGACTGGCAAGACAAGCACATGGTGAATGCAGCCGTAAAGTGATGGTTCGTTTATTGATAGAAAACTAATGACTAGGCAGTATGGTCTATGACCTTAGCCTGTGCATCATGAAAGACCTTTTAAAAAAATTTGGATAATTAATAATTATTTAGGAATTTAATTGTTTAAACTATTAAAACTATTTGGATTTACAAAAATATTAATCCAAATAGTTTAAGCTGATTTAAATACAGTATATAAAGCATTTCATATTTTTTATTTTTTATTTGTAAACAATATTGTTACCATGACAACCATTAGACGTTAAAGACTGGCCAAGATCGAGCCGAGGCGTTCCAAATCGATAAAAAAAATTTAAAAAAAAACGGTATACAGCCAAAATATGTGATTTGATTTGAAATCCAGAAAAGCCAACAACGCCTAGAAAACTTACAAAAACATCGACAGTTACAACAAAAGTAGGAATACGTAATACTACAAAACAAACATGAACCTTTGAATTATACTCTCCGCCATGGTAATGTTATCGAATGTGAATGAAATAAGCGCTATTACGCTTTTCATGTAATTGTTATTATCATTCGTCGACATCCTTTTACGTTACTTTACCTAGCTGTCAATTGTTCCCGGTTGGCCTACATTAAGAGGAATAACTGTAGTAGGTACTCTAGATGCGAGTTCCGCATACCGGTTTTCGCGTTGCGGGTTCCACGTTTAGAGTTCTACGTTGTAGGCTTCACGTTGCGGGTTCGGGTTTTTGTTTTTCTTTAAACTGAATTTCATCACAAACTGTTGTATGCTCAACGAAGTGGGCATATGTCAGCTAGTCTTACGTTTTCGTAAAATGCTATGAAGCAATTCAATCATGAAATATAAAAGATCCAAACAACGAAAAGGATCAATTACCTACATATTATAGTTGTAAGGGTGTGCCCTATTTGTGGTCGTTAAATAAAAGTTACACTTCAGACTTCATAATATATTATCACGTATACTACATAGGTACACATAGGTATTGGTACATAGGTGCCGACAGGGCAACATACCCTTACGGATACTAAATTATAAACTGAACAATAAAAATATTAGTCTTAAAGACTAAGCGGGGCATCTCATTACAGGCTACATCACACATGCATACAAATGCGTATATGTGCATATCTGCATACGCTGCACGTTACATAGTCAATACTTACTTATTTTCTGAGTAATCAAATAGGTTTTGGACTTTCCGTCCATTTTTTGCAAGGAAATAACATTAAATAACAATATTTATGCCAAATTAATGTCAATTATGCATTTCGTTCGTTCTTTGAGTGGCAAAGTGGGAATCAATTTTTTGACATAGCTGTCCGGTTTTTTTAATGATTATAATATGATATTATAACGTATTTTAAAAAGAGAAGCGTCACAATGACGGTTGATATCCACAGCCGTGAAAGCCACGCAAGTTGCGTAATAAGGCCCCTGGAACTGTACTAATAGTTCAATTTCACACGGCAATAATAATAGGCTACCTGTCTCATTCCTACAACAAGAGTTTTAAGTAAGAAATAAGTATCTACACTCTTTTTATCAACGCCCCCTTCATTGGCTTTGATATACTTCTGCTGTCACGGACGCCATTTTACTTATCATTTTGTTTACATGTCAAACGTTGTTATTGTGAGATTTTTAGGGTTTTTGTTTGATTCTATTTAATTACTGCGCAAAACTGTAAAATAATTCTGAATTTATTATATTAGGTAACACGAAGTCCTCTGTAGTAAGTTGTGGCCTATGCAAAATCACCGGTAAGTAGCTAACAATAATTTATTTGTTGTATATTGTTTAGTTTATTTGATAAAAAGTGTTTAAAAATCAATTTCTTTGAGTTAGCTCAGTTGTGGGGTATAAAATCCACAATATTCTTAAAAAAAAGAAAGTGGGCAACCCTAATCCGCCATGTTTGTTGTCAGTTTTGTTTATTTAGGTATGCAGGCAAAGTACATGCTTATGCCAGTTCCATATGATTCTTTATTCTGAGAGGCAAAGTACATGCATATGCCAGTTCCATATGATTCTATATTCTGAGGTATGTCAACGCAGGAAGATGTCAAGCATGTGTCAAACATCCGGGGCCTTATTACGCAACTTGCGTGGCTTTCACGGCTGTGGATATCAACCGTCATTGTGACGCTAAATCTTTTTAAAATACGTTTTAATATCATATAATCATTAAAAAAACCGGACAGCTATGTCAAAAAATTGATTCCCACTTTGCCACTCAAAGAACGAACGAAATGCATAATTGACATTAATTTGGCATATTATTGTTATTTAATGTTATTTCCTTGCAAAAAATGGACGGAAAGTCCAAAACCTATTTGATTACTCAGAAAATAAATAAGTATTGAATATATGTAACGTGCAGCGTATGCAGATATGCACATACGCATTTGTATGCATGTGTGATGTAGCCTGTAATGAGTGTCCCCGCTTAGTCTTTAAGACTAATTTTATTGTTCAGTTATAATTTAGTATCCGTAAGGGTATATTGCCCTGCCGGCACCTATGTACCAATACCTATGTGTACCTATGTAGTATACGTGATAATATATTATGAAGTTCGAAGTGTAACTTTTATTTAACGACCACAAATAGGGCACACCCTTACAACCATATGTAGGTAATTGATCCTTTTCGTTGTTTGGATCTTTTATATTTCATGATTGAATTGCTTCATAGCATTTTACAAAAACGTTAGACTAGCTGACATGTGCCCACTTCGTGAAGCATACAACAGTTTGTAATGAAATTCAGTTTAAAGAAAAACAAAAACCCGAACCCGCAACGTGAAGCCTACAACGTAGAACTCTAAACGTGGAACCCGTAACGCGAAAACCGTTATGCGAAACTCGCATCTAGAGTACCTACTTCAGTTATTCCTCTTAATGTAGGCCAACCGGGAGCATTTGACAGCAAGGTAAAGTAATGTAAAAGGATGTCGACGAATGATAATAACATTACATGAAAAGCGTAATAGCGCTTATTTCATTCACATTTGATAACGTTACCATGGCGGAGAGTATAATTCAAAGGTTCATGTTTGACCAGTAGTATTACGTCTTCCTACTTTTGTTGTAACTGTAGAAGTTTTTGTAAGTTTTCTTATAGGCGTTGTTGGCTTTTCTGGATTTCAAATCAAATCAAAATCAAATAACATTTGGCTGTATGCCGTTTTTTTTTTAATTTTTTTATCGATTTGGAACGCCTCGGCTCGATCTTGGCCAGTCTTTAACGTCTTTAACGTCTAACGGTTGTCATGGTAACAACATTGTTTACAAATAAAAAATAAAAATTATGAAATGCTATAAATACTGTATTTAAATCAGCTTAAACTATTTGGATTAATATTTTTGTAAATCCAAATAGTTTTAATAGTTTAAACAATTAAATTCCTAAATAATAATTATTAATTATCCAAATTTTTTTATAAGGTCGTTCATGATGCATAGGCTAATTTCATAGTCATTAGTTTTCTATCAATAAACGAACCATCACCTTACGGCTGCATTCACCATGTGCTTGTCTTGCCAGTCATCTTGCTATGGCTAATAAAATAAAAAATCGTCATAAGTGGGGCTAATTTTACCCAGCTTAGGAAATTAAATTCGCCAAAGTCATAGATTAGAGTAATGTATATAAAAGTATTACTCGAATAACACACACACAGTCCGCTGTCAAAACACTCGCCGTTAAACATGTGTTTGGCGAGATAATAGTGTATTATATTTAAGTGTAATTTTAGATGAATAAACGATTAAAAAAAACATAATAGATAATACTACTTTAATCTATGAAAAATAAAATATTAATCTGTGGTTGGAATTCAACCGAGAAGAAGAAGAAAGTCATGAAATATCCAAGCCATAGATCCAAACCGCGAGCTCGCTAGCTGCCGCTTTCATTTGACAGTTCAAAGCTGTGTTCTTATGTCAAAATGCACTGTTTACAACTTAGGTTTACAAGCATTTCGTTCCTTCTTTGAGTGGTAAAATGGACATCAATTTTTAGACATAAGTGTCCGGTTTTTTTTGATATTTTAACTTTTTAAATCGTGTTTTAAGAAGACGAAGATTGATAAGAGAAGATTTTCGCGTTTGCGGTGTCCGCATTTCGGGTTCCGCTTTGAAAGTTCCGGGTTCTTATTTACTGGCAATTACTGGCAATCATTTATAAGTTACAATTTACTCACACTTATTTAGGGAAACTACACAAAACAGGAACTTAATAATGATAAATACCTATTGTTTGTAAATTATTGTAAAATTTCCAATCATGGAATCTCATAGGCCCTTTACAACTTATTTATTGTATATTATTTCTTGTAAATAGTTATTTATATTCTGGTATCTGTATTTAAAAGTACATAGTATATAGTGCTAAAATGCTGTTAATATGTACTTATTATCGTAATTGGTTAATAGCATAGAATTAAGTTACCATTACGAGACGCATATAGAACTACAACCACATTAGTACTATTCTAATCTGTGACTACAACAATAGTTCATATTTCAGTTCACTTGTCCGGTTTTGTGACAGCCGGACACGTAAGAAGAAGAAGTAGATATCCACGGAGAATTGATGCCCACGGAGTTGCGTAATCAGGCCGCCGTTCCGTCAAAGTATTTATTTTAATCATAGATTTTAATACTGGCGCGTAGATAGCATAAAAAACTATTGTTATTGTCAAGTTACGAAGGCGGAAAAATTTAATTTTTGGTGATCCGCTGTTACATTGTACGGAACATAAAACTATTGCTATTTGCCAGAGTTGGCGGCTTACGAAAGTCACATAATATGGGATTAGGCGCATAATGTGAAGGTGAAAAAATGACTATAGGAATTAAATATAGGAATTAAAACTGTGTATTATAAAATAATTATGTAGGTTCATAAAAGTTACTAGCTTTCGCGGACGACTTCGGACTGGCTTAGAATTAAGTTGAACAGTGACAGCAAGTCCAATTGTGAATCTAAACCATTCTTGAATCCTCTGGATAAAAGTCGAGAGGCATTTTCACTATCGGTCCAGCCGTTTAGGTGTAGTTCAGAGACAAAAGTACCTACACTCGTACAGTTAGAATTAGGTATATTTGTGATATTGATGATTGATTGATATAGGCTAACTAATAAAGGCTAACAAACCTAGTAACATCTCCTTGCTAAATACAAACTGCTCTAAAATGTTAACTGGATTAACTTAATTTACCCTGTCGTATTTTGAATTTAACAACGCGACGACGCGCGACGGTAAAAACTTGAAATAGCGTTAAGTTAGCAGATTAAGTCGGCTGTAGTTTAAATTGTGAATTGTTAATGAAATCCGAAGTGCTGTTCTCTTCACTCAAGCAGGTTGTAAAATAACTTTATAGTGTCTCCTAACTTTACCGGTTCACTGGAGACCAAGTTCTACCCAAACAAAACTTTGAGATGTCTTAATTCCGTTCCTTACACCGTTATGATCAATTTTTAAGTTTACTCTAAAAAGAAGACTACCTACATTAATTTGCAAATAATGAAAACATGCCTAATATATATATATATGTCGAAAGGGCTCTCATGATTTAGTATCATTCCTTCGGATACTGTGGGCTTTCGTGGGTAAATCGTGAAAAGAGAACAGAGTAACAATATCACTTGTTTATTCGTAATCACAATTTCTTTATAAATTCACTATTCACTACACTTTATAAATTTACTTTACTTTAAATTCACTTTACTTTACTTTACTTTACAAGTATCGACACTAACGAAACATAACATGTTTCAAGACATCTCAACTTGGCGACCAAATCACGAATGAATTCAGTCTCGTCGAGAAAGTCCCGAGTCATGTCAAAGCGCGCCATAGACAAGTTGCGCCATTTTGCCACTTGGGGGCGCGCTTCCGTCTCGTTTTGTGTCCATATTCATATCCGGCTCCGACACGGCCATTCTGATAAGCCACACGTCCCGTGTGATGCTTCTGCAAAAGAGAAAACCAGCTGCAATATCACGAGCCTTTCGCTCGGCCAACTCTGACCAATCTCCACAAATCATCAAAAATAAAGTTCAGATCTCAATGAAATTTTGTTTCAAATAATAATCTTTCAAATAAAATTCTTGATCAAAAAAATTTCGACATGGAATGATACCCTGGGTCATGTTACTTAAATCATGTTAAAACTGTAGGAACTGTAACACAACTGAACACAAATAAACTAGTAAAATCTCTAACTCCACTACCATACCCAATTTCATAGACATAGAACTCACAAGGTTCATTGTCCCAGACCGCCAGTCAAACGCCCTCCTGACATAAAACGGACTTAATATAGTCCGAGTTACCGGTTACGAAATAACTGGACGGTCAACCTCATTACTCATAGACCCAGTCCCATATCGCCAGTCAAACGCCCACCGAACATAAAACGGACTTGTTACAGTCCGAGTTACTGGTTACGTAATAACTGGACGGTCAACTTCATATTCGCTCATAGTACGGTAGGTAGAGACTTTACCCAACAACTCAAATTTGTTCATCATTAGCAAAATCTTTATCATTATCAACTTTCACCAATACATGACCCGAAGGAATCTTTCTCTAACGTATGCACAGTCATAAGTACGCTTTGAAATTGCAACTTTTACAGCCTTATTTTCAACTATGAAAAACAACCAATCGAAAATCTATTTACTTACGCCTTATTGCTTTCATAAGGTGTATTATTTGAACTATCTTTTTATCTCGGTTACTCTATAAAACAGTCAATGTACCTTCTCAACTAAGATTTGTAAAAAGGGTTCATAGAAAAAGACTATACAGAGTCTTCACACTAAAGTCACGAGATAAACAATTACGCTCACCAAAAAAAAACTCAATATCCTAATCTGATACTTCAATGATGTACAGAGTGCAGGCCCCTTGGCGCCTGACGCCATCATCATAGGCCGATACATTGCAGCATTGCTGCATGGGCAGCAGTACCCAGCACAGCTCGACGCGCGCAGTCTGCGTCGCGTCGCGGCGCTCGTTCATTGAATCTCCGTCTGTACACAAAATTAAGCAGCACAAAAAAATGTTCAAACTGTCCAATTATGTTCTTTTTTAGGGTTCTCTATCCGTGGGGTGTCGAAGAAAGAGTAGCACATCCTATCAACCATCTTTCCCGTGGATGCGCCCGCCAACTCGCCTGCCAAGCGTGGCGAGTATAGGCAACTATCCCCCATGTAATATTTTAAGGGAGGCTATATCCAGGAGTGAACATCATAGCCGAAATGATGATGATCATCCAAGGGTAAATAACAGAAACAGAAAATTTTATAACTTTGCTGTATGTCTGTTTGCCACCAGGCCGCAGCTCAAGAACCAAGCTCCAACCAAGAACCAACGCAGTTCAAATATGGCGGACAATTATTATGAGATCAAAATGTTAAATTTGACTTTGCAATAAATTTCATTTCATTTCCTTTTAACGATCTAACTAATTGACTAAAGAAAAGCTGTTACAGTAACAGTCTCATATTAACAACTGATCAGCAGCTGTCCCAATAACACAACTTGACCACTACATTTTAGTTGCACCATCGCAGGAATTGAACCCACAATTCTTAAGTGGAAGCCAGGCTCTGGTCACGTGTGCGATCACAATACCAGAAGACTCCCAAGTGCGTTTACAACCTTGCACATGATAACCAAGTTCACCGAAGCTGACTGAAGTCCACCGATGAACTTTCTTATCCACCTCAGCCACAAGCTCACGGCCTCTGCCACTGGACCGTTTAGTGTGTGCTGCCGCGTTCACCATCAACACCAGCCACAGGCACCTAGTAGGCTTACATACTGCAGCTTCTGGAAACGTGAAATTAAAATGCGTCAATTCAATAAAGTTTATTTAAATCACAACCTATTTTCTTTTCGACGCATATTACACTATTATTGTCGTAACTTATAGTAATTCAAATCCGCCTAGTGTGAAAGTCATAGATAGACAAACATGTTTCAATTTTACAGCTTACAATAACAATATCATAAACTGACAGTTTTATTGCGGATGTCCTAGCACTTATTATCAGTTATCTGTTTGTTTAAACACTCTCAGAATAAATAACAAACACGACATTATTTAAAGTTACTTTTGAAACTGATCAATGGCTATTTCTTACTACGTATGCGGTAACGCCAAATAAGAAATAGAACTGTGTACAAACTGTATGTATCTTCTGTGATTAACACCCACTTGATGAACTTCACTATTTAATAGCAGGGATGTTAGGGAGCTCCGTAACCGTAACCGAATCCGAAATAAAACTTTTGCTACTGTAAAAAGGAAACTAATATCCAATATCCGTAACCAAAATTATCCGAAACAAATGGGTAATCCGATATCATTTAATATTTATATCCGTATCCGAAATTTAAAATCCATTTCTTCCCGGTTTAATAGACATGGTAAGTTTACGGAAATTTTAATTTAAGTCGTTTCAAACTAGGTAGCATCTTCCAAACAATATTTGTACACGTCAATTGCTTTTGTTTATGCAGTGCAGGTGCACCGATACGCATACCGGATGTTGTTTATTTCAGGCACACCTAATAAGAATATAGTACATCCAATAACAAGTTTCAGGTATTGGTAACCAATGAATAACTGCCGCCCAGTAGTTACGATATCGACTCTATAGTATTATTCACTTTTCTTACTTTCTTACTTCACGTTAATGTGAATCCGTTAGAACTTTATCAATTCTGAATTAATGAACACCCAACAAATAATACGAATGCCTAATTGTATTATCAAATACACATGAGAATTGCTTATCATATTATGATTTTGATCACTTTTTTACAAACAGTACGATTTCACGAAATGAAATGTCGATAATGATCTTCTGCTGATCAAACTTTCAAGTGCTGCTGTATTACAGCGTGATCTACTTCGGTCAAGGAAACAGTAATAATGATGAATATCTGTAAGACGTATGTCCTATGTACTAAGTACTTGTTTTTACTTTGCGTTAATAATTGCTTATTCACTTAGATTTTTTTTTTTAATAATACTTTGGTTATAAAACCAGAACCATTTAGAACTTTATAACGAAATAAGTAACGATCATGATACAACCAGTTCACATCATTGCGAAGCGAGTAGAGAAGTCCATAAGATGCACAATGCTTGTCTGCGCTGGTCGGACACCCAGCACGCTGGTCGGTCACCCAACAGCCAGCACGCTGGTCAGTCACCCAGCACGCTGGTCGGTCAGCCAGCAGTCAGCACGCTGGTCGGTCACCCAGCACTGCTCGTTCTCCCCTTGGCGAGGCTATGCATCATCCGGTCGAACATCATCCCAGTGTTTTGTCCATCTTTTACCAAAACCATAATCAAAGCCTGTCGTTAAAGCGCCACTGCTGGTGTCACCACCGTGTAGACGTCACGTCACTGTCATCATCACGTCACCGCTGTCAGTACTTCTACTCCTTCTTAATCATCGTGGCGGGATTATTGGTACATGGTATCCTTGCAGCACTCGGCTCACCGCTGTCCCGTCTTACCACAATTACGCCATGTACATAGCTTGCAAAGCAGCACGGGTTAGTACGTACTGCCCAACTCATGTGGATCGAGTTCGTATTGATTTGCAATGATTACTATTATCACTTTTTGCAGACCACACAAAAGATTAGGTACACTTTTTTTTTTTTTTTACTACCCGCACTTTTAAGAAAAACCTCTCTCTCTTGCACGATTTAATCCCAGATTCTGATGTCGAAAGGGCTCTCATGATTTAGTATCATTCCTTCGGATACTGTGGGCTTTCGTGGGTAAATCGTGAAAAGAGAACAGAGTAACAATATCACTTGTTTATTCGTAATCACAATTTCTTTATAAATTCACTATTCACTACACTTTATAAATTTACTTTACTTTAAATTCACTTTACTTTACTTTACTTTACAAGTATCGACACTAACGAAACATAACATGTTTCAAGACATCTCAACTTGGCGACCAAATCACGAATGAATTCAGTCTCGTCGAGAAAGTCCCGAGTCATGTCAAAGCGCGCCATAGACAAGTTGCGCCATTTTGCCACTTGGGGGCGCGCTTCCGTCTCGTTTTGTGTCCATATTCATATCCGGCTCCGACATATATATAAATATATATACATCCAGGAAGCGTTTTGGCGTCACGGTGGTCGTGCGTTATTACGACGTCCCCTACTTCTGCTTATATTTTTTAAATTATTTCTATGAATGTTTCTTAACTAAATCATTTCCAGCACTGTGACGTATTTTGTTTTCCGCTAACTTTATTTTCTACGATATTCTTCTTGCAGTCATGCCCAAACACTTTTGAACCCCGAACCACCTGGGTGACTTTCTGAAGTCCTGGATATACTTGTGATTTTTGACTAAAGAGCCGATGTTTTTGCGTCCGGCGACTTTTGCCAAAGAAATGCGACGTTGCCAATTTTCAGTTTTATTATCTATCTCTTTCTTAGGGTTGCGTCTTTGTATTGACCAGCGCCAGACCAGAGTATCAATTGTTCCGCACTAAATATTTTAACCCCAATCGAATGCCTTATAATAAGACTCTAGAAAACTCAGAACAGAAATTATGTAAAATTATAATTGGTTGTATCTTATCATAGAAATAGTTCTACGATCGCACCGGGTTAGAAATGATGTAGTCCGTAACCGATGTTAAGGGAGTAAGTCATTAGGCATCTAGGTGAGGAAATTAATGAAGTTAAACCTAAAAATAAATGAATATAATATACGGACGTCAGAAACCAATATACGGATGTCAGAAAGCAATATACGGACGTTAAATAGCGATAAACGGACGCCGTAAGAAAATATACGGAAGCCGTAAAGCAAGATACCGACGACATAAAATAAAAAAGGATTTCTGATAGTAATGAAAGAAGTTAAATTCAATAGAGGTTGCGTCACGTAAAAATAACGCTGGTTGTATGAGCCTCCATACAAACCAGCGTTCTTTTTATGTAACTTATACCTACCTACTTACAAGAAAATGAAATAAAAGTTATGATATACGGACGTCTGAAAGCAATATACGGACGTCCAAAAGCAATATACGGACGTCCGAAAGCAATATATGGACGCCACAAAAAAAAACAGGATTTCTGTTATAGTCTGACTACTACTGCTGTACCGTGGCAGCCGACCTAACGCGCGGCACAGAGGTAGTGGTCAGACTATAGTAAAATTGTCAGAATCTTTTTATTTCTGCCTGGTAATAAGAGTTTATGTAACTGTAACTTCAACCCCCTTACTAATAAATGCGATGTAGGTAAGTTCAACTTTATTTCTGTATCTTCCCTTCTATGTAGAATAGAAATGATGTAGTCCGTAACCGATATTAAGGGAGTAAGTCATTAGGCATCTAGGTGAGGAAATGAATGAAGTTAAACCTAAAAATAAATGAATATAATATACGGACGTCAGAAACCAATATACGGACGTCAGAAAGCAATATACGGACGTTAAACAGTGATAAACGGACGCCGTAAGACAATATACGGACGCCGTGAAGCAAGATAACGACGCCATAAAATAAAAAAGGATTTCTGATAGTAATCAAGGAAGTTAAATTTAATAGAGGTTGCGTCACGTAAAAATAACGCTGGTTGTATGAGCCTCCATACCTCCAAACCAGCGTTCTTTTTACGTGACTTATACCTACCTACTTACAAGAAAATGAAATAAAAGTTATGATATACGGACGTCTAAAAGCAATATACGGACGCCCAAAAGCAATATACGGACGTCCGAAAGCAATATACGGACGCCACAAAAATAACAGGATTTCTGATAATATAGTCTAACTACTACCGCTGTACCGTGGTAGCCGACCTAACGCGCGGTACAGAGGTAGTGGTCAGACTATAGTAAAATTAACAGAATCTTTTTATGTCTGCCCGGTAATAAAAGTTTATGTAACTGTAACTTCAACCCCCTTACTAATAAATGCGATGTAGGTAAGTTCAACTTTACTCTTATTTCTGTATCTGCCAGAATACACAGATCCGACGGAGACAAAAATAAAGTTGAACCTAGGTTGAACTTACAGCGCGTTTATTAGTAAGAGGACCGAAACGGACAGGAATGAGCACGGATGTCGATGTGAAGCAGGAAATGAATGAAAGGGCATCATCAAGCAGCTACAGTACAGTATAGCTTCATCAAGTCATTTCTAAATATTTCTTCCACAAGACGACATCCTTCAAGTTAACATAAAAATACTTATAACAGGCACCGGTCGCAAGGACGCAAAAAGATCACCAGCACGGGTGGTGCGGCGGACGTGCGTATTCTTTTAAAGTAAACATTTGTGATTTGAGTGAGAATTAAACAAAGTAGCGGCGCGTACGACTTGGCAACGTCGCATAGCCGGACGCCAAATACGCGGGTACTCGGTGAAGTGGTGAAGATGTATACGGCTGTGCAATATACGCCCGGCAGTGGCGCTACGCGGGCGTTGCGGAATCTCTTGAAACTTTTGCAAATACTTTTTCAGTCGAACTATCAACTTTTTGACTTCCATCGATTTTTGTTCTGGTGGCAGCTGGGACCGAAAGGACGTAGCTGCCGCTACCTAACAAAGTGGCGTCCGGTATGCGGACGTCAAATGCCGGTGGACGCCACTTTAAATGCAATTTCTCCTTCAGGGGACGCCCAATTGTTTGGGGGGTAAATATATATATATATATATATATATAAAGTTTCAAGAGATTCCGCAACGCCCGCGTAGCGCCACTGCCGGGCGTATATTGCGCAGCCGTATACATCTTCACCACTTCACCGAGTACCCGCGTATTTGGCGTCCGGCTATGCGACGTTGCCAAGTCGTACGCGCCGCTACTTTGTTTAATTCTCACTCAAATCACAATTCACAAATGTTTACTTTAAAAGAATACGCACGTCCGCCGCACCACCCGTGCTGGTGATCTTTTTGCGTCCTTGCGACCGGTGCCTGTTATAAGTATTTTTATGTTAACTTGAAGGCTGTCGTCTTGTGGAAGAAATATTTAGAAATGACTTGATGAAGCTATACTGTACTGTAGCTGCTTGATGAAATAGTCGAATTAAGTTGATCACCGGCTACGCACGCTCCCACTCTCGCCTTGGCTTCTCCCTCATTGTCGCTTACTTACTCCCTTTCATTCATTTCCTCCTTCACATCGACATCCGCGTAACGCGCGTGTAACTGTAACTTCAACCCCCTTACTAATAAACGCGCTGTAAGTTCAACCTAGGTTCAACTTTATTTTTGTCTCCGTCGGATCTGTGTATTCTGGCAGATACAGAAATACGAGTAAAGTTGAACTTACCTACGCATCGCATTTATTAGTAAGGGGGTTGAAGTTACAGTTACATAAACTTTTATTACCGGGCAGACATAAAAAGATTCTGTTAATTTTACTATAGTCTGACCACTACCTCTGTACCGCGCGTTAGGTCGGCTACCACGGTACAGCGGTAGTAGTTAGACTATATTATCAGAAATCCTGTTATTTTTGTGGCGTCCGTATATTGCTTTTGGACATCCGTATATTGCTTTTGGGCGTCCGTATATTGCTTTTAGACGTCCGTATATCATAACTTTTATTTCATTTTTTTGTAAGTAGGTAGGTATAAGTCACGTAAAAAGAACGCTGGTTTGGAGGTATGGAGGCTCATACAACCAGCGTTATTTTTACGTGACGCAACCTCTATTAAATTTAACTTCCTTGATTACTATCAGAAATCCTTTTTTATTTTATGGCGTCGTTATCTTGCTTCACGGCGTCCGTATATTGTCTTACGGCGTCCGTTTATCACTATTTAACGTCCGTATATTGCTTTCTGACGTCCGTATATTGGTTTCTGACGTCCGTATATTATATTATTCATTTATTTTTAGGTTTAACTTCATTCATTTCCTCACCTAGATGCCTAATGACTTACTCCCTTAATATCGGTTACGGACTACATCATTTCTTTTCTGGAAGATACAGAAATAAAGTTGAACTTACCTACATCGCATTTATTAGTAAGGGGGTTGAAGTTACAGTTACATAAACTCTTATTACCAGGCAGAAATAAAAAGATTCTGTCAATTTTACTATAGTCTGACCACTACCTCTGTGCCGCGCGTTAGGTCGGCTGCCACGGTACAGCGGTAGTAGTCAGACTATAACAGAAATCCTGTTTTTTTTTGTGGCGTCCATATATTGCTTTCGGACGTCCGTATATTGCTTTTGGACGTCCGTATATTGCTTTCAGACGTCCGTATATTATATTCATTTATTTTTAGGTTTAACTTCATTCATTTCCTCACCTAGATGCCTAATGACTTACTCCCTTAACATCGGTTACGGACTACATCATTTCTATTCTGGAAGATACAGAAATAAAGTTGAGCTTACCTACATCGCATTTATTAGTAAGAGGGTTGAAGTTACAGTTACATAAAGTCTTATTACCAGGCAGAAATAAAAAGATTCTGTCAATTTTACTATAGTCTGACCACTACCTCTGTGCCGCGCGTTAGTTCGGCTGCCACGGTACAGCGGTAGTAGTCAGACTATAACAGAAATCCTGTTTTTTTTTGTGGCGTCCGTATATTGCTTTCGGACGTCCGTATATTGCTTTTGGACGTCCGTATATTGCTTTCAGACGTCCGTATATCATAACTTTTATTTCATTTTCTTGTAAGTAGGTAGGTATAAGTTACATAAAAAGAACGCTGGTTTGTATGGAGGCTCATACAACCAGCGTTATTTTTACGTGACGCAACCTCTATTGAATTTAACTTCTTTCATTACTATCAGAAATCCTTTTTTATTTTATGGCGTCGGTATCTTGCTTTACGGCTTCCGTATATTTTCTTACGGCGTCCGTTTATCGCTATTTAACGTCCGTATATTGCTTTCTGACATCCGTATATTGGTTTCTGACGTCCGTATATTATATTCATTTATTTTTAGGTTTAACTTCATTCATTTCCTCACCTAGATGCCTAATGACTTACTCCCTTAATATCGGTTACGGACTACATCATTTCTAACCCGGTGCGATCGTAGAACTATTTCTATGATAAGCTACAACCAATTATTATTTTACATAATTTCTGTCCTGAGTTTTCTAGAGTCTTATTATAAGGCATTCGAATCGTGTTAAAATATTTAGTGCAGAACCATTGATACTCTGGTCTGGCACTGGTCAATACAAAGACGCAACCCTAAGAAAGAGATAGATAATAAAACTGAAAATTGGCAACGTCGCATTTCTTTGGCATAAGTCGCCGGACGCAAAAACATCGGCTCTTTAGTCAAAAATCACAAGTATATCCAGGACTTCAGAAAGTCACCCAGGTGGTTCGGGGTTCAAAAGTGTTTGGGCATGACTGCAAGAAGAATATCGTAGAAAATAAAGTTAGCGGAAAACAAAATACGTCACAGTGCTGGAAATGATTTAGTTAAGAAACATTCATAGAAATAATTAAAAAAATATAAGCAGAAGTAGGGGACGTCGTAATAACGCACGACCACCGTGACGCCAAAACGCTTCCTGGATGTATATATATATATATATATATATATATATATATATATTTCGGAGGTAGATTATATGTGGGCGTCTGTTTGATTGATTGGTATCGTCAGGAAATAATAACACCAAGCTGAACGTGTTTATATTATGAACAATCAATCCTATTGCTACAAGTATTTAATGCAAAGCAGACATTGAACGTAAGCGAATTTAGTCAACTCTTTTTTTCTCAAGCCCCGCCATCCCATCGCGCGCCACCTCCCCAGTCCTCTCTGTCATCGGTGACACACGTCGTCTCCTTCCTCTTTTGTAAGCGGCGACCGGCCTCTTGGCAAATATGACTAAACTTGCTAGGCTTTCTTTTTTTTTTTTTGCAAGCCTTACGTTTCAACTCCGACACGGCCATTCTGACTAGTCACACGTCCTCGTGTGCTGCTCCTGTGAAAGAAAAAAAACCAGCTGCAATATCACAAGCCTTTTGCTCGGCCTAACCTGACTCTACAATTTTAGGCCAATTTGCTAGTTTAATCTCTAATAGTAATCTCAACAGATACTTTAACTTCTTTAATGCACAACAATAAACTACGCAAAGTCTCAGGTAATGCCTATATGACCAGGGCTCTTTAGTCGAAATACGTTAGCCGCGTAACACGACGTGTTCTCCCCACGGCTAACACGTGTGCATCACTCATTGAATACACATCATGTGGTCTGTGTAGACCCCAACCTTCCAGCATCACACGCCCGCTGCGCTCCGCGTTCTACTTGAGTTGCCCCAAGAGATACCGACTTTTAATGGTTGCTGCTGCGAAATGATGTCTGGTAGGTCAAATATTGTCATCAGAATTTGACTTCTATGACACGGCTCCATCGCCGACATACGTCAACCGCTTAACACATTTGTGTTAACCGCGGCTACCCGTGTGCACATGCACAGCGTATGGTCTGTGAAGACCCCGACTCCGCCAGTATCACACTACAGTCAGTAGATAAACAATTACGCTCACCAAATAATTTTGGTTTCGAATGTGATACTTCAACGAAGTACAGACGACAGTCGTCTAGCCGCCGCGCCACCGCGCTGCGCTGCATCGCTCGCCGCGCTCCGTCGCGTCGTGTTGCGTCGCTAGCGTTGCTCGAAGCCCGATCCACTGTACACAAAATGAAACAGCACAAAAAAATGTTCAGACTATCTAAAATTAAGTTCTTTTAGGGATTTATTTACTAAGACTTCGCTGTGCCTGTCTGTCTTTAATCAGGCTGTATCTCAAGAACAAAACCATCGCGGTTTAAATATCAGCAACAACAATGAGATTAAAATGTTAGATTTCACCATGCAGTAAAATTTATTTAATTTCCTTTCAATGATCTAACTGATTGAATGAAAATAAGCTATTACTTTAGAGTCACACAATAACAAGTGATCAGATTGCACTGTCCTCACTAAACTTGACAAAAATAAACATTTTTAGTTGTACTGTCACGGGAATCGAACCCACAAAGTCGAGTACTAGGTTCTAAACCACTGGACCCCAGAGTAATTCATAATAATAATAATAGCTCCCTTCACCGATTTCGGTGTCGGTAGCCAATTTCATTGAAACCAGGCCAGCTACGCAAGAGTTATTTTATAGTGCCCAAGTGTGTGCGCAATACACACAAGCACTCTCTCTTCCTTTTACTTTCATAACCCAGCGGAACGGTAAGTCGACACGTCTGGCCAGAGAATAGGCACAGGACCGACCCTTTACATGCCCATCTGACGCATGGATCATCTTTCTTGTCAGACAGTCAGGTGATCAGTCTGCATTGTCCTAAACAATCCTAAAAACAACCTTTTTTTTTGTTGTTTCAACGTGGGAATCGAACCCACAAATACGGGTCAAGAGCTAAGCTCTGAACCACTAGACCACGGAGGCAATTCATTCGTCATTCATAATACCTGAAGACTCGCTAGTGCGTTTACAACCTTTTACAAAATCACCAAGTTGGTCGAAGCTAACTGAAGTCACTCAATGAACTTTCTGATCTTCCACCGCATCAGTGGACTGCCACGGCCTCTGAGACTCTTGGACCGTTGAGTGTGTGATGCCTTGTTCACCATTAGTACCAGCTTACATACAGTAACTTCTGAAACATGAAATTAAAATGTGTTAATTCCATAAAACTCATATCACAAACAATATTATCCTGTTGGACGAATTTTAAACTATTCCATATTGCATAATGTTCTAAAAAGTAAGTCTGTTAAATCTGTAGGTAATATGTATTCCAAATTTACTTTAACAGATATTTTTATAGCCAGCTTAGGAATAAATAACAATGTACAAGACATTATTTAAAGATACTCTTTTTTTTTTTTTTTTTTTTGTTTTTGTTTTAAACTCACCAATGAAAATTACATTTAAGTATGTAGTTTCAAACTACCTACTTATGTTAACCCTCAAGACCCCATGATCAATTTATTGATTTATTGACTACTCTTAAGATTTGTTGTAACTATAGATTTGTCAAGCCCTCAGCACTTGACTTTAAAACGGACTTCACGTAAAAACTAAGGGATGACACATTAATTGCATCCCAAGATTAATTATGACCAAAGCTTTGTTTATTTAACACACATGTGTTGTTGTATTTTGTTTCAACTATTGTAAATGCTCCCGATGGGGACATTTGATCGTGGCATGAATTTCTGCTTGGTTGTGTCCCTACAGAAGATAACTTGTAAAAGCTCTGCATGTTAACCCTAATTAAGTTTTAAACTTTAATAAGTTGTAACTTTAAATAAATTTTTAATTCTTTTTGAATAGTCTTTCTCGCTCCTACAAACTTGTCTACCTACTTACTATCATGTAAACAATATTTACAAAGATCATGTCAATGTTATTGTATAAGCCTGTTTGTTTACAACTTGTGCTCACCTGCATAAGACCTTTACTTGTTGTGTAATAATAATTATTATCATTAAAATCAAACTTTGATTTCTTCTTTATTAACTGTGTTGATTTCACTCTATTAATAAGAATATAGCTAGTATAATAACAAGTTTTAAAACTCACATAATTTAAGTATCAAAATACTGTAAGATCTTTTACTTTGAATCTCTTTTCTGTTACTAATACTGTGATTATAAAACCAGACTAATTCTGAACTTTACAATGAAATAAGTAATGATACTCATACTACCAGTTCACATCTTTGCGAAGCAAGTAGAATAGTCCATAAGATACACAATGCTCATCTGCGTTGGTTGGTTACCCAGCAAAGCTCATTCTATGCATCGGGCAAGCATGCAAGCTATGCAAGGCTATGCATCGTCCAGTCCAGCACTATCCCAGTGTATTGTCCATCTACAAATAAAACAAAACAGCAATACAAACGAACACTAAACTTTAAAGTTTATTTATATTTTTGGGCAAGCAATTTCATGGAAACTTTGAAATTGTATTTACTTTGAAGGCTTCCAAATTATTACGAGGAATAAAAAGATTGCTACCACCTGTTACCAAAGCCATCAAGCTTATAACCAAGACCTGTCGTTGACTAGCCAATATCGTGGTTCTATTGTAAATCGTCACGTTCCCATTGTCAATCGTCACATTCCCATTGTAAATCGTCACATTCCCATTGTCAGCACGTTACCATCGTCAGCAGCGCTGTAATCCCATCAATCGTCTTTCTGCTATGCATATACCATGCTGCCTTTGGTAGTGGAGGCTCCGTAATATAATCTGTTCCGTCTCAACGTGATTTGAATGTCCGCAAGGCCATATCCAATCCAGCAATTTGTAGGTACCCTGTAACCATCTATCTTGATTTTGCGGGTATATCCCACTCTGATTTCGGAGGTAGATTATATGTGGGCGTCTGTTTGATTGATTGGTATCGTCAGGAAATAATAACACCAAGCTGAACGTGTTTATATTATGAACAATCAATCCTATTGCTACAAGTATTTAATGCAAAGCAGACATTGAACGTAAGCGAATTTAGTCAACTCTTTTTTTCTCAAGCCCCGCCATCCCATCGCGCGCCACCTCCCCAGTCCTCTCTGTCATCGGTGACACACGTCTTCTCCTTCCTCTTTTGTAAGCGGCGACCGGCCTCTTGGCAAATATGACTAAACTTACTAGGCTTTCTTTTTTTTTTTTTGCAAAAAAAAAAAAGAAAGCCTAGCAAGTTTAGTCATATTTCCCAAGAGGCCTGTTGCCGCTTACAAAAGAGGAAGGAGAAGACGTGTGTCACCGATGACAGAGAGGACGGTTCAGGGTGGCGCGCGATGGATGGCGGGGCTTGAGAAAAATGGAGTTGACTAAATTCGCTTACGTTCAATGTCTGCTTTGCATTAAGTACTTGTAGCAATAGGTTTGATTGTTCATAATATAAACACGTTCAGCTTGGTGTTATTATTTCGATCCTATAAAGTAACGCCCACAAAAATACCTACGTTCCGAAATCAGAGTGGGATATACCCGCAAAATCAAGATAGATGGTTACAGGGTACCTACAAATTGTTGGATTGGATATGGCCTTGCGGACATTCAGATCACGTTGAGACGGAACAGATTATATTACGGAGCCTCCACTACCAAAGGCAGCATGGTATATGCATAGCAGAAAGACGATTGATGGGATTACAGCGCTGCTGACGATGGTAACGTGCTGACAATGGGAATGTGACGATTTACAATCTGAATGTGACGATTGACAATGGGAACGTGACGATTTACAATAGAACCACGATATTGGCTAGTCAACGACAGGTCTTGGTTATAAGCTTGATGGCTTTGGTAACAGGTGGTAGCAATCTTTTTATTCCTCGTTATAATTTGGAAGCCTTCAAAGTAAATACAATTTCAAAGTTTCCATGAAATTGCTTGCCCAAAAATCTAAATAAACTTTAAAGTTTAGTGTTCGTTTGTATTGCTGTTTTGTTTTATTTGTAGATGGACAATACATTGGGATAATGCTGGACTGGACGATGCATAGCCTTGCATAGCTTGCATGCTTGCCCGATGCATAGAATGAGCTTTGCTGGGTAACCAACCAACGCAGATGAGCATTGTGTATCTTATGGACTATTCTACTTGCTTCGCAAAGATGTGAACTGGTAGTATGAGTATCATTACTTATTTCATTGTAAAGTTCAGAATTAGTCTGGTTTTATAATCACAGTATTAGTAACAGAAAAGAGATTCAAACTAAAAGATTTTACAGTATTTTGATACTTAAATTATGTGAGTTTTAAACTTGTTATTATACTAGCTATATTCTTATTAATAGAGTGAAATCAACACAGTTAATAAAGAAGAAATCAAAGTTTGATTTTAATGATAATAATTATTATTACACAACAAGTAAAGGTCTTATGCAGGTGAGCACAAGTTGTAAACAAACAGGCTTATACAATAACATTGACATGATCTTTGTAAATATTGTTTACATGATAGTAAGTAGGTAGACAAGTTTGTAGGAGCGAGAAAGACTATTCAAAAAGAATTAAAAAATTATTTAAAGTTGCAACTTATTAAAGTTTAAAACTTAATTAGGGTTAACATGCAGAGCTTTTACAAGTTATCTTCTGTCGGGACACAACCAAGCAGAAATTCATGCCACGATCGAATGTCCCCATCGGGAGCCTTTACAATAGTTGAAACAAAATACAACAAGACATGTGTGTTAAATAAACAAAGCTTTGGTCATAATTAATCTTGGGATGCAATTAATGTGTTATCCCTTAGTCTTTACGTGAAGTCCGTTTTAAAGTCAAGTGCTGAGGGCTTGACAAATCTCTAGTTACAACAAATCTTAAGAGTAGTCAATAAATCAATAAATTGATCATGGGGTCTTGAGGGTTAACATAAGTAGGTAGTTTGAAACTACACACTTAAATGTAATTTTCATTGGTGAGTTTAAAACAAAGAAAAAAAAAAAAGAGTATCTTTAAATAATGTCTTGTACATTGTTATTTATTCCTAAGCTGGCCATAAAAATATCTGTTAAAGTAAATTTGGAATACATATTACCTACAGATTTAACAGACTTTTACTTTTTAGAACATTATGCGATATGGAATAGTTTAAAATTCGTCCAACAGGATAATATTGTTTGTGATATGAGTTTTATGGAATTAACACATTTTAATTTCATGTTTCAGAAGTTACTGTATGTAAGCTGGAACTAATGGTGAACAAGGCATCACACACTCAACGGTCCAAGAGTCTCAGAGGCCGTGGCAGTCCACTGATGCGGTGGAAGATTAGAAAGTTCATTGAGTGACTTCAGTTAGCTTCGACCAACTTGGTGATTTTGTAAAAGGTTGTAAACGCACTAGCGAGTCTTCAGGTATTATGAATGACGAATGAATCGCCTCCGTGGTCTAGTGGTTCAGAGCTTAGCTCTCGACCCGGATTCGTGGGTTCGATTCCCACGTTGAAACAAAAAAGGTTGTTTTTAGGATTGGTTAGGACAATGCAGACTGATCACCTGACTGTCTGACAAGAAAGATGATCCATGCGTCAGATGGGCATGTAAAAGGTCGGTCCTGTGCCTATTCTCTAGCCAGACGTGTCGACTTACCGTTCCGCTGGGTTGTGAGAGTGAAGGGAAGAGAGTCCTTCTGTGTATTGCGCACACACTTGGACACTATAAAATAACTCTTGCGTAGCTGGCCTGGTTTGAATGAAATTTACTACCGACACCGAAATCGGTGAAGGGAGCTATTATTATTATTATGAATTACTCTGGGGTCCAGTGGTTTAGAACCTAGTACTCGACTTTGTGGGTTCGATTCCCGCGACAGTACAACTAAAAATGTTTATTTTTGTCAAGTTTAGTGAGGACAGTGCAATCTGATCACTTGTTATTGTGTGACACTAAAGTAATAGCTTATTTTCATTCAATCAGTTAGATCATTGAAAGGAAATTAAATTAATTTCACTGCATAGTGAAATCTAACATTTTAATCTCATTGTTGTTGCTGATATTTAAACCGCGATAGTTTTGTTCTTGAGATACAGCCTGATTAAAGACAGACAGGCACAGCGAAGTCTTAGTAAATAAATCCCTAAAAGAACTTAATTTTAGATAGTCTGAACATTTTTTTGTGCTGTTTCATTTTGTGTACAGTGGATCGAGCTTCGAGCAACGCTAGCGACGCGACACGACGCGACGGAGCGCGGCGAGCGATGCAGCGCAGCGCGGTGGCGCGGCGGCTAGACGACTGTCGTCTGTACTTCGTTGAAGTATCACATTCGAAACCAAAATTATTTGGTGAGCGTAATTGTTTATCTACTGACTGTAGTGTGATACTGGCGGAGTCGGGGTCTTCACAGACCATACGCTGTGCATGTGCACACGGGTAGCCAGCCGCGGTTAACACAAATGTGTTAAGCGGTTGACGTATGTCGGCGATGGAGCCGTGTCATAGAAGTCAAATTCTGATGACAGTATTTGACCTACCAAGCATCATTTCGCAGCAGCAACCATTAAAAGTCGGTACCTCTTGGGGCAACTCAAGTAGGACGTGGAGCGCAGCGGGCGTGTGATGCTGGAAGGTTGGGGTCTACACAGACCACATGATGTGTATTCAATGAGTGATGCACACGTGTTAGCCGTGGGGAGAACACGTCGTGTTACGCGGCTAACGTATTTCGACTAAAGAGCCCTGGTCATATAGGCATTACCTGAGACTTTGCGTAGTTTATTGTTGTGCATTAAAGAAGTTAAAGTATCTGTTGAGATTACTATTAGAGATTAAACTAGCAAATTGGCCTAAAATTGTAGAGTCAGGTTAGGCCGAGCAAAAGGCTTGTGATATGGCAGCTGGTTTTTTTTCTTTTACAGGAGCAACACACGAGGACGTGTGACTAGTCAGAATGGCCGTGTCGGAGTTGAAACGTAAGGCTTGCAAAGAAAAAAAAAAAAGAAAGCCTAGCAAGTTTAGTCATATTTCCCAAGAGGCCTGTTGCCGCTTACAAAAGAGGAAGGAGAAGACGTGTGTCACCGATGACAGAGAGGACGGTTCAGGGTGGCGCGCGATGGATGGCGGGGCTTGAGAAAAATGGAGTTGACTAAATTCGCTTACGTTCAATGTCTGCTTTGCATTAAGTACTTGTAGCAATAGGTTTGATTGTTCATAATATAAACACGTTCAGCTTGGTGTTATTATTTCGATCCTATAAAGTAACGCCCACAAAAATACCTACGTTCCGAAATATATTTATTTAGGAACAAACAGTTGTTTATATAAACATAATTTTTGAACTAATACACATTTTAAACATAAAAAACCTACAGTTCCATAAAAGAGTAACAAAAAGTGAGAATTATATAAACTAAAAGCTACAACCCATACCTTCACCAGCTTATAACAATGTTTTTAATTTTATCGTTTAAATTTTGTTTTACTTTATATAAAGAGCTATTAAAAAAAATATATTGTAGATACCTATTCGTAACTGTACGTACCTACATACCTAGGTAAATCTTATATAATCTTTAATTTAGATAATATAATAAGTAGACTTAGTATCTACTTACATAATATAATAAGTAGACTTAGTATCTACTTATTATATTATCTAAATTAAAAAACCTGCTTTGTTTTGGTTAGGGTAGACAAGTAGGTACATGGCTAAAAAATAAAGGTAGGTACTCTACCTGTAACATAGGTAGGTAGTGTAAAGTTATGTTACAGGTTGATTATGAAAATACGTTTTTTTTATTTGAAAATACGTTGAACTGAGAACTGTCGAGTAATACCTACTCATAAATTAAGGCAGTAGAATAAGGTGCTAATATTATCATAATCGGCGTCGGCGTCGGAGTCTTTTTCGGCGTCGGCGTCGGTAATATCTTCGAAAATATTAATTTAAATCACATGCTGCAAAGGGCAATTTTGATCTACTTGAAATGCACAACGTATCTAATGTATTTAATTGGGTAACTAATGATACCGTATAGTTTAAAATAGCTTCGTAAATAACCCATATTTTTTTGTAATATGTTAAAAATAAAAATGATCACTGTGGGTTATCCTTAGGAGATAAACATAATATGCAATCGCGGACTTTTTTATTCATCTTTTTAAGAAATACATTTCCATAGTACGTACATAAATTTGATCTATCTCGTAAGGTTTAGCCAGCGTTTGCAATGTAAGCGCAGAAAAATATGTTTGTTACGACATCACATTACTAATATTGAAATTTCTCTGCTACATTAAAATAGCGTTCTAGGAACAAGGGGTTAATGTGGGAACGAAGGGAGCAACCGATTGTTTCGACACTTTGTAAACTATACAAAGATATTACACCAACCTGCGTCCAAATATCGTTTTGCGAGAAAGCGATGGATGATTAATTATTTGTAATTGATAAAAACTAAATTAAAATTGAAATAAAAAATAATTGATATTATTTAATTAAAAAGCCAATCAGCACAATACAGTCCCGGACTCCCGGTGATGGAGTGTTCACGTCGAGAAAATTAATTTACTCCGATGAGTTTCTTTTGATACCTAAATTACGGGTATTCACCGGTACCTAATGATATTTCTTTTTAAATAGTTTCACAATTATCAGCGTCGTTTTTCATGAAACTTAAAGTTGTTAAGAATCAAATCAATTTTTAAGCATTTTAAGTCTTATGAAATATGAAATGAAAAATACGCGAAGCGCAGATGGGTAAGAAGATTCTTTATTTACTAAGATGCCGAGGTTCTGCCAATTAAGTTTCTTAAATATCATTTCTAATACAGCAATGGAAAATTTTGGAGACAATGGGTCACCCTGTTTTAAGCCTCTTTTGATTTTTTTCACTTGAACTTCTTTTGTACATTATGTTTCTGATAATTAATATTACAGTAAGTACTGTTTATGTTGTTCATGCTCAGGGCTTTTCGAGTTATGTGATATTGAGTCAAAAGCCTTCTGATAGTCAATGAAGGCTAGGTAGAGAGATCTTTGGAATTCCTTGTATTTCTCTATTACGATATCTAAGGTTTGGATGTGGTCTACAGTAGAGAAACCTCTACGGAACCCCGCCTGTTCTACAGGCTGATTATCGTCTATTTTCGCACATATCTGGCTTAAAATGCATTGTGAGAACAATTTGTAGAGGCTTGGCAGTAGGCTGATAGGAAGGTACAGTCGGCTGCACTAACATGGATACATCTACAAATTTGCAAAAATATGTCTACGTGTAATTTTTCAAAAATATCGTCACCTTATTGCATTCAAAGCGATATAATCATCAAAGTGTTTCAAAATTATGAATACATTATTTTTATAATGAGGTAAACAGCAGTATTTCAGTAAATAGTATACACACTTAAATTCATAATTATGAATACGCGACAAATTTCAATAATATGTAAACATTGTTTACTTCATTACAATGTAAACAATAATTGTATCAATAATATGGATACGCTTATAAAATTTAACCATTTTTCACTTTTCTGCAAATATGTTTTAATTGTTACAAAAATGTACTCGGGGTATGTTCCAATAAGATGTATACATTATTTTTTCTTTTTCTTTTCGTACAGCCGTAACTACAAATGGTAAAAACATGAAATTTGGACTACTGAATTCGTAAAAAATCCCTTTTTGCAACTCCGATAAAAACAGAGGGATTTTTCGAGTCTTTCTGTATGTCTGTCTGTGGCATCGTAGCTCCCAAACGGAAAGCTGACGTGGTCATGTTAAAACACTAAAGCTGTGATTCAACAAAATAAATTTGCTTACTGTTGAACAATTCGAGTGTTACTTAAAAAATAGTTTTACTTTTATAACTAGAAAAAACTTAAAAAAGAAAAGAATTATCAAATTTATTACAGTCGATCAGAAATTTACCTAAATATATATTTCAGAAACTATTTTTGTTATGTTTTTACTTCTTCCCTCAAACTATATTTATCATACAAAATGTTAGCTTGCGTGTCTGCAAACTATACTTACATTACAGATATAAGTTTGACGTTTATTTATGTGTGGTCGTCTGTTTGCCTGTGGCATCGTAACTACTAAATGGATGGACCGATTTTAATGTACTTTTTTTATTTTTATTCAAAGCTGACGAGATCGCAATAATTCGTCATCAGTTCATTCACTGTTTGACTATTCAGGGGCTAATTTAAAAAATAATTTTGCTTTTCTGACTAAAAAAAAACACGAAAAGACAAGAATTATCCAATTTATTGCAATCGATCAGAAATTTTACGCGAACATAATATTATATTTCAGAGACTGTTTTTATCAGGTTTTTACTTCTACCCTCAAACTATACATATTACATATGATGAAAACGAAACCAGAAATATTTAGTTTGTACAACAGAGTTAATTTACAGTCATCGTTCGCACTTCGCAATATTCATTATTCAGTAATTAAAATTTTGTTTGGTTTGTTGTTTGTTTTTAAGCTTAGGTAATCCAAATGGAGTCATTTAAAACAACAATTTTTATTATTTTAAAATATGGGATATATTTCATTTTGCCCGTGTTAGTTTATATTATTTATATTTACAATATTACTAATATAGAACGATATTAACATCGTTTAGTTTTGATCATATTATAGTTTGAGGGTAGACAATAAAAACCGATGAAAGTAGTCTTTGAAATATATACGTTCGCGTAAATCGCAGTTATACATATTACACTAAAGAATATAATCAATATTCTAATGTATGTGTGATTTTTAATTAACCGTCAATAATAATACCCGTCAACATATGACCTCTATTATTTATAGAATTCATTATTGTATTTATTGCAATGTAATGAAATTTTGACCAGTCTTTTCTGAAACACAAAATTAACGTTTACATTATAATGAAATAAACAATGTTTACATGCTACTGAAATTTGTCGCGTGTTCATAATTATGAATTTAAGTGTGTATACTATTCACTGAAATACTGCTGTTTACTTCATTATGAAAATAATGTATTCATAATTTTGAAACACTTTGCTGGTTACATCGATTTGAACGCAATAAGGTGACGATATTTTTGAAAAATTAAACGTAGACATATTTTTGCAAATTTGTAGATGTATCCATGTTAGTGCAGCTGACTGTAAAAAAATGGTCAGGGTAGAGCCGTCGTCCCATTTTTTGCGAAGTCGGGTTTTAGATTTTTAATCTTTTTTTTAAATTAAGTATTGCAATTTCCTGTTTTCTTAGGTCTTCTGGAAGACATTCCATTTTAGAACAAGATGTACCTTTGTATTTTCTTATCAATTTTTGTTTGTAAATTTATTGTGTGTACATAAATAATTGTAAATTATATAAAATAAATTTAATATTAATTCAATAAACTAGTTACACAGGTCCCATGCAAATACATCTAATAACCTAACCCTCTACCTAACCTTATCTTTTTGTTTATAGTTCGCAGCTATACGTACACTATAAGTAAATACTCGTATTAACTTAAAACAAAATTCTATCTAAGAAAATGTTTAATTGTGACGGAGTTGATAATGAATTATAGCTAAGAACACTCTCACGTCAGCTTTTACACAAAAAAAAATATCAAATGGGTTCAGCCGTTTGGCTGCTAGAATGGGACAGTCAGATACACACTCAGACACGTCAAACATAACACACCTCTGTTTTCATCGAGAGCTAAAAATTGGGCTCAGTTATTGTCTCACAAAGCTCTGTCCTACTCATAGTACATGAATTTGATTTGTTTATTATGTACTTAGGTATAATAAAATTCTACTAATATTTCAATTATGATCTAATGTTCTGACTACTAGCATAAATTACTAAAGTCGACTAGCGATGTTCGTTATCGAATCAAGATAGTCGTAAATATTCGTCAATAATGCTTTATCTGGCGTTGCCTTTGTATGTTCTGGGAGACCTAGGGCCAGACAGAATGCCTATACTAAGTGCTACAAAGCAGTCCGATTGTCCACGGACAACAATGCCTTTGCTTCCTTGTCTGGGGAGTCCAATTAAGGTATCCGTTTGATTTATAAGAACGTTTTGTAAGGAACTTAACAAGATAATCTGTTTCGGATGAACTAAGTTCTTAACTAAAGATTCGCTTTGATCTTGTCTAGTACATAGAGCACATAATTTTATAAAGGTACAGTGCAAACTATTGTAATCACGTACCTAGTTATTAAAGCAGAGAACATACTTCTATACTCGTACTTTTATACATAACTAGCTATGCCCGCGACTTTGTTCGCGTGATTTTTGGGTGACTTAAACCGTTTATGCAGCGCACGCAACGATAGTCCCCAAATGTGAATAATTTTCCCCGTTTTTGCAACATTTCTCACTGACGCTTCACTCCTATTCGTCGCAGCCTAAAGTCTTCCTCTATAAATGGACTATCCTATAAAAAAAGATTTTTTAAAATCGGACCAGTAGTTTCTGAGATTATCGCATTTAAACAAACAAACTCTTCTGCTTTATAATATTAGTATAGATTGGCCGCGTAACGATTTGGTCGACCTTTTTACATAAAGCATTACTGTAGCCTTTGTGTGTTATGTAGATATTATTGTATACTAAACCTCATCATAACTTGATGATATCATAACTGATCCTTTGTACGTTTCTTGTTAAAACTCATGTTGTAGGTATATTATATTTCCTAATAGCTACGTCAATGTATATTACGAAATAAAGCTCTTTGTAAAAGGATTTAATATCCAAAGCTCTCAAAGCTTCCTAGAAAAATGTACAATATAAACAGAAGGATAACTAAAATCAACTAGTTTTAGTATTTTGGTAGGTTATTGCAATGTAAATACATCTCTCAATCGCCTACAAATCGCCTATAAAATTTTTGTATGTGGATGGATTGACTAATTAATAAGATACCTCTTTCTTCCCCATAAGCTTAATATGTTACTCGGAGAATAAGGAATGATATTCATAATAATATTATTGTTTTGTTCTTATCGCATATCTTTGCTGATCTGAGTCTGAATGTCTAGTGCTCTATAGGTAAAATAAATGAGTGATAATACTTTAGGGTTTGTATGTGCCTCCTATGTAGAGTATACTGTGAAAGTACTAGCGCTGGAAGACTTAATTTTGACTTTTATGTTTCTGTGAGAAATGCCCCAAAATCCAATTTTCCCATACAATAATTTTAAAAAAGAGGTACCTCTTTCAGCGCTGGTACTTTCACAGTAAACTCTATATATAAAACCGATACACACTCTAAAGTATTATCATTCATTATTATTATAGCCTGTATAACTAATATATAGTTTGGCAAGAAATTAAATTGATTTATGTGCAGGTGTTGAAGCTTAAGGCTAAGTAGCTTTTACTAAATACTGACCATCAGGTCTGTAAAGCCAGCGCTAGTATCCAACCATTCTGTCTCGCAGAAACTAGTGGAATAAAATTTTATCTAGATGATGTTATATTGGAAGTAAGGATTTGTAGGAATAACCCGTAAGTAAAACATCCTATTTGTATGGCGAGAAAGGAGGGAGATATCGTATAAAATTACCTAACTAACTAACCTAACCTAGTCTAAATTTTTTTTGGGACGAATGTGCAAAATGTAAAACGATATTTGCATCAACATTTAAAAAATGGTATATTTTGAATATTGTTTAAATATTTACTATAGTAAAAATATCAATTTATAAAACTCCAGTAAATATAATAAAAAATTGTTATCTTCTTAATATATATAAATCTCGTGTCACAATGTTTGTCCTCAATGGACTCCTAAACCACTTAACCGATTATAATAAAATTCGCACACCATGTGCAGTTCGATCCAACTTGAGAGATAGGATAGTTTAAATCTCAAATTATAGTCGCAATTTTAATTTATTGCTAATTATTTGTCTGTTATTATTTGACAGTCACAATTATCTGGTAACTCCAAATGATTCTAACAGATGTCGATACCTTTCGACTGGGTTGAGTAAGTAATCAATAGATGGCGCTGCTATGGTAAATCTACGAAAGTGTCATATATATATATATATATATATATATATATATATATATATGTTTATATTAATGTAGTCCACCCCTAAATTTTATTTTTTAGACAAAATTTTTAATTTCTATTTTTTTATGATACAACATACGAAAATACATACAATCAATTTTCATCCCCGGTCGATAACTGATCAATCGTCATTTAAGTTCCGCGTCGTGGGTTCTGCGTTGCGGGTTCCACGTTGCGGGTTCCGCGTTGCGGGTTCCGCGTTGCGGGTTCCGCGTTGCGGGTTCCACGTTGCGGGTTCCGCGCTGCGGGTTCCGCGTTGCGGGTTCCGCCTGTTCTGTTTTTTTTAGTTGAATTTCATCATAAACTGTTTAAATGCTCAGCGAAGTGGGCACGGGTAAGCTAGTATATGTATATTTTTGGATATTTCAATCAGCCCTGTATTGAGAAAAAAGGTTTGTAAGAACACCAATTTTCAGCCAATCGCGCGCACACAGCCTTAACGGAACGTACTCTATGTTATATTATCCATAGACGTACCGTCACTATTTCTACGTCAATACGTAAGTCTTGTTATTTGATTATTATAATTTTTTAAAACGGTTTATTTTATTTTCTGTGAAACATACAAAAGAATAATACTTTTGATCCTTCTGAAGGGTACTGGGAATAATATAGTATGGCTGAAGATAAAGGTATTATTTACAACAATCGCGTTCTTCTTGGTAACTGGTACGAAGCGGCAACATTGGAAGAAGTAAGTTTTATAAAACAATCCACTAGACAACTAATGTTGTTCAGTACTACAGGGACTCGGATTCGATAAAATACCGTCAAAGTGCGAGTTGGACGAACGTAGGGTTCCGTACAAAACTGCGAGAATAATGTTAGTCTTAAGAGGCAAGACAACGCCAGTTTTTCCATACAGAAATAGGCGACTCCTATTTCCTCCCAGGATAATGCCGCTAGAGTAACAATTAATTCTATGCTTAAAAAAATACTTCATTCCACAATAAAACCGAAACATAGAAACCTAGCTCAATATTTTTATTATTTATAGTGCAAAAATATCTTAAACGGTAAAGTTTGGAGGAGGAAACACGGGTCCTCCAAATGTCGATTTCTTGTCCTTAATTCTAGGATCATTTAAGTTCGTGTTGCAGTTGTCTCTATGGCGCTAGTGCTGGGTAGCGAGACAGCAATAGATTTTATAAACACTTATTTTGTATTTCACTCAACGATGTAGTTTCCTTTTAACAGTGTTACAATTTTCAGTACAAATTGAACAAATTCTTCAAACAAATGGGAAAAGGCGAAATAATGTTGGCGAGGTATAGAAAGATGACAGACAATCTGGGGAGGCCAACTGTGCTGATGCAATCATCGAAGACCATAAGTTTCGGGGCCAGGATAGCCCTTCTGGCGCCCTATTTGCCAGGTCAGCTTTTACAAGGGTCAAATAGCTGTGTTG
The DNA here is from genome assembly GCA_905187575.2 of Celastrina argiolus. Classification (NCBI taxonomy): domain Eukaryota; kingdom Metazoa; phylum Arthropoda; class Insecta; order Lepidoptera; family Lycaenidae; genus Celastrina; species Celastrina argiolus. The sequence continues at coordinate 9,541,373 of LR994585.1, forward strand.
CTACACAATCTGTTTAATATTCAACCTTCAAAGTTGAAAAGGTGCTCTATTACGCTGTGTAGGGCGACCTGTATCGAATACGAAAATTTCGATAATGCTTTAATATTTAAAGTCACACACAGCTTTAATATTTAAAGTCGCACAGATTACAAACTTTGTTTGTAATCTGTGCGTGTTAGTAATTAACTTACAAATAAATAGGCTTTCAAATGATTTTCGAAATAATATCTAAATCAATGTTTGGTCCACCGGAACTGGACTGGACCGAATAATGAAAGAAAAATAGATGATATAGGCTATAAAATTAAGACGTAGAATAAATGTTTTTATTATTAAATACATTTCTAGAATGATTAAAGGTGGTATAATCATATCCCAAAGTTATTATATAACTGGTCTTTTACTATCCTGTATACCTATATAAAAATGTTGCTATTTTACAGCAAATTATAATATTATGCAAATGTATGGAATTGTTTTCCATAACATTGATAAAGAAGATAAAAAAAAATAGAGCTTCAAAACGAATATCCGCAACGGAAATCCGCTAGGCCGTTATTGTTTGAAGTATTTTAAAAACGTTAAAATACAATTTTGTAAAGGCTATGTGGGCAAAGTTGCACACGTGACGGCGGCGTGCGCGGCTCGGAGCGAAACTTCTCAGACTTCCCGACCTTTGTTCGACAAGTAAAAACTAAATTAACGTAGCTGTAACGCAAATTGTTGCATTCCTTGCTTCAAAATTTAAACCGCTGTTTTTTTATTAGTTATTAATTTATGTAGCGCGATCATCGACAATAGCATTATATTTATACATATTTTACTAACGAAAATGAGTAGTAGTTAATGGAATCAGGCCTTAAGATTCTTACTACGGCTTATCAAACATTGTTTAGAGAGTCTACATCATGAGGTTGGTCTGGGGTCGGAGCGAAACGCGCCTCGAGTTTTGCAACCTGCTTGGTGGTGTGGCGTGATCGTGTTAACATTATTGCTTGTGTGGTGGTGGTGATTTCACATTTTCGGTTGCGAGTGTACGCATAAGCGGTGTGGGAAGGTGGGGGGGTGCCTCAAACGCATGCCTTTTTTAACCGACTTCCAAAAAAAGGAGGAGGTTCTCAATTCGTCTGTATGTTTTTTTTTTTTTTTTTTCAATGCGTACACTCAATCGTTTGCTTCCAGGTTGTGGTTATCATTTTTCGCGGGATATTGCTAGATATGATATATTTGAGCTTTAGAAAATGAGTAGGTATAACAAACACTCAATTCTAGCTTTATTGTGTTTAAAGCGTGACGTAGTTACCTATTGAAGAACATTGAATTTCTAGTGAATTACTACTACAGAGTAAAATTAGTTTTATGTCTTAAAACTTAGGCTCAACTCTCATTGGCGCATTCACGTATATCATATTATCATTCATCACCATTAAGGTACAAATTTGTAATATCGAAATGTGATAAACAAAGACGCGCCGACGCGAAACGCTGTCTATCACATTTCGATAGTACTGCGCATAATATCAATCTCTATTCTAACAATAGAGATGGATATAATGCTATAGGTGAAAAACTTGACTCTAAGTACGCCAATCTAAGCTTTAAACGCTTGGAATTCCGAGAAATGCGATCCAACCCTATTTATTCAACAGCGTCAGATTCTCCGTCCGAAGACAGTAAAGGCTTGTTGCTTGGTGGGCGAATATCGTCCGATGAAATTAATTACTTCCAAGACCTGGAGGACGGCTGCTCAGTAGTCGGCATGGGCGGGGAGCTACCGTCAGAGATGAACACTTTCATTATAAAGAGCTGCGATCACTGCGAAAGGGACGGCGACCCGTTGAAGTATAATCAGGAGTTTCTCCTGGCTTTTTCTTCTTCGGTAGCGAGGAATAAGGTCATATTTTACTTTGATGTTTGTTAATTAATTATTTCACTAGCCAAACCGAAATTGCTCGAAGCGAGAGAGCAATTTATGGAACGTCAAGTTGTGTAATAAGGTTTTTTACTAAGAATAGTAAATATAATGTAATAACAAGATGTACTATATAATATGTACTTGTATTTGTCCCTATTTTTATTTTATCTCTCCTCTCTTTATGTAAAAGACGTAAATACTATCTTAATTCAGTTCTGCGTTAAAAATATTTCCACCTATAGGTATATTATATTATCTACAGATAATGTTACACAAATTAATAATTTTTTTGACAGACCATTTTATTATTTACCACTAAAAATTTATGTTTTTTTCCGATATTCTATTTATCAGTTATTTAGTATCGTACCTTCTATTTAAGAAAGACAAAATTTAACATACTTATGTACCAATATTTCAGTAAATTTAATTATTTTGTTATGTATTTTATTTTATTTATGAATTATTAATATTCTATATATGATGAATTCATATATTACTAATACTGAAAACTTCAGTTGTGGATTATCTCTTTTCTTTTTTCGTAAATATTAAGACGGTTTCTATATCAAGCATCACAAGTATAATATAATTATTTAGTAGACCTACTAATGCTTATGATTATAAGGTACTACTCGCTATACTTACTTACACTATGGCCGATTTCAATAATCTATAATTTATCTATATCTACAAGGTGTAAAATAAATTATTGATAAAACTTTAGGGTATGTGTGTGCCTCCCATATAGAGTATACTGTGGATGTACTAGCGCTGAAAGACTTACTTTTGACTTTCATGCTACAAACATGAGAAATGCCCCAACATCATACATTACCCCATACAATAATTAAAAAAAGTACCTCTTGCACCTACTACTACCTCAGTAAACTCTATATACGGGACCCATACACATCCTAAAATATTATAACTCATTAATATTATAGCCTGTATAACTAAAAGTAAAAAAATATAGGTTTTTGTCATATTGTGTCGTTTTAAATTATCGTAATAGATATTTGAAGACATGAGTGGATGAAGGTGATAATATATGCAAAATACCTACTGATTTCGAGAAAATTGAGGTCAAACTGTTACTTACACATTTTAAAATATTTCGTATCGTATCGAGTACATTAATCTAAAGATCCGTCTTTAATACGTAACGTATTTAATACCTTACAACATATCATAAAATCTTTAAATGTCAATTTAAAGTCAATTTTCTGGGTAGAAAATTTTTGCGACTTATACCTATACCTTCCACTCATGTCTTCAAATCTGTTATTGAAGTAGTTATTGTGTTAGTAAGTTATTGATAATTCCAGCCGCTGTATCTACGCTACGACCCGAACGCGATTCCCGGGCTGTGCGGCAAGTACCCGCTGTACCTCAGCCGCCACCCCGTGTGTAGCACAAGATGGCGCGCGCTGCCGGTACAGACGCCGGACCTCACCAGGTTCGAGAAGGAAGGACATCCAGTGCCTGTGAGAACTATTTATTAACTAGTATAACGATTCGGTTCAATGTGATCCAAATTGAAATTGGAGTTAGTTTTTAAGGTATAATTTACAAAAGTCCAAATTTTTTCAAAAAATGATATGGCCTATGTTACTCGCGACATTAATACGAATCGATTGACACCTCAGTCATCAAAATTGGACCAATAGTTTAGCTGCTGCGAGGGAACATACATACATACATACATACATACATACATACATACATACATACATACATATAGTCTGTCAAAATCATTACCATTCCTTTTGGCTTCGCCGAAGTCGGGTAAAAAGTTGTTACAAGAGCTACAACCAGCAATGAAAATTTGTTTACGTTTCATCGTCATTATTACCGGAATAATTGTTCATATGTCGATGTACCAACATTAAAACAACGATGTACCAGCATTAAAACAAAACATGCATATTTCAACGAGTCCCTTTGAAGTTCGGCTTCGCTCTGCATCCCGCATCCTAATGTGCCGCGTCATTTAGGATTCACGTCATACGACCTACGACACCTAAAATAAATGAGATCTCGCAGTTAATTTCTTTTATCTCTGTGACGCCCACCCACTGGGTTTTTTCTATACTAATATTATAAAGAGGTAACGTTTGATTGTTTGTTTGTTTGTTTGTTTGTTTGAATGGAATAGGCTCTGAAACCACTGAACCAATATGAAAAATTCTTTCACCGTTGGAAAGCTACATTCCTAGCGCTGAACATAGGCTATATTATATGTTTAAAAAAAGTAGGGTTCCTTACTAAAACCCCAAAAATGTAGCCCAAAGTGTAAAAAAACGACCTCCAAAATTTCTTACATCGTGTGCGCTTCGACAACGGCTTGACCAATTTCGCAAATTTTTTTACGGTATGTTCGTTATTGTTACGAAAAGGTTATTATGAAAGAAAATGTTGAAAAAAATAAGCAGAAAATTAGAAAAAAGAAGAAAATACGTGATGGTCACGCGGGGTTTGAACCTGGGCTCGATCGATTCGAGTCGTTGGCAGTTTATATGACACGGCTGTCATGGCAACGTCATTATTTACAAATAGAAAATAAAAATTATGAAATGCTATAAATACCGTTTTTATATCAGCTTAAACTATTTGGATTAAAAAAAATATTAGGATTAACAAAAACATGAATCCAAATAGTTTCAGCTGATATAAATACGGTATGTATAGCATTTCCTAATTTTTGTTTTCCATTTGTAAACAACGCTGTTACCATGGCGACCGGTAGACGTTATAGACGTTTGGCTGCGTTTCCATTGACGCGGGGCGAGGCGGACAGGAGCTTGCGGTACCCGAATTGACCAATCACTATGCTCGAAATCTCTGCTCCACTCCGCTTGGGAACCACTAAGTTCCTATGCGCCCCGCTCCGCGTCAGTGAAAACGCCAAGATTGGAGAAGTTTTCCAAATCTATACATCTATACAAACAAATAAAATTGAAGTGTCAGTAAGTATGTAACTTTCAATTAGCAACGTTTTTCTAAATACATAAGACATTTTAAACGATATCTTCTGCTTTTTTTTGCATTGGCAACGATACTTACTGAAAACGAAAATGTGTTTTAAAAAAAAATGTCTGTCAGCGTCTCTCTTTGCTCCGGCTAATCTCTGGAACGGCTGGACCGATTTTAACGAGACTTTCACTGGTAGATAGCTAAAGTTATAAGGATTAATTTAGGCTACTTTTCATCATCATCATCGTCGTCATCAAACTCATGATCACCAAATTGGCTGGACCGACTGTGACATTCACCGGGCTTAGCTTATGTTAGTAGGAGTAATCTATACATCTATATGTATAAAAGTAAGTCGTGTTAGTTAAATTATTTATAACTCAAGAACGTCTTTATCGATATGGCTGAAAATTGGTGAGGAAGTAGCTTAGAGCAAGTAGACGGACATAGGATACTATTTATTCCATATTATGTCAGCGTTGCGGGTTCTGTGTTTGGGTTTCGCGTTGTGGGTTCCGCGTTGCGGGTTCCGGGTTTCCGTGTTGCGGGTTCCGGGTTCCGCGTTGCGGGTTTTGGGTTCCCATGCTGCTGGTTCCGCGTTGCGGGTTTCGGGTTCCCATGCTGCGGGTTCCGCGTTGCGAGTTCCAGGTTCCCGCGTTGCGGGTTCCGGGTTCCCGCGTTGCGGGTTCCGGGTTCCCGCGTTGCGGGTTCCGGGTTACCGCGTTGCGGGTTCCGGGTTCCCGCGTTGCGGGTTCCGGGTTCCCGCGTTGCGGGTTCCGGGTTCCCGCGTTGCGGGTTCCGGGTTCCCGCGTTGCGGGTTCCGGGTTCCCGCGTTGCGGGTTCCGGGTTCCCGCGTTGCGGGTTCCGGGTTCCCGCGTTGCGGGTTCAGGGTTCTCACGTTGCGGGTTCCGCGTTGCGGGTTCCGCGTTGCGGGTTCCGCGTTGCGGATTCCGCGTTGCGGGTTCCGCGTTGCGGGTTCCGCGTTGCGGGTTCCGCGTTGCGGGTTCCGCGTTGCGGGTTTCAAGTTCCCGCGTTGCGGGTTCAGGGTTCCCGCGTTGCGGGTTCCGGGTTCCCGCGTTGCGGGTTCCGGGTTCCCGCGTTTCGGGTTTCGGGTTCCCGCGTTGCGGGTTCTACGTTGTTTTTTTTTTAGTTGAATTTCATCATAAACTCTTTTTATGCTCAACGAAGTGGGCAAGGGTCAGCTAGTTATTCAATAAAGCAGCAGGACATTTACGTTTATACTCAAATATTTGAACTAAGTATTACTAAAATTTTTTAGTTGAACTTAAAATATATCCTCTAGGTAGTTTTCCCATGTAACCGCGGCGGCAGCGGCAACGCCCATTGCCGCGCCGCCGCGCCGCTGCATTCATCTCCTTACGTACGTACGTCTCCTTATTTATATGGAACCATACACATTGCACCGCTACCTTAGCGGTGTGTCCGGATTCCGGTGTCATGTGAAAACTACCTTTCTCTCGTATTTGACTTAGGGCTGATTTTTCAATCGCCAGATAACTTTTATCTGTCGAATAAACATGTGACTTTGACATTTGTTTCATACAAAATCTGTCAGTCACATATTTATTCCTCAGGTAGAAGTTATCTGACGTTTGAAAAATCAGGCCTTAGATGTTCAATAGATTTTTTATGATTCTATACTATAAAATTTATACTATAAACTGAATTTTTAAATTGGGCCGACCAAAGTATGTATGATGGTTTGGGTTTTTAACATAGAGGCTCCATCAAATAAACTGTATTATTTAAGCGCCTCCGTGGTCTAGTAGTTCTGAGCTTCGCTCTCGACCCGGAGGTCGTGGGTTCGATTCCCGCGTTGGAACAAAAAAATTTTGTTTTCAAGTTTGGTAAGGACAATGCATGCTGATCACCTGATTGTCTGACAAGAAAGATGATCCATGCGTCGGATGGGCATGTAAAAAGTCGGTCCTGTGCCTGTTCTCTCGTCGTGTCGGTTTACCGTCCCACTGGGTTCATAACCCAGTAGGACTAAAAAAGCAATACACAGAAACACTGACATACTCTATGAGAGTAAAAGGAAGAGAGAGTGTCTTTGTGTATTGCGCTCCAATAACTCCTGCGTAGCTGGCTTGGTTTCGATGAAATCGGCTACTGACACCGAAATCGGCGAGGGGAGCTATTTATTAATTATTCTAAGACAAAGCTGAAGAAGAGCTTTTTTTGCCCGCGTGAAATTGTGTTCATGGTAAAACAATATTTACTTACTTATTATTTCGTAAAGTTACATTAATATCGGTCCTATAGTTTTTGGGTGAAATAACAGCAAACATCCATACTCCTAAAACAAACGTTTTTCAGTAACGATTAATTAGTAGATCGGCCTACTGTTAGCAGATATTAAGAATAATAATAAACGTGTTTCTTAAATTAACCTGCGACAAAAACAGAGCTGTGTTATAAGTTCACGTGTGTCGTAGCTCCCAAACAGATGAACCGATTTTGATCTAGTTCTTTTTGTATGCACGCTAACATAATTGCTGGTGTTCTTAGATATATTTTTAACTGGAGGCATGTAATTGGCGTTTTGTAATTTATTTTATAGTCTATTGTATTATTGTTAGCTGTAAGTGCTGGTGTTCTTAGATATATTTTTAAATGGAGGCACGTAATTGGCTTTTTGTAAATTATTTTATAGTCTATTGTACTATTGTTAGCTGTAAGCCACCCAAATAAAATAAATAAAATAATTCATCATTATCAGTTGCTCACTGCTTGACAATTTTATTCGGGGGTTAAGTGATGTTGTATATAAATATATTTTTAGTAAAAATGATCAATGTCTGGTTGATACAATTTACTTCAAACATTTACTAAAAGTATTATAATCCATTTAATTCCTTGCGCGGTTTATTTTCAGCTTTTAAACCATTGGTTTTCATTCGATGCAGATTATAGTATTTCCAGTAGCGCACAATGGTGAGTAATTCGTATATTTTAATGACTGTTGAAATCTTTCAGGTCAACAAGGACGTTATTATTAATCATTGCGCCACAAATGTTAATTTGGGAATTAATATCGGCTGCTGGACTATGGGATTTTACGGAAAGGTGATTAATGTTTTCAATATATATGGTGTAAATTAAATGAGTGATAATACGTTAGGGTGTGTATGTGCCTCCCATGTAGAGTATACTGAGAAATAACAGCACTGAAAGACATACTTTTGACTCTACCTCGTTTCTACATAAAAATGTAGAAACGAGGCGTTTCTACGTTCTATATGATCGTTTCTATGAGAAATGCCTCAACATCATGAATTAGCCCATACAATAAGTAAAAAAAGTACCTCTTTCAGCGCTGGTAATTTCACAGTAAACTTTATATTTGGGACCCATACACACCCGAAAGTATTATCACTCATTAATGTTACAGCCTGTATATAAGTGTATGAAATATGCAGGAATGACTTTTGTTCTATGAGATTCTGAGCTAGTTACCAAGTATAACAATTTCTCTGCGAATTTTCTGCAAATAATAATGGTATTGTAGAAGCGTAGATGCCTACGGGCTACGGCGTAGCGCAGTTCTACGTACGTAGATATTTTAACCTTTAACATTTAAGGCCCATTCACAACGTAATGACAGCGACCGGCAGCGATAATCTTTCTGTCAAATAATGTATACGCTTTATCTATATACCTATCGTTTAAGAGCCCGTGAACGCCAGACTTTCGTCATTTTATAAAAGCTGAAAAAATCACACTTTATAATTTGACGAAAGTAGATTTTCTTTTCACACCTTTCTTATGAAAGGGTCATCATTCTTACCTGTGTTGGGAGTATGAGCTGAGAAATTTTTAGCATTTATAAAATGACGAAAGTCTGGCCTTCACGAGCTCAGGCTCTGTATCGTTAAAAAAGTTGCTAGCGGCGACACTATATTGCCCTGGCCGGCATTTCAGTGTGAGTTGGCTAATAAATTCTACCAGACAGAGATCCCGCCGCCCGCCTCATTACACTATATTTCTTTTTATTGTAGTGTACAATGCTCGTGTGTATACAACAAAAGTTTTTTTTACATTTTTTTTTATAAAATGATTGGAAGTTAATGATTATAAATTTCTGTATGGATGATTTGGATATCTTTATTTTATGAAAAGAACAGCATATAAATAAGTAGTGAGTGTAAATTTATCATTATTATCACTAATCGACTTTATAATACATAAGAATTAAAGTTTAACGGGAGTTTTTTTTCTTTATTTACCATTTAAAACAGTTATTAAATTAATATTTGCATAAAAATATCATCAAGAAACCACAGAGGTTTATGAAGATGGTATTACAAGTTAGCATCAACTTACTGGTAATTAAGTCATAAATTAAATAACAATTACATACAAAATAATAATATAACAATAAATATATAAAATAATAATAAGTATATAAAGGTGATACATTTTTCGTACATTTTGCTCTGTACCTAAAAATTGGTGATTAAACTAAGGGATATATTATAACGTACATTGTTTACATTAATACTATAACATAATATACTATAGTATAATATATTTTATAAGTAAGATTATGACTATTAAAAATATTATGTGAAAAGGGAATAAACAAAAAATATATAAACATAACAGAATATTATTATAAGTACTATTTAGTATAATGTCCGTATTGTTGAAGAAACGTTTATTTATTTATACATGTTATAATATTAATGAGTTATAATACTTTAGGGTGTGTGGGTCACGTATATAGAGTTTACTTTGAAAGTACCAGCGCTAAAATACTCACTTTTGACTTTCATGTTTGTATAAGAAATGCCCCAACATCATAAATTTTCAAATAAAATAAGAAGTACATTTTTCAGCGCTGGTATTCTCTCAATAAACTCTATATACGTGACCCATACACACCCTCAAGTATTATCACTATTAATATTGTATAATAGGTTTGCATCAGTATGTCCAGGATAAACAAATAAGCGCAATGATGCTTTTGAATTTAAGCGGTTAAACTTCAACGAATAACGAGAGATTGAGCAGTGTTGTAAGACGTTAACAGTTGACAGAGATAAGAGGTTTGTCACCGCGTAATCGATCAGCACTCGTATCTGATGCTGTGTCCTGGCACTATTATTCCGGGCTTGACAGCTGGATTCGTAACATAGTCGATAAAGTCGTTTCGTCTTAATGCGCGTTTTACAGTTAAACGCTTTTGTTACTTTGTAGTAAGTAATTTCACTAAATCAACACTTTAACAAACTTGAAGTTTGGTTAGGTCATACAGGCTGATCACCTGATTGTCTGACATGAAAGATGATCTATGCATGTGGCCAATCCAATAAGCGCTTGATCTCGCGCCAGTCGTGTCAGAGCCTTAAATACTAAATCAAAAGAAGACCTCAATAGTCAACCCCACCTCTCTCAGGTGGGGTTGACCTTATATATTGCGTACATACTTGGGCACTATCAATGTTACAATGAAATGTATGCAAGCTACGCTCGTGGTAATTTCATAAATCTAAGGAGTTTGCTTGCTTATACGCGCTAATTTCGGGAACTAGTCCGATTAGAAAACGGCTTTCAATGTTGGATAGCTCATTTATCGAGGACGACTATAACCCCTCGTCTGTGGTTTGTGATTTTTCAAAAAGCCGTTGTATGTGGAGGCCTCTTGGGTGGTCTCGAATTACGTCATCCGCGCGAGGATCAAATTACAAATATTTCAAATATTTTGTTTATGAGCTTATTTTAGATTATATAAACAATATGTCGTTAAAATCGCTATGAAACAAGCTAACATATACTTATAGATTGGTTTAGTTTGGCCTTGTAATGTATAACTTATTCCAAATTGAAATTAGGTAAAACTTTTTTTTCCCCATTTTTTGGTATTAAAGTCGTTGAATTAAAAAATATATAAAATATTTTATCCAAAAGCTTTTTTCGTCCTCAGGTTTATTCATATTACTTCCCATTATTAGTAAAAAATAAGACACAATACATTCATTGTTTATAAACCACAAGCGTTATAAAAACGCGGTACTTGAACGGGCTCGACCGAGGCAATAAAAAAAGGTCTTGTTTACACTTCAATTCCGAGAACTCCATTGTCGAGTGGCCGGGAATGTTACTCATTGTTTATTATGGTTTATAATCTTATACACAAACGAAAGTTGAAGCGTTAAAACTGTTTTGTTTATTAGAAATCAAACGATGAAAAAAACACTAGTTAATACGAAAAAATTTCAAATCATGTTTGATGCAATAACAATTTTTGTATAAAATATTTATGATATTCACATTATAATGCATGAAATATTGTTTGTTAATTACTTACCTATCCAATTAATAGCACAAAACACAATTCACAGCACAAAACAAATATATTTTAACAATTTTCTAAAAGACGGTTGGTGTAAAAAAACAACAATGACCGACGTCATTTTCATACGGCTCGTATTTCATACTAACAGGTTCCATAGATTAAAGCAAGTTCTTAAAGGACAATCTATATATTTTTTTAAAAATTGGCACATCTGTGGCAAAGAAAAACACAAAAAGCCGTCAACTGTTGAGAAATCTATTTTAGTATCGCCATAGTATCGCGCACCCGACTCTAGGAGTCGGCTCCACAGACAGCGGTTTTTTTGACAGCGCTCTAGGAGTCGGCGCCACAGACGAGGGGATAATATATATTCACGCTAAGAGCCATAGGTTAAACGCCCATGAAGCATGTTTCAAATTAGCAGTTCTATTTGAATATAATTTCATCATTGATGAAGTCGCGGGCACTGCTAGTAATTACTAATTAATATATACTTGTTGAATGGCCATATTACGAGTATTTATGACAACTTGCTGAACATAATACAATCAATCAAATATCAAATATACTTTATTGTGTACAAAATCTTTACAGAGTAACATATAAATATACAAAAAAAATCATAAAATCAGACATGCACACAAGGGCGGCCTTATTACTTTAAAGCAATTTCTTCCAGGCAACCCTTTGGTTTTTGACATAGGAAAGAATCATAGACTGCAAGATAGGTTGTGTGTAAAAGTATATAATATACTTTATATAATATAATATATAATCATAATATATAATATTTATAATAATAAATATAAGAGGTATGTATATGTATATAATTAATAAATATATTATACTTAGATACATAATATAATATATATATACGTATATATATAAATATGTGTGTATATGTATAAATATTAAACAACAATAAAAAATAATAAAATATGTAATTTTTATTAGTTCTATAATAATAATACGTACTTACTGTAATATGGTATGATACGGTATACTGTAAAATATAGGTATCAATTATTTTAAGCAATTAATTAACACGGATTGACACATAAATCAAGGTAATGGTTTTTTAGCAGCGTCTTAAAGCGTTTTAGGTTTTCAGCCTGCCTAATTTGGGCAGGTAAAGAATTCCAAAGCAGGATGGATTTTACAGTGTAGGAGGAATTAAAATATTTAGTGTGATGGTTTGGGATATTGAGGAGAAGATTAGAAAAGGATCGGAGCTCTTGTCGATCAGACTGGCGAAGTTCAAAGTCGTTTTTTAAGTATGTAGGGCAATGCGAATCAAATAGAATATTATACAGAAAGGAGAGGACGCGAGCATCGCGTCGGTAACGGATCGGCAGCCACTGGAGCTTGCGACGATATTCGGAAATGTGATCAAATTTGCGCAAGCCAAAAATGAATCTCAGCGAAAGGTTTTGGAGGCGCTCAAGCTTATCAAGTTGATCCTCAGTCAGATTGATAAAACAAGTGTCAGCATAATCTAATAGGGAAAGAAATAATGTTTCTGCCAAGGCTACTTTTGTGTGTATAGGAAGAACATATTTGAGTCGCTTTAGGGAGTGCCAGGTTGAAAACACCTTCCTGCTAATTTCCTTTACATGTGGCTTCCAAGACAAATGTTCATCAAAATGTACACCTAGATTTTTAACAACTCTGCTAAAAGGGACCGTAATACCATTGACAAGGACAGGGGGCAAGGAATTTAGATCAACCCTGGACACCAAACCAGGGCTGCCAATTATAATTACTTGTGTTTTAACTGGGTTTAACAGAAGCCCATGGTTCGTACTCCATTCACAAACTATTGACAGATCATCATTGATCAAATTAATAGCGGAATGGAGATCGTCCAATGCTGACTGGGTATAAATCTGCAGGTCATCCGCATACAAGTGATAAGATGAAGAAATGGACAATATAATTGTATTTATGAAAAGAGAGAACAAAAGAGGTGATAGTACTCCTCCCTGTGGAACGCCGGCAGAAGTATTAGACCAGTTAGAAAAGGAATCAGATAATTTGACTCTTTGCCGCCGTCCCATAAGGTAGCTACGAAACAGACCGATTGCAGATTGGGAAATGTTACAGGACTCAAGCCGGCTCAAAAGGATATCATGGTCGATGGAGTTAAAAGCGTTACTAAAATCCAGCAATGTGAGAATAGTAAGCTTCTTCTTGTCCATGCCCGACCGTATATCATCAGCAACTTTTACCAATGCTGTCGTCGTACTGTGACCAGTTCGAAAGCCTGACTGAAAGGGACTCAGTAAATTATTACGCGCAACATAATTAGCAAGCTGATGATGAATAATCCTCTCGAGCACTTTGGATAAAAAAGGAAGGATAGATATAGGACGAAAGTCGGATGGAGTTTTAGGATGAGAGGATTTAGGTAAAGGAGTTATATAAGCTGCCTTCCAGGCATCAGGAAACGTACAGGATTCTAAACAGGAGTTATAAATGTGTAAAAGGACAGGTAAAATAATATCTACTATAGGAGTGATCATTTTACGACTGATGCCATCATCGCCAACTGCGTTCGATGTTACGGACATAATGTGTCGTTTGACCTCAATTCCAGTAACAGGGACAGTAAAGAACGGTTCTAAGTTAGGGATAGGAAACAAGGATATGTTTTGTAACGTGCGCAATTTAATATTAGGATCTAGAGTAGAAGAGGGAGTGAAATAATTATTTAGTAGATCAATATCGATGTTGATGCAATCACGTGATACAGTGTGCCCTACTCCGAGGGTTTTTAGAAATTTCCACGTCTTTGCAGGATCACCATTCTTAATAGATTTGTGGATGTGTCGCCGCTGTGCATCACGACACATCATGTTGCAGCGATTGCGTATTCCGACATACCTATTACGATATTCTTCGGTCATTTGTTTCTTATATTTAGCTTTAGCCGCATGTTTGGCATTAATCAAAGCTTTAATTTCATCCGTTAGCCAGGGAGCAGGGAGATGTTTAATTTTGACAGGCTTAACAGGAGCATGCTTATCATAAAGCGAACAACGCTTTAAATACTTTGTATATCTACACTTATGTCTAGATAAATAATATTATTTTCAGCAAATTGTTATATTTGATTCAATTGGTGTAATTTCAGGTATGTTGTCCGCTCATGAAAACATGTTTGGACGTGTACGGGAGGGAAAAGCCGAACAATATCTGGCAAATTTATACACCAATAGTGAACGCCGAACAAAAAGAGTAAAATGTTTTATGAAACTGTTTACGTTTTACATTTGTTATTCATACAACAATAAAGCGAACTAATCGGCAATCGTGTTTCATTCACTGAATATAAAAAGTTTGCACAATGTTTTTAATTGTTACACGGTTCGTCAAGTCTTTTATTCACAACTAGCTGACCCGAGCCCACGTGCCCACACAAAATGAATTGCTGTTCGTTAGTCTCGCTAAAACTCGAGAACGGCAAAACCGATTCGGCTGTTATGAGTCTTGAAATATTCGTGGATGTCCCAGGAAGGTTTATCACAAACTGTTTCTATACTCAACGAAGTGGGCACGAGTCAGCCTAGTAATGTATATTTTTATAAGTAAGAATGTGATTATAAAAAATATATTGTATGAAGGGAATAAACGCAAAATAAATAAACTCAGAGTCAGCCAGTCTTCTTCTTAAACATAAAAATAAATAACTGTTCGTTTATCTCGCTAAAACTCGAGAACGGCTTAATCGATTCGGCTATTTTTAGTCTTGAAATATTCGTGGAAGATTTAAACGGTTTGTATGCTCAACAAAGTGGGCACGGGTCAGCGAGTAAATAATAAAAACATTTATTCAACAATCACATTCACATTCCCGCGGTATACAAGTAGCTCATTAAGAGGAAACACCACGAAATTTTTTCCATACAAAAATAGGGGTCTAGGGGATTTCTATTTCCTCCCTGGATAACACCTCTAGAGTAACAATTTTTTTCCTGAATATTTATGGATATTGTTTGTACGTCTCTATTTTTTCGTTTTTTTAATAAATTAATTATTATTATTTATAAGACGTTTAAAAACCAAAAAAAATGGCCAGACTCTCCGCTATGTTTAAATATCTAGAAAACAGATTTGACTACAATAAACAACAAAAGCAAAAAATAGGAACCTAGCTCAATTCTTTTTTTAGCTAATACAGAAAAAAATATTTAAATCGGTTAAGTTTTGGAGGAGGAAACAGGAATCCCCTAAACGCCGATTTCTGGTACTTTTAATAGGTAATTTCAGTCCAAGTTGCAGTTGTCTCTATCGCGCTAGTGCTGGCTAGTTAAGGCACTGCGAGACAGCAATAGATTTTATAAATACCTATTTTGTATTTCTCTCAACCGTGGTGTTTCCTCTTAAAAATGTCAGCATAACAGTAGCTAAGTTAACCTCAACCTAAATTAGATTATCTATATTGTGTAATGACCTTGTGTCTAGAATCTAGATAGATAACTAGGTGCCATTAAGTAGAGGACGTGCTCAAGCGCCCAATCTCTTGCCAAGCTGCTGCTCTAGTTACCTGCTTCTCTTTTTGGCAAAATGCCCCGACCCCGTTCTCAAAACTTTATGAGTAATATAATTTCACTAGTGGCGTGTTCAGTGAAATATTATTATCATTTTATCATCTCAGAACTCTGAAAGTGAATCTGGGGAAAAGCACTCGTATATCACACATCTTATGCATAAAACTTCATAAAAGTAACAGCAAGCGTTAGTTATTAGTTGGTATGTTTATGACACATATATAAAGGTATTATTATAGTAGTACGTAGTAAGATTTAGAAGCTTAATGACATTATTCCTATATCTGGTTAAATATGTTTCATAACTTTATCCAGGTAGATTATAATTTATTATAGAAGACCCGACCTGAATTTGATGTCCAAAGGTCAAAAATTCAAATGAAGTAATTTGTTTCCAGGCTAATGTGATTGAGGTACAACTACACAAGAAGCCTATAATATAAAAGGAAGTTACTAAGAGATCTCTTTCCTTCCTATTAGCATATTTGGGCCATGTAGTATAAATAATTTTTGAATATGATATTGCTTTATAGAAACGAAGAAGGAAAATTTTGAAGCAATTGATGAATTGAGTATTAAAGTGTATAATAATAATTAATTAGTGATTGAATATTATGTGTGTTATACGGTTATTAGATATATGGTGTTTTGCCTTTGGCTAACGCCTTATAATGTTTAATTAATAGCCTTTCAATTTATGAATAGAATTACAATTATTTTTGTCGATCGTACTTTAGGTATTTAAAAGCGTCAAGAACAAGTTAGAAGTAAAGATAAAAAGAGTATAATTCAGTCGGTATTGTCTCGTTTATTATAACAAGAACCTCTGGAACATTCTTATCCTTCCTATGTACCCATGAATAAGTCATAATGCTTCGTTATGAGGTACGAACTGAAATCATGAATAACTCGACTTAATGACTTTTTCTTATGATAATCTAACACCATTAAAAGGAAATCTTTGGAAAATATTTAACGAAAGTTAGTAATTTACAAGCTGCTGTTTAATATCATTTTTTTCCTTCACTTTGCGATGATTTTGCGAGTTTTTTTTATATTAGCCATGTGGAATACATTTGATTAGGTTCGTTTTGTTCGACGAAAAATATTTTTCGTTTTGATCAGCGGAACGTGAATTATACTGCGTTGTTTTTGTTGCTTTAGCACATGGAGTAAATTCGTTTAAATATTAAGCGGCATGGCGCGGCGTGTAGTGACCTACCTGTATTTAAATTAAGATAATATTCATAAAATTTTAAGATTCTTTGTAGGTACTAAAAATACACGTGATGTTGAGAAGGGGGAGGGGGGGATGGTCTTAAACCTCACTACATATCACCAATGGGGGAGGGGGGGTTAAAAATGCTAAAAAAAGATCACGTGATTAATGGACAACCCCTTAAAGAGGCATGTTTTATTTCTTCTTTCACTGTTCTCATATCTAGTTTCTCATGTATTTCAGCATTTGTTATAAACCATGGTACATTAGATATAGTTTTCAATATAGTGTTCTGAAGTCTTTGTATGATGGCAATGCTAGTGTTGCATGCACTCCCCCACAGTTGTAGCCCGTAGGTCCATATTGGTTTGAGTATAGCCTTATATATCAGAAGCTTGTTTTCGATCGATAGTTTTGAGTTTCTTGCTAATAGCCAGTATATTGACTTATATCGATAATTAATTTAATTAAACTTAATTTAACTACCTCCCATTAAACACTTTGAGAATTTTATTAATCTTAATTAATTATATATTTTAATTAAACTTAATTAAACTACTTCCCATTAAACACTTTGAGAAGCCTTATGTCCTGCAGTCATAGCGGGAACGATACACGATAACGTGTAGGTTTTTTTGCGACGGCGACGTGATTTTGTTTTACTTACAATGCTGGGGGCTTACCCAACATGCTTTTACGTTTGTCGTTATCGAAGTACGCTATTTAAAAATGTATGGAATTGACTTTTGCGTACGACTAATGACGTCCTTAGTCGTAATCGATATTTGTAGTGCTACCCAACCTGTACATTTTTGTCGTAGACGATAACAGTAAACTTTTACGCTTTCCAATTGACGATAATGTTATATGAAATGGCTACCCAACTTACACATTTTGACATTTTGTCGAACGCTATCTTATACGTTATTGTTTTCAAGATAACGAAGTCTAAAGAGGTGCTTTTAACTCCGATATCGAACAATATGGCGGATATTTATTAATCAGCTGATATTCTTGTTTAGAGTACAATAGAGTTTAGGTGCTTTGCGATTATTGTTGGCCGCACAACACGAATATACCTAGGAGAGGCGTATATATACAGTAATTGAAGGCAATAGAAGACATTACCGACATTATTTGTTGTCTCCCGATATAAAACATTGATAACTGATTTATATCCTGTTACTGGCTTTGATCCTATCTATACTGTATTGTTAATGTAATACTAATAAGCTGTTGGTTACCCAAACAAAATAATGCCAAAACAATGCCAAAAACTTAGTAGTGTTTGGCATAATTAGTGAATTACTTACAAGCAAGTGATCTGTAGGTAGTGCAAACTGCTGTTGAAGACAAGATAATATGAGATTTTGGCAAAATTACTAAGCTTTGGTTGGTAGGTAGGTACTCGGATTTGCAAACATAAAAACCAATGCTAAAGACTGCTAAGTGAAAGAGATGATAATGAAAAAGAAATGCTTACTGTATTAAAAATATTTTAGAACTAGAATTAGGTAAATAGAATAATTCATCAGGAATAAGAAAGCATTCATGAACAAAATGTGGCCAAATGGAACTGTAAAAACAAATCTTAGTATACTAAACTATTTCTCATTATACCTACTGACTAATTAAGTGTAAATAAATACAACAATAATAATTGTTAATAAAACATTTTTTCCAGTACTTATTTGTAATTCATTTAATTCCTTTAAAGTTAAGTAACTTTACTTGTTAATATCTTAACATATAAAACATTGAAAACTGATTCATAAGCTTCAAATTACTTGTAAAACATTAGAAACTAAATAAGTATTAATATGTTTAATTGTTGTAAATCTTAGCAGTTTTTGGCATAATTAGTTTCAAAGTGAATTACTTATATTAAGCAACATCAAAAGCAAGTGAAAATCTGTAGGTACTGCAAACTGGTAGGTGAAGACAAGATAATATGAGATAAAACGTGGCCAAATGGAACTGTAAAAATTAACAAATCTAAGTATACTAAACTATTTCTCATTATACTGATTAATTAAGAGTAAAATAAATACAACAATAATAATTGTTAATAAAACATTTTTTTCCAGTATTTGTTATTAATTTAATCCCTTTAAAGTTAAATAAATTTACTTGTTAATAACTTAACGACTCACATGACGGTTCCAATCCTACCTAGGATTAGAACCTAGCCTACATGTTCCATAACAAGGTAGGAATTAAACACCCACCGTCTGACGGTGAGTAATAATTATGAAAATGGGATAAAAACACACCAGGCAGTATATGTAAATATTTATTAATATGAAATGTCAATATTGAAAATTTGAGTGTCCCACGTGAATCTTTGTTTATTTTTCTTTTCAATGCCTTATCGCTGCAGGTCAGCAGGCACTAGATGGTGCAGGTGATGTGTCCTATTAAGGCTGCTGCAGCCGTTGTCTGAAAAAAAGCTTTATCAGGACTTAATATAGATATAGACTTATGTGCTTTCATTCACACAAATATATTAATTATAATTAAACATATCCATTTTGTGATTTGTGAAAACCACTTGTTATTTTATTGTTACCTAGACAGGTGATGATAATATGTTTATATATGGATCAAGTTATATAAATACAAATAAGTTTTATAAATAATGATTAATTAAACAATGACTTTATACAGTAGTTACTTCAATTATACCCAATATTATTATGCCAATGCCTACATAATATTATGCCAATCAATTTCCCATAAGGGTAGGCCGGCACATAATATCTAAATGTAATAAGATCCTAACATTCATACTTCATTCACTAACTCACATGGTTATGTTACGGGTGACGATTTTATTGATCAAGGTACACAGTATGAATGGCTACTTTAGCCATTTGATATTCGTGACTGCGTAGTATATACAAAGTCTCCCATTACTCCCATACGAAGTAGATAATATTATACTTATTATTATCGAATATGATGTTATGATAAATGACTGGCTGCCAGGTAGGTACGAAAAGCCTTAAATTGTATACCTACTAAGCACCACTTTTTTGTTCTACCATAATTATTGTTGCCGTTTGCATAAACATTCCATTTAAACACTTTACATAAAAGTTTTATTTACTTACCTGTGTTGTTGTTAACCTCTATTAATGTATGAATTTCTCCGTGATTGTATTACTGATCTATGGCATCGTGCTTTTTTGCACTCTTCATAGTTTGATTACACATCTTCTTCACTAATTACTAATAGCTTCAATACAAGTTCATTGTTAAAAACATCTAAGTAGCAACTCGTCGGCCATTCGGCAGTGTTACCAACTCTCATAAATATTTATGTCCAAACTTACAACAAAAGTCCCAAAATGGTAACAACTACTTAAAAAAAATCCCTAAATTTTCTTATGGCACTGAAAACTATAAATATAATAAAAATAAATTAATCCCGATAAAAATGTGATTATGTCCATTATACGTTAAGATACACTACCAACATTATTTATTATACAGATTGACTTTTAAAATTTTGGTCGTTATAGGTAAGTAAAAAAATAGAGACCCCAAATATAAACCTAAACAATTTTACACCTAAAAACTGCTTGTAGAAATTTTTTGCCACCGAATTTAGGGGAAAAACTCCTAGGTTGGCAACACTGGCACATGGTAGTTTGTTGTCTTGTAACATGATAGTCTAGTGACGGATTTGACAGTTGACACAGTTGACACTTGACAGCGAAAATTACGTTATATGGCGCCGGAACCAGAGACAAAACGTTTTCAAAATTACGCCAAGACGAAGCGCAATCTTAGTGCATGTTAGGTACGAAATCAATGTCGTTATCTCAAAACAGATAACGTATCTACAGAACTTTACGTAACTAAGCGATGGCATCTTGGGTAAGGCCCCTGTTTACACAAAATCTATGAAATGTGTCGTGTATGCAAGAAGAATTCCCGCAGGTACCGTACATTTTATATTACTCTCTCCATCCTTTTAATATTACTCTCTGACTTGTATTTTATGTATTTGAGAATAGTATGTATGTATATGTTTATAATATTACTAGCTGACCCTTGCCCACTTCGTTGAGCATAAAAAGAGTTTATGATGAAATTCAACTAAAAAAAAACAACGTGGAACCCGCAACGCGGGAACCCGAAACCCGAAACGCGGGAACCCGCAACGCGGGAACCCGGAACCCGCAACGCGGGAACCCGAAACCCGAAACGCGGGCACCCGCAACGCGGGAACCCGGAACCCGCAACGCGGGAACCCGGACCCGGAACCCGCAACGCGGGAACCCGGAAACCGCAACGTGGAACCCGAAACCCGCAACGCGGAACCCGGAACCTGCAACGCGGAACCCGGAACCCGCAACGCGGGAACCCGGAACCCGCAACGCGGGAACCCGGAACCCGCAACGCGGGAACCCGGACCCGGAACCCGCAACGCGGGAACCCGAAACCCGAAACGCGGGAACCCGCAACGCGGGAACCCGGAACCCGCAACGCGGGAACCCGAAACCCGAAACGCGGGAACCCGCAACGCGGGAACCCGAAACCCGAAACGCGGGAACCCGCAACGCGGGAACCCGGAACCCGCAACGCGGGAACCCTGAACCCGCAACGCGGGAACCCTGAACCCGCAACGCGGAACTCGGAACCCGCAACGCGGGAACCCGGAACCCGCAACGCGGGAACCCGGAACCCGCAACGCGGGAACCCTGAACCCGCAACGCGGGAACCCGGAACCCGCAACGCGGGAACCCTGAACCCGCAACGCGGGAACCCTGAACCCGCAACGCGGGAACCCGAAACCCGCAACGCGAGAACCCTGAACCCGCAACGCGTGAACCCTGAACCCGCAACGCGGGAACCCGAAACCCGCAACGCGAGAACCCTGAACCCGCAACGCGGGAACCCTGAACCCGCAACGCGGAACTCGGAACCCTAAACGCGGGAACCCGGAACCCGCAACGCGGGAACCCGGAAACCGCAACGCGGAACCCGGAACCCGCAACGCGGGAACCCGGAACCCGCAACGCGGGAACCCGGAACCCGCAACGCGGAACCCGGAACCCGAAACCCGAAACGCGGGAACCCGAAACCCGAAACGCGGGAACCCGAAACCCGAAACGCGGGAACCCGCAACGCGGGAACCCGGAACCCGCAACGCGGGAACCCGGAACCCGCAACGCGGGAACCCTGAACCCGCAACGCGAGAACCCTGAACCCGCAACGCGGGAACCCTGAACCCGCAACGCGGAACTCGGAACCCGCAACGCGGGAACCCGGAACCCGCAACGCGGGAACCCGGAAACCGCAACGCGGAACCCGGAACCCGCAACGCGGGAACCCGGAACCCGCAACGCGGGAACCCGGAACCCGCAACGCGGGAACCCGGAACCCGCAACGCGGAACCCGGAACCCGAAACCCGAAACGCGGGAACCCGCAACGCGGGAACCCGAAACCCGAAACGCGGGAACCCGCAACGCGGGAACCCGGAACCCGCAACGCGGGAACCCGGAACCCGCAACGCGGGAACCCTGAACCCGCAACGCGGGAACCCTGAACCCGCAACGCGGAACTCGGAACCCGCAACGCGGGAACACGGAACCCGCAACGCGGGAACCCGGAACCCGCAACGCGGGAACCCTGAACCCGCAACGCGGGAACCCGGAACCCGCAACGCGGGAACCCTGAACCCGCAACGCGAGAACCCTGAACCCGCAACGCGGGAACCCTGAACCCGCAACGCGGGAACCCGAAACCCGCAACGCGAGAACCCTGAACCCGCAACGCGGGAACCCTGAACCCGCAACGCGGAACTCGGAACCCGCAACGCGGGAACCCGGAACCCGCAACGCGGGAACCCGGAAACCGCAACGCGGAACCCGGAACCCGCAACGCGGGAACCCGGAACCCGCAACGCGGGAACCCGGAACCCGCAACGCGGAACCCGGAACCCGCAACTCGGAAACCCGGAACCCGCAACGCGGGAACCCGGAACCCGCAACGCGGAAACCCGGAACCCGAAACGCGGGAACCCGGAACCCGCAACGCGGGAACCCGGAACCCGCAACGCGGGAACCCGGAACCCGCAACGCGGGAACCCGGAACCCGCAACGCGGGAACCCGGAACCCGCAACGCGGGAACCCGGAACCCGCAACGCGGGAACCCGGAACCCGCAACGCGGGAACCCGGAACCCGCAACGCGGGAACCCGGAACCCGCAACGCGGGAACCCGGAACCCGCAACGCGGGAACCCGGAACCCGCAACGCGGGAACCCGGAACCCACAACGCGGAACCCACAACGCGAAACCCAAACGCAGAACCCGCAACGTTCACGGAAACGCTGACAAAATATGGAATAAATAGTATCCTATGTCCGTCTACTTGCTCTAAGCTACTTCCTCACCAATTTTCAGCCATATCGATAAAGCCGTTCTTGAGTTATAAATAATTTAACTAACACGACTTACTTTTATACATATAGATGTATAGATTACTCCTACTAACATAAGCTAAGCCCGGTGAATGCTCCCGTCACAGTCGGTCCAGCCAATTCGGTGAACATTAGTTAGATGACGACGATGATGATGATTAAAAGTAGCCTAAATGAATCCTTATAACTTTACCTATCTACCAGTGAAAGTCTCGTTAAAATCGGTCCAGCCGTTCCAGAGATTAGCCGGAGCAAAGAGACACGCTGACAGACATTTTTTTTTAATTACATTTTCGTTTTCAGTAAATATCGTTGCCAATGCAAAAAAAAAGCAGAAGATATCGTTTAAAATGTCATATGCATTCAAAAAGACGTTGCTAATTGAAAGTTACAAACTGACACTTCAATTTTATTTATTTGTATAGATGTATAGATTTGGAAAACTTCCCCAATCTTGGCGTTTTCACTGACGCGGAGCGGGGCGCATAGGAACTTAGAGTTTCCAAGCGAAGTGGAGCAGAGATTTCGAGCATAGTGATTGGTCAATTCGGGTACCGCAAGCTCCTGTCCGCCTCGCCCCGCGTCAATGGAAACGCAGCCAAACGTCTATAACGTCTAAAGGTCGCCATGGTAACCACGTTGTTTATAAATGGAAAACAAAAATTAGGAAATGCTATACATACCGTATTTATATCAGCTTAAACTATTTGGATTCATGTTTTTGTTAATCCTAATAATTTTATTAATCCAAATAGTTTAAGCTGATATAAAAACGGTATTTATAGCATTTCATAATTTTTATTTTCCATTTGTTAATACTTATGTTGCCATGACAGCCGTGTCATATAAACTGCCAACGACGTGAATCGATCGAGCCCAGGTTCAAACCCCGCGTGACCATCACGTATTTTCTTCTTTTTTCTAATTTTCTGCTTATTTTTTTCAACATTTTCTTTCATAATAACCTTTTCGTGACAATAACGAACATACCGTAAAAAAAATTTGCGAAATTGGTCAAGCCGTTGTCGAAGCGCACACGATGTAAGAAATTTTGGAGGTCGTTTTTTTACACTTTGGGCTACATTTTTGGGGTTTTAGTAAGGAACCCTACTTTTTTTAAACATATAATATAGCCTATGTTCAGCGCTAGGAATGTAGCTTTCCAACGGTGAAAGAATTTTTCATATTGGTTCAGTGGTTTCAGAGCCTATTCCATTCAAACAAACAAACAAACAAACAAACAAACAAACAAACAAACAAACAATCAAACATTACCTCTTTATAATATTAGTATAGATACCTAGGTACCATTATAAAATCTATTATCATAATATATTATTATTTGAGTATGATTTATATTACGCAGGTATTTTGCACATTCATCGCAACTGTTTAAATAATATGTGTGCATAATAAAGTATATTACATTGAATCATTCATTAATTTTATTCCTAGGTATATATGCCAAATTTCAATCAAATCGGTCCAGCAATTTCGGAGAATTAAATGAAAGGATATAACAAATCAATACTCTATACCTGTATAATATTTGTATCTTTATATAAGTACAACCTGATAAGCTTACATAAATCTCGATATCTTACCAGCATATCATCCATATATAATTTTAATAGCTGTGTGTTTGTTGCAGAGGTAACCTCTCACATACAAACTTACAAACTTCAGCTCGTTATGATGTGCCCGGGAACACGGTAAACTTGTGCTGAGATCTTGAAACTAAAATCTGTATAAGTTTTAATTAACGATATTTATGATGCATGTTATTAATGTAAGGTGTTATCAAGTTTACTTTGTTTTATTATTCTTAGTAATAACATAACATGGCTTTTGTAAACAAAATATATTTTCATCGGAATAGCAAAGCTAAAACCTACAAGATGTACAATTTTTGCGCTACTGTGGAACAAACTTCTAAACAGCCATACGTACACCTTCTTTTGGCGTTGCTGTAGAAAAAAGTAGCGCCTACATAAAACTATTACTATCTGTAATTTAAATGGATCGAAAATGTGTTGGTAAGCACATTAGTCAAAAACGACTGAACCGATTCGGCTATTTTTGGTCTTAAAATATTCGTGGAAGTCCAGGGAAGGTTTAAACGGTTTGTATGCTCAACGAAGTGGGCACGGGTCAGCTAGTTTCCAATAATATTAAAATGTAATTAAGATAAAAGCTTTAATTCAAACCTGCGAAAGACGATACTCAATTTAAATTCACTTCACTACATTTAGGAGGAACGGATGGATGGATGAGCTGCACCCCTCTCTATTTATCACTTCGTAGCACTTCCCCTGAAATGCCGTTCATTACAGCTCACAATAGCCTGATGACAATTCTAAAAACCCGTCGCCGAAGAACAAAGGTCTATCAACTGACGCGGGATCGCTTCATTCAAATACCTACGCCTCACGATTGGATCAAAATTCAAGTTTGTCCTTTGAATCGCATTAGTGTTCTTTGTTATGATTATCATTTTTTACAGAAATGGCGTTATACGAGTGTAACAAAAAACCTTAATTTAATGAGTGATAACACTTTAGGATGTGTATGGGTCCTGTACACGAGTTTAGAGAAAGTATCAACGCTGACGGGGTTATTTTTTTTAAATTCTTGTATGGGAAAATTTATGATGTTGGGGCATTTCTCATACAAAAATGAAAGTTCTTTAAGTAAGTCTCTTAGCGCTGGTACTTTCACAGTATACTCTACATAGGAGGCACATACACGCCCTGAAGTATTATCACTCATTTATTTTACACCTTGTATATATTCCTACAATCACTTGACACTTTAAATACACGCCATAGATTTACCCCCCTTATTATTACAAATATTTAGTACAATGTTTTCTCTTGTCTATGAAGTAACTTTCCTAATGTATCAGACAAGGGCAAAATATTAGTAAGTTTATCCGGTGTGTAAATATTTTTGTTAGTGAGGGGGTTAAAATTTTTCTTAAGTTCAGTATTCCATAGAATATTTCGGAATACACTTTACAGTTTATTTAAATATGTTGCTGTAATAAAGTGTAGTAGCCAAAGCTTAAACGAGATACTTTATCTATACTAATATTATAAAGCGGAAGAGTTTGTTTGTTTAAACGCGCTAATCTCAGGAATTACTGCTCCGCTTTAGAAAATTCTTGTTTTGTTTGATAGTCCATTTATAGAGGAAGGCTTTAGACCATATAACATTACGCTGCGATCAATAGGAGCGAAGCGTCAGTGAGAAATGTTATAAAAACGGGAGAGTTATTCACATTTGGGGACTTTCGTTGCGTGCGCTTACAATGCTATACAATACGTAAACATTAGGTACTCAATGGATTTTAAATCACATACGCATGTACAGATTATAAATCATGTTTAACTATTGATTAGTTTTTATTACGAACGTATACTAGGAACTGTGACACAGCTTAAAATTGTTATGTTTTAAACTTTTTTATCGATGATTTATAGAATTTTCCTAGCATACATCGCTACCACTTATTAAGTACTTAAAGTACAGGCGGTTTTAAATGTCGTATGTTTGCCTAGAACAATTTTTCGTATTCAACTACAAGCTCTCACACCAGAGTCAGAGATGACTGTTCAATACGTCTGGGGCGAACGATGTCTTCCTTCTATGTCAGAGCGTCCATAAAAAGTACTTGAGATCTGTAAAGGTCTCGTAGGTAAAAGCCATAACCTTGGAGTCGAACTTCCTTTCGAGTGCGATTCAACGATCTAACTACGAGGCTATTATATTTTACACTTTCAATAAAGCTTTAGACGAAATATTACTTTCCTCAAGAGGCGTCGTTTGATACGTCTGCGTTCGACGTAGAATTGAACATTTGGACTACGTGTGTGTTGCGAGCACTGAAACACGTACTGTTGATTTCGTTAGGGTGTACTTCGTGTTAGTGAAGTACTTCGCATTTTATTGTTTTGTTAGTTTAAAGTTCATAAAAATCTATAAAGGTGAAGTTTGTGAATAAAGTTATGTACTTGCTTGTTATTAGATAACTTTATTTCAGCTTCTATAAGCACTGTCTAAATCTAAAATAGAATCTTATATGAACTGCCAAGTACAATACATGTTGCTGCTGAAGTAGGTGAGCTTTTATTCTGGATACATTTTCATCATATTAGATAGTGTTGATAGTGTGGCTATTAATGATAATAATATATTATTATTGTGTTGATTGTTTTTTTCGGTGGTAACTGAAAATTAGCGTTGCAAACTAGTAACCTGATACAAGGTCAGTGGGCACCGATTTTGAAAAGTTTCAGTCGATTTTCTCAAATTTTTTTCTTTACTTTAATTTTTTTTATATTATTGAGTTAACAATTTTATTTACAGACCAATAAGGGGTTTATAACTCTATAACACACTTCAAAGCTAATTCTTTATTTAAAATTAAGTTAAATTATTTTCTTTTAAAAAGTCCCAAGCATTCACAGCACAAAAATTTTAAGCACATGAAAAAAGGCAATAAACATAATTATTTATTCTTAAAGCGAACGTTGGCGACTTTAATTTACCCTTAGAACAAATTTGAGGCTTTCTCTTGAAGAGTATTTGAAAAACTTCTTTATTACAAATAATCTTCAGTTAGTACTTTCAGTTAGTCTCGTCGAGTTATAATTTGCATGCAGACTTTCGTCCCTTCAAAACCTTTATACGTCATTAAAACTTCTTTAGAAGTATTCTTTTTAATATTGAGTCTTTTTTAATCTTTTATCCTCGAATTATATCCCGTAATTGATATCAGATGATAGTTAGGTATGTTTAAAATCAAAATTGGATTATGTTACTCGCATATTATTTCAAAATTAGTTTATGTATTTTGTGTGTGATATTAACTATAATATTATGATAATGATAAGTACTTAGTTAACGAACCAATTTTTTCTCTTTATTATATTAGAAGATGATGTTTTCCCGTACAAACAGTATAGACATTTACGATCTTGACTTAAACTTAATTCTCCATATTTAAACGTCTGATAAGTCCATTATTATTTAAGTAAGTGTTTGTTAGATTCTTTTGAAACGTTCACGCGGGCACTACATGATTGAGTGAACCAATCAATCACGTAACCAATAAATACAGATAAATAGTGTAACAAATTTTGGAAATCTATGATTTCAGAATACTAGGCCACTCTCCATCGTATTCAATATTTTTGTTCGTTAGCATGTTCATATCTTCCCGTCATGTGTGCAATTAAAAGTGATAGCATGGCTGTCCAATTTTCAAATCTAGGCAGTGCTTTGTTTTACCCACTTTTCGGTGTTTTTGAAGATTATGTAACTTTTCCGGCAACGCTCATGTTCTGTGTTTACAGTTTACTATAAAAACTTCACTGTGCTGAAAGAGTAAAATTAATGAGTTTTATCTATATCTTTTATTTAATTTTTCCAATATCATAGACATGAAAAGAAAATAAATTTTACCAAATGAATGTGTTATTTGATTTTTTTATAGCACGATGTATAAGTGACATTTAAATTGGCAGCATTACTTATTTTGAGCTTTGTTTATACAAATCACATTGAATAATAACGCTGTATATAAGTAGCTATACGTTGAAAAAACACGTTAAGTATTATAGCTTTGATGCTATTACGAAGAGACATTTTTGTACGAGTACCTAGACGCTGCTGATGTTCATAAATTTTTATCACAACACGCGGTATAAAGATATCACTATCAGCGGTATTGTTTCCCATCAGCCCGCAGCCGACACAAAGCCTCTGGAGAAATAACGGCCGTAACGACCTCTGTATCGATAACGCACCTGTTACTTGTACATGGTCACTGTAATGTGCAAACAGCCATGTCGATTTATATGTGAAACGTCTTGTATATTGTTTCCTATGAATGGGCTTTTTCGTACGAGAAAGTCAAGAGTGCAACTATTTAAATTATTATTTTCTGTTACGTAAAGTTTAACATACCTTAATCATGGTTTTCAGTATTTTTAACTTATTTGCTTTTTTATGTATATACGAAGGGTAGGCCGTTAGGCTATGTAAATTGTAAATTGAAATTGAGTAGGTAACTATAATAAATTGCTTACGAATATATCTATTTTTAGTGTTTTATATCTACGGCCGATTTCACATCATGTAAAATATATTGGCCCCGTGCTAACTGCTAAGTATCAGACGACGAAAATATATTTAATACTTTTGTACTATACATGTATTTAAGATTTTCATTTTATTACACATATAACTTTGACACAGAATACAGAAACCTTTTTGTTCCTTTCGGATTTCTTTGGTAATCGAACTCGCGACCCAGCGCGAGCGCCTACGCGCTCAACCACGGAGGTTAAATTAGTACTAATAATAATAAGCAAGGCCACAAATAATATGTCACATGATAAGATGGCCAAACACCACCCAACGGCCCAGTAGACATAACGCTACTGATTGGATTTGTTTCATAATATAAACAAGATAAACACTCAGAAAGAAATATTTTTCACTGACAAATTTAACTTTTCATTTACCTAATAATTGCTTGGCATTTTGGCATGTCACAGACTTTTTGTTATCGCTCGACGCTCGTTACATGTTTAAGCTTTAAAGCATTTTGCAAAACATACATAAAAAATCAAACTCTATTTGCACACGAATAAAAAATTGTAATAAACATTCACCGAAATTGTCGGAAATCTTCATAATGAGTGCCTTTATGTTTAATGCTCGTTTGCTGGTCCGTGAACAGCGAGGGCCGCGCGCGGGGGCCGCTACACAAGTTATTTCAATATTTTGTATCAGGGCCACCCGTTTACCATTCACCTGAAATTAATACAGTAAAATAAACATTTTCAATCAATGGCCCACTCGGTATATAATTGTATGAATAATATATTAATGTACGAAGAACTCCCTTTCATTATAATGAGCATGAATATTTCATATTTTTAATTAATTCATCTTTATTGAGATAAGCTTCCAAGTGAAATTGTAAAGTAGGTGTGCATTGTTACGGGGAAACGGTTTTATGTTTGGGAACAGTACTTTGAAACTAATTTGTTTGATATAGTCAATGCCATTTACTATCAAGATACTTACAACTTACAATCCACAATCTACATGTATGTATTGTGTAAGTAATTACTAACTGTATACAAAATTACAAACTCCGACTTTCTTAAAAGTGGGCATGGTACTATCTTTATACGTTGTAGGTAACGTGTATTTTTACTTTATAATAACCTATATATCAAATTCATATTTTGTGTGGTACTAGAATTATACATTTTCACGTGCTGAATCTACTATGAAAACTGAAAGTTAAACGTATTTTTCTCTGGCATATTCAAGTTTATGTCGGGTGACGTACATACTACAATGATACAAGAGCATCATTTTTTATAGTATATTTTACACATACGTACAAAACGATTAATTTTATAGGAGCTATGTAAGTTGAAACAAATATGTATGATTTCAAGTTCAGTGAACCCATATAAGTATGAAAATTTTGCATTTATTTTAAAGGAATATAATTTTTTGGAACTGTGAATTTATGTAAATGTTCTTGATACGTGGGACGACCTGAAAAAGCTTCGCGTGAAAAATGTCACATGTAATCTCACCTCTTAATACAGAAAAAGAAAAATCTGTTCAGTTATATTACGAGATACCTCCAGTTAAGCTGGGACTATATCGTCCGGAATCTCCTTGTCCGGAGAAAAATTAGAGTGCTGAAAAAATAACGATGTTGATCAATGACATGAATGAGTTTAAAATCAAATACATTGACTTGTCAAATTTGACATTGACAGCCTCGAGTGTTCGATGTTTAATTAATAATAATAATATGTATTTACTTTCACAACACGTCAATCTGGCCAAACAAATATCTGAAGAACTTCTGCGAAGAAGTGCTGGGTATAACACTAATATTATAAAAGCGAAAATTTGTGAGAGAGTTAATACTACAGAACAGATTTTAATGAAATTCGGTATGGTAGTAGTTAACATATTAGATTGACACATAATATGCTACTTTTACCGCTGCACGGTTCCTGCGGGAAATCGTTTTTCACGTACGAAGTAGCGAAAAACATATAGTTCTTCACATCAATAAATTCTATCGTGTTACCCAGTAAATACCAAATATTTTCAGCGCTCTGAATTTTCTCCGGACTACCAGATTCCTGATCATATAGTGCCAGCCTTATACTTCGCGGCAAAATTATGAGGAAAACGGTAAGTATGAAAATAAATCACGTTTTAAAAGACTGACAAGTATTTTTCCAGTTCATGCTTCTCGGTTCAGCTTTGTTTATTATTGTGACATTTCAATTGCCCGGGACTCTAGACTCTAGAGGGACTATCGGTGTTATTTAAGATTGAACTTTAAGGTGGAATAATTTTTAGAGTGTTTTATCGCTGTTAGAGTGTCACATGTTATTGATGTCGATTTAATATTAAATGATGTTATTTTCTAAAATAAATTTGTGTTTACGTATAATGTGATACTATGTAGGTATGCAACATAATGTTATGTTTGTTAGGGAAGGTTAGTTAACATTATTAGTTAAGAGTAGTTAATGAAAAAAAAAAAGATATTAAAAAACTACTTTACATGCCCTATAAATTACCTCATTTACATTATAATTTAATATTATTATACTTGTTAAATACTATGAATATCTATTAAAACAATGAATACAAACTACACCATAATGTAAACTTCAATCTGAGTCAATGTTATTCATAGAACAAGGGAGCTCGGACTAATTTGAATTCTAGACAATTATGAGGCGGAGATTCGTTAGACAACTCGTCTAGGCAGAATTTATAGCCGAATTAGACAACATTGTCTAAGCCGCAGAAATGGATAATGTTTTGGTAGTTCAAATTATCCGTCGGACATTTTTTATGGATACCCTTCATTCAAATTGGCGATTTAAGCCCTCATATTATAAAATAATAAGAAAGAGCGCACCGACATCTGGATGATGTCTTTCGACAATCATGGTTTTTTCTTTTCCTTTTTATTTTGTAATTTACTTTACAGGCTTCAAGCAGTTGACACTTCGCTGTATCTGCCTATTTTTGCGTTTAAATCCGTGCCCTGCAGGAACCTGTAGTCGGATTAGACTGGACTTGGCCAAACTGAACTACGGTCAAATTAGACATTGTTAAACCCAGGTATGCCAGAAACATTTCCCGCTACACAACGCACCTTGTTCTCGGAATTCAACACTACAGAGGATTTCGGGACAAAGCATTCTTGAATACAGGTGTCGAGATTAAAAGAGGCGTTTTATTAAACTCGAGTGCTCTTGTTAATTTGAGATGAGAAAACAATTAAACTCTGCCTCAAAATTATTAATATTTCGTAATGATATTTTATACAAACAAAACTTCTTGTGAAATGTAAAAACATTAGGAGCCTATTTAGTACCGGGATAACAAACTGTTTTGTTTTATGAGGAATTTTGAATAAATAAATTAATTTACGGCCCTTACTGTCTTATGGGGGTATTTATATTTGCTCGAGTTCTCCTATACGGCGATATTAACTCTCGAACATCAAAGGTCTTCCCCGTCGCGTCTTAGTGACAGTATTAAATATGCCAAGTGTCATTTTCGGAAACTGCAGGATTATTGAATGTTTTCAGCTAATAGAAATAAATTATAAGGAGCTGGGAGTTAGGTATACTAACGGTGTCTGAATAGCTAGCGAATAAAGGCAAATAAGTTTATCTTAGTGCGTTATACCTTCAGTTGGTTGCTTAAAGAAACAAAATTTTTGTTGTGTGCAAAATTAAGTTGGTTAAATAACGCGAAACGTCAGTTTCTCATTATTTAACAAAAAATATTCATTCGTATCGTATTAACTATATCAGTTTGATTTGCATGTTTGAATTTGCAGTTTTTCACCATTGAATAACGTACTTAGAGGGAGGGTTCTTTTCGTATAATATTTCTAATCATATAAAGATGTACGGAGAGTTTCTAATCTTCAACAACGAATATCAGTGGCTACTGCTGTTTTGATCTCCTTTAAATTTGTGTCTATATCTGTAA
The DNA here is from genome assembly GCA_905187575.2 of Celastrina argiolus. NCBI lineage: Eukaryota > Metazoa > Arthropoda > Insecta > Lepidoptera > Lycaenidae > Celastrina > Celastrina argiolus. Next base: position 9,574,859 of record LR994585.1, read on the forward strand.
AGTATACCTAACTCACGCGCACAAAACAGGGCTTCTTATATTCGTTGAAAATCTATGTAATAAACTTTACTGCAATTTTACTCGTAATTGCCACTGACTTACTGCATATTTGTCAGTTTTGAAATTGTAAATGCATAATGCTGTAATAAGTAGTGTGTGACAGCCCTGAAGAGCTTCAGACACGGCAAATATAACTCCTCAGTCTCCACGTAACGCCGACGTCGCAAAATGAACTTTGAATATTGCCCTCGAGTTTTCCAATATCACCGATATTATTTAAAATTATAAATACTCAAACTTTTGGCAACTTCGTTTAATATTCTTTGTAAGAAAACTTCAAAATGTTAAGCTTAATAAAGCTCGCCTTTTCGTGTCGTATATTTTTTTCCTCCTCTTCGATATATTTATACTTACTTGTTTCTTAAATGTTTTTATTAACTCGACTATTAACGAAACAACTAGGGCAATACTTAAAATCTATCTAAACCACAATAAATTTAGATTATAAACTCTTAATTACAAAACGTATCTAAGCATATTCAATTAGGAAGGTACTACAACGCTGAAATCATTAAAATCATATTTTATTTGCAATAATTTCAACATTACGCTATTGCTTATGTACGATATTGTATTGTGTAAATAAATAGTTTGCACAAACAAAAGTTAAATAACATGTTGTTCGTTATTATTTCGAGCTCCGCTTTAATTTGGTTAATTTGTTTTTATTGTACAGTGTGCGTTGTACCACGGTACGAAATAAAATATTTTCCGGTCGACAAACAGTTCGCTACATTAAATAAAATCGACCTTTCGGAACCGATGTCGTACTAAGCTTATTCCAGACTTCTCGAACGTAAATATTTTCTAGATTAAAACCGATTCGATTTGCCTGCGATGGGATAATATTTTGATAATATTCTACCGATTTTAGGTACGATTTTATAATAATATCGGAAGGTTGGATTCTTCCAGCAGGTAAGAAAAATATTGTTTGTGAGAGCAACTTTTAGCGTAATGCAATTTAATATCAAATCAACTACGAAAATACTTATTTACACATTCTAGACATTACATACTTACAAAAAAAAAATCACCTTTTGTTTAAGGTTGGTTCATAATATATTAAGCCGAATATAGTGTGAAGTGTGAACAGAATGACGCGTAGAGCATTTTTTGTTTTGGCACTCAACAAAATCTTTGGCAAAATCAACTCATCTGTTTTGTGACTTTTACGGAGATTTTTAATCGTGATTTATCGCGTTATGGTAAGTTATTAATATGAGTTGCCAAAACAAAAAATGCTCTACTCGTCCTTCTCTTCACACTATATTCGGTTTTGTATATCTTTTTATATAATAATCATCCTGTATAAAATAGTTACAAATCAGAAATAATATGATACGAAAAAACCATATATAATTAAGTGTTTTAGGTTGTGTTATGTAAAAAAAATCATATTCGGTATCATCAATTATTTTGTACGCCGTATTTGTCACTACTTGCAAGAGACATGGCCACGACAGAACAGAATACCTAGGGTCTGATCACGAAATCTTATAGCAGTATTAATTAAACATTACTTTTTGAGTTAAAAATATATTTTCGATTACATAAATAGATATCATATTTGTTTACACGAAATTCCTAAGTAATGTTAAAATAATACTGCTATAATATAAGGCCTCGTGGTAAGACCCCTGTACCTTATAGTACATTGTAATTTTAATAAAACATAAATACCGTTTATAGAGAGAGAACTATACATCCACATTGTGTTCTAATTAACAAATTAATGGAAATTCTAATGAAGTGGTAGTACATAATGAGTATGTAATGGCCGCGGCGATTAGGTGCAACAAGTCGGAAATGATCCCGTGAGCTGTAGATTGGTTTACTGCTATTAGGTGTAACAATAGCTCGGATCTCAAGCGTAACTATTTAATATTAAATCAATATACATACTGGATCAGATTGGTCCAAAAATAAACTCTTGTATTGATTTTTGTACACACAGCAGGAATTTTTTACGGATACGTAACCGATTGTTGGTTTCGGAAACCTAAAGTACTTGACATTGGGCCATTGGTTTAGATCTTTCCAGAGGTTCGATCATCGCATCGGAAGAAAAAAAGTCATTTACAAATCTTGTTAGGACAATGCAGGCTGATTACCTGATTTTTATCTGACATGAAAGAACGATGTATGTGTCGGATGGGCATGTGAAAAGTGAGTTCTGATCGCTCACCAGATGAGTCGTTACCCCTGAATACAAGACTAAAAAGAGTAAAAAATCTTGTGTATTGCGCACATACTTGGGTACTTTAAATACTCCTTTATATTTGAGTTGCTTTAAATATTGCCACCGTCCCTGAAATTGGTGTAAGTTATTATTATTTACACCGACATGGGTTTACAAAACGTTAAAAAAGTTGTTCAACGTTAACTGTATAAAATCGTACGTATACTGGATGACTTTAATGTATTTGAAAATTTGACGCGTATTTTACTGTCCGTGACTGAACTTTAATAAATTGATATTTTAGTTTCGCAATTCAAAATCCAGATATATATAGAACAGGATTCACAAAATACCACGAATACCCGACAGGAATAATGTCCAAAATCTAATTTGAGGGTTTATTGTGTTATAATGTGCGTGGCTGATATTCTGTGGAACCTATTACCGACTAACATCATCTGGTCCTCATTAAATTTATAATTATGTTAACATTCGTTTGGAAAATATTTTGTTACATTTCGCATTTGCTCATTACAGTAAAAAAATCATAATCATAAATGATTTCATCAATATTTAAGGATTCGTAAGCGCATAATATTCCTAATATTTTATAAACCTTGTTGTATTATAACAAATTCTTCATCTGTTCATTATCTTGATTCAATATACTATTTGTATGAAACAAAAACTGTAGTTATTGACCCCCTGAAGCAAGAACAATTTTTGGGAAAAAATAAGTATCGGAATATTATAGAACTCCATGATTAAGCAAAAGTTTGCATTATGCCCGAAGGTGTTTTCCTAAATTCAAGTGAACAAAAAAAATATACGATGATTTTTTTTGTACTTAAATGAGTAATTGTATATGTAATGCAAAATAGACATTGATACACAGTTTATGTATTCTGGATAAATTTATTGTATCACTTTTTATTTCTCAGGCTTTACTTAGATACGATATTTTTAGGACATTTTTTAAACGCGTTTAATTGAATACCACTAAAGACATGTCGGAGTGTAAAACAATTTTAACAAAATCAACAAATTAATGTCATTGTAATAATTTAGATTGCCAATTGATTCGTCACAGCTATGACGCGTACTAATGACCATACCTGCACATGCACCTGGCATCTACAATAACAACAAAAAGTTGTTTGTTCAAGTTTATAAAAGGGGCTGATTCAATATCGACAGATCAGACGTTGTTCAATTCTGGGCACGGCAAGACTGCTCTGAACTGTCCTATTTTATATAAAGGAAGTTATATAATAAAAGGAAAGGAATTATTATACTAAATGAATAAGGAATAATTATGTATTGGGTAAGATTAAATTGGGTAAGGTACAATACTATAATTATTATTACAAATTAAATATAATCTTACATTATATTTTATTATGTTCTCTTACAAACATATATTTTGTCGAATATATTTCTTTGGGAAGCAATTGAAAAGTATAAATATATATATAGCAAATAATTTAGCGTTCGTCTGTTCCAGACTGGGGTGACATCTATCAACCCCCTCGCATTCGTCACTTAGCGAACCGTAAATCGTTACTCCGGCGTCAAGGATACTCCGTGTTACACGTCAAATGTTAAATAAAATATCTTTATAGCTTTTATTTTTCTTGTAATCGTTATTTCAGCTACTGGAATTCCATATGAAACTTCTAAAAGTGTATGCACACTTAGCATCTTTCACGTTTTTTAAACGAGACGTTTTGAATTTATGTTCTTTACGCGCAAATCAATTTGTTTTTAACTGACATCCAAAAAAGAAGAAAGTTCTCAATAAGGGCCGTTTTTTATGTATGTTCATTGTACACCGATCACTCCGAGATTTATATAAGTAAGGTTTTGCTGACAGCAACTTCAAAAAGTACTTTAATTGTAACTATATTATAGTACTAGCTGTGCCCGCGACTTCGTACGCGTGGAAAAGTGATTTAGGGCAGCAGTTCAAATACATTTTTAGTTTATGAACACTGTCGTTTGGATATTTAAAAACACTAATTTATAGTAATGCTGCTTTATAGACGGTATAGAAAGAAGTAGGCCGATGGAGTAATAATAATAGTTTACTGTCAAATAATGGCCGTTTTTGTCGTGAATGTTTTGAGGTATTTTTTCTATGAAAATACTAACAATTCCTACTACCAGTTCGAAAAATGACCGTGTATTATTAACCGACTTCAAAAAAAGGAGGAGGTTCTCAATTCGTCTGTATGTATAATATTTTTTTTTCTTTTATGTGAACGGGACTACTTGATAGTACGCTCATATACGCGACGAAGATCTCTGTACTGAGATTTGTATGGACTTTACGCCGCAGCGACTGCAGACGATGATCGTTTTCACACCGACGCTGCGCTGCTGGCGCCGAGCGCCAAATTTTTTAAAAGTCTACTCTCGGTGCGCAATTCCAACTCGAACTTGCCCGGTTTTTTATTTATTAATTACCCACGCTAACAAACATGTAGCCTACTTTGGGACTTTACGGTTAAAGTACTAACTTCCTTTAGACGACAAAATAACAAAAGTCCAAAAGAAAGAAAAAACCCAAGCCGTACCTAGCATGAAAACTAATAAATAAAAATATCATGAAAAACATAAATTTTACTTATATTGACATAACTTTTCTAATTTAAATGTACCTATGACATCTCATTCATATCTTGAAAACAAACTATACTACGCCTATACTTTATTAATCGTATTTGCAAAACCTAAGTGTAGTAATAAATTACTTCGCACAAAGTAATAATTATTTTCACTTGTACTGGAAAATAAGTATTACTTTGTGCGAAGTAAATTTAATTGTTCCTTTTATTTAATTTTCAGATTTTTAGTGATGGGTATAGACTGAGTAGGGATAATTCTCGAATGATCAGACGACGATTATTTGAGGACGGAAAATGAAAAACAAAAACGAATAGATAAAAAAAAAATTGTAGAAAGAGAAAAAGTCCACCGCTGCTCTGGCGTAAGCCAGAGCAGCGCGAAATTTTTCAACATATATATATATATATAAATATATAGCATACTGCTGCTCTGGCGTAAGCCAGATATTATAGATCCAGGATATGGTGCAAAACCTAACTATTTGGTAACATATGCTTAGACTACTTCAGAAAAAATCAAAATCAATATATTATTCCACATAAATTTTGAGGATTTCCTTCGATTCCTCACGGATCCCATCATCAGGTCACCATTTGGTGACAATGGGATCAAATTTAAATTATACCCTACACAACATAAAAAAAATTAAAATCGTTTCAGAAACGATGAAGATATCCGCGAAGAAACAAAAAAAAACAAACATATATTTACGAATTGAGAAACCTCCTCCTTTTTTGTAAGTCGGTTAAAAATATTATGTTGGTTATTTCATGTTACAATCTACCTTTGTGCCAAGTTTCATTTAAATACGTTGAGTAGTTTGGCTAAAATACCGTCAAATATGTAGCTACAATTTTTTGAAGATCCCACGGGAACCCTTTCGTTTTTCAGGATAATAATTTTCTAGTAATGCTTTTCAGATCATAAGCTACCTGTCTGCCAAATTTCATTTAAATACGTCTACCTTTGTAATATACTATAATAGAGAAGTATGGCTGAAATACCGTCAAATAGGTAGCTACAATTTTTTGAAGATCCCACGGGAACCCTTTCGTTTTTCGGGATAACAATTTCCAATAATGCTCTTCAAGTCGTAAGCTACCTGCCTGCCAAATTTCATTTAAATGCGTTGGGTAGTTTGGCTAAAATACCGTCAAATAGGTAGCTACAATTTTTTGAAGATCCCACGGGAACCCTTTCGTTTTTCGGGATAACAATTTCCAATAATGCTCTTCAGGTAATAAGCTACCTGCCTGCCAAATTTCATTTAAATACGTTGAGTAGTTTGGCTGAAATACCGTCAAATAGGTAGCTACAATTTTTTTAAGATCCCACGCGAACCCTTTCGTTTTTCGGGATAATAATTTCCAGTAATGCTTTTCAGATCATAAGCTACCTGCCTGCCAAATTTCATTTAAATACATTGAGTAGTTTGGCTGAAATGCAGTCAAATAGGTAGCTACAATTTTTTTAAGATCCCACGGGAACCCTTTCGTTTTTCGGGATAATAATTTCCAGTAATGCTTTTCAGATCATAAGCTGCCTGCCTGCCAAATTTCATTTAAATACGTTGAGTAGTTTGGCTGAAATACTTTCAAATAGGTTGCTAAAATTTTTTGAAGATCCCACGGGAACCCTTTCGTTTTTCGGGATAACAATTTCCAATAATGCTCTTCAGATCATAAGCTACCCGTCTGCCAAATTTCATTTAAATACATTGAGTGTTTGGCTGAAATACCGTCAAATAGGTAGCTACAATTTTTTGAAGATCCCACGGAAACCCTTTCGTTTTTCGGGATAATAATTTCCAATAATGCTCTTCAGGTAATAAGCTACCTGCCTGCCAAATTTTATTTAAATACGTTGAGTAGTTTGGCTGAAATGCCGTCAAATAGGTAGCTACAATTTTTTTAAGATCCCACGGGAACCCTTTCGTTTTTCGGGATAATAATTTCCAGTAATGCTTTTCAGATCATAAGCTGCCTGCCTGCCAAATTTCATTTAAATACGTTGAGTAGTTTGGCTGAAATACTTTCAAATAGGTTGCTAAAATTTTTTGAAGATCCCACGGGAACCCTTTCGTTTTTCGGGATAACAATTTCCAATAATGCTCTTCAGATCATAAGCTACCCGTCTGCCAAATTTCATTTAAATACGTTGAGTGTTTGGCTGAAATACCGTCAAATAGGTAGCTACAATTTTTTGAAGATCCCACGGGAACCCTTTCGTTTTTCGGGATAACAATTTCCAATAATGCTCTTCAGATTATAAGCTACCTGCCTGCCAAATTTAATTAAAATACGTTGAGTAGTATGGCTGAAATACCGTCAAATAGGTAGCTACAATTTTTTTAAGATCCCACGGGAACCCTTTGGTTTTTCGGGATAACAATTTCCAATAATGCTCTTCAAGTCGTAAGCTACCTGCCTGCCAAATTTCATTTAAATACGTTGGGTAGTTTGGCTGAAATACCGTCAAATAGGTAGCTACAATTTTTTGAAGATCCCACGGGAACCCTTTCGTTTTTCGGGATAACAATTTCCAATAATGCTCTTCAGATTATAAGCTACCTGCCTGCCAAATTTAATTAAAATACGTTGAGTAGTATGGCTGAAATACCGTCAAATAGGTAGCTACAATTTTTTGAAGATCCCACGGGAACCCTTTCGTTTTTCGGGATAACAATTTCCAATAATGCTCTTCAAGTCGTAAGCTACCTGCCTGCCAAATTTCATTTCATTCCATACAGTGGTTTTAGCGTGATGCGACGACAAACATTCCCATATGGACAGACAGACAGACAGACAGACAGACAGACAGACAGACAGACAGACAGACAGACAGACATTTTTTTCAAATATGTTATTTTTAGGTTCTGTGGCCCTTATAGACGCCCTTTTTTTGATTTTCACTTAAATATTCTTAATGTACAGACATGACCCCTCTACAGATTTATTATATGTATAGATAGATTATTTTATACTTTTTAGTTGTTGAAGTCGGTTTTTTTAAACGTGTATTTTTTCATTTCTCTTCTTAATGTAGCCCAAGTAGGCACATTTCATAGCTACGTGAAGTATGTTATCAAATGACAATTGTATGAAAAACTTGTCAGTGCCTTAATAATTCACGTCTGACTAATTTACTTTAAAGAGTTTTCAAATGTTTCTGCATCGGCTACTGAATACAAGTAGCTGTCATTTATCGATTTATAATATATTACAAATATTATAATTTTCAAGCTTATGCCGTAGCTCCTTCGTAGACCCTCGACGAGAGTATGTAGTATGTAAATTAATATTTATAAATCAAAATTATTTGCTGTTCGTTTGTCTCGCTAAAACTCGAGGATGGCTGAGGTGATTTAGCTGATTTTGGTTTTGAAATATTTGTCAATGTGTTACACATAATATTGAATGCAGAGTGGACCGTTTTTGCTCCCTCGGCGGAATTTCAATTTGCGACCTCCAGCTTGATTGCCGACGCGCTAACCACACACCCACAAAGGGGCCGTCAATTATCTAGATTGGCTAAACTATGAATTATATTATTATTTTCCTATTATAATAGACAGTAAGTAGTCAATACTATCAACAAGTACATACATTAATGACGTATTAATTAAACTATTTAAACTCTATTACATAAGTAACAAGTATTGTATTTCACGTAGGCTGTGATTGACAGATATTGTTCCGTTCAATAGCAGGTTATCATTTACATAATATGTTTATTCCGGATCTGTTCTGACGAGGTATTTGAATGTACGTGTTGCGAATATGTTCGGAGTCGCTGCGGGTGACACATTAAGCTTGGCTCGTACAAAACTGACTCAAATACATCATTCTAAACACAGGGTTATGTATAGCTTATTTGAAAATAGTTCAACAGTAAACGGAATTTGAGTAAAATTTTGTAAAGGTTCCACTAATGAGTAGAAAGCGTCTACGCCATTAGATAATCTGGCTCATAATATGTTGAAATGTACCTACCTAGTAATAGGTATTGTGTAATTATAATTGCAAATAAGACTGCTTCTGCAGTTGTACGTTGTACTGTACAATCCTCAAAGAATTTGTTTTGTTGCTGTTATATAACTATAATAAGTAAATCGTACCTATATTTCCCACTACTATTAGGTAGGTATATAAATTTAGTACTACCATACTAAATTTCATCGAAATCTATTTAGTAGTTTTGGCGTGATTCTATCCATACCTATATACTTCTGAGTTTATGCATGTACACGCGACTCAAGATAAAAAAATTTATTGTTGTTGAGTCTAACCTGAAAGACAAAAACAATCCTAAGCCCAGCAATAAACCCTATTTTTGGGAGTCGGTAAAAATACAAGGGATATAATTTAAAGTGAATACACGTCACGACGCCTGTAACATTCCCGTGCCAAGTTTAAACTCAGAAAATAGGTGCTCGCCATCCTTTGAGGCTCACACTACACTTTGTTTGAATTATTCATACGTTCCTGCAGATATCTGCGGAATCAAGTACCGGGAAAATGATAGAAATGATAATCAAATATCGAGAATCCAGAACGTCGGGTGCACTTAACTTTTGAAATGGACGGTAAGATGAAACCCATCTTACAGTCCAGTCATAAAATTTAGTAATATATAGTTATGGACCAAGTAATAAATTGACCATTATATACAATGCCCGGACATGATGAAATATTTCGAATATGAGATGCAATTTAATAATATACAAAGACTTAATTTATATCAGACATCGTACTTAATATTTCACCTTTTGGGCCGAGTAATAAAAAATTTTTTTTGTAACTATTCTCATTTTAGCACCATAGAGATATAAATTATGCATATTGCCCTCATTAATCACCTGGTCCATAACATCATCTTCAAGACGTCTACTGCTGGACATAATCCCCTAAAGTATTTCATATGGTGTAGTTGCCTATACTCGCCACGCTTGGTATGTTGGCGAGCGCAGTTTTTAGATAGTAACAATGTCCGCAGAAACCATGTTGCCTTTTGATGCCTTTCGATGGCTTTGAAAGATGGTACATGGGGATGTGCTATTTTTACTCTGACACTCGGAAAAATCTCGTAACCGTAACCACTAATTTTGCAGCATTATCGCTTTCTGCATGGTCTATATCTATACAAAGTTTCGTCAAAATAGGTACATTAGTGTCTGAGCCATCGAAGAATAAAATATTTCTCTTAATTACAATAAAGTATAGATAACTGTACAATTAAACAAACAAATAACTATTCCTAATCCTAATAACTTCACACGTAGTATATTCGCAAACCCTTTACGATATTAAGCAATTTTAGCATTTAAATGACTGTAAAACATTTACCGCAAAAGTATATTTTCCGGTTAAATGTTTGTAAAAAATTTAAGGTGTCTAAAACTTCTTTCGTGAATGCTACACTATGTTAGCAACATTTATAATTCAAACAATGCAGTGACTTATGAGTTTGTGGACAAGTTAATTGTGAGAATGAGGATGAGGGTGAGATAGGTACCTAAGGAACAGGAACAATCGAACAAAGCCGACGCGGGAAGCTATCAATCTAAAGGGACCGGGCCCACTTTACAAACTCTTTTCACAACTTTTGCAACGTTGATAAATAGTCCAACACAGTTACTAAGATATTACTTGTTCCTTATTTGCTGGGAACAGATACAATTTATTGGTTACACGACGCATGAGACGCGGGAATAAATTTTATCAGCCTTTCAGTTCGATTGTGCAAATACATTAATAACTAGCCGACCCGTACCTCTTCATTGAGCATATAAACAGTTTTACTTGTGACAAAATTCAATCACACCTATTGCGGAATCACAACGCGGAACCCGCAACGTGGAACCCGGAACACGCAATGTGGAACCTGTAACGCAGATTTATAACCTACCCCGTGTTCCACACGCAGCTGTCAGCTGTCAAAAACTGTTCAAAACGCTCAGAATGATCACGCTATTTTGTATAATTTCACCCATCTTGTTTTTGACGTTTACTTAGATTTCACAGATTTCACTGATCTCGATGTTATTTTTAAGTTATAGAACGAGCAAATTTATTCTAGTTTCTTTTATAATGGCCCTGTTCCATTAAACGCTCTGAACGTTCAGATCATTCATAACGCTGACATTGACAGCTGACAGTGCCTGTGAAAACAGTTCAAAACGATCCTAAACAGTGCTAAAGAAACGCAAATCTGAGCGAAAAAAACGTTATTTTCGTTTACTATCAGGTACTGGAACACAGGGAATGTAGTTATTATTGTTAATTTAAAATATAAATAGAATTTATGAGATAAAAAGGAACACGCCCCTACATACAACGTTTCATTTACATACACTTGAAAATCTAAAAACCTTTATACCAACGTAGAATCCCCCTTTTACCTACTTAAGAGATGGTTTTCCAAAAATACCCCACTTGAGACAATGACCGTTCCCATTATTTTATATATGTGTATATTTATACAAGGTGCAAAATAAATGAGTGATAATACTTTAGGGTATGTATGTGCCTCCTATGTAGAGTTTACCGTGAAAGTAATAACGTTAAAAGACTTGCTTTTGACTTGCATGTTTCTATGAGAAATGCCCCAACGTCATAAATTTGCCCATACAATACACACCCTAAAGTATCATCACTTATTAATATTACAGCCTGTATATGTAGATAGAGGTGTAAAATAAAATAACCATCTGCTATCTAACTTCGTCCTAGCTTAGAATAATAATTAGGTTCATTGACGCTCGAACGAGCGACAGCATATCTTTCGGTCTATGGTCATCGGCTTTATGGCGTCGGCGTCGCGGCGTCGGGCGTCGGCGTCGCAAAGTCTGGCGTCAGCGTCGCGGCGTCTGGCATCGGCTTTACGGCGTCGGGCGTCGGCGTCGCGGCGTCGAGCGTCGGCGTCGCGACATCTGGCGTCAGCGTCGCAGCGTCTGGCGTCGGCGTCGCGGCGTCGTTATATAGCCTTCCTCTATAAATGGACAATCCAACAAAAATATTTTTTCAAATATGACCAGTAGTTCCAGAGATTAGCGCGTTTAAACAAATAAACAATTCACATTTGGGGACTTTCGTTGCATGCGCTGCATAAACGGTTTAAGTCAATCAAACATCACGCGAACGAAGTCGCGGGCACAGCTGGTAATTTAATAAATATATTTTATGTGTTGAATATTTTTTTTACTTCTTGTGGGGTGCCGACAAAAATTGCACAGTTATCAGCCATCGTTCCCGTGGGTGTTATAAAAGACGACAGAGGGAATATATATCCGGAAATATGCAGCAGCATTTCCGCGGACATTGCTATTATTTTAATACTGCACTCGCCAACTTTGGGGGAGGCTTATGTCCAGCTGTCGACGTCATAGCTGAAATGATGATGATCTGTTAAAAAAATCTCATCTAATAAATTATAATATATTATATATTATAATTAGTTATGAGAAACGAGATGGCATTTGTTATTACGGAGACCTAGTTTACATAAATAGGTCGCGCACTTGTTCGTTTTCTGAGTAAAAACTAAGTTGTTTTATGTACAAATAATTGGAATTTTAACAAATACAGATCTTTCTTCTGAGAATTTTACTTGTATGATATCAATCTTACACAAGTTGAATTTCAAACTTAAACAAAACAAAAGATTATAAAGGAAATAGGTTCATTAATAATTAATATATTATGTCTATGTTACAACGGCGATTTTTAAAAACAAAATGTATGTGAAAATTTGTATATTTGACATAATCTTCGCTAAGTGATATACGAATTCGCGTGTCGAAATCTTGCCCTAGCTAAGTTACACAAGTTCTCCGGATACTTAACACGGGGCAAGATTGACGTGGTGTGAAGCGTCTATAGATATTATTATTATAAATTGCAATAACAACCAAATATCTATGAAAATATCTATGAAATATCTATAAAATATCTATAAAATATCTATGAAAATATCTATGAAACATCTACCTATAGATTTTCCCAAGACGGCACACACGGCGACAAGCTTGTCAAATACCAGTGTTTTCGAACTTCGTAAGTGAATATAGCTATGACATCTTGAATCAACCCCCTGTTCTTTTAGTCATATTTTTCACATTACAGTTTCGCAAAATGCAAGTCAGATACACAATACCTCATAATTTGTACGTTTACCCTTACACGAAACACATTACTACTGTTGAGTTGCTAATTTAGAATATCTCGTTTATTAGGGTATTACTACAGCTCTGCAGTAATAATGAATTGGCGACGTTGTAATTAACGATGCGCCTGCTAGATACCCGGGTAATAAGCGCTGCAAACATTAAGACGAAGCGACGGCATTAGCGGCGTCACCATTTGTTTAATTTCCCCGTCTTGGGAAAATCTATAGATGTTTCATAGATATTTCATAGTTATTTCATAGATATTTCATATATATTTTCATAGATATTTCATAGATATTTCATAGATATTTCACAGATATTTCATTGATATTTCATAGATGTTTCATAGATATTTCATAGTTATTTCATAAATATTTCATAGTTATTTTCATAGATATTAATTCATAAATATTTTCATAGATAGTTCATAGATATTTCATAGATATTTCTTAGATATTTCATAGATATTTTCATAGATATTTCATAGATATTTCATAGTTATTTCATAGATATTTTCATAGATATTTATACACATCTATTACCCAGGAACATTGAAAATCCTCGGCGGGGTTCGAAACCGCGACCTCTCGCTCGAGCGCTCAATCATTGCGCTACAGAGCTTATGCTTTCCCGGTGCCGGTAATACTTTAAAAGATTTACCAAATTATGTACATAATTTCTGAAAAACATTCCAGGTTTCCAGGTAGGTAAATATAAAAAAAAATACAATATATACTTGAAAATATTGTATTTTTTTGTTCTTTACAGCTTGAATAGGCTTCCGTTAATGAATTGTTAGTAAAGTCAAACAACAGATCGACCAGTTGATCCGTAATTAGCGCTAATGGCCAGTCAGCTTACCCGCTGCAACTGCTCCTCGAATCTCTAGATTTGCTCAATTCTCAGTTTGAGAAATCCTGTGCAAACAAGGGATAGTTTGAATTATTTTATTCCAACCATATCTTGACAAATTCTGTTTACTTTGGCGCTTGTAAGGAAATCCGTTAAATATTTGTAGATTCAACAATCCGAAATGTTTGTATTCAATAGTTTATCTTAGTTATTTTTTTAAATATACTGCTTTAGTTTATTTATTAATTTGTTATTTCTTTTAATATTATGTAGGGTAACATTGTTTTTATTAGTTTTTATTATATTAATTGCAAACGTGTAATGAAAATAGCTCTATCTCTACCACCAAATTAATAATAGGCAATACCAATTTATTCTCTTAAATCTTAAAGGCCAACGAAATTGTACCTTTTTTCAAGTAACAGTAATTCGTAAAATATGATACAAATAGTTGGATGTAAATAAAACAAGATGAAAAGAAAAATCTCTTACTTTATCTAATAATAAGCAACAACCATGTAAATTATTAAGAAGTAAATAAAAGTATTTCAATATTCAGTGATTCGGTGATCGAGTGATGCTACGCAAAAAAAATCTCCCAGAGTCGGTCAATTTCGTGATTTATTTCTTCATAACAAGAAATAAATTTGGAGTGAGCATGTTACTAAATATAATAAAACACGACCTCGTTACTATGGAGAGGGAAAGTATCATGTTTTCTCAAATCTCCGCAGTTATAATATATTTTTCTGGAGGTGACACGCCGACAATATCTATGACTTAAGGAAATACCAAAGAAACTCAATTTACTTTGGTTTATGTATCTTTTCCCGCCTTTTTAAACGTGTATTGTTAGGAGTATAATATCTTAATGCATATAAAGGACCATTTTATTTTTCGTCACATTTCAACGAGTGCCATATTTTATATCATCCTGGATTAAAGTTACTTTCCATGTCCTTCTTGTGTTTAGTTATTTCTCAAGTTAGAAAGAGAAAGACATTAATATTTATTTGATTTTACTGTCTTTTTAGTAGCTGATAATATTAGGTATATCATACATCTAGTAAGCATGTGCTGATGATATAGCTAGTACATATATATATTATGGTTGTTTTCGTACCGACGTTCCAATGTTTTAGCATAAAAACTTTCTGGAAATAGATAGGAACGTAACGGCAAGCTAAAAATACCAAAAACGCAATAACCTTAAAGTTGAGGCTCGACCAAAAATTTTTTGTTGAAAATTTTGTGTGATTTACGTACGATGTCATAGAAACTCCAATAACCGTTTCAGAAACTAAACTGTCGAAAAACTTTTTGCTGAAAAATATTTTTTCGGCAATTGAATTTTTAGTCTGCCATATTAAACTTCGAACTTCAAATATACCGATGAAAGGATGAAAGCGATGCTTGTTTAGATACGATTCACATGACCTAGCTCCTGATTGGGGAGGCCGAGCGCGGAGCGAAGTCCGTAACTCAAAACTCCCCTATGCCAGTAAAGGGGCATCACAGACCAAGAAGATACTATAATATTTTATGGGAAAAAAATTCGCTTGATATACAGTTTGTATGAATTTTATAACTAGCCACTGTCTAAAATACTATACATTTTATAAAACATTTTATTTGCCTAGGTATCTTATATATCTTCAACGATTTTGACAAAAAATATATATTTTTGGGTAAAATTAAAAATATTGCTGTGTAAAGTTTATTAACATTTCTAGTAAAAGATGAATGTTATAAAATATTATGTATTCTTCAATTCCTAACCATCTCGAAGTTGTTTTCTTATAATAGCAGGGGCGCATTCTTACTAATGTAAGTGACTATCTATACTAATTATAATAAAACTCTAGAGAGGTCAATTCTATACATAGAATATTTTTTCAAAATTCTTATTGGAGGATGATTGGTGATCGATACTGATGCCAAAAATGCTATCAATAAATTTTTTGTCTGTCTGTCTATCTGTCTGTCTGTATGTGCACGCATGGAACAAAAACTACTGAAGGGATTTTAACCAAACTTAGTACGATTGTAGTCCATACTCCTGAGCAGGTTACAGGCTATAAAAAATAACGCTGAGACACGTAGGAGCCGAATAGTGACCATAAATTTGAAGTAAGTCGGACGAATTTCGACGCGTGTGGACTGCGGGGTGTGCGGGACGCGCAGGGCGATCGCTTATCTACCTACACAGCGACGTGAAGCAATAGAAAACAGTATTTTTAACTGACTTTCAAAAAAGGAGGTTTCTCAATTCAACCGTATATATGTTTTTTTATGTTTGTTCGCGGATATCGTCGTCGTTTATGAACCGATTTTAAATATTGTTTTTGTGTTGTGTAGGGTATAATTCAAATTTGATTCTATTGTCACCAAAATGGTGACCTGATGATGGGATCCGTAAGGAATCGTGGAAACTCCTCAAAATTTATATGGAAACATATATGGATTTTGATATTTTCTGAAGAAGTCTAAGTATATGTTACCAAACAGTAAGATTTTGCACCATATCCTGGACCTAAAAGTACTGAACAGAACTTCTGAGTCCTTAGAGATACATGTTTGAAGATTTCAGCGTTGTTTAAAGGAATGCAAGCATATGCTACGTTAATTACAGTCGAACTTGGTCTTATAGTTGCCTGCTGATGGCGTCGTGAGGAACCGAGGGAACTCTTCGAAATTTATAGTGACACTCATAGTAATTTTGTATTTGTTTCATGTATCATAAGCATATCCTACTAAAAACATAATTTTTAAGCAACTATCAAGGTAATACCACTACTGCTTAGTCTTTGAAGATATGTGTTTGGAAATTTCGACATCGCTTAAAGTACTGCAAGCATATGCCACTATATCAATTATAACAGTAGTCATCACCACCCCTGTCTTCACCAGATAGTAGATAAATAATCGGTCATGTGCGAGTTGGAATTGCGCACCGAGAGTAGGCCGACGACGCCGAAAAATTTGGTGGTCGGCGCCAGCAGCGCAGCGTCGGTGTGAAAATGATCATCGTCTGCAGTCGCTGCGGCGTAAAATCCATACAAATCTCAGTACAGAGATCTTCGTCGCGTATATGAGCGTACTATCAAGTAGCCCCGTTCGCATAATAGAAATAATACACGGTCATTTGTCAAGCTGGGCGGCGATTCTCAGGCCGATTCTCAACTTAGTTTTTACTATCGGTCTGTCCCGCTCATGCAAATGAGATTTACCGCGCGTGCGAGCGGGATAAACTAATATTCGGAACTAGGATCGAGGCCTGAGAATCGCCGCCCTGGTAGTAGGAATTGTTAGCATTTTCATATAAAAAACGCCACTCGAACAGATCGGCGCGCTGAGCTGGCGGTGGCGGCGCTGGCCAAAATCGAGACGGGTGTCGCGGCGCCCCGCGGCGCCCATGTCTAACCGAGAGTTCCATATTAAAGACTTTAGTATTTGCAATACAAGTTTTAATTTAATATCTCAAAACATACTACTATTATTATTATGCCATCGGCGACGTCTAATACCGTGTATAAAGAAGCATTACTATAAATTTGTGATTTTTAATATCCAAACGACAGTGTTCATAAACTAAAAATGTATTTAAACTGCTGCCCTAAATCACTTTTCCACGCGTACGAAGTCGCGGGCACAGCTAGTTATATTATATTATAAACATGAATGTTTGTAAGTTTTCATTTATGGTTGTTTGTTGCTCTTTCACGTAAAAACTACTAAATGGATGTTGATAAAAATTTGGTCTAGCAGAATTTTAGTCTCAGAATTTAAACATACGTTACACATTTTATCCCTAAATATATATAAGAAATGTTTCCGTGGGGTGCTGTATTTACGCGAGCGGAGTCGCTAGAAATAATAAGTACCTAGATAATAATGACCACAATGTTTCATGTTGTGGTATTATCCTTACAAACTTGAAGCCAAGTTTGGCTTATTTATATATAAACCGAAGCCTTGTCCGAGTAATGGCTTTGAAATAACTTTCAATAAGCCACTAATGTGTGGTTACCAGCGAGCTCTGTGTTTTAGCTCGCTCTTTGCAAGTTCCATTTGCCTTATTTTTCTGATAGCTTTAGTGCATTATTGCGAAGCCCTAGAGTGCAAACCCAACTTAATACTGATATAAATGTTTGACTCCTTCCAATAAAATATAGGTATTTACGTTTTCAAAGTATGAAAAACTTTTTTGCTCTCTTTCCAATTTATTCAATAACAACTGAATTAGGCCAAGAATCTAGGTGGTAATATGTTCTGTACCTCGATCTGACCTGCTATAAATGTATTATATTCTGTGTAGGTATTGTAAACAATAGTTTAAATGCTATCGTAAACCCACAGCAAAACAATATCTTGGGATCAAATCTTGCGTCTCAGGTGAATAACATAACGAACAAAGGAATATTTGGAAATCTGGTTGTTCTGTATACAACCAGTTCAAAGGATCCGGGATTCCCCGCACAAAGGCGTGGGGCGAGAATAAATAGTCAACAGCGATCGTAGTAGGGATCTTTAAGCGATCCTTGTTGGCTTAAGCCTTATTAAGATAGCGTAGTTTATTTTATTTAAGGCTGTAAGTGTAATTTCGCTACGTCTACACAGGTTTTATTGTGCATCTTTTATTATGAAATTAGAATTAATTTTCTACTAAAGTATTTAAGAAAATGAGGCAGTTATAATACATGAGTATTCTGAATACAAATAACATATATTAATATATGTTATTTGTATTCAGAATACTCATGTATTTATTATAATACATAAGAGGTCGAAGAAAGTTGTGAGCCGTCAAAAGTAGCCTGTAATGCTTTACGTCTCCCGGGAAATCATGTGGAGGTTTGTATGATTCGCATTTAGATATTATGGTGTACAACGGTAACGGTACTATGAAATATCGACTTTAATAATAATTATTATTATTGCGGTACGTTACGTCAATTTAAAATACGGAATTTTCATGACAATCGACACAGATATTTAAGTAGATAATATTGGATACATTATTTGATTGAGAAAACTTGCCGATACCCATAATAATTTATTATTATTTATTTATTTATACATCATGCACATTTTGTACATAGGCGGACAAGGCATTTTCTACCAGTCAACCTTTAGGTGATTTAGAGATAAAAGTAAAGTAGATGCATTCCAAACTAGATATCGGACATAATTATTATCTTGATGGCATATTCAATATGTGCTTATTAACTAACAAAAAAGATTGGGTTCGACGTTATGACTATATCAATCTACTTAGCGTTATCGCGAACAATAAAATTGCGGAAACCCAAAACACCGGGAGTCGACGTCAGTGCGGCAAAACATTTATTTTGTACCGACAACAGAGGTGTCCGTAACGAAACGACACTGTGCCAAATCGGCCTTTAGCTACCTCTAAACCCCGGCATCTATACTAATATTATACAGCTTTGTTTGAACAAACTCTGGAACTACTGGTCCAATTTAATACATTATTTAAGTGTTGGACAGGCATTAGAGTGATTGGAAGGCTATACCATATTCTCATGCTTGAAGTTTTTAAAATTAGGAAATTTATTTAGTTAATTCCTTACATAATTGTTAAGTTTAGACTATATCTTGTATAGTAGTATATTATATTAACGTTAACATGTATGTGAATCTTTAACTCTCCAATAGTGTAGTACTGTTAAAGTACATAAACATATAGGTATATCTAGGTAAGTGTAAGTGGTTGTCCAAATGTATAGTAACAGACCAATACGGAAAATTTATTGAAAAACATGAAAATTAATCATGCGGGAAAATTGAAAATACCAACAAAATGAAACAATAAAGAAAGTCGATACTCTGTCTAAGAATCTATGCATTTTGAAACAAAATCTAAGTGAATGTATGGCTGATTAGCGATGTGCCGAGTACGGTTTGGTTCGAGTCAGACTCGATTCCTGATTTGGACTCGCCTACTCGATTACCAATTTATTTTAGTACACCGTAGTCGATTTTGGTACTCGAGTCAGGAAGAATCGACTCGTACATTAAAAATTAATTTAAACAAAACTTAACCGACTTCAAAACACAAACAAAATAACTGAAAAGAGATAAGAAATAACTTAGATACATAATTATACTGAAATGTAAATCATGAATCGTGGGTTTCTTCTTCAGCGGGTATGAGCAATATTTCTTTTGAGGTCGATGCCAACCGTCCAACGATTAAATATTCGAATACCAAACTTAGAATTCGTGTATCTACTGAGCTCGAATCAAGGAATCGAGTTATGATTCGAATACCGCATAAACTGACTCGAGTCGACTCGATCCACCAAAATAGCAAACCGGCACATCACTATGGCTCATTAAATTTATCAGACGCTTCCACAAAAACATTACTAAGCATGACATTTCAATGGAATTCGTAATTAATTACAGAGAGACGAATGTTTGTATGGGGTAAAAGACTTTTATTTGCATACTCCAATTAGGTATAGATATAAATTCATAACCAACCTTACGAGAATACCTAATACTCGCATGTTTAATATATATCTGAATAAATTATTTAATTTGTGTTTGTTCATATAAATTTAAAACTTTACTTAATCAGAAGCAAGTATCGAAGAAAAATATTATCAAAATATCGCCGCACTAGACTGTTGTTATCCACGACGATAAAAGTAATGAATGTCCTCCCCGCTATATCAGTGCCAAATTAACATTAAAATCAGCCCAATAGTTTCGGAGCCTATTCAATTCAAACAAACATACCTTTCAATATCTAATCTGTTATGTATGGACTTACTAGGTTTATCACTTAGCTATCAGCTTCGTTTATTAGAATTACATACAGTTTACACCAATTCCCAAAAGTATCTTAAAGCTAATATATATATTTTTTTTACATTTTAACCTACAATTTACAAGCCATAACTAATTGTTCTAAAACTGATTAAACATACGTGAGGTTGACGCGGTGTTATGTAATTTATTAAAATGTTGGATGAAAAGCGTATTGTCTCGTATTTTTTCATTTCTCAATATCGTATTTTTCATATGAGACTACACAAAACATTCCTGTGAATGTTATTGAAAAATGAAATTCAATACTGCACTAATGAAAAACCAGTGAGAAGTTTAGTACTTTTGACTTAAAATTCACTAAGATACAATGTTTAATACTTACTACGGCTAAAATAAATATTGAAATAAGATATATAATATTGAAATATTGTAAATGTTTTTATTTATTATATTGACATTATTTTATACTATGAACATTTTCGATTTACGATGTACATGGATGATGTAGTTTCATTAGGGGTACTTTTATGCTTAGTTTCTCACTTTCGCATTTATAATTGACCTTCGATACAAAAAATGATGTTATAAATCGATGGCTTCTACGTAATCTATCGTATGTCCTAACCGCTTGTTTTGGATATACGATATATTGCTTAGTGGCCATCGAAATCTCAAGTGTGTGTGTGACAGACAGTCAGTCTGGCTGTAGCATAGTAAATATGTACCAAACGGATAAAGTAATTTATCCTACTGTAGTTTACTCTGGAAACACTACGTAAAAAAACTACGTTTAAAAAACTGACTTCTCAACTTAAAAGTATAAAATATATTTTTTTATAATGAAGTAACAATTAATGTACTAGGCTGAGGATAACTTGAGGATGTTGTTCTTTACCTACTCCAAAAAGAAAATTAAATGGATAGACACGTTATAAAAAAAATATTTTATACTTTTTGTTGTTGAAGTCGGTTTTTTGAATCGTAGTTCTATATATTCGGATCAATAAAACCATCAAAGACGAAAAAAAAAATCTAAAAAATAACTTATGGACAGAACCCAAAAAAAACCTAATGATGAATCTATTACAATAAACTTTTTTAATACCAAGAAGACAATACGAACAATTTACAAAACTTATTACTAACCCAAAAAGTTTGTGGAGTCTTATTAACACACTAGGGAATAATAATGTAAAACATAACTGTGCTCCTCCAAGATTATTAATTAATTCTAAGAGTATATCCGACCCTGAAGAAATTCGTCATATTTATAATAACTACTTTACTACAATTTTTAAAACAATTATTGGCAAAAGAAATCCTATAACTTATAAAACTCACCTTAATTTCGCTTTAATTGAACTTTAAAATTGTTTAATTTATCATGTTGTCTAACATTAAATAGACGCTAAGAAAAACATGACTGAAAAACATGAAACTTTATGAAATTCACGATTCACAAGTGTTATGTAAAAAAAAAAGCGTGGTATCTAAGCAGCATGAAAGACAGTTTATATGAACGAGTAGTTCAATACTTAGATCGTAAACTGGAGTTTATTGACGTACGTGGAATTTATAATATCAATATTCCGGGAATCTATACATATAATAAATCTGTAGAGGAGTCGTGTCTGTACATTGAAGATATTTGAAAAAAAATATGATAGGGGACCTTTATTTACGCAATAGTACCCAAAACTATGATTTTTGAAATTTTTGTCTGTTTGTCTGTTTGTCTGTTTGTCTGTTTGTCTGTTTGTCTGTTTGTCTGTGGGTTTGTGCACGCTAATCTCAGAAACGGCTTATCCGATTAAGATGTACTTTTCACTAATATATTGCGGCAAGCTTCACTTAACATTTAGTGTTTGTTTTATGTAAATCGGTTCATAAATAAAAAAGTTATGACAATATTAAAAGATCATGTCGTTTTTGCTGGACGTTTGTAGGAAGCGCGCGCCGGGCCCGGGAGCCGTGCGCCGCCGCGCGCGCGCGCGCCGCTTCAAATTGCATTAGCAGCAAACGCACCGGGGCCGCGGGGGTGACTTTTATTTGTTAGTTTTAGGCTTGCTAGGTAGGAACAATCTAAGATATTTTTTCTTGAGTTTATTACGGAAGTTATTTGTATAAAAATAGTTAGTACTTTTACTGTACAGTCCTTTGTGATAAGTAGGTACTGTATACATATTTGTTAGCGTAGGTTAGTAATAAGTAAATAAATAAAAACCGGCCAAGTGCGAGTTGGACTTGCACACCGAGAGTTTCATACAAACCTGATTGACATAGAATTTTGATTTGGTTACAGCTTGAATATATTAGAGACCTAAGTATTTGTTATAAGTTTCAATTAAACACATTCATGACAAACGGTACGAAGTTTAAAAAAATCAAAATATTTTTACTACTTATCTATATAATGTTACTAAAAACGTATGGTTTTAGACGTTGCTTGGTTTCAAATTTTATGATTTTGAGTTCACGGGAAGTACCCTTTAGGTTTTGATTCCCTTACGAGTGTCGAAAATGACGAAATTTAGCGACACGACTGCTTTTGATTGCATTGGCTAAGAAGTCTGATTTTTTCACTGCTTCAAGGAACAGTAGTTCCTGAGTATTTTATATAATTTTCATCACAACACGCGTTTCTGAGTAAAAGGGTCTTGACAGACAGACGGACATGGAAATGATCTTATAATATGTGTTTCGTTTTTTCCTTTTGAGGTACGGAATCTTAAAAACAGTTTTAATATTTTCATAAATATATTGCTCTTTTTTTTGTTTTTTCTATTTAATAAGATAGACGTTAAAAACATCTCGATAGTTACTAAACTGTGTTACAGGGGAAAACTGTTGATACAACTCGATTCCAATCGAGATACCTTTTGAAATTATAGCCTTTTGCGGCCTGCCCTGGATATGTGTTAACAGTGTGATTATTATGGGTTTTTTTGTCAAATATCATAATATTGATAGAGTATTCTCTTATACAAATCTATCTATACGCCAAATGCCGTACTTTTAATACATTTATTTATAGCAAAGTTGAGTAGGTACCTACATTTATACAATACGTTATCCGAGAGTTATACTCAGCGTGCATCATTAGCAATGTATAATATTATTTTGCATTCTATATTATAGTTCTCATTCCGTCCGTTTAAATTCATACTACAGTCTACTATTACTGTACATTTTTATAGTTTTCTTTGTCCAAATTATGTATTCGATAACTGCATAATATATAGAATTTTGATTAACATAAGTATTGTGTTTACAGTTAAACTAAAAAAGTTATGTCAATATAAGTTAGATTTATATTTGTCTTGATATTTTTATTTCTTAGTTTTTATCATGGACCGAATGGTTTTTATGTTAGGTACCTACAACTTAGGTTTGTTTTCTTTCTTTTGGTACTTTCTATATTTTGCTACTTTTCTGTATAAAATCAGTTAGTAGGTACTTTAACAGTGAAGTGATTTATAATCAGTACCTACATGTTTGGTTATTAATAAATAAAAAAACCGGGCAAGTGCGAGTCGGACTTACGCACCGAAAAGACCGCAAAATTTGCGGCGCGCTGTCTTAATATCATTGTCGCCACACCAGCAGCGTCGGCGTGGAAACGATCATCGTCTGCAGTCGCTGCGGCGCAAAATCCATACAAATCTTAGTACTGTGTATCTCTCTATCAAGTAGTCCCGTTCGCATTATAGTAATTGTACACGGTCGTTTGTCAAGCTGGTAGTAGGAATTGTCAACATAAAGTAGTTTTTTAAATACCTCGACGACAGTTTTTATAACTAAAAATATTTTTAAAACTGATTTATTATAACACTGCCCTAAATCACTTTTCCACGCGTACGAAGTCGCGGGCACAGCTAGTTCAATATAAAGTTGGGTAAATTCAGTCCTCAATTCGGGTGTAGATGTCACCCTAATGTAAATTGAACACCTCGAAATCCTAGTGAAGTAATTAATATTTTGCAAGCGCTCCTCGCTGATGAGGAGGTGGTAACATTTGCGTTATCTGATTGCTAGCGGTTTGTTATGACGAAGAGGTAGGAAGCTAATACAGTTTCCTTAATTAGAACCTGTTGTGGTTTCATTTTCTACTGTTCAATAAATATGTGTATTTTCTACTCATTATGTTATTATCCCTGTGTACCTGATAGTAAACGAAAATAACGTTTTTTTCGTGCAGATTAGCGTTCCATTAGCACTGTTTATCATCATTATGATCGTTTTGTACTGTTTTGACTAGTGTCCCACACGTAGCTGTCAGCTGTCAAAAACTGTTCAAAACGCTTAGAATGATCACGCCGTTTTGCATTTTTTTACCCAGCTTGTTTTTGACGTTTACTAAGATTATATATATTTCACTGATCTCAATGTTATTTTTAAGTTATGGAGCGAGCAAATTTATTTTAGATTCTTATGAAATGTAGTTATTATTGTTAATTTAAAATATAATTAGAATTTATGAGATAAATGGGAAATGTCAAATTTTAACATCTGTCAGTCGTTCCACTAGCAGTAAAGTTTGCTATAAGCGATCAGATCGAAAATTTCATAATTTTCATTATTGTCCTAAAGAAACGACAGTGTACGTTATGAATGATCTGAGCGTTCAGAGTAAAAGAAGCGTTTAAAGGAACACACTGTTTATTTACCTAATTTTGTACACTAAAAAGATTTATATATATAGTAAGCTTTGCTCTTGGATTAGCGAATATAGCACATAAAATATGTTTACGGCCGTCCCTGCACGATTATTGTTTCACGAAGCTGACTTTTAAGAGGTCGTAAAATTTCGCTTGTCTCAGGCATACTAGTATTATTAACAGCGAATCCCGCGGGAATAGAATATTATTTCTTTTTTCAGAAACAGTAGAAAAAGATTTTTTACATTGTATCTTATTTACCAAGTCACAAAAATCAATGCCCTGACTCGCTCGGCACTGCAAACTGTTGCTGTGTATATAATCTAAATGTGGTTACAAACGTAAACGCATGATAAAACGAAGATGCGCTGACGCTTGTTATTGGGTTTGTTAACACAAAAGATTTGTACCTTAATAATGTAACAATAGGCAATATTAATTTACAGATGAACTTGTAGGTACTTTTGCGCGCACAAAAAAAGATTGTGAAAGTGACGTGTGGCAGACATTATCGTCGACCGTAAGGTCGATATTAGATACACTACTGAACGCAATATCATGTTGCGCGTCATTATCATGTTGATTGTTGAAAAAAGACGCGTCGCGACGCTTTGACTATGCGCCTATGTGAGTTGAGCACGGAGAGCAAAATAACTATTTTAACGCAACTTTTCTAAAATATTACTCAAATACAGTTTCACGTAAAACTTTCAGCACGAGCGCACAACCTGAACTTTTAAAACATAATTTTGTTACTTTAGTGCTCACCGAAATAAAAACCTAAATATACGTTGAAGGTAACGATAATAATATGCAGGATCACGGTTGAGCAGTCTAATCCAGTGCTGGTGAGATATTGGCGCTATTCTCAAAGCCGGGAGCTCGGTCCTACTGGGAGCGCCGCGCGCCCGCCCGGCGGCAAACTCTTATCGAGTATTTCCCAAATAGAATCGCTTTGGTTATGACACTACCGTCTACCGACTCTATTACCGCTTATGTGATTCACTAAATCCGCCTATGGGCTTATATCTCGCAGAACATTTGAATGCTAGATTACCTTAATTCAATTTAATTAATAAAGTAGCTTGTGTATTTTTTTTGATAAATCCATATCAAATAAGTAACCCTTTATCTGCTCAGCTACACTCAATGTTGTTAGCGATACGAGTTTATTTTACATCTGTGTCACATAAGTGTTATTACCGAGATAATTTTATTTGAAAGCGACCACATTGCTAGCGTTATGTAATAAAATTAATTTCGCTTCAACTTAGGAAGTCGGTGATAATAAGGGGGTGAGCTTACGAGTTTCAAACATATGACGGCTTTGGAATAAACTCATCCAATTCCGAGTGTTTCAGTACTTTGACGGAAACGTCATGTTTTCATAAGGGCTGGCGCTTTGTAGCAATTTAATTAAATGATAATAAAATAATACTTTTAAAGGACATCGATTCTTTGCAACTGTTCTCCACGCGATAATGTGTGATGCAAAGATATTTCATGAAATGTCGCTCGGTAACGTTCAGTTCAAGGTTAGCAGGAACAATTGACAGCATTAATTTGTATATATTATAATATCAATTATCGAATAAGATTAGTATAAAACACATGACGCCATACATTTCGCTAACATATAATATGTATGATAGTATGATAATATGCAGGTGTCAAGATTCCTGCTTGGCCTACTGTATATTTTTCGCCGTAAAATGCAAAAATAAAATCGAACGCGCGAATTTATTTGTAAAAGAATTTTCTTTATACAACACAAAATCAGGGGCTTAGGCCGATATTTCTGTGGAATCCCCTGGAAAGTAGTGGCGAATTGAATGCTGGCCGTTTGCTGGCTTATCCCTTACTCCAGACACTTTGTTATATTTATTTTCCTTATGAACTACACTTATGGAACGTTGTAAATAAATAAAATAAATTACTTTATCGAACATTTTGTTCATATTGAAAAACTGACTTACAACAATAATAACTATTTAGGTTTTTATAAAAACGAATACTGTTTCTTTATACACAGTGCCACGTAGCGTCATCTAGGAATTTACCGCCCTAGGTTTTGAAAGCACTTCGTGTAAATCTAAGGCTTAATCTCGGCTTAACTTCATAACGGAACATATGAGTGGAAACGGCGCCGGTTTTTACTTCACTTTCGAACAGAAATAGTAATCTGAAAGTTATATGCGTTTTCTAGACGTAGGTAATTTTGAACCAATAAGATTATCTAGTCGTTAATGTTAATAATATTAACGTTTTATATCATACAGCAATTAAAATGTTTTTTTTTTGTATTTCTAAATAGGTAAGAAAGTAATTATTATGGTATTGCGCTCTACATGGTGACCACCACGGCCACTATCAAGAATGAACTAGTTAACACACTGTGGTTTAATGGTGAATATTATTAGTATTTTTAACCTATATTATTTATTTAGGGACTTTTAACGCACAGTTTAAGTCAGCCCCATTGTAAATGACAAAAAATATAAATTAACACACCTAATAATTGTGCCATGAATTTAACAGAAACCTTTGCTTCAACATCAATCGGTTGCGACAGAATTCTATGAAATGCGTCTAAATACTATTAGTTGTTTTTGAATAAGAAAAGGATTCTTATATTGTTTTATAAAATACTAGCTGACCCGTGCCCACTTCGTTCAGCTTTTAAACCTTCCCTGGACTTCCACGAATATTTGAAGTCCAATAGCCGAATCAGTTTAGCCGTTTTAACTTTTAGCGAGACTAACGAACAGTTATTCATTTTTGTATATAAGAAGAAGATAGTCAAAGCTAAATTAGTAACATAAGAAAGTAAGATGCCGCCCATAAACAAAACAATGAAGTTTATAGTTACGCTTTAACTGTTCTAGTTGTTTAAGTTGTAAGAGGCTCTCGGGGTTGAAAATTATGAAGGAAGGAGGCCCGTAGAGTTAAGTTCAGGGTAAGCGCAAACTGGCGACAAGTTACCGCGACTGGTTGTCCTCGGCAAATAATTGTCATTTTCAGTTACCATGCATCGCATTATAGCAATTCGCGTCACTGTTTTCTGGCAAGGCGGCTGTCGCAATAGATAGTTATACATTAAAGGAACAAGCCTGTATAACAGGCAGGCATATGGATTTATAGGAACCCTTTATATATAATCTCTTTTAGATTACTACCTAAAATTAAGACACGTACCTACAAGATTTATTATGTGTTCGGTGAGTTAGATCGTGAGTCAAGTCACTTTTTATTATAAAGTTGAATTGATTCTTTGCTTCTTTGTCTGCTTAAATGCGCTTATCTCTCGATAAGCTGGTAAAAATTTTTTTTCGGTATTCGATATTTATCAAGGAAGGCTTGTATCGTCACTGTAAAACCAATAGGAGTGGAACTCAGTGTTTCGCTCCGCATCAAGGATGAAAGAAAAAACAATGAAGGATGTCTCAAAACCAGGGGTAGTATTTCACGCAGACGAAGTCGCGGGCATACCTTGTAAAATATGTTTAGTCGTCGTCTCCTTTTTAACGCCTCCGTGGTCTAGTCATTTAGAGTTACGCTCTCAACCCAGAGGTCCTGGGCTCTATTCCCGCATTGAAACAAAAAAAAAGTTGTCTTTAAGTTTGATTAGGCAATGCAGGACAATCACGCAATTGGCTGATAAGAAAGATGATTTATGCGTTGGATGGGCATGTAAAAAGTTGGTCCTGCGCCTGTTCCCGTTATCCGCCCCACTGGGTTATGAAAAGGAAGAGAGAGAGAGAGTCCGTGTGCATTGAGCACACACGTGGGCACTAAAATATGACTGATGCGTAACTAGCCTGGTTTCCACGAAATCGGCTACCGACACATGATGAGGGAAGCTATTATAGTCATCGCGGTCGCATGTAGCCTATCTGCGCCGGTCCTTATTTCTACCGAAAGCAACAATGCGGTGAGATCAAAGACTGGAGACGGAATTAATTTGCAAACGGTACCTTAGATACCCTGCAACCTTTGCAAGTTTCACCTCAACGACGACAGATTTTCTCGGATGTTTTGAATGTAAATTAATTTAGTAAGATGTTATTGAATTCAAAATATGGTTGTTTTATTTTTATACAAATTATAATATTGACTACAAAATTTTCACAAATTCATAATTACTCAAGTGTAGCACAACGTCTCAGATTACAAAACAAGAGGCAAATAGAGTGATCCGAACAGATGTTCTACCGGGTCTACGGGGGTCTACCCAAAAAAGCAAATACAGTATCAAAAGCGAATACACAGTGAATATAACGACATGAAGAACGTAGCGTTACTGTATTATAATTCTTTTGATTTTGCATTTGGCTTTGTGGCTTGATCTGCCAAATGTTTTCTTATCTAAGTTCCAGGCTCAAAACTATTAAGTATTTCCAATCTATTTTATTCTATTGTCTCATTCGTGATTGTAATTAATTACTCAGAACATTACCGAGTGTAGGTTTGTTTTGGTTTCCTCGAAGCCATCAAATAATGGCGGGGTATTGATTTATCCCAAAGCTTGAAGTTATACGTCTCATGCACCGGGCCAGATTGAGCCATTCATTCCGTTCAAGACAGCCCAAGCTAATATTGGTAACCCTTGAATATGCTAACAAAGATTTCACTTTTAAAGGCTTAAAACTATATTATCGGACCTTGATTTTATTAATTACACAAAATTGACAATTTAGACCTTCCCATTTAAATCACGTGGATTAAAATGAGTAGTTATATTTCTTCATGAGTAGTTTTGGTATATTTACGGTGCGTTTCAATAACCTATTTATTTTTCTAAATACGTAACAGCAGTCACAATGTATGGTTTTTAACAATATATTATATGTATTTAAAATGTAGATAGAGAAGAAAAGATTTAAAATGTTTATTTTTGTTTATAAAATTGTATGATGCGGAAACTTACAGATTAAATTATTATCTAAAGCTTCCATTCAGAGAAAATGTACTTCGTGGAAAACGTAAAACAACTTCGAGTCTCTTTTACGTACGCTTTTAAGATACAATTTTTAGGATTAATATAAGTTTAAGAATGTAGCTGCTCCGCCAACTCGAAAACTTGGATTAAATTAGTGTTTTTATTAAAGTAAGTAAGAATTTAGGATCCTTCATAAGTTTATTATATTATTTTCTTTAAACTGTATTATGGTTTAGTAAATAATCAATTCCATCGAAAACATGACTTGTAAAAAAATGCCAAGTTTTTCTATTTAGTTCGTCTACCGTAAAAAGTTGTGATAACCATGTAATGCCAAGTCGGGGTTAGTCGATTGCTCTAACAACATCTTATAGTGATACAACGCAGGCAACCGTCGGCGGAGTCGCGAAAGTCCCACGATGTCCCTGTGGCTCCGTCAACGGCGGTACTGTAGTGGAGTACCGCCGAGTTTTAGTGGGTAGGGCTGCGTCCATTCACCATCTTTTCGGACGCAGCGAGCCCCACATATCCGTGGGAGGAATCCTCAACCCCCCGCGGAATGCGGCAACAGCATTTCTCGGCGTAAAAAAAAAAAAAATCTTATAGTGATCATATCAATAATTATTAATCATTAAACATTTTTTATGTTTGAAATAAATAAGTAGATTGACTTGAAACTACGATCAGCTAATTTGCCTAACACCTGATTTTAAAAAATGCTGGTTTTAAGTACTTTTAAGTACTAAAAACCGCCTACAAATAAATCAGCTGAGCGTTGTGTACCATCTGGTAAGGCCTTAGGAGCGACCAGGGGGCCTACTCAAGATGCCATCGCTAATTATCGCTTACAAAGATCGATAACAAAATGATTTGACATAAGCTACACTAAATGATCGCGATTTGGTAGGTTATTTAGCGTACCTTATGTCAAATCCCATACATTTTGCTATCGTACTTTGTAAGCGATAATTAGCGATGGCATCTTGAGTAGGCCCCCTATATATTTTCTTATTGACGTATATAGCAAGTACGTACCTAATCACATAATGTGCATAACGTATGGATTATATAATATTATTGAAAATGAGTAAGAAAAATATAATAAGAGAATAGGATAATTTCGTACTTGTTTGTCCTCGACGGATGAATAAGTTATGAGAAAATACATACGTAATAACCAAATATCATTACTTACGCCACAATGTCAAAGAATAGTACTCTCGGAGCTCAAGTAAGCGAATAGAGCGAAGACGTCGTTACTCCGTACAGAAATATAAAACCAAAGCTACATCTCAATTTCCACATTTTTACAATTACGTTTCGTATAACTTGCGTAAGTATTTCTATTCTGGCAAGCTTTCCCGTTGTCTGGCTTTTATTCTAATCCTACACTTATTTGGATCCTCTAGGTTATTGGAAAATTTCTTCTGGCATGCTTATATAACGTAGCATTATGTAGGTTTACGATAACGTAAACAATATTTGTGTTACGTAGAAATTGCGTCTTGGACGTCTCCAATTGTTACAGAAATCGTAACATTTTCTTTAATTATTACAAGAAATAGTATATTATTATATTTATATTTTATATCTTATACCTATATAAAATGAATTGCTGTTCGTTAGTATCGCTAAAACTCGAGAACGGCTGAGCCGATTCACTATTTTTAGTCTTGAAATGTTCGTGGAAGTCCAGGGAAGATTTAAATGGTCAACGAAGTGGGCACGGGTCACCTAGTTAAATGTATAATGTATATGGAGGATGACAATATAATTTATCAATTTTGGAATTCACAGATAATAGTAATAACCAAGTAGGGCTGCAGGAAGAAATTTCCTGTAGAAATAAGCAGCACCTTTGTGACGTCTTTGTTAACTGTAATTTTGTAAATGTGTACAATAAATTATTAAATAAAAAATTAAATCAATCAACAAATATGATATTTGTTTAATCAGAACTGAACTTGTAATGATAATTTTTGCATTATTAAAATATTAATTTGTGAAATTTCCGCAACACATTACCACTACATTCGATGATTTAAACATAATTAATTATTCAAATCGCTTTATTAATTACTGACATTATTATGATAATGTAATACAATAGCGACTATTGAAGTGACAACTTCTGTAGTTTCGGTGAAAACAAAACAGTTTTAGTTGCTCTTTTAGGACGTAGGACTTGCAAGGATTCTCTACAAATCGAAGCCTTGCCGGGAAAGCGAGTATTTACCGCGAATCAACAAAACTAGGCTACACATTACGTCTAGAAGCTACTGGCGTATCTTTTTACTTACCCGCATGCTGGGTTGCCTTGATACTTTACGCACATAACTCACTGCTTGTTTTATATAATCATGGTAAGTAAAACTGTGTTGCTTCTTCTATCCCCAATGTATAAAATTATTTTACTGTGAACAGCCGCAGATCATTCTTTCTTTGTTTTGTTGTTACTAAAATATCACGAAAGAATGCTCGTGTTGTTTCCAGCTCTTTGTATATTTTATATAAGCCCACCTTCAGAAAGTTGATATTTGTATTAAAATACAGCAGGGCCCTGATTCAAGATGGCATCGCAATGTAGCGCTTATGAAGTTCAAAAACAAAATGTATGGGATTTGACATAATGTTCGATAAATGACAAGCGACTTTGTGACACTTAGCGAAGCATAATATGTCAAATCCCATAGATTTTGTATTTGATCTTCGTGAGCGATAAATAGCGATGGCATCTTGAATCAGGGCCCTGATTATTATTGATCTTGTTTTTTATATACATAGTACAAAAAAATATTTTCTAAAGAAACGTAGAAAAAAAAACTTGAATTGAAAGCTTCACTTTCGTGGCGTGTTCTTTTAGTATTTTTAACAATTTCACTACATAGTAATTTTGCGCACTTCGCTTCATATCCAGAGTGTGTCAGTGAAAAAGTAGAGCTGTCCAAATCGTGGCGAGATTGGGCGCGCGGCGGGACGGAGTAATATGTTTAGGCAATGGGGCGGTCTCTTGGAACGCACTTGATTAAGTTGAATTGTAAGAGCCGGACTTAGTGAAGAAACATTTGAATACGAACTTGTATAATAGTAGGAAAATTTGAATATGTGGTGCTCGAACTTTTCGAAGGAAGTAAAAAAAGTGTTTAATATGTTCCATTTTATGATGATTCGGTAAATTCTTCGCCGTAGCAAGCGCGTAAAAAGCGCGTAATAACTCCGTCGTAGCAAGCGCGTAAAAAGCGCGTAATAACTCCGTCGTAGCAAGCGCGTAGCATATACGTAGCGACCAGCATGGAAGCGACATCGGTGTAGTATGCGCGTAGCAAGGACGTAGCATGGAAGCGGATCCGGCATAGCATGCATGTAGCAAGGACGTAGCATGGAAGCGGCCCCGGCATAGCATGCGCGTAGCAAGGACGTAGCATGGAACCTGCCCCGGCACAGCATGCACGTAGCAATGACGTAGCATGGAAGCGGCCCCGGCATAGCATGCGCGTAGCAAGGACGTAGCATGGAAGCGGCCCCGGCATAGCATGCGCGTAGCAAGGACGTAGCATGGAAGCGGCCCCGGCATAGCATGCGCGTAGCAAGGACGTAGCATGGAAGCGGCCCCGTCACAGCATGCACGTAGCAAGGACGTAGTATGGAAGCGGAACCGGCATAGCATGCGCGTAGCAAGGACGTAGCATTCAAGCGGCCCCGGCACAGCATGCACGTAGCAAGGACGTAGCATGGAAGCGGCCCCGGCATAGCATAACATAGTGTCGTGCGTTGAGCGCTATAGAACGGTCGCGCTCCGCATTACACTACGTAGCAAAATTTAATTGTTTGCGAGTCGCGCGGCTGATTGCCGCTGCATGTCACCATGGCGCTCGTGGCCAACGAGTTGCTGGCGTTTATCCAGCACGCCATAGACACCATGGACGAGCTTAGCATCATGCAGATCTGCAAATCTTCTTTCACCAGCGAGGAGATTTGCTCAGGCAAGCAGTTGCTGTACGAGACGCTCGGCCAGAGCACGAACATGCCATCGCGACGGAGAGATGGAACAGAGAGAAGCGTGCAGGACATCATCTCCCTGCTGAAGCAGACGGATCCAGACGACGTGCCGGCTTTTGTGGCGAAAGATCTACACAAGCTGCCGGTGGTGACGATGGACCACGTCGACGTCTCCAGCTTGCTGAAAAACTTCAACGGTATGAAGGCAGAGCTGGACGAGATGCGGGGTAGATTGGATGCATCGGAATCTACCATCCGTGATTTACGTAGTGAATTATTACAATTAAAATGTAATAATTCATTAAGTGGGTCACCCGAGCATTCAACTGCCTACGTCAACACACGTCGTGGCGGCGCGCGCGCTGACACATCGTTTTGCGTGTCAGCGGAATCTGAGGAGTCAGCAACCGCCGCCGCCCCCGCTAGCCTTCCCCTCCGGGTCGCGCAGTCGCCGAGTCAACAAGCGACTCAGCAGAAAAGTTTCGCAAGCACCGCCGCTCACCCCGCTCATCCCCAGCGGGCGAAGAAAAAGGGGGATAAGGATAGCCGCAAGGCTACGGAAAGCCGCAAGGCTCAGCCTCCTCAATCTGGCAAGGACGAGAGCAGGAGGCGCGATGAGGAGGGCTTCATACTGGTGGAGAGAAGGAAGAAGAAGCCCGCCGTCCGCAACCATCGCGGCACCGCACCCTGCGGACCCGAGCAGCGCCTGCGGTGTGAAGTACGCTCCACGCCGCTGTACGTGTCCCGCCTGCACTGGTCCATGGAGGTTAAGGATGTAGTGGACTACATCCGTAAGAAGACATCCCTCCCCTTGAGGGTGGAGCGTCTGGAGTCTCGCCACAAGGTCAACTTTAGTTCCTTTGTGGTGAGAGTACCGACTCATCTAATTTCTACCTTCGAGGCGGAGGCGTTCTGGCTGACGGGTGTGGTCTTCCGGAGGTTCCGGGGGAGACTCCGGAATGAAGCGCGCTACACGTCGCCGACAACACGTGTAGTTTAAGTTTAAGTGTAGTTTTAAGTATATTTTGTATGTATGTTAGTCTGTAAGGTATTTATAATATGGGCTATGTAGCCTGAAATAAATGGTTTTTATTTATTTTTATTTATTTTTATAGCATGCGCGTAGCAAGGACGTAGCATGGAAGCGGCCCCGGCATAGCATGCGCATAGCAAGGACGTAGCATGGAAGTGGCCCGGCATAGTTGTACTTATAACTTAAAAACACCATTATTCGCATATTATTTTTTTTTATAAAACGACACTTTTACATCATTTTTACGTAGCTATATTGATAGCTACGTAAAAATGACTTTGTCAATGGTAGGATGTACATTGTACCTATAGACAATTATTTATTGTTTCTTACAAGTATTACATTATATCTCGTATTTTTTATTGCAATTTCTTGCTATCATTTCAACTTTTCCGGGAACAGTGTTAATGAAAAACTCCAATACTCATAACAAAAACTATATTGTAAGAATCCTGCGTAAGGCTATAAAGATTGTGCTGAAATGAATTCAGGAAAGGAAAAAAGCAAAGTGCCACTGTCTGCGTAAAAAGTACATGCGTAGATATGCGCTTATAATGATAATAGTTTCGAAACAAAACTATATGTTAGATCTTTTAAAACATATAATAAATAGTACACAGATGACATAAGCAAGCATTTAAAATCTCAACCCACTGTTAACGGAAATTATAGTTTCAACTGAGTGAAAATAAAATACAAATAAAGAAAATCGAGTCGGAACGAGTGTCGGTTCAGTGATTACAAATAACAATCACTCGCTCGGACCACCCCTATTATATCTGTGACGTTATTAATTCCCTTATGCTATCTCCAATTATCTCCCAGCTCTCTTTTCTTCTCAAACCTTCTCGGAACTCCCTGTTCCTCAGAACTCCCTTCTCACGGCTCCCCGTTGTTTCTATAAGCGGCTATAAACGACAGACGCCCACGGTAACGATTTCACGCTCATTACAATAGCTTTATATTACGTATCATAAAAACACTCATTGTTTGTCTTCCAAAATAATTAGGTCTGGCAACGATGTTTATTTATTTACTGTGTTAATTTTTGGGAAATTGTATTAAACGTTATTAACGTTCATATTATGATTGTTTTTTCGATATTCTGCCTTTATTAGTAACTAAAATTGGTCTCAAGTTGATGTTTCTTGGAGCAAATAATTACCTGTCACTTACTAATTGGAGCAGACTGTTATTTTTGCTTGAATTCTGACAGACAGTGATGGACAACACTAAAAAGAAAAACCAATTCGGCAAGTTGGGTGAAACCCAGTTTTTTTTGACAAACCGATTTGCCTACCAATTGATATTTTCCCTACGGTTTTAATCATCTTGATATAAATTATAGCTAATATCTAAACATATAAAAACCTCGAGATCTCGACGTGTAATAAACTTGGAAATAAGCTCTACGAATACTTCTGGTTTCGACTGTACAGCGAGCAATTTATTGTGGGGCTAAGAGCCTATCTGGTGTGTAATTTAAGCAAACGCAATTGGATATGATCAAGAAGGGCCAGACGGTGTGCACACGGTCCTGCCACGTTAATACGAATTAGGCTTGTTACGGGCACAGGACTTGTGTAGTTAAGATTACAATATCCAGTATTCCAAGAAAATTTAGTTTTCTTTTGCGCTGGTGGTCTTTGTTTTATAAATAAAAAGGATAAATGTGTACTACAAAGTTAAGCAAAATATATAAATTAATAAAAATAGGTTTAACCGTTAACATAGCGAAATCCATACTTTAATAAGATAATTTATTTATTCACTCAATAAGTCTAATGTTTAGGGACCATCCATATATTACGTCACACTATAAGGGGAAGAGAGGAATTCGAAGTGTGACATGCGGGTGGGATACTAGTGCTTAATTTCAAAAACTACTAATGTTTTCTTTTTAGCAAAGGAAATGTAAAAAGACAATTTCTGGATGTAAAATATATACAGTCACATAAAGAGGCTGGCAGTCTCTCAAATGCGACCAATTTTCGAGAAGGCCCCTCGATTGATGGGGAATCATAAAACTAGTACGACGTAATTCATGGATGGTCCCATAGAGCTAGTCTACTGTGTATCAGTGCTACGTACGCCTATTACTTAGAGCTGATGGATACCGATTGACCTATTCATTCGCATTGATTTAGCTTTATTGCTGGTAATATATTTACCCCGAGTACATTATTGATTTACTGTAATAGAATAATAGCCTGATGTGGCTTATATAATATAACAATCTATAATAGTATGAGTCGCGCCCTTTACAGCAAAAAAGTTAAAGTAAGTTTATTAAAGGGATACAGTATTAAATAGAAGTATTTTTCTAACATAACAGTTTTATTGTAATATCCTAAAATAACAAAATAGTGTTTTTTGTATATTTTTTATTATAGTTAGTGTATTTTTTTAAAGTAAAAAAATTACATGTATTTTATATTAGATACGTAATACGTATACATATACCCAAGCATATAATGCTTAAGTAACTATATCTTTTCACAAAAATACTTAAGTCAGATGGCATTAACAGAACCATCATCACATTATTCTGGTAGTATAATTATGCCGGGCTCAGCTGCACTCAGCCTATACAGGCTGTGTAATGTATACACATTTCTGTACAAATTATTGTTAAGTATTTAGATAGCCCATCTAAGCGGTTTGTTTATAGATATTTGCCAGTCCGTTTAAAAAAAAAACAAGAGTTTCAACGATACGCATTCACGTAATAAATTACCACTGCCGATTCCTCATCTTTTGGGAAATGCTTAAGTATCTATAAAGCGTTTTTATATTAGGACTATAAATCATAATATATCTGTTACATTGTTTAATTTTGTAATTTATTTTATTTCATTAGGAAAACTTACAGCGTATGGAACATTACAATAAAATTACATATTAAAAAACTTATTGCTAATTGCAAGTTTCCACTAGTAGGAAAACAAATTAAATTAACTTAAGCTCACGTCATGCTAAGCATCTAACCATAGAACTACGTGTGTACTAACACTATTTACATATAACTAGATAGTAATAACTAACATAATGCATGCTCAAACCACAAGAAAAGGATTACTGATTAAATAATAAGTCATGTAATTAATGAAGAAGGACTCATCAAGGTTCTTTAATGTGCTTTGTAATTAAAAAATAATATACATATAAGGGGAAAAAATTTAAAGGGAAAAATCCTTTTTTGCCTATTAGGATTTATTACTGTTATAAGACAAATTAAATTCAAATATTTACTGTGTTACAAGAAAAGGATTACTGATTAAATAATAAGTCATGTAATTAATGAAGAAGGACTCATCAAGGTTCTTTAATGTGCTTTGTAATTAAAAAATAATATACATATAAGGGGAAAAAATTTAAAGGGAAAAATCCTTTTTTGCCTATTAGGATTTATTACTGTTATAAGACAAATTAAATTCAAATATTTACTGTGTTAGCTACAATTTAAAGTGTTTACAACTGTTATTCGTTCGAGGCACGTCTTTGATGTTCCAAAATATTTTTGTAAGCAAGATTCCAAAAGGTATTTAGGGGAAATTAATATTAAAATTTGGAACACCTCGATTGAAACATTTGAGGGCAAATTATCGGCATCCAATTAACTGACTTGGAAGAAATTATTACCTTAAGTGGGTGATTTCGCCCTAATTTATGCTTTATTAAGCTGAGAGAAAGGAAAGTGTTTCGGAACCGAATTATTATCATTCAAATCTGAACCTTTATATTCGTATTTGTATTTATTCAGGTTTCAGTTGAAAATTTTGTATATTTCGTAATTTTGATTACAAAACTTTATGTTGATTGATATATTTTAATTAAGTATTGGACCAATTGTGACAATATGATTCTTAATTTGTGAAAAACGACAAATACACAATGTTAAAAATGATATTACCAGATATTACATACTACAATGATACTACAATAATATTGGTATTTTATTCTTAGCTATAGCTAAGAACTCTCACTCTCGATCAGGTCAACATTAAAAAAAATCAAAATGGGTTAATCCGTTTGTCATAGACATCGTAGCTGCCACACACTGAAACACACACAACTACACACATCCACATATACAGACACACAGATACACACTAATACACACACACACCACACACACATACGAACACGTCAAATTATACCATCCCCCTGTTTTCGCTGATAAAAAACAAAGCTGATAAAATGATTCGGTGTTACCGAAGTATTCCGGCGCTAAGTCGGGATGTAACGAAGCCCGTTATTAAAGTTCCAACGTCGTAGATAAAGTAATAAATGTAAATGATATTTATTCACGGCATAGTGGCTGCAGCCGTCTGTGAAGTTGCGAAGAGGGACGTGTTGACTAAACAAGCGTCTCTGAATATCTTCAATCAAGGTAATTAATTAAGTTGTTAAACTGAATAGCTAATGATAATGAGCATATTGAAACATCGTTTTTTAATGCTAAATGTGGAATATTAATACATTTGTAATAACAATATCCCCCCAAAAACATTTTGTTTTTGTTTTTGTAGTAATAACAGCTTACATACAAAATTTCAGCTTTCTAGGACTTCAGGAAGTACCTTAAGAATTTTAATGATCTATAAGTGAGTCAGTGACGAAATCGGGGGCTTTCGACATTGATAATATCTAAAGTAGCTACGACATTTAAACTTTGTATGTTTAATGTTTTTACTGATGTCATTATATCTTGAAATTTTCAATTGTAACTAAGGATACGCATTTTATTTAAAACAAAATTTCGTATTAGGTAATACATAAGTAATTAGATAATAAAACTCAGATAAGTCCCGAATACGTCGATGATCATGATGACTGACATCATTACGCTGAGGTATATTGTGGCAAAAGTGGAGCTCAGTGTAGAGCGGACCAATTGTTTCACTTTTCATAACCACTTGAATAGCTTTTTTATACCCACGTAACTAAATTTATTTACAATTTTTACAAAATATTATTCTAAAAGTTTTTTTTCTCCTTAAATTATTATTAAGTACTTAGTGTACTTTCATGCAAACATCAAATATTTTTAAGTTACAGTTAGTTTTCTGCTACTTATATATGAAAGTAAAAGTAAATTGAATATTTGATTAAGGTAATAATTATATATTCAACAAGTAGTTATTACAATTTTAATAAAAATTTTGACTGTAACTTTACTTGCAGGTTGTACCTATGATATAATCATTGAAATAACCGTTTATAAACTTTTTAAATACTGGTCGTAAAAAGAACTGTCATTGTAACTTTGGGATATGATTATAATATTAGCTTTGTTCATTTAATAAATGGTTTTTATTAACAAAAATAAAAATTTAGATTATTGTTATTCTTGCAATTAAAAAACATGTAAACATGTTACAAAAAAATACAACATCAGAATATATAATAGTGAATGCTCTTTTTGCACCCTGTATAAAATGTAATTTGATTTTCTCATACCGCTAACTGCGCAACAAACAGCAAAATTTATTTATCGATGTTAATTGTGCGACCCAAAAAGTTTGAAGTGATACACATTAAGGAATTTGCTAAAACTTTTATAATGAAAGGTAATAAAGTTGGAGGGGAAAACACATAAACTGAAA
This sequence comes from Celastrina argiolus, assembly GCA_905187575.2. NCBI lineage: Eukaryota > Metazoa > Arthropoda > Insecta > Lepidoptera > Lycaenidae > Celastrina > Celastrina argiolus. Next base: position 9,615,787 of record LR994585.1, read on the forward strand.
TGACAATATACGGGGAACTTCGCTAATTAGGACTTATTAATGATCTTATAAATCTCTTAGTAAGCAATAGCTTATGAGCCTGTTTATAGTCTACATAGTATTTAACACGCTCTTATGTTTTTACGTTTAATGGTTGCTATACACGGCCGTACAGAAAGGAGAATCTGGTATTTTAATCCAACAACAATATAGATAGAGATTCCAACCCCGTCAGACATCCCTTTTACTCTTAGGCTCTACTCAAACTGAATAGCGCAGAGTAGAAGCGTAGCGACGCATCATTTTTCTATACATTCACTATGATAAACATAATGCGCATAACATACTATATGATTGTACCTTAACAATTAGATATAAAGAATATTACGCTTTCTGCCAATGTGAGAAGAGCCTTACTAATAAAATATGTACAATGTTGTAGTAAATTAGTGTGTTCAACGAACGTATTATACACTAGGCTACTAGTGTAAGGTAAAACCACAAAGTCAAACGATTTTTATGATAACAAGACAGTTCAGTTAGAATAAATTAAAAATTAAGTTAACGAGAATCAAGATTCTAATCAATTAAATATTTAAATCCATATTTTAAATCACAAACTACTGTAATTCATTAGCCGCGATTTTCATTAGAATAAGTAAGTCAACAGCGCTGAATAAACGGACCTAATTGATTTTTTCCATCCAGACACTTAATGAAATGGTCACCGTGCAAATATTGCTTTAGCCAATCAGTGGACAACGATCCCTCATTCTTTATTCTTGAGAGACTTGTCTATGGGGATGGGGATATTCAAATTTATATAAGGTAAATTATACCTACAGCTTGATTAATTATTACCATTGACTAGTTTTTCAATCTTATCTATATATATAAAAGAAAGTCGTGTTTGTTACAACACTTATAACTCGAGAACGGCTGAACCAATTTTCATTGTTTTTGATTCGTTGGATTTGTCTCCTCCCCGAATAGCAGAATACATATTAAAAATAGTGAAAAATTGATGTGTAATGAATAATTAATCATGTAAATAAATGCTCATATTTTGTTCATCAAATGTTAAACATTTGTTGTCAAATGATATAACAACTATGCGTTCAGAAATCTATTAATGTATGTCAGTTTGTAACTTTCAATTAGCAACGTTTTTCTAAATGCATATGACATTTTAAACGATCGTTTCTTCTTTTTTTTGGCATTGGCAACGATATCTAGGTACTGAAAAAGAAAATGCAATTTTAAAAAATGTCTGTCTGTCAGCGTGTCTCTTTGCTCCGGCTAATCTCTGGAACGGCTGGACCGATTTTAACGAGACTTTCACTGGTAGATAGCTAAAGTTACAAGGATTAATTTAGGCTACTTTTCATCATCATCATCATCATCGTCATCTAACTAATGATCACCCAATCGGCTGGACCGACTGTGACGGGAGCATTCACCGGGCGTTAGCTTATGTTAGTGGGAGTAATCTATACATCTATATGTATAAAAGTAAGTCGTGTTAGTTAAATTATTGATAACTCAAGAACGGCTTTATCGATAAGGCTGAAAATTGGTGAAGAAGTAGCTTAGAGCAAGTAGACGGACATAGGATACTATTTATTCCATTTGACAGACAGCGTTTCCGTGAACGTTGCGGGTTCTGCGTTAGGGTTTCGCGTTGTGGGTTCCGCGTTGCGGGTTCCGGATTCCACGTTGCGGGTTCCGCGTTGCGGGTTTCGGGTTCCCATGCTGCTGGTTCCGCGTTGCGGGTTCCGGGTTCCCGTGTTGCGCGTTCCGGGTTCCCATGTTGCGGGTTCCGCGTTGCGGGTTTCGGGTTCCCGCGTTGCGAGTTTCGCGTTGCGGGTTCCGGGTTCCCGCGTTGCAGGTTCCGGGTTCCCGCGTTGCGGGTTTCGGGTTCCCATGTTCCGGGTTCCCGCGTTGCGGGTTCCGGGTTCCCGCGTTGCGGGTTTCGGGTTCCCATGTTGCGGGTTCCGGGTTCCCGAATTGCGGGTTCCGGGTTCCCGCTTTGCGGGTTCCGGGTTCCCGCGTTGCGGGTTCCGGGTTCCCGCGTTGCGGGTTCCGGGTTCCCGCGTTGCGGGTTCCGGGTTCCCGCGTTGCGGGTTCCGGGTTCCCGCGTTGCGGGTTCCGGGTTCCCGCGTTGCGGGTTCCGGGTTCCCGCGTTGCGGGTTCCGGGTTCCCGCGTTGCGGGTTCCGGGTTCCGGGTTCCACGTTGCGGGTTCCGGGTTCCCACGTTGCGGGTTCCGGGTTCCGGGTTCCCGCGTTGCGGGTTCCGGGTTCCCGCGTTGCGGGTTCCGGGTTCGCGCGTTGCGAGTTCCGCGTTCCGGGTTCCGCGTTGCGGGTTCCGGGTTCCCGCGTTGTTTTTTTTTAGTTGAATTTCATCATAAACTCTTTTTATGCTCAACGAAGTGGGCAAGGGTCAGCTAGTATATATATAAAAGAAAGTCGTGTTTGTTACAACACTTATAACTCGAGAACGGCTGAACCAATTTTCATGGTTTTTGATTCGTTGGATTTGTCTCCTCCCCGAATAGCAGAATACATATTAAAAATAGTGAAAACTTGATGTGTAATGAATAATTAATCATATAAATAAATGCTCATATTTTGTTCATCAAATGTCAAACATTTGTTGTCAAATGATGTAACAACTATGCGTTCAGAAATCTATTCGTATTGAAGTGTCAGTTTGTAACTTTCAATTAGCAACGTTTTTCTAAATGCATATGACATTTTAAACGATATTTTCTTCTTTTTTTTGGCATTGGCAACGATATCTAGGCACTGAAAACGAAAATGCAATTTTAAAAAATGTCTGTCTGTCAGCGTGTCTCTTTGCTCTGGCTAATCTCTGGAACGGCTGGACCGATTCTAACGAGACTTTCACTGGTAGATAGCTAAAGTTACAAGGATTAATTTAGGCTACTTTTCATCATCATCATCATCGTCATCTAACTAATGATCACCGAATCGGCTGGACCGACTGTGACGGGAGCATTCACCGGGCGTTAGCTTATGTTAGTAGGAGTAATCTATACATCTATATGTATAAAAGTAAGTCGTGTTAGTTAAATTATTGATAACTCAAGAACGGCTTTATCGATATGGCTGAAAATTGGTGAGGAAGTAGCTTAGAGCAAGTAGACGGACATAGGATACTATTTATTCCATTCGACAGCGTTTCCGTGAACGTTGCGGGTTCTGCGTTACGGTTTCGCGTTGTGGGTTCCGCGTTGCGGGTTCCGGGTTCCCGTGTTGCGGGTTCCGGGTTCCACGTTGCAGGTTCCGGGTTCCCATGCTGCGGGTTCCGCGTTCCGGGTTCCGGTTTCCCGCGTTGCAGGTTCCGCGTTGCGGGTTTCGGGTTCCCATGTTGCGGGTTCCGCGTTGCGGGTTCCGGGTTCCCGCGTTGCGGGTTCCGCGTTGCGGGTTCCGGGTTCCCGCGTTGCGGGTTCGGCGTTCCGGGTTCCGCGCTGCGGGTTCCGGGTTCCCGCGTTGCGGGTTCCGGGTTCCCGCGTAGCGGGTTCCGGGTTCCCGCGTTGCGGGTTCCGGGTTCCCGCGTTGCGGGTTCCGAGTTCCCGCGTTGCGGGTTCCGGGTTCCCGCGTTGCGGGTTCCGGGTTCCCGCGTTGCGGGTTCCGGGTTCCCGCGTTGCGGGTTCCGGGTTCCCGCGTTGCGGGTTCGGCGTTGCGGGTTTCGGGTTCCCATGTTGCGGGTTCCGCGTTGCGGGTTCCGGGTTCCCGCGTAGCGGGTTCCGGGTTCCCGCGTTGCGGGTTCCGGGTTCCCGCGTTGCGGGTTCCGGGTTCCCGCGTTGCGGGTTCCGGGTTCCCGCGTTGCGGGTTCCGGGTTCCCATGCTGCGGGTTCCGGGTTCCCGCGTTGTTTTTTTTTAGTTGAATTTATCATAAACTCTTTTTATGCTCAACGAAGTGGGCAAGGGTCAGCTAGTTATATAATATAGTAATGAATTGTCTAACTAAGAATATCGTCAAAGTGGTTCATGTAATGATATGGATCTCTACTTATTGTCTTATTATATTGTATTATCTCTTATTTTATTGCAGACATCCTTTTTTGTGCAAAAGTGAAATACCACATATAGACTTGAAATTTGGCTGGTAAATTTCTTATAGGGTGTAGACATCCGTTAAGAAAAAACCCCTATGGGGGTAAAATGGGGGTTGTATATTTGTGTAAAAGTAGTATCTTTTTTATGTATGCGACTTGAAATTTGAACTTGTATGCTGTAGGTACTACACCTATATGTGAGGTGTAGATACCTACTAGATAATAATTTTTGTTTAGATATCACCTCCGCTTTTACGTAGGTACTATGTTATTAAAGTTATAGTAGTTATGGCAATAAGATTTCAATTCGTATTTAAGTATAATGATTATTGAAAATGTTATTGTAATTGCGCCTACCCACACTATCTCTGAAAATCCTAAGGTTGGCTGGTAAAGAATGCCACTTAGCATTAAGCCCACCTTTGTGAAATACATGAAATGTAATAAAGAAATAAAAAATAAATAAATAAAATGTCTGCTTCCTATTATAGGGGGCGATGCTTCATGAAGTAGTCGACCAGCAAAAATACATGTATCAGTCTCCAAAAACACGCAACCATAATATTAGGTCCTTACATATGAAATTGGCGTTTTGTGATATGTATGGGGGTGGTGTCGCAAAAGAAAACACGGTGCGTTTTTGGTTTCAACGCTTTCGTTCTCGAAATTTCGACCTGCAGAACAAGCCCCGTGGACGGCCGGAGACCAAGGTCGATAATGAGGAATTGAAGGCTATTGTGGAAGCAGATCCATCGCAAACCACATCAGAGTTAGCTACAGGCTACGGTGTTAGTGACAAAACCGTTTTAATCTACTTGAAGCAAATTGGGGAAGGTGAAAAAGCTTGAAAGGTAGGTACCTCATGAATTGAGTGAAGCAAACCGACAAACGCGCGTCGACTGCTGCGTTACATTGCTCAACCGGCACAATAATGAAGGAATTTTAAATCGGATCATTACAAGTGATGAAAAGTGGATCCTGTACGATAATCGTAAACGCTCATCGCAATGGCTGAACCCTGGTGAACCAGCAAAGTCTTGCCCCAAGCGAAAATTGACTCAAAAAAGTTACTTGTAAGCGTTTGGTGGACTAGTGCTGGTGTCATACACTATAGCTTTCTTAAATCTGGCCAGACGATTACGGTTGATGTCTATTGTCAGCAACTGCAAACCATGATGGAAAAGCTCGCCGTTAAACAACCGAGACTTGTCAATCGCTCTACGCCACTGCTGCTTCAAGACAACGCTAGACCACACACGGCCCAACAGATGGCTACCAAATTAGAGGAGCTTCAATTGGAATGTCTAAGACATCCACCGTACTCTCCGGACCTTGCTCCAACAGATTACCATTTTTTTCGAAATTTGGATAACTACTTGCAAGGAAAAAAATTCAATTCCGATGAGGCAGTCCAAACCGCTTTCAAAGATTTCATTGATTCCCGTCCGAATGGTTTTTTAATAAAAGGGTTCAAAGAACTACCTATAATATGGCAAAAGTGTATAGATAGCAAGGGTACATACATTAATAAAATATATTTTAATACGAAAAAATCGCCTATAAGTTCCTCCCATACAAAACGCCAATTTCATATGTAAGGACCTAATATTTACATAGAAGAAATTTGTATTAAATTGTAATTTTAATAAGATGATATATTATGGGGTAACAAAGGGCTGTAAAGGGCTTGTCTTTGGTAAACATACAGATAATATATTTGATTAAAAATAAACTTAAATCTTTTATTTCAATTTCCTAGACGTCATGAAACCCTTTCTGGGCTCAATCGCATTGTATCGCGTTACGCCGTATCGTGAGCTACTTACCGCTACCCTACTAAATCTACAAGATTTACAACGATTTTCTATTTGGTTGTCAAAATAAAGTTACGAAACGGCTTGTTCCTCTTTTATATTACGTGAAAATAAAACATTTATACATTAAATTGACTTTTAGCTACGACTGTCACCAGATACAAGGACAAGGGTACAAGTTTTTTATAAGTCTCTTACAAGTTTTTTTTTGGACAAGTCTTTCTAAATATTATTTAAATTTAAATACTACATTAGCATCGATGTTCGATAAAACGAAAAAGCAATATTATCTTTGTATATTCGACGTATAAAACTATAATAATATATTACTATATTGGAAAAATTGCAAGAAAAGGAAAACAACTGTTCCTACTTTTTTTTTGATATTCGTTTCGTCTGTTATTGTAATAATAATGGACCGGTCCTTCAGGTTATAAGTGTTATTTATTAATTTCAGTTATAGTTAGATAGAACAACGTTTGTCATACAGTATGATTTAGCAAAATTTTATCTTCAAGACTTTGAAGTTTTCACTTCTATCACACGAGTTCGCTCATGTCTTATCTCAATCGTAAACATTGTTATTTATTACCTATTTTAATATTTTTACATAAACAAATAGCACAACACAATAAGCTGATAGACTTTTTCTAAATTGAAAATTAAATTCAATTATTTAAATTGGATAATCTAACGGTATGCCGATGGCGGATCGGATCCGAGGGTCCTCAGCCGCTGTTGTACCGTTAAATTGAATTGTTACCTTTCTAAGGCAAATTATTTGATATGTTTCACCCCGGGATATGTGAAAATGTTCATTTGTGATAATTGAAAGCGGACTTATATTAGAAAATGAGGGTTTCCGCGAAACTGCTAAGTAGAAAGTCATTTAACATGAGAAGGCAATTTCAACATCTCATTATCAGGTTGTTAGTATAATATTATAATATGTAGTAATAGTATAAGTTGTAATGAATAAAATAATCTCTATGTATTCGAATTTTTCCTTCGTGTTTCCTATTTTTTTTTATTTATGTCCTTATAAATATATATTGCAAATTAATATGTATTAACTAAATTGTACGTGTTTGCTTAACTATAACATAATAACAATATATCTGATGTACTCGTAAGATCTCAATATGTTGTTTAGAGTCCAAACAATGTCTTTTTCCAATGAAGTTTCCATGAATATATTACGTAGAATGTTTGTACTGGCGACGTAGTTAACGGATAGATAACATAAACTCATTAAAATTTAACAGTACCACAAAATGCATAATGGAAATCCATTAATGGTGTCTATATTCAAACAAAGCTAAGTTTAATAGTAAACAGGCTCGGCTGCGGCCAGGTGCAAGGGTTGGCGATCCGAGCTTTATTAGTTCTCGTGCGTAGACGTGTTTGTATGAGGTGAAATCGTGGCGCTGACAGCCCTATTAGATGCCGGTGCAACTAACGATATCGACACGAATCGCCCGAGGATAGCTCGACCGGACAAGGGACAATGCATCAGGCGTGCGCCGCGTAGCCGAAATCAACTATCGATGCAATAATTATTTGGTCTCTATTCAATGGCCGCTCAAATTTTGAATTGATTAAACGCAAACAACCAAAGCTATGTTTGATCGTCAATAAGAATAACCTAATACTTGGTCCGATTCAATTTCGTCAAAATGTAAACAAAGTTCAATATGGATGCGTATAATGCTTCCTATATTAATGTCACATATATTCATGGCGCATTACATGAAACAACAACACATTCATTTTGTAGAATTTCATTTTTATGTTTTTGTTTGACATTTAGATCAAATTGAATCAGAATAGAAATTACTAAATATGTATGCAGATTGTTTTGTTTACTATTTAGCACTCCTCATACTATATTTTTAAAATTTACTAATATATTTCTTTGAAACATCATTAATCTTATTTCTTTGGCGCCGCAATATTATATCATACATTTTATCCCTAACGATCATCTTCTCTGTGGGACGTTTAATACGTATGTTTTTCATAGTAACTATACACAATTAATACAAATTGGTGGTGCACAGTGGTCGATTTCGACTAATAAAAAATCATATTTTAATTTTTAGTCATTTTTTTCCTATTAAATACGCAATAAAAAAACTGCTAATGTGGTCATGGGGTGCGACAAACTTACTTTTAAACGCATGGAAATGTGTTGTTGTTACTTTTATTGATTCTATTTATTTCTATGATCTTAAGAAATATTTGCACGTTGCAATCCCTCTTGCAAACTATTGGTAAGGAAAAATATACACAATATACGATATATACTACAATTTTTACGCGAACTTAGTATGTATCACCATCTCAGTTTCATCATCTTTTTAACTAGGTCTAACACTCAATTGCAGGTATAACAACACTAGTAGGTATAGTCTGCCACAAAACTAGGTTTTCGTAGTACATTCCGTCTGTAGCGGCGTTTGATGTTATTCGCCACAGGCCAGACCCCCAGACCCCCAGAGTCTAGACCCCCAGACGGGGCAGTCATTTATTGACATTATAAACAAAAGATAAATACGCTCGCCCATCGATCCCAGCCCGCATGTTTTGTCCACCATTTTCATTAGCTTATATCATACCTGTCTACGGCGTTTTCCTTTTGCAATTCGAATGTTGGTTTACAATTTTACGCCTCTGTTTCGAGTATTCTTTCATAAGCTTTCGTAATAAACGTTTGCTTGAAAAACTAAAATACTGAAATTTTTTAATACGAAATGTAACAACTATTTTAGGTCATTTTATTGTTATTTGTGGGCTATTTTCTTCGTTCTACGCTTTTAGTATTACATAATCCCACCAAAAACATTTTCATGTAAAAATGTTGCCAAGACGAGTCTACATAGCTTACCCTGTGAAAAAGTTATCAGATATCGTATAAAGCCAAGCTCTAAAGACTACTCGCCCTAAATCTACAAGCACCTTGATCAAAAAGTGGACAAATATCATGTAGAATCGTCTGGAATTTAGATGATTTATTGTATTTCTCTTTCATTTGATACCCATATTGTGAGAGTACCAGTGAAAACGATAAATTGTAGGGGTTTTATCTATTAGTTTTATCTATTATCAACTGCCAGCTCCTAGGTTACTTGGAGGAGCACCAGCTGATAAGCGACCGCCAGTACGGTTTCCGTCGGGGACGCTCAGCTGGTGATCTTCTAACATACCTTACGTACCGATGGGCGGAGGCAGTTGAGAGCAAGGCGTTGGCCGTTAGTTTAGATGTAGCGAAGGCCTTTGATCGGGTCTGGCATAAGGCGCTTCTTTCGAAGCTCCCTTCCTACGGGCTTCCCGAGAGATTATGCAATTGGATCACCAGCTTTTTAGTTAGTTAGTTGCGACGCCTGCCGACGCCCAGCGTCGCGACGCCTGCCGACGCCCAGCACCACGACGCCTACCGACGCCCAGCGTCGCGACGCCTGCCGACGCCGAGCGCCGCGACGCCCAGCGTCGCGACGCCTGCCGACGCCGAGCGCCGCGACGCCCAGCGCCACGACGCCTACCGACGCCCAGCGTCGCGACGCCTGCCGACGCCGAGCGCCGCGACGCCCAGCGTCGCGACGAATGCCGACGCCCAGCGTCGCGACGCCTGCCGACGCCCAGCGTCGCGACGCCTGCCGACGCCCAGCGTCGCGACGCCTGCCGACGCCGAGCGCCGCGACGCCCAGCGCCACGACGCCTGCCGACGCCGAGCGCCGCGACGCCCAGCGCCACGACGCCCAGCGCCACGACGCCCAGCGCCACGACGCCCAGCGCAGCGACGCCCAGCGCTGCGACGCCTGCCAACGCCCAGCGTCGCGACGCCTGCCGACGCCGAGCGCCGCGACGCCCAGCGCCGCGACGCCCAGCGCCACGACGCCTACCGACGCCCAGCGTCGCGACGCCTGCCGACGCCGAGCGCCGCGACGCCCAGCGTCGCGACGAATGCCGACGCCCAGCGTCGCGACGCCTGCCGACGCCCAGCGTCGCGACGCCTGCCGACGCCGAGCGCCGCGACGCCCAGCGCCACGACGCCTACCGACGCCCAGCGTCGCGACGCCTGCCGACGCCCAGCGCCGCGACGCCCAGCGCCACGACGCCTGCCGACGCCGAGCGCCGCGACGCCCAGCGCCACGACGCCCAGCGCCATGACGCCCAGCGCCACGACGCCTGCCAACGCCCAGCGTCGCGACGCCTGCCGACGCCGAGCGCCGCGACGCCCAGCGCCGCGACGCCCAGCGCCACGACGCCTACCGACGCCCAGCGTCGCGACGCCTGCCGACGCCGAGCGCCGCGACGCCCAGCGTCGCGACGAATGCCGACGCCCAGCGTCGCGACGCCTGCCGACGCCCAGCGTCGCGACGCCCAGCGCCACGACGCCTACCAACGCCCAGCGTCGCGACGCCTGCCGACGCCGAGCGCCGCGACGCCCAGCGCCGCGACGCCCAGCGTCGCGACGGATGCCGACGCCCAGCGTCGCGACGCCTGCCGACGCCCAGCGTCGCGACGCCTGCCGACGCCCAGCGTCGCGACGCCTGCCGACGCCCCGCGTCGCGACGCCTGCCGAGGCCCAGCGTCGCGACGCCTGCCGACGCCCAGCGTCGCGACGCCTGCCGTCGCCGAGCACCGCGACGCCCAGCGCCACGACGCCCAGTGCCACGACGCCCAGCGCCACGACGTCTACCGACGCCCAGCGTCGCGACGCCTGCCGACGCCGAGCGTCGCGACGCCTGCCGACGCCGAGCGCCGCGACGCCCAGCGTCGCGACGCCTGCCGACGCCCAGCGTCGCGACGCCTACCGACGCCGAGCGCCGCGACGCCCAGCGTCGCGACGAATGCCGACGCCCAGCGTCGCGACGCCTGCCGACGCCGAGCGTCGCGACGCCTGCCGACGCCGAGCGCTGCGACGCCCAGCGCCACGACGCCTACCGACGCCCAGCGTCGCGACGCCTGCCGACGCCGAGCGCCGCGACGCCCAGCGCCGCGACGCCCAGCGTCGCGACGAATGCCGACGCCCAGCGTCGCGACGCCTGCCGACGCCCAGCGTCGCGACGCCTGCCGACGCCGAGCGCCGCGACGCCTGCCGACGCCCAGCGTCGCGACGCCTGCCGACGCCCAGCGTCGCGACGCCTGCCGACGCCCAGCGTCGCGACGCCTGCCGACGCCCAGCGCCGCGACGCCTGCCGACGCCCAGCGTCGCGACGCCTGCCGACGCCCAGCGTCGCGACGCCTGCCGACGCCCAGCGTCGCGACGCCTGCCGACGCCCAGCGTCGCGACGCCTGCCGACGCCCAGCGTCGCGACGCCTGCCAACGCCCAGCGTCGCGACGCCTGCCGACGCCGAGCACCACGACGCCCAGCGCCACGACGCCCAGCGCCACGACGCCCAGCGCCGCGACGCCTGCCGACGCCCAGTGTCGCGACGCCTGCCGACGCCGAGTGCCGCGACGCCCAGCGTCGCGACGAATGCCGACGCCCAGCGTCGCGACGCCTGCCGACGCCCAGCGTCGCGACGCCTGCCGACCCCCAGCGTGGCGACGCCTGCCGACGCCCAGCGCCTAGTCGCGAAAGTAGGTTTTTTATGTACTTGTATTATTATATTCCTTTTATAAATTAAAGATCATCAGATCCTTATAATAAACATCCTTTTGCGGCTTTGGCTTTGGCGGCATTTACATTTTATTAATTTTTTTGTTGGTTTTATAGCAATAACAGCTTACATACATAACTTCATGCCGACGCCCAGCGTCGCGACGCCTGCCGACGCCCAGCGTCGCGACGCCTGCCGACCCCCAGCGTCGCGACGCCTGCCGACGCCCAGCGCCTAGTCGCGAAAGTAGGTTTTTTATGTACTTGTATTATTATATTCCTTTTATAAATTAAAGATCATCAGATCCTTATAATAAACATCCTTTTGCGGCTTTGGCTTTGGCGGCATTTACATTTTATTAATTTTTTTGTTGGTTTTATAGCAATAACAGCTTACATACATAACTTCAGCTTTCTATGATTTCCGGCAGTAACCTAAGAATTTTTATGATCTATAAATAAGTCAGTGACGAAATCAGGGGTTTTTAGACATCGATGAAATCTAAATTATAATAGCTACGACATTCAAACTTTGTATTATTCATGTATTAACTGGTGTCAGTATATCTTGAAATTTTCAACTATTTAGCATCATCCAAAGCAAAGTTATGGGAGTTAAAAAAAACGACGAAACCTTTCGAGAAAAGGTAGGTAGTGCCCTTGCGCTTCGCTTGACTCGTCTTGACGGGGGCACGACGGTGCCCCCAGATATATGGGCGTTATCAATACATAGTATAAAACAAAGTCGCTTTCGCTGCATGTCTGTCCGTATGTATGCTTAGATCTTTAAAACTACGCAACGGATTTTGATGCGGTTTTTTTTTATAGATAGAGTGATTCTTAAGGAAGGTTTGTATGAATTTTATTTTATTTTATTTTTTTTATTTTATTTATTATGTCGTAAATAAGCGCGTTTTTTGCGCTTATATTGCAAACGCTGGCTGAACCCTACGAGATAGACCAAAATAATGTACTACAGTATTGTTCACCTTAAAAAGTTCAACAAAAAAGTCCGCGATGGAATATGTCTATCTCTTATAGATCCACACACTCTCGATAACCCACCATAACCATTTTTATCCTTTACTAAAAAATGGTTATTTACGAAGTGATTTTAAACAATACAGCACTAATCCTTTTCCAATTAAGTACCTTAAATAAATTGTGCATTTATTATAGATCAATATGCTTTTTACAGCATGTAATTTAAGCGAATATTACCGAAGATATTACAAATTTAAAATGCAGGGTCGTAGTTGTTTGCGCCGCGGCGGTACCGATCCGCGGCCGGCCGGGGGTCGGGCGGCGTAATATATAAAAATGAATTGCTGTTCGTTAGTCTCGCTAAAATTCGAGAACAGCTGAACCGATTCGGCAATTCGTCGTTTTATTGAGCATTTCCAGTAATATAATATGCAGTAGACAGTAGTAGCCGTACAGTGAACACAATAACAACGCGAGTCGCTCAAATATCGAATTCGGTGAAGTCCTTTATAATCCTACACCCTTTGGTAAGCCGAAACTAGTACTGTACAGCTTTTGTGCGGCCTTAATAATTTATACGATAAATGATTTCATTTCAGACTCGTGATATGCTAAAGCCAAAATTATCATTTTCGTCGTGAAATTTTGTAAACTTAACTTCTAGAATCATTTATGACCAATGACCATATTACAACATAATAATATTGAGACTCTATACTTTGCCTGCGTATGCCTCAAAAAAAATTGATGAACAATGGTACAAGATTAGATAATAGATATAAGACATATTCTATTTTTAATCGCGGAAAAATGTAAGGTGCCGCGCAAATAATGCAAATATCTACTGAATTAATTTAGTATACAGTAAGTATAATCTTCAAATTTATTCGTGTTGATGGTTTTGCAAAATTAATTGAACTTACGATCACAAATTTCCGACATTTTAACGCAGAAGCAGAAGAATATTTTGAATTTTGGAATCAAATTTCGTGATTGAAATATTTGAAGTGTTGCAAAGCTTTGTAATTGGATTAAAATTTTGCCAGCCATTGTGGTAGCGTTTACGTTTTGGTTTTGTGGTTCAGTTCAGTTGTATAGCAAAAACAGTTTAGTAAAATCGAACATAATTCCCATTAATACTAGGTACAAAAACTAATCTGTACGTTCATCGAAATAAACATTATAATATCTTTATTGGCGAGTCTTGCACCAAAGTGGAGTTCAGGGGGCCTACTCAAGATGCCATCGCTAATTATCGCTTACAAAGTTCGAAAACAAAATGTATGGGATTTGACATAAGGTACGCTAAATGACATAACCAAATCGTGAACATTTAGCGTACCTTATGTCAAACTCAAATCCCATACATTTTGTTATCGAACTTTGTAAGCGATAATTAGCGTTGGCATCTTGAGTAGGCCCCCAGATACAATAAACGTATACATGTTATATTAATTATTATCTAAGACATGACGCATGTAGAAGGTTAGCAGGTCTTACCGTCTAACATGACCACATTGTGAATCAATAACAAGTAATGATTTGCTTTATTTAGCCATTTTTGAGCAGCAATTGCACATGGTGTACACCTATTTTTTGAAGTTATTATATTATTGCCTTATGTATAACAAAATATTTCCCGCTATCGGAACCGTACATTTTGAGGCGCTAAAAAGTAGCTTTATAATTATATAAATTTGTCTGTATTTTCTTGTTGAAACACTTTCATACAAAACAAGTATTACTAAAATGGTTCTCCAATTAGTGATTCAATAACTTCTCTTAGTTTTGGTGCCCTAAAATATATTGTAGGCGCGGGTATAACTTTCACTTACTGAAAGTTATACCTTATAGGTATTCCTTAGACTACGTTTAAATAAAAGGTTTTCTTAAACGTAGTCCTTACTGAAAGTTATACCCCAACCTTTATATTAATAAAGGTAGTCTATTAGGTTATGTTTGTTTAATGTTACTATAATTAAGATGCCAATTCAGTCTGGTTTGCGAATGGACTACACATTATCAAAACTACGGTCCTCGTACAAACTTATCCAATTGCTGTCGCTCGCAATATACGTACGGCGGTTCATTAGGGGCATTAAGGTCTTTTAGGAGCTAATAAGTCCCAAACAAACATATATAGGTACAGTTGAGAACGTTTGCTATGTTTCATCACATCACATCACACTAATATATATATATGATACGTAATGCTAAACGCCGCCATATTCTTCAAAATGTAGCTTCTTTATCCCCACCTAATATTTGGAAGTTCCTGAAAACAATTGGTATAGGTAAGTCACATGATCTCCATGACCTGCCTAGTAACATTAGCCCTGATGATTTAAATCATCACTTCTCTGCAACAGTGGCATTAGATGATCTTACCAAATCCCAGACCATTTGTTATTTAAACAGCCTACCTCGTCCCAATATAGACCCATTTTATTTTTCTCCAATTACTTTAGGTGAGATCGACAAGACAATCAAGTCCATTGTTTCTAAAGCCATGGGATGTGATGACATAAGTCGCCGTATGATTACCACCATCCAAGTCCAACTCCTTCCTGTCATTACCCACATTATCAATTTCTCCCTCGATTCATCAGAATTTCCGAACATGTGGCGGAAAGCCTTTGTTCGTCCACTTCCAAAAATCCCCAACCCTACACACCCTTCACATTTTCGCCCTATTTCCATCCTTCCCTTCCTATCAAAAGTTCTTGAAGCCTGTGTCTTTAAACAGTTGTCCGGGTTTGTTTACCGAAATCACTTACTTTCCCCACTTCAGTCTGGTTTCAGACCTGGACATAGCACTACCTCCGCCCTGTTAAAAGTGACAGGTGATATAAGAGCAGGTTTTGAGAACTCTATGATTACCGTTTTAGTACTTGTAGATTTTTCAAATGCATTTAATCATGTCAATCATGACATCCTATTGGCCGCACTTTCCGGTCTTTTGATCTCATCTGAAGCATTAACTTGGATTTCTTCTTATCTTCGTGGCCGTCAGCAGTCAGTGCGCATGGATAGTTTGTCCTCTAACTGGCACAATATTGACGCTGGCGTTCCTCAAGGCGGTATTTTATCTCCCTTACTTTTCAGTATTTTTATAAATCTCATCACCAAAAGACTTCGTAGTACGTATCATCTTTATGCCGATGACCTGCAACTTTATAGCCAGGTAGGAATGGAACAGTTATCAACTGCCATTGAGAAGGTAAATCACGATTTAAGCATGATAAAAGACTGGTGTGATAACTTTGGATTAAACGTAAATCCTTCTAAATGCCAGGCTATATTGTTGGGTAGTCCTAGATTTCTGTGTAAAGTAGACTTAGGGACTCTTCCACCTGTTATGTACAGTGGGTCTGTAATTAATTTTAGTACTAGCGTTAAAGATCTTGGTTTACATATCGACTCCTCTCTTACTTGGCAAACCCATATCACCGACATTTCCTCTAAAGTAACGGGGATCTTGAGGTCCCTCTACCGACTTAAAAATTTCCTTCCAATCCAGATTAAGAAAATGCTTGTACAATCCCTTATTTTCCCAATAATTGACTATGGTGACGTGTGCTGTTTCGATCTTAACGTTGACAAACTCAATAAGCTTGATCGTCTTTTCAATAGTTGCTTAAGATTTATCTTCAACCTGCGAAAATTCGATCATGTTTCTTCTTATCGCTCCAAGTTGCACTGGTTGCCAGTTCGTCAACGACGCTCTGTGCGGGCATTGTGCATGCTTTACTCCTTGCTGCACCATCCTAACGTTCCCGAGTATCTCTCTTCCCTTTTTCAATACCTCTGCAGCAGCCACGACAAAAACCTCCGATCAGTTAACAACGAGCTTTTACTTTGCCCTTCCCATAAATCTAGTATCGTTCACTCTTCTTTTAACATACAGGCTATTCTTCTCTGGAATGCTCTTCCTCTGGAAATCAGGATGGCAAAATCCAGAGACACATTTAAGTCCAGACTTCGTGACTTTTACTTTAGACAATTGGCAGAATCTTAGAATTCTCAGTATTTGTTTTTTATTTTATATAATGTAGTATTTATATCTGTTATTTATTATATAATTATTAATATTATTATGGTATAGTTTATATAAAATATAATATCTATTTTATGTATAGTATATATAAATATATCTATTTTATGTATAGTATATATAAAGTGTATCTTTTTTATGTATAGTATTTTATAACATTATTTATGTTATTAGAAAATATGTTTTGTTGGTTTTTATTATATTGTGGTTATTAGTATAATTAATTCTCTTTACCGGCACCTATACAGTTTTGTTTCTGTTAAGCCCAAAGGTTGACTGGCAGAGAATGCCATACGGCATTAAGTCCGCCTTTGTACATTTGTTTGTGCATTAAGTTAAATAAATAAATAAATAAATAATATTATAAAGACGGAAGTGTATATTTGTTACATCACGCCAAAACTTCTGAATGGATTTTGATTAAATTTGGTATGGAAGCAGTTTACTCACTGCAAAGACGTAAGTAAACGTAGCGTCCAACCAACTTGCGTCTTCTGTAGCCCAATTTCCTAAAATTCCATACACAATTTCCTAGAAAGTATCTAAACGTATTTTTATTTATTCATTTAAAAGATTGAGTGGCTCTATTAGTGGAGCTTTTTTTTAAACACAAAGTAGTAGCTGCGAACTAATGAACGTATTCCACCAATATAAATATTGTAATAATTAGTATAAAAAGTTTTCATTTGGACATTATTTATATTAGGGAAAATATAAAATATATATATATTTATTGATGTAAGTAACTTCCCTTCCCTTGGAAAACAATACCTTAAAACCTAAACCAAGACTGAATACATAACTTAGGTAATGCAGTTTTAATTTAATATTTTAAGGACTTCGTTAAAATAAAAATTGAAGTGTATTTAAAACACTTCACAGTATTTACTTGCAGCAATCGAAATCGCTGAAACTGCAAGCTCGAAAAGTCAGAACAAATAAAAGTTGGGGGCATGATTTGAATCGTATATTTAGAAATAAAGTTTAGTTGCATGACATTGCGCGCTGGAACTGGAACATTGCGTTCGTCAAACGCGATCCGACCCGACGGCACACACGCTCGAGTAATTTGATTACACAGGCTGGGTCTAACAATTTTATCAATTCCGTATGCACGTGTCGACTAAAGTTGTTATTTTAAGCTGTCAAATAGCAGTTTCTTATAATAATGGAGTTTGGATTCAAATATTCGATCACTACACGCGATGCATTCCCACGTCTCTTAGCGCGTGTTGTGTGGGGTCGCGTCTGAGTGTTGTCTATCGAGCGTGGGAGAGCGTGGTGGCCCCGGCTCTATTTGCACACGTTCTGAATGTCATTGTCAGGGTGCTAATTGCCCGCGACTGCGCTCCCTACGGGCGACACTACAATGCAGCGCGAATTTGCATTTATTAATATGCTTATCATTTTGAATACAATTAGTCGGGTTACGCATTAGTTGCTAACTACATAAAAACTAACGTTTTCTTATGTGTAGCGATCAATTTGGCAATTGTGAGGGAGATTTGAATTTTGAACAATTTAATTTTTTTTAAACTGCTATAGTTACCTATAGCAATTTTCTTACGACAAAATCCCGAAAACAGACAAATTATTAAAGAAAATAATGCTTTTGCTGAATATAAACTTTGATTAATAAAAAGTAAGATTTGTTAGTTTCTTTACCTATATAAAGTGCAAGTTAGTGCTGCCAGACACATTTATAATATAATGAACGATAAAAAACGTCTTAGAATAATGTATTTATATTTTCATAATCTGTTGATTTCGCAAGTGACGAGTGATCGCAAAGCAAGTGAGAGGCCGAGCCGAGGCGGCGAGGGCGCCCCTTCCCGCCGCAGCTTCGAATTAATTTTTCCAGGCAGTTGACTCTGAATGTGCTTCCGGCTCGAGTTGCCTCAACTCGAAAGCAAACTTTTCGTGTTTACATTACTTTAAATTCTTTCAACTCTTAGCTTTGCTAGCAATACTTCGCGCGGTATCATTTGCAGTTTATATTTATTTCTTGTTTGAGACCGTTTTGCCCTTTTACTTGAAGAAAATTGCACTCAAAACACTTGTTAAAATTTTATTGCGTGCGTTTAAAAGCGAGCACGAGGCGGAAAGTGTTATCTACGTATAGATCGAATTATCGCGTTTCCGAACGGCCGTTCGGGTGGATCGGAGGGGAAATTTATTAAAATATTACCTTTGATGACGTCTATTGAAAGTTCACACAAAGAGAACTTCATTTCCGTTCCGACGTGGCCCCTCTCGAAATTGCCTCCAACAGGGGAAACGCTGTTGCAAATATGATTTAGTGACGGGTTTTATCAAAGGCTAATTGCTCAGTGGAGCCGGTACATGTGACATCTCATTCGAGTCTGAATAATTTCAAAACATCTATCAACAACAAATCAAATTTTCGAAATGCACGTCCGCTTCGGCTTTGTCTCTTCAATTTATTCATCGTCACCGCGTTCATATATTTTGGTTTTGTACTGGTCATGTTACCGTAAATAGAAGAAATAAATAGAAGAAAAGAAATAGAGTTGTAATACTTCAGAATTATAAATCTTAATATTTATAAATTGCGTGTCACGTTGTTTGCCCGCGACTCGTAAACTATTTAACCGAATTTAATCAAATTTGCACACCGTGTGGAGTTTGATCTAACTTGAAAGTTAGGATAGTATAAGCTATCTAAATTTAAAATCGCAATATTATTTATTGCAAATAATGTCTATTATTTGATATTTACAATTATCTATTATATAAATAATTGAACATAAATAGCGATTGTAGAGATAACTCTACAGTTTTATATAGTGTCGAGCTTCATAACAATTAATGTACAAAAATAAAAGGATAAATTAAGAAAACATTAATTTCAAAATTTTCCTTTATATTTTTGTTACTTAAGTTTTTAAGAATGTTTTTCTTAAACAAATACTTTGTCACTAAATATCCTCCCTTTATTATGGGTAAGCCCTGTTTAAATTTAATGTATAGCGACAGGCACTCAGCGAGATTACGGCTTAAGGTACCTAATTATCTTGACATTACACAAATAACTACACAAATCCAAGTCTTAATGAAGGAAATGTGACACATATTCGTTGTGCTAAACTTTTCTATACAGGTTACAATGTAATGTGCAGTGGTCGATTGATTCCGTGTAACACTATTGAACCTTATTGCCAAGTAATAAAGTCGGAAAGTGGTAAACTGGAAATATCGGTGTCCATATATCAATAAGAGCACAAATACCCTTTCTCTGAGATAATATCAAAGGAATACCGTTGTCGATCCTGGAATTGCTGTGGTAGGAATGTGTGATGGGTTATTTGCCCATAAAAAAACCGGTAATACTTTTTGAATGACATGTCCTCTGTCTATAAATATAAAAAAATATAAATTTAATTTATAATAAAAGTTGCATAATATGCATTGTTGAAAAATGTTGACGATTTTAAACTCTATTTTATAAGCGCAGCGTTCTATTTACAAGTCGCCAGTCGCAACTAATAAAAACGTGCCTTCGGAACGTAGCCTTCCTTCCTTGTTTATCATTTAAGGATTTGTTAGAGTTTCAGCTTATAAAGTTTTGTAAGAAACTTTTGATTTGACATACATGTTATCTGTCTACATAACTTTATTCAGAGTTTTGCAATTGTATAAGTATAAAGTCGCGTTGGTACCTACTTACTTATTATCTATATTCTGCATACACCTAAGGCCTAAGCTATATGTAACGTTATGAAAAATTAATTACGGAAATGTTAAGAAAATTTCTAAATATTTTAACAGTCTAAGAAGAAGAATAAATGTTGGAAAATATTTTGTACCTATTTACTATTATAATATTAATAAATTTAAATTGCGCTCCCTACGCATAAATAACAAATTTAAAAATATAAGTGTTTAATAAAAAGATTTTGACCAAAAAATATAAATTCAGCTGTGATGTCAATAATAGTGCGAAGTAGGGCATACGGTACTAAACCTTTTTCTAAATATGACATTATTTTCTAGCCTGAATGTTATTGCTTTAGCAGTGAGGAACATGCTCAAAACGAACGTGCAACATACATCACCTAGATTTATGTTGCACAGCTTTATATAGATAGGTAGCACCTGTCTGCAAACTTGTATCATAAAAGGTAAATAAAATAAAATTACAATGTCGCTTTTCATGCGCCGTAAATGGCATTTTCAGTGATAATGAACACTAATTATGTGAAGTATCTCTTAATTAATCAGCGCCTTCTCATTAACTGCGAGTCCGATAGTTAGCAATTAAACTGCGGATACTGGGATTAAAATATACAGGGCAATCATTGGATAAATAACTTAATTTGCCCTTTAGATTATTCTAAATACATTAATTTAGGACCATCATCGTGTGATCAAATGTTATTCAATACTTTTGAAAATAAAAAGACAACAACACACTTAATGGTGTGCTGATGCACATGTAGCTTTATAATAACTACTACTACCAATGTAAATGTCACTAATTTACGGTAAATTAATAAATATAATAGACATATCCACTTTTTTGACAACAACAACAAAAAATTTAATTGTTTCTAAATTTGAATTAGAACGTACTTAAGGAAAATTATATTTAAAGTCAGCTTCCAAGGGCAAATATTAAGATGATATCAACATTCTTTGTAAGGTAGATGAATGGTCAAAAATTAATCCACCAATATATATAGAGTAAAATAAATATTATCTTTATAATTTGTCATAAGCGTCTGTATAAAACGATTTAAGCGACGTTGTTAATATTAGAGTACATAACGAGCATGTAGTTTGATTTTATGGCTTTCAATTAACCAGTAATCATACACGCGCCGGCCCTTTCATTAAACACTGTAATGAGTTTTCCCCTTGGCTAGTGGACATCGTTTCAGACGAGCCGTCGCTTATTTTGTCTTTTTGCCGATAAATTGGACGAGCGATGCAAATGAAGCCTGACGCCCTTCGAAAACATGTTGTTTAAAGCTTAAATAATGTTGGATAATCGTGTTTTTAAACACCCGCGGGGAACGTCTATACAAAGTGAACAAAGCTGCTATGTCTACACACGTTTAAAATATACTACCATTATGTCTATTCTTTTGTAGACAAACCCCGGTAAAATAAACTAGGGTGCGGTGGTCATGTTACGCCTACAGTTACAAAAAAAATCCTATGTTTCAATGTTTTGCTACATTTTTCCTGCTGCTCGACTCGCTTTTTTTACAATGTTTTGGATATTCCTGTTACCTGTATCAATCCAGTGTTAGATTTTTTACAGATATGAGCTGCCCTAATAATAAAGCTCTGTATTTATATAAAAATGTTTGTTATTGCCAATGAAACTTAACAAGCTTTTTTCAGAAAGTGAACAATATAAGACTACAGCCGGTTCAACCCAAGCTCGCTGAGAAAAACCGGCGTAAAAACTCGTAAAAATATTGTTGTTTTTATTATTAGCCTATGCAGTCCTGTTGCTGGGCAAAGGCCTCCCTCAATGTCCTCCGGGTCTTTCATACCTACGCCACCGCTGGCCAGCCTGGCACCAGCCAGCACACCAGTGCGTCCAGCTCCTCGCGCTATCCTGCTCTGGGCCAGCCATGTCATCCATCCTTTGGCACCCAATCGGTGCGTATCTTTGCCCAGCGGTCGGAGTGAATGTGTCCTGCCAAGTCCAATTTTAGCCAACTCCTTTGTTTCCATGTCTGCGATGCGTCATGGAGCGCAGCGAGGTGCTTCGTACTCGGTCGACTAGTTTTATTCCCAGGATACTGCGCTTCATCGCTTTTTGATAGACCCCCGACAAACCAAAAAAAATTTAATAGACCCTAGACAACCGAAACATTCGTGATTTGGTCAGTGATTAGGATTGAGCACCGTAGGTTAGGACGAGATGAATACATATCGATAAGTTTTCGTTTAAGGGCCAATTTTTCAATCGTCAGATAACTTTTATCTAAGTGTAAATGTGACTTTGACAGATTTTGTACGGAACAAATGTCAAAGTCACATGTTTATTCGACAAATAAAAGTTATCTGACGATTGAAAAATGGGCCCTAAGGGAGATTGGTAAATTTAAGGGGGATTTATTAGAATCTTCATGGACCAGTAGCTTTTACAGGCGCAAGATAGATGGGCCGAAGTAGATCATCAGATAGAGTATACATAATATCATACCCGTCCACCGTCTACGTCTGTCTTGGCAGACAGACGGACATAAAAGCGATCCTATAAGGGTTACGCTATTAGTCGTTTTGTCGGGACGTATGAAAAACTCTCTTTGTCTATTTTGCCCGCAGTTAGGATTGTAAAATATTCGAATGATTTGAGTATATCTTTAACAACCAGTTATGAAAAACACTACTTTTCTTTATACATTTATTTGAATCGTCTAGATCTTGTCTATTGTATCTATTGCTTAATAGCCTTTATTTATACTCCCAGTATCTAAGCAAAATGTTTTTACCTCCTAATAGCATTAGGAATGAACTGCATTACATAATAAAAATGTAAAGTGTGTCGTTATATGTAAAGATTCCCTAAACGCTGCTTTTTAACTGGCACTTTATCTCCTCCAATGTTAAGACATTATATTTTTATATTTTCATGTAACGATATAGTTGGTTTTATTAGTATAGTTGGTAGTCTGGAACAAACCGTTTTAAGTGGTGAGATCGTATATTTGCGCATTTTCTTTTTGTCAGAACTATAAGTACGGTTTGTATTTTAGAATTTATGCAAATAAAAAGTTTACAGTTATTGGTATGACAGTAAAAACTTTAATATAATAGTCTCTTTATTTATTTATTATACTTTTTGGCCATAATAAATCATTAAGAAAGTAAGTTTCATCTGATCTATATTATGTCTTAAATATAAGGTAATTTGTAAACTGAACCATCCTTTGTAAACAAATTCTGCAAATAAGGTAACTTTGCAGAAGAAAACTTCCTTTCATGAGGTAAAGATTGCAAAAAATGTTGTTAAGGCGACGCCTTCTCATTAGCGGTAATGGCGGTCTCGTGGCGACCGTTGCCTGGCAGACTCGCTCAATTAATACTTGAGCCTTTGTTATATTATCGATAAACGATTTGTAACTTTAATATTTTAATAATTGTCGAAACCGTAATGATCTAAGCTGTTATCTCAACCATGATTGTCGTTAAATTTGCATAGTCTATTAAATCAGGATTGTTAAAATAAAAATCGTTTCGTATCATTAGTTTTAATACAGAAGAGAATTATTTTGAAAAAATACACATGCCTGTCAAATCTTATAGAACATAGGAAAATGTTCAGTCTCACTGTATAAATTGACTGATACATCTAGCGTCTCTCAAACGATTATATTACGGAGTGTAAGGCCGAGAATACACTAGCGATTTATGGTGTAACCGTACGACAGCAGTAACCGAAAATTAGTTACGGTTCGCTGGTGGTCCCCCGGCTTAACCTATGAACGGCTTTACCATTACATATTACGAGTACAATCACATAGTCGACATGACGTCACGATTTACCTTGCCAATATTTTCTTTTCTAACCGACTTCAAAAAAGAGGAAGATCTCAATTCGTATGCAGGTGTTTTACTCATGTCCAATCTATACCTTAACTTTAAAAAAATTCCAGTTAAAATAATATAATTTAAAAGTAACAAAATATAACCCAACATTAATTTTTATTAGATACTAAGTGTTCGCCACTCATTACACTTTTCTGTGTGTTTTATTTATTCAGTTCTATCGCCTATCGAGTTACAAAATCGTTTAATCAGATT
Source organism: Celastrina argiolus (assembly GCA_905187575.2). Lineage (NCBI taxonomy): Eukaryota > Metazoa > Arthropoda > Insecta > Lepidoptera > Lycaenidae > Celastrina > Celastrina argiolus. The sequence goes on from LR994585.1 coordinate 9,640,091, forward strand.
TAGGTTTGCTTTGTAAATTATATAATTTAATGAAATGGTAGACACTGTTATGCTAAAGAGTTCACAGTAAGCACGTCTTGTTGCTCTGATTCCCTAATTTGTAAGCTTTGAAAAGTAATTTTGGTTGCGGACGGACCTATCTATCGTTAAATGAAACTGTTAATTGTTGTTAAAAGTAGGTTAGGTTAAAAATAGTTTAAAGATATGACAAAAAACTTTAAAAGGTATAAGATTAAAATATAAAACGGTAAAGAAATTTAATTTAAATCGTATTTTACAAAGAACCTTTGAAATACGAATTATTTTTAAATGGCTCAAAGAAAATAGTGCAAGATAAATCATTATTTACATAACAGGTCGTATAGAACGTTACTTTATACTAATACCCTTAATTAAAACTAAACTACATAACAACTGTACAGTCTTTAAGTTTAAATAGAAAAGTATTGGTAAAAATAATACCCGTTCTTTAGATTAGAGAAACCAACTATATTAGCTATGTTCATATTAAGGGATCTTTGCCAAAAAAGTAACCTATTAAATTGAACTTGGAAATTTGCAACAATATTTTTTTATTGCAGATAACTTAATGCAAACGTGCCAGTTAGGGGAACAATCCAAAGTTACTCTGTTTAAAATAACAGAAGGGTCAAACCCTTTATATCTTATGGGTAAAGCAACTCGGTAAATTGACATAACTTGCAGGAGCAATATGGGACTCGTTTCTTGTATTCAAAAGCCATATAGGTTGGGACTTGGGCGTAATCATAGTAAGTGCCTTTAGAGTTTAGATGCTCCGTGATTTTGAGGACAAGAACGTCGCTATATGAACTATACATACATACGCACATACGTATATTGAAATATCTGGTATGATATCGAGATTTTCGAAGGAAAATTATTATTTGACATCTTATATTGTTTAATGAGTTTTTTATGTATGTACATAAAGCCAGCGAATTAAAGCTTGGCGATGAGAGCGATAGTAGGGACTGATTTTTTTATTATAAGTTTTAATTATAAACGTAAGACAATAGTAAACAATAAAGCGATTCGCTGACTGGTTTAAATATAAATGGCCGCTCGCTTGAAGACTTGAGGAAAGCTACTGCTTCCGGATGACAAAAACTTAAAACATTATTACATTTTTTTTTAACAGCGCCCCTATAATATACACTAGTTTAACTATATTATGTAAGAAAGTTTTACATAGTCACTCGTAGACCACTTTACAATATACACAGATAGGTACATGAAATAAATTTTCCTAAACAATACACAACAATATTGCACCCCGGCCAGAAACAGACAAAAAACGAACCAGTCAGGAACCACTGCTTTATTAATTAATATTTTTTTATAATGCTAAACAAAATGATATTGTACACATACTAAATATTTTATGCAAAAAGTTATCGTGTTCACGACCCTCTTTGGTACCGAGCTTATTTAAAGTCTTTAACACACAAAACCTGTATAAAACAACATAAACTTAAATAAACAGATAAATGCTTCACTTAATACAAATATATTACAGTAACTTTTACAAAATGCGCTAATCCGTGCCGACCCTTACAAGTATAAAAGTAATTCATCTGACATTGTTAAATATATATAAACCTAATATATAAACCTACGTATAAAAGTCCAATGTTTACCCTAATTTCAAATAACGTATGTATTTAACATGTTTCTTTAAGGATACAGTAATACCTATACCGTTATATAAAAGAAAATATAGATACATAGTTAGGATTCTCAAATGAAGAATAAACGAGATATAATAAAAGGTGTAGATTCAGCGAAAAAGGAAAAGCTTGCTAATGAACACAAACTTTGCTTTCCAGTATTTATAACTCCGTACTCATTTCAGCCGCGCCCGGAGGTTTGCTGAGGTTGCTGGATGTGGAAAAAGCGGAATCCGCAGCGCCGGAATGTTCATTTGATGTATTCAATTGCTCTGAAGCCTGCGTATAAAATAAGTCTTTTATTACACCAATTTACGTCGAAAGCCGTAACATAGCAGACATTTAAACGTTGCAACACAAAAAAATTAATCACACAAAACAAAATTAACACAAATCGGAGACGAGATTAGTCGGAGTTAGTACATGCACTACAACCGAAACGCATGCGGAACACAACAAAAACATACGGCCACGAGCAACCGGAGAGTGGAGAGGGACGAACAATGCGTGCAGCTACTTCATGCCGCTACGTGACACACATCGCGGAACCTCCGTAAAGCCTTACTTACTGCGTGCTTTCTATGAGCGGTTTTAGAATAATGTCGAGCGTGTTGTCGTGTCGCAAGTGCGAGTACTGCGCGCCCGCCAGGCGGGTGTGCGTCCGCGCGAAGTTCGCGTTGTAGTCGCGCGACTCGCGCGTCGGTCGCGCGTACCTCCGCGCCAGCGACCCGCTCTCGCCCACCATTATGTTGTTGTTGCTAGCATGTCTCTGTATCCCAATAACACTAGAGTAAGCTATGAACACCCATCGCAACGATCATCTGGTGCACGGTAATGCTAAATGCCAAGTTTAGTTATCTATATTTTTGTATCGACCAGTCTAATTAGCTTTTCCGTACAACAGATGATGGTTTTGTGAAATTAAAATAGTTATATAATTATAATAATTTAAGTATGTATATATAATATTACATTAGAGCTTTACAGCCACAAATATAGCGCTTAAGTGTCCATATCAATTATTTAAATCGAGTCTTTTATCGATAAAGTTTTGTATTTTTTACTACAGCACTCTGTACCGTTAAAGGCCCCTTAAGCTGAAAGCTTGGTTAAGTTTATACATTATATGATACTATAACCATAATGAAATAGAATTTGCACTAATAGTATGGAGTGCTTAAGATAACAGATTTCTACATTACTAATTTCACTTACATCATCCATTCATTTCTGTTACTATACTAGAGTAGTTTTTGTCATAAAGGTATATACATTTTATATTCTAATAATTTTATCATGAAATATAAATTGAAATCGCATTTTTACAATATTATTTCAGCGACCTTTGAAATATCTGCGGAATGTTCCAAATGCCATTACCTAACAAAAATATTTAACAACACTTGTTGCGAAGAAAGATTTTGAAATATTGTTAAGCGAAAGACATTTCGGGATCACAGGAATTTCTAGTCTAAAAACAATTATGCATTTTATAAATTATGTTTTAATATTTTATCTATACATATAATAAATCTGTAGAGGAGTCGTGTCTGTACATTGAAGATATTTGAAAAAAAATATGATAGGGGACCTTTATTTACGCAATAGTACCCAAAACTATGATTTTTGAAATTTTTGTCTGTTTGTCTGTTTGTCTGTTTGTCTGTTTGTCTGTTTGTCTGTTTGTCTGTGGGTTTGTGCACGCTAATCTCAGAAACGGCTTATCCGATTAAGATGTACTTTTCACTAATATATTGCGGCAAGCTTCACTTAACATTTAGTGTTTGTTTTATGTAAATCGGTTCATAAATAAAAAAGTTATGACAATTTTAATAGATCATGTCGTTTTTGCTGGACGTTTGTAGGAAGCGCGCGGCGGGCCCGGGAGCCGCGCGCCGTCGCGCCGCTTCAAATTGTATTCGCAGCAAACGCACCGGGGCCGCGGGTGTGACTTTTATTTTTTGTTTTTAGGCTTGCTAGGTAGACAATCTAAGATTTTTTTTCTTGAGTTTATTACGAAAGTTTATAGTATAAAATCAGTTAGTACTTTTACTGTAAAGTCCTTTGTGATAAGTAGGTACTGTATGCATATTTGTTAGCGTAGGTTAGTAATAAGTAAATAAATAAAAACCGGCCAAGTGGGAGTTGGACTTGCGCACCGAGAGCTCCATACAAACCTGATTGACATAGAATTTTGATTTGGTTACAGCTTGAACATATTAGAGACCTAAGTATTTGTTATAAGTTTCAAGTTTCAATTATACACATTCATGACAAACGGTACTAAGTTTTAAAAAAAATCAAAATATTTTTACTATATATATAATGTTACTAAAAACGTATGGTTTTAGACGTTGCTTGGATTCAAATTTTATGATGAAATATTTTGAGTTCACGGGAAGTACCCTTTAGGTTTTGATTCCCTTACGAGTGTCGAAAATGACGAAATTTAGCGACATACCTAAGCAACTGCTTTTGGTTGCATTGGCTAAGAGGTCTGATTTTTTCACTGCTTCAAGGAACAGTAGGTATCCTGAGTATTTTATATAATTTTCATCTTATTACCTACACGCGTTTCTGAGTAAAAGGGTCTTGACAGACAGACGGACATGGAAATGATCTTATAATATGTGTTTCGTTTTTTCCTTTTGAGGTACGGAATTTTAAAAACAGTTTTAAGATTTTCATAAATATATTGCTCTTTATTTTGTTTTTTCTATTTTATAATATATACATACGTTAAAAAACATCTTGATAGTTACTAAACTGTGTTACAGGGGAAAACTGTTGATACAACTCGATTCCAATCGAGATACCTTTTGAAATTCTAGCCTTTTGCGGCCTGTCCTGGATATGTGTTAACAGATTATTATGGGTTTTTTTGCCAAATATCATAATATTTATAGAGTATTCTCATATACAAATATATCTTACAAGCGATAGCGCGATGCAGAGCAGACCATAATAGCGACATCTATACGCCAAATGCCGTACTTTTAATACAATTATAGCAAAGTTGAGTAGGTACCTACATTTACACAATACGTTATCCGAGATTTAAACTTAGCGTGCATCATTAGCAATGTATAATAATATTTTGCATTGAATATTATTATAGTTCTCATTCCGTCCGTTAAAATTCATACTACAGCCTACTATTACTGTACATTTTATAGTCCTCTTTGTCCAAATTAGGTATGTATTCGATAACTGCATAATACATAAAATTTTGATTAACATAAGTATTGTGTTTACAGTTAAACTAAAAAAGTAATGTCAATATAAGTTACATTTATGTTTTTCTTGATATTTTTATTTCTTAGTTTTTATCATGGACCGAATGGTTTTTGTTAGGTACAACTTAGGTTTGTTTTCTTTCTTTTGGGACTTTCTATATTTTGCTACTTTTCTGTATAAAATCAGTACTTTAACAGTGAAGTGATTTATAATCAGTACCTACATGTTTGGTTATTAATAAAATATAAAAATCCGGGCAAGTGCGAGTCGGACTTACGCACCTAAAGGCTAAAATACCGCAAAATTTTGCGGCGCGCTGTCTTAATATCATTGTCGCCACACCAGCAGCGTCGGCGTGGAAACGATCATCGTCTGCAGTCACTGCGGCGCAAAATCCATACAAATCTTAGTACTAGATGTTCGTCGTGTATGTGAGCGTACTATCAAGTAGTCCCGTTCGCATTATAGTAATTATACACGGTCGTTTGTCAAGCTGGTAGTAGGAATTGTTAACATAAAGTAGTTTTTTAAATACCTCGATGACAGTTTTTATAACTAAAAATATTTTTAAAACAGATTTATTATAACACTGCCCTAAATTACTTTTCCACGCGTACGGAGTCGCGGGCACAGCTAGTTATTTATATATTTAACAATAGATATTTTTGTAGACAAATTTAAGGTGATACATCTGAAGTCTGCATAATTTTCCTTGGCACATAACAGAGTGGACGACGTACACGTAACTCTATGCAGACTAATTTCCTCAGGTTATTTAAATAGATAGCTAAATTGCTAAAATAAGGTAATCTTGTGACAAAAAGTAACAAAGGTTTGAAGTAAAGATTTGGAGACTTGAAAACAAACTGTTCAACGTCCAGTCTAACTACAACGTATGATATTATATTAATAACGTTTTGATCTTGCCATTACTTTTGATATTGTCACTTTGAACTGAAAGTAAGGAAAAAATGTTGCACTTCTGATATGGCATTTGGAACGCAGGAGGAGGTTAGAAAGCAAAGCGCCCACTCACAAATAGAGAAAAGCCCGAGTCCGCCTGCGGGTAGGTAGGGGGCGCGGGGTCGCGGCGTCGCGCGGCCGCGCTGTCGCTGGCCACGGACAGCAGCGAGCGCTGCGAGCCGGACGCGGCCAGGCGCGGGCGAGCGGACACCCGCACCGCACGCCCGCACCCCGCACCCCACGCCGCACCAACCGCGCCGCCCGCACCGCCCGCACCGCCCGCGCCTGCCCGCCACACTCTACTCACTGGCGCGGTTGAACCGTTGGCACCGCACTTGGCGCTGTCGCTCGACCTGCAAATATTTTTTGGTCATAGAAGCTGCAAAATTTAGGACTAATATAATAGTTGAACTGACTGATAATTAAAATGCAAACAACATAAAAGTTGTGAACAGACTCGAAGTAATAGGTTTCATTTTTAAAATGTCATCGCATACTTTTTGTAAATAATAACATAATTATTTGAAGTAACATTAATATTGTTTTATTTCATTCCATTTCAATCACACACACAGAAGATATTAGATTCGTAAGGGATGAGAGATTGTAGCGTCTTCAATTCGACAGAATGGATGTAAGTCATTCATATGGCTGACCCAGTTGTGTCACAAAGTAATTTTACAAGTTGGAATCGTATTGGGATGCGTGTACACTATACGTGTGACTAACAGTACATCTGAGCTTCAAAGCGAAGTTGCGTGTTTCATTACTTTTGATGTCGATGAGAATGCAAACGTATTTCGTGACCGGCGGGACAACGCGGCTATTTTGATGTTTACAAAAGTTGTAGAATGTACGTATGTACTCAATCAAAAGCGCTCGTTTGAAGGCTCTTAGTTTTTGCCGCAAGTCCGGTTTGAAAAAAGATTTTGTAGCATTCAGCGTGTATTTCTGCAGCGAACACACAATCTACTGGGAACACAATGCTGTCGAGTTTGTTATTTAAAGGTGATTTCAGACGGAATAAACGCAGTCGATATTTTCGTGCTGAATCGCCATTTTTAATTGAACCTGAGTCTACACATCATCATTGCCATTTGGAGGGGATATAATGAGATCGTTTTACAATTTTTTTTTCGAGGAAGACATATTAATGTAATAATTACATCTGTGATAAATGTACGCTACGACAACAACATAACCTACTAGATCACCTACGAGTATCCCACTCGAATCATCTCATTTAACAAAATGATAAAATTTTCAGACATTATTAAATTGCTATATTGAAAGTTCTTTTTAAATTTTAGTACATTTTTCTCATTGGGTATATATATCTAAGTCATTATAGATATTGACCTGACAAACCAATAAAAGCTTGTTTAAAAAACGCAAAAAAATATTTATCCACGCGCGACCGTATCCTCTGTGTGACGGCACCTTAAATCACTCGGTGATTCAATGTTAGATAACAGGTTTCTGTTTTTCGTTCAAAATTTCTGTTGTGCATTTTTAAGTCACAAGCTATACGATAATAAAGAAGAAAATTCGAATAGAAATTGTCTTACATATTATATTTATAGATATTTAAGTGAATTATACAGGGTGCCTCACTTATATTTCATGAAACTTGACTACAAAATAAGCCTCCAGCGCACTCAACGGAATTGGATGCAATTTTTTGAAAATATAAACGTTAATAGTCTTCGTTATGTCATAGTACTGGCAAATAGTAATGATTAGCAATAATTACCTCTCAGAAGAATAAGCGTAATCCTGATCCGCGCCGAGTCCGGAATCCGTGTGTTCGTGCGACACCCGCGCGCTGCCAATTAGCTCGCCGCTCGAGCTGTTGCTGTTGCTATTGGTGACGGGGCTGTACGGGTTGTTGTTGAGGTGTGTGACCGAGCCTTTATACCCGTTGTTGGTGAGGAAGTCGTCTCCTGCACGCTCCAACGTCTCGTCGTAGCTCGGGTAGACTCGCCTGAAATGTTGTATCTTTAAGCATGGAGTTTGTGAACTGACATACAACAATTACCTAATACATTTTTGTAATTATAGCATTTGTTTTAATAAATAGCGTAGTGCTTAGTTTTCAGGCTATTTTTCGAGTAAGCTACTTAGCTTACCGACCACTTACGATTACTACGTCACTTATGAAGCTATATTATTTACAACTAAGTATAAAAATATACATAGTCAAATAACCCTTAAAGCTTTTTACGTCGATCGAATCACACTTTATGAGAACGTTTCCAGTCACTCAACCAATGTGCTATAAACATAAATAATGCTAGTTAAAAATTTCCACAACTTTTTTTTTAAAATCATGTTGCAAATTCTAATAAATCTAATCCGCGGTCATTTTAAATTATTGCCAAAATACAATAGTGTAAATGTAACTGGCAATATTTTATCGTGATTAAATAGAGGGTTAAGGGACAGAAGAATTTATTGGGCCAAAAAGCGAAGGTCGGAAGGAACCTTACGAGGTTTGGGCTGCGTTCACAGTAATATCGATATCACATACCGCTATCTCGTTAAGATAAAATATATCTTTTCAAAAGGTATATTTCTAATGTGGGTAAAAGAATTATTGAAGAGCGTTTCAAGAGATAACTTGGCTCTTTGGGAGAAAGTTCTTTATTTTTTCCAAGTTCATGATCAGACATTTTAGGAGGAAATTACAATATGTTTTAGGGCCGATTTTTCAATCATTAGATAACTTTTATCTGTTGAATTAACATGTGACTTTGACATTTGTTCCATACAGAATCTGCCAAAGTCACATATTTATTCCTTATATAAAAGTTATCTGACGATTTAAAAATCGGCCCTAAGTTTATAAAAATAATACTTGCACTAATTCTAAACATAAAATTCCCAGCAGATGCCGTAATGAAAAAGCCAACTTTTCGCGTAAAAGAAACATTTTTAATTATGAGCTAAAATATTTGTTGAGACTGTATATTGCTTTCTAGTTTCTATGAGTATGTTTTAAATTATCCGCTCATGCGTGGAGAAGTGACAAATACTCGCCAATCTCGCCTTTATAATCTGGGGTACTCTCTAGTCCCGTGATAAGTACCTGAAGAACTTGTGTTACAGGTACCAGACAACGGAAATATATTTAATACTTTTGTACTAATACATAATATATTTAATATTTTTATCATACCTAAATTTAATACACATCCATGACCCAGGAGAACACAGAAAACTTTTTGTTTCTTCGGTGAGATTCGAACCTGTGACGTTTTATCTAGTACCGCTCAGCCACTGCGCCACAGAGGTCGTCAAGTATAATTCATGAATATTAAGACTCTACTAAGAAAAATATTTACACACTAGATCTTCTTCTTCTTTTGAAACACACTAGATGTCATTGCCTGTCAAGTAACTTTTTAAACGTTTCAAACGAGGAGAAAATATTCAGGGCCCTGATTCAAGATGCCATCGCTAATTATCGCTTAAGAGTTCGAAAACGAAATGACATACGACTTCGCTCGTCAATTAGCGAAGCTTATGTCTAATCCCATACATTTTGTTTTAGAACTTCGTAAGCGTTAATAGCCATGACATCTCAAGATCAGGGATCTGATTCAAGATGCCATCGCTATTTATCGCTTAAGAGTTCGAAAACAAAATGACATACGACTTCGCTCGTCAATTAGCGAAGCTTATGTCTAATCCCATACATTTTGTTTTAGAACTTCGTAAGCGTTAATAGCCATGACATCTCAAGATCAGGGATCTGATTCAAGATGCCATCGCTAATTATCGCTTAAGAGTTCGAAAACAAAATGACATACGACTTCGCTCGTCAATTAGCGAAGCTTATGTCTAATCCCATACATTTTGTTTTAGAACTTCGTAAGCGTTAATAGCCATGACATCTCAAGATCAGGGATCTGATTCAAGATGCCATCGCTAATTATCGCTTAAGAGTTCGAAAACAAAATGACATACGACTTCGCTCGTCAATTAGCGAAGCTTATGTCTAATCCCATACATTTTGTTTTAGAACTTCGTAAGCGTTAATAGCCATGACATCTCAAGATCAGGGATCTGATTCAAGATGCCATCGCTAATTATCGCTTAAGAGTTCGAAAACAAAATGACATACGACTTCGCTCGTCAATTAGCGAAGCTTATGTCTAATCCCATACATTTTGTTTTAGAACTTCGTAAGCGTTAATAGCCATGACATCTCAAGATCAGGGATCTGATTCAAGATGCCATCGCTAATTATCGCTTAAGAGTTCGAAAACAAAATGACATACGACTTCGCTCGTCAATTAGCGAAGCTTATGTCTAATCCCATACATTTTGTTTTAGAACTTCGTAAGCGTTAATAGCCATGACATCTCAAGATCAGGGATCTGATTCAAGATGCCATCGCTAATTATCGCTTAAGAGTTCGAAAACAAAATGACATACGACTTCGCTCGTCAATTAGCGAAGCTTATGTCTAATCCCATACATTTTGTTTTAGAACTTCGTAAGCGTTAATAGCCATGACATCTCAAGATCAGGGATCTGATTCAAGATGCCATCGCTAATTATCGCTTAAGAGTTCGAAAACAAAATGACATACGACTTCGCTCGTCAATTAGCGAAGCTTATGTCTAATCCCATACATTTTGTTTTAGAACTTCGTAAGCGTTAATAGCCATGACATCTCAAGATCAGGGATCTGATTCAAGATGCCATCGCTAATTATCGCTTAAGAGTTCGAAAACAAAATGACATACGACTTCGCTCGTCAATTAGCGAAGCTTATGTCTAATCCCATACATTTTGTTTTAGAACTTCGTAAGCGTTAATAGCCATGACATCTCAAGATCAGGGATCTGATTCAAGATGCCATCGCTAATTATCGCTTAAGAGTTCGAAAACAAAATGACATACGACTTCGCTCGTCAATTAGCGAAGCTTATGTCTAATCCCATACATTTTGTTTTAGAACTTCGTAAGCGTTAATAGCCATGACATCTCAAGATCAGGGATCTGATTCAAGATGCCATCGCTAATTATCGCTTAAGAGTTCGAAAACAAAATGACATACGACTTCGCTCGTCAATTAGCGAAGCTTATGTCTAATCCCATACATTTTGTTTTAGAACTTCGTAAGCGTTAATAGCCATGACATCTCAAGATCAGGGATCTGATTCAAGACGCCATCGCTAATTATCGCTTACAAAGTTCGATAACAAAATGTATGGGATTTGACATCTGGGACATCATCATGGGACCGACAAATCCCATACATTTTGTTATCGAACTTTGTAAGCGATAAATAGCAATGGCATTTTGAATCAGGGGCCTGATGTGTAAATATCTTTATTAAGAACACGGGTTAAGTTTTAATACACATCCGTAAACTGTGGTAGTTACCGTCCATGCTTCTCGTTGGTCCGGTGCGCGCTGGTGCTGGAGGAAGAGCGCGGCGGGGGGTCGTGCTCGCCCTTGTGCGAGCCCTTCTCCCGCCTTGACAGGGACCCGTGATCACCCCTGAGTAATACAAAAAATATTTGTAGCTATCTGCAGAAAGATACCAGTAATATTCTTCTTTTCTCTTATATATAAAAATGAATTGCTGTTCGTTTCTCTCTCTAAATTCGAGAACAGCTGAACCGATTCGCCTATTTTTGGTCTCGAAATATTCGTGAAAGTACGGTACGGAAAGGTTCAAACGGTTTCTATGCTCAACAAAGTGGGCACGGGTCAGCTAGTAACGTAATATTTATTAATAGTGAATTTGTTTAACACGGCTAACACTGAAGATGTTTTTTTGCGATTCACGATTCTTACAATGTTAAAAGAAATTATTATTATATATTTTACAATTTGTTCCGGAAAACTTTATACCTTAACCCACATACAGCAGCACCATCTACCGAATCCAATAAATCTAATACCTTTCTCGAGAACCACTCGGATTCATTGGTGAAAACAGTCTTTCAGTTTATAGCGAACAGACAGACGCGGTGAAGAACTTTTCTATATAGTATGTAAGGATGTATTTATCAAATCAAAACTGGTAACTTGCGCTAATTGCATTTACCTAGTTGTTTCAAACAGTTAACATAATGACAAACTATTGCGTAGCCGTTTCGTAGACACCGCTACAGCAAGCTACGAGCGTAGCATCTAATTTTAAATGGTTTTACGAAAAATAATTATATTAAATGCCATATTTTTAATACTATAATAATAACTCCATATTCAATTATAATATCATGAATATATAATTAAATAAAGTTCGTTGTAAGTTACTCGACAAATAATAATACGAAACTCGTGTAAGTTAATTCTAAAATAACCAAAGTAAAGTTATTGTAGCTCTATAAAAACTGAATTAATATCAAAGTTTTCTATGAATAAATAATATCCAGCCAGACCATAATCAATTATTAATCCCTGTAACTTTGCTAACAAATGTTCTAAGGGTTATAAGCTCAAGACTTGTCTTAAGATCGTTTATTGGGAACGGTGGATAGATCGGAGATAATTGGCTGATGATTGATGATAAATCCATTAGCTCGGGTTAATTTAACTAATTAATGATTTAAGCGACTTAGCGCAAAAACGGTTTTTTACTTATCAACGTAAATTAAATAACATTTCTTCTGGCGCAGTAGAGTAAAAAGTGAGAGTTTTATAGTTTCGACACAAATCTTTTTTCACTTTCGTATACCAAGTATATGACCTATATTAATAAATATTGAAGTTAAATTAAAATACTGAGAATACCATGTCCCTATAAGATATACCATTCACACACGTACGCGGTCCTTGTTGCATATAAACAATTAAGGCCGTGTTTCACCAAGCAATGTTAAAGTTAACGCCATGTTTCAATACCATGCCATCTCATTCATTGACAGGAAATACGAGAGGGATAACATGATATTTAACATGGCGTTAACTTTAACATTGCTTGGTGAAACACGCCCTTAGAAGGCCAGTTGTTCAAGTCAGTAAAATGTTTGATTTGGGGTATGGCTTCAATCTTAGGGCTTAGTTCACGCGGCGCTTAATTTTTCATTTCGAAGTTTCTTTCGAATGTTCAATTAAGAGTTCGAATTTCGAGCTACAGGCGTACTAGCTGTTACGTAGCGCTGCGACACTCTTGTAATAGAACGTATCTTCTTATGCAGTAAAGAAAGTATGCCACCCACACTAATTTCGATTTCAAAACCAGGGCAGCTATGCAAGATATTGTCATATTTCCCAAGTACGCCATAATAAACAAAAGCATTCTCTTCCTTCAGTCTCGTAGATGCATGTATCATCTTTCTTATGAGACGATCAGGTAAACACACTGCATTATAATAATATAATAATCAAAATAGAACATTTTTTTCCACCACATCGGGAATCAAACCCACGAACTCGGAAGTCAAGAGCCCAGCTCTATATCACTGGACCGCAAAGGCGTCATTAGCCTTCAATACTATGATCGTCCGTGGGGTGTCGAAATAAGAATAGCACCATCAATCTTACCCGGGGGTGTCGTAAAAAGCGACAGAGGGAATATGAAAATGGGCAGCAGCGTTTCCTCGGATATAGTTATTATATAACCATTGCGTTCGCCAACCCGCATGCCTAGCGTATGGGCAACTACCCCTTATGAAATACTCTGGGAGAGGCTTATCTCCATCCTTCAAGTGAACGACATAGCTGAAACGCGTTTCTATCTTCATCCCGTTTCCTCTTTATCAGGGGTTTGGGGATGCCGTGTCGGGACTAGGCTTCGGCGGCTTCGATCTCTACCCATTAATATGGGAAGGTCCTTGGGAATTTACTTCTTGTAAAATAATCTTCTTATTACAACCGTGAAAGACAGCAGCCCGCAGGTATGCTCCGGCGGTCGGCCCCTACTGGGTGAGATCACCGGTTACCCGGTAAAGGCTCAGCAGATGGCGACCAGCGACGAGAGCTTCCTGTTGATCGGGCCGCCTTCTCTCACGGGATAGGATCTCCGTTATGGTGTGAGATTTGGTCATTAATTCCCACTGCGACTACGACAGTTGTGTTCGTGGCAGATATTCTCTATTGATGTTCTCCGGCAAGGAGGAGAAGAGAAGAGAGAGAAAGAAGGAGTGTGTGAAAGAGTGAGGTAGCTGAAACGACGACGACTATGATCAAATATACTCACTGCCTGTGCTTGCCCGAGGTGCGCAGCTTGGTGTGCCGGGCGTGGCTGGTCTGCACCACGGTGTAGGGGATCTCCTTCAGCTGCTCCTCCGTCATGCCCGCCGTCTCCACCAGCGAGAACTCCAGGTGCTGCTTCAGCTCGTTCGGCAGCCATTTCTTGTCGTTGGGTGAGCCCGATCGTGACCTTGAGACAAACGTACTATTATTCAAATTTAAAGGTAAGTACAAACCTTTCGTTCATGGTTTGAAAGTCGCTATATAATTAAATTTTAATAGTTCACAACAGCTCTACAGAATTGATTTTAATATACTCTATTAATAGTTATTGTTTATTAAACCATTTTATGTGCAATTATGTACTTATCCTTCCATACTAATACTATAAAGAGGAAAGATTTGTAAGAATTATTGTTTGCATTGAATAGGTTCGGAAACTACTTTACCGATTTGAACAAAATTTGGTACAGTTTTTGGTACAACTATTAAGAGTAGATTACGGGGAAGGACAGGATAATTTTTATCATCGCGAAACGGTTACCGCGAGAGTTTCTATATTTGATGACACAAAGTCGCGAAAAACATTAAATTTATTACTTTATACAATTACATAATCACTGAACCTTATTTGTAAGAGGAACATCAAAACTCAAAGTATAAAAGAACAATTTATGTAAACGGCTCTTTGAAATTCTTTTTGTTTACTTTGTTGGTGGCACGCTATTGGCCAGTTTACGGAAACGTGTCAGGTGACCGCTTATCTCGCTTTAAAGGCCCTTCAGTTAAGTTTTGGGCAGCTTCTAACCCTTTGACTTGCATACAAACTTGACGGAGGTAAAGAATTCAAAGCAAATTGCGAACCGTATTCCTTTAAGATAAGGCCAAATATCGTTAACAAGTAATTTTATAATATTGTAGTTATAAGGAATATGTTTAATATCAACTATTAATACCTACTATGTTATAAATTTTTTTATAATGACTACAAATAAACAATGTTTACATAACAGTTATGTTATACAATCGTTCTATCTTTATCAGATAATATATTGGAAAAATCACTCAACAGACAAATATAACAACGTTGTATAAGTTATCTGATATACGGGTAAGTATCATTGGTTTGAATTAAACTACTTTACTTACCGATGCTTCCTATGCCTCCGAGGCCGATGTGACGATCGATTGGTTCCTTCTGAATCTGCCTGTGAACGTCTAACACTCGCCACCTAAGCAAAAAAATATTTATAACAGAAATTCTCATTTTAAATAACAAACATTGTATAATTTAAATCAGGTGAAACCGAGACACTATTAAGTGATAAAAGAAACTCCTATAAATAGCAGCGAAATTCAATCATCTCAGAGCCACATTAAAACGCCGCGTGACATTTCAATTTGGACCTACTCCACATATGAATAAGGCACTCACTTGCACGCCGCCGCCCGCCGTCGTCTGCCTCAGGACCTCCTTCCATTGTGATTCTGAGTCAATTAACTCGTATTCTCTGCAACGATAAGAATCAAGACAACCGAAGTTACTTCGGGAATTACTCGTACCAACTTTTATTTGTTCCTGGTCCCACTGAATAAGTAACATATTAATTGCAGTTGGTTCCAAGTTCTAGAATTGGCAATTTCATTAACTTCACTAACTTTGTACCAAAACAGACTTAATTTATTAAAAAGCACTGTCATTTTAGTCTCACGTGGATTTCAGTTTTATTATTTTGTACGAGCGGATAATTTGCATAAAAGCATTGATACCAAATAATATTCTATCAATTTTTGATGGAGTATTTACTCGGTACAGGATTTACACTAGCCACTGGTTTTAAGCTAACATACGTAACGGTATAATATAAAGGTAAGCCGCAGCGTATGGCTAGCATTGCCCTTAGGTTTTTTTAATAATCATTGATGATAACTTATATAATATTATAACGGACAATGCAATTATAGGTTGGACAGGATTTCCGTGGAATCCTAGCCCTCGGGCAAGCTGAATCACTTCCTACTCCTAAATTCTCATAACTTCGTCGCGTGTCCGAAGAGAGTTCTAGCATGTCCCGTGGGTACTCCTTGGCCCAGATTCAAGATGCCATCGCTATTCATCGCTTACGAAGTTCGAAAACCAAATGTATATTTGACATAAGGTTCGCTAAGTGACACACGAATTCGCTTGTCATTTAGCGAAGCTTATATGTCAAATCCCATACATTTTGTTTTCGAACTTCGCAAGCGATAAATAACGATATCATCTTGAATCAAGGCCCTGAGATCACATCAAAGGATTTTTATGGTTTGGATCACTGTTGACGGCTACACAGGAGTTGTTGCTAACCGACTCCCAAAAAATGGATCTCTTTTTGGTCGGCTTTTGTTAGAATGAGTGGCTAGTCCTTTTTTGTTCCTTTTTTACCCACAAATTTTATTTAAAACTATCCCGTGGCTCCGTCAATTGTATAGTTTATGTTACTTACACATAGTTACGCATTAAAAGTATTTTTATAAATTAAAATTCTCGGGCAGTAAAGGATACTCACTTGGTGTCTGGTTGTGAGTCGTCCCGCTCCGAGCCGGACTCGTGCTTGTGCCGGGACCGGTGCCGGCGGTGGCGCCTGCCGGACCGGCCCGAGCCCCGGGACAGCTCGCTCTCTGCGTCCGACTGCTGCCGCCGCGACCGATGTCGGTGCCTACAATATTGGCTTTATTAAAAACTTCTTTTCGACTTCTTCGCTCTCGACCCGGAGGTCGTGGGTTCGATTCCCGCGTTCCGCGTTGGAACAACAAAAAATGTTGTTTTCAAGTTTGGTTAGGACAGTGCAGGCTGATCATCTGATTGTTTGACAAGAAAGATGATCCATGCGTCGGATGGGCATGTAAAAAGTCGGTCCTGGGCCTTTTCTCTCGCCAGTCGTGTCGGTTTACCGTCCCACTGGGTTATAAGAGTAAAAGGAAGAGAAATGTCTCTGTGCATTGCGCACACACTTGGGCACTATAAAGTAACTCCTGCGTAGCTGGCCTGGTTTCAATGAAATCGGCTACCGACACCGAAATCGGTGAGGGGAGCTATTATTATTATTATTATTTTAGTAAACACTAAAATGATTAAACAAGCTTATGACTAAACAACTAGCCACCCGGCTAGTTATAGCATTTTCGAAAAAAAACAAGAATAAAGTATAAAGAGAGTTCAACAGTAGTGAGGTGTTGTATGGAAGTTCAGGTATGTAATGAAAAAAAACACCAAATATATTAAGATTTTTTTCTGGAGAATACACCATCATCTTGCCTCATCATAATAATGTTTTTCACAATGTTTATTTTCATGAGCCCCACACAATCTTTATACTTTATTTATGAAGAGATAAAAGTTCGAACATTTCGCTACAGCGTTTCGAATTTCCGATCCGACATTTATTATTTAATAAAGGAAGTGTAAGTCGGGAGCTACTGCGAATCGGCGGATCAAAGGAAGCGCCGATTAAAACTGACATTTGAGACGGTAATTTTATGGACGAGAGGACATTAAGATTTAAGACGCTTCAAAGCTATTTTTAATTCTGTACTTGGATATTTCAATGAAACGTATTCGACTCGATGAGCTTGTTGTGAAATAATTTCCTTGTAAATTGAAGCACCCATTTGACTGGACTTCGAGCTATTTTTATTCAAATGATTTAATGAAATGCTTTTAAAAAATTCTATGACTTCAATATCTACGTTGCAGTGCAACTTATTTTAATGCAAGCTTCTACAATTTATAAAGAGCTACATTAAAATTGATATTTTGAATATTATTTAGACAAGTTGGCACGAAGAATATACGCGGGTCATAAACAGAACATGAATAAAAAGTGTGCAAGGACTAACAAATTATTAAGACACAGTAAATATGTCATATTACTTATTTAATTTATTTACAATTAGTTCATACGACAAACAAACATAACATTTTTTACATTAGTAATATAAGTTTTAAAAATATTCAAATAGAAATATCGTTTTCGTACCTTCCCGTGGACCGTGTCCAGCCTAGGTTTTGAAGTTTATGACCGAAATTATGATAAATGTCCTTTTTATCTATTAATTATATAATCAAATTTTGTTTCCGAAGTTTTCGTAATATTTACTAAAGATTCCTTGGCACTATTGTACATAAACAAATGGTTATCAGTACCGCGACTCCTTCCGTGGACCAGACAAATTGGATGTTGAGTGGTCGATAAACAGAACGCAACTAAAATATGTTTTTGAAATGGCAACGTTTCAATTTGTCAGTTCATGTTTACAATGGATGCGGACTGATCGTGCGCTCCGTCAATTAAAATACAAATTTCAACAGAATAACTGTTTTATTTAGTTGAATGTCAAAGATCATTGCTTCTTTTCTGTGCCTACAATATTAAGGTAAGTATTTTATTCAAATATACCTAATTCTGTTGATAAAGAATGTTTAAGCGGCCATTTTAAAAAACACAATTACTTGCGAGCTAACCTATAAATGCCATGCACTAAACCGCTTTTTATGATTTATTTTCTCCTCCGTGGACCAACTTATCGGTGGACAGTCACTCCTGTGGACGTGGTCTTTTCTGTGGTCATTCCAAGGAGGCTTAGTTGTTTGTCTTGTGCTACTGATGTAATTTGTCCACATTTTGAAATTCGTCAGATAAAGGTTCCAGTCATCTACTCACATCGGTTGCATAGCCCCTCGATTGTTGACGAAAGAAATGCATCACCGAGAAGTGTAGAAACAGAAAATGCATCTACAATATCCTATAGGTCAGATTTACTTACCCCTGAAGAAGGTACTCCTCAGGATCTTCCTCCTCGTTCTTATAAAAGATTGTATTTCCCATCGGATTCTGATGATTCTGATGATATTTTTTCTACACGACATAGTAATCCTCGAAAATCAAACAGAACAATAATTTATTTTAAAGCTAAAACCTACTCTGACAGCGAAGACGACGACTCTATTTTCTAGCCTATAATCGCCGATTCTATATGATTAATATGTAACTACTAACTAATTATTAAGTAAATCGGTAGGTATATAATAATTTGTTAGTAAGTTTTCGACATATTTTATTATTTTGCTATTCCATTTTTATTTATCAACAATGGTCAGTTAAAATTCCACGGAAGAGAAATCTTTCCTGTGGACAAAAAGTTTTTTTTTTTTGTTATTAAGGAAAATGTTAATTTTCTAAGGCATTTTTTTATAATACGAATATAACACACCAATTTGTTGAGATTCTAAGAATACTTTAATTTTTCTTTTAGTTTAGACAGCCACAGTGCAACTTTCGTCTTTTCTGTAGATTTGTAGTCTATTCCGTGGACGCTTAATAATTAAAATATACAATAATTAGTACAAATTAAGTGTTTGATCTCTGACAATATTTTTATGTTGATTATTTTATTATATTTTTCAATATAAGCTAACTTTGAACAAAAAAAATGCCTTTTTTTTTTTTTTTTTGAATCCTTCATTTGTTTATGAGCAATAATTTATAACCTAGCCTAATTTCATGTAGATTTCATTTTTAACCCTCGACGGAAAAACAGCGGGGTGTTATAAGTTTGACGTGTTTGTGTAAAAGTGTATGCTGTGGCATCGTAGCTTCCAAACGGATGATCCGATTTTAATGTGTTTTTTTGGTTTGAAAAGTATATCAGTCGAGAATGTTCATAACTATGTTTGGTGGAAATCGGTTCAGGTCTTCAAGGTCATCAGGTCGTTTGTTAGGTGTGATAGGAATGTTCCACGCCTAGTCGGGTTTTTTTTTTTAATTTTTAATTTTATTTTATTTCATATATGTATATATTTAGATAACCTGGCATCTTTTTTTGATGTTGCAAGGAAAATGCATTAGGGATGGGTCCCCGAGGGGTATGTGGGACTCTCAGATCACCTGGCACCTAGAACAATGTGACTTACTTGCGATTAGACCTAGAATCATTGGAGCTCTGCGAATCGACGCTGGCGGAGCGGTGTCGCGGTACGGGCGGCGGGCGGTGCGCGGTGGGCGACGCCGAGTACAGCCCGCGGCGCGCCGGCGCCGACCGCGTCGACCGCGGCGACCCACCCACAGCGGGGATGCCTTCGCCGCTCATGCTGGGGAAGAAGAGAGGTCATTCTTCGGTCCACACAGAGTGACACAGTCTCGCAGAATTAATCGGAGACATGAATGGATGAAGGTGATATGTAGCAAAATTGTGATTTCGAGAAAATTTTGTTCAAACTGTTACTTAAACGGTTTAGAATACGTCAAAAAGTATTAAGTTAATTAATCTAAAAATGTGTCTCTAGAATCAATGTACTTAATACGTAACTACATATCCTAAAATGTTCAAGTGACAGATTAAGCTCAATTTTCTATTTTCTGGGTATTTTTTTTTGAGACATAATATCTCCTTCATCGATTCATGTCTTCAATTTGATAATGTCATCGATGCTCAAGCCGAGGCGGGTCCACGCTAAGCAAGCATCCTCTTGCGAGGTACGTCCACACAGAGTATGAAAAATAAATGACTAAATTCTTCTGGTGATGTTTTGGTGATAAAGGGTTCTTATTTATTTAATTATACTACAATTTTAGTATCTTAAAATAATCTTCAATATCCAAACAGTAACTAATATATTTAAATATCTACTTCTATCCCTTAGGGTATTATAGATGACATAAAAATTTTAATAACTGTAGTCAAGCTTCCTCAATGATTTCACTAAAAGCTCCGTCCATTAGCTTGCTAAGTGCAAAGGGCATTAAATGCCCATGTCAATGTTGGTATACCTCAAAATAATGACGCCCCTAAGGACCTACTCTATTTCTCCCTACACGGAACTTAAAAGGGGATGAAATATTTTTTAAACGAAGCCGTATAAATTTAAGTTCATATGCATAACTATACTCGTAAAGAAATTATAACTAAGAAATAGATATTTGGGTATTTACGTTTAAAACACTTTATTAAGTATTGTTGATCGAAAGTAGTTCAGACTAAGAAAAATATATTTGATTTTGATTCTTTTCAATGAGACCTTCAGTGTTAATTTTCAATTATAATAAATCTAGTGATTAAGTCCTAAAATTACTAAATTTATTCTCTGCGCACTCACTCGTAAAGATTCTCATGTCATTGAGGTAATAAAACGTAAGAGTAATGGACAAAGCAAAACTTTATGGCGATCGCGCTATTAACACAAGTTTCCCATTAGTATTCACTTTAATTTTACTTAACGATACATCAATAAATTTAATTTACACAAACTACTCGTTTTACTCAAAATAGGATCTAAAAAAACCCTCTTATTAATCGAAATGAATTCTGAAAGGTAAAGCAATTAGAAATAATTTAGTTATCCTATAGGTACCTACAATTATTATTTATGAGAAACTAAAGTTGCACTCTTCTGATATTATCTGGTATTATTGTTCTTCTGGTATTTCATTATTATATAAACGTCATGTACAAAAAAAGTTTTTGTACTTATTTATCTTTACTTTCTGTATTAACTTTTTTAAACCTCAAATTAAGTTTCTCACTGTATAAGCATTGCAGTAAAATAAAAATATGAGTAAATGTAAATGTATGAAATATGGCATTGTTTTGTTTTATTCCTGAATATTTAAACTGTACGCAATACGTGGGCGAAACGACGGCTGGGCTGATTTTATTACAAACTTAAAAGTAGGACGTAGTCTAATTTACTTAAAAGTCCGTCCCTGTTTTTCTTTGGATATTATAACATTCATATTTTTCTGATGCTCAAAAATATTAAACATAATAATTGTTACTAAATTCTATGTTATAAGCGTCCAATATTTAGTAAAAATTGTATGTAGGATTATAAGTGGGACATAGTACTATGTAGTTCTACAAACGGGAGTTTTATGTTGATGCATCGGTAACATTGTATTAGCTCGGTAAAAAGTATTATGTAATGGGTCTGTAAATCACGAGAATGGCGCTAGTGGACCATTTGCAGTGATTTAATTGGTGCTTTCCACAAATTAATAGTTGTTTTGATCAACAATTTAAGTGGCGATCAATTTTCGTCTTTTATGGTGGTGTGTGGAAGTAAGAATAACTAGAAAGTTTCTACTGAAAGAGATAATCATACACGAAGAAGAAAAAATATTTTAACACAATAATCAAGGATCTGGAACTATAATTGTCAACTAATAAGTGTAGTTTTAATGATGCGATATTAATGCTTGGATATACTGCCTACCGGTACTTAGCACGTACTAATTGATAATGATAATAAAACATTTTTCAACAAATAAAATATATAATTTATATATAATAAATATATAATCTTATATATCTTGTGATGGATTGATGATGCTGCTAAACTACATCTAAATCATAGACGTTTAGATATTAACATGAAATTGCATGGACGGCTTAATTGCCGAGCTGTATATCAAACGGTGTCACAGGTGGCATTCCCGAGTTCGATCTAATACCTAATGCGACACGGACCTGACAACTGTAAAGATTATGAGAACTTTGCTCTGGTTGAGATGAAGCGAAACTGTCGTATAACCAGAATGATTAATATGTCAGAATACCTGTAAAGTAAATTTATGCATATTACGTAGGTACTTTCAAGTTTAACATTTATTATTAGTAATTGTAGAGTTTATATAAAAGTATTTTTTAATACGATAAATCTACTAAATTATACAACAATATTGTAGTAAATAAATAATAATTTAAACATAAACAAATTGAGCCCATATTTTATAACTTTTAAAAATCTAAAAAGGTCATATTCGTAAAAGTAGGGTCCTGTTGAATAATATCTAAAGGCAGAACGATTAAGAGGTGTTTACCCCATACATCCCTTAGATAATGCCATTGTAAAGTAAACAAAGAAATAATACAATGGGAAAGGAATTAAAGTAGGTTCCATGTGAATAGAATATAAATTTATTTTCTTTTTTTCCTCAAACAGCCTTGAATAATGTTTTAAATCTTTTTTACCGATCTGCGAATAGGTCATGATATAATTAATTTTTTTTGAGTTGTTTCAAGTAAATCTACAAAGCTACCTAATTATTTATTTATTGAATTCTTATATCAGTAAAATGAGCTAGAGAAGTGACTGGAGCTAAACGTCAACTAGTCTGGGACTAAAGTAACTTGTAAGGCTAAATTATTCCGTAAGGGAGGGTACTTGTCTCTCAGACGAGAAGGGAAGTCTCAGGGCACAAGAGACTATTACTAATAAGGCTGTTGTTTACGGGAACTTCGCTAATGATTTACAAAGTTTTACTCAAGTATAACGTATACCCTCTGCAAAAAAAAAACTCAATGTACAACTCGCGATTATTTATAATACTTTGGCTTACAGTTATTGTCTGGAAAATATACTACAATACTTTCATGGAGGTACAAAAATTCTAAAATGAAAAACATGAAATAGTAAGAAGTGTCTAACTGTCTAGGCCCCGCATTGGTTACACAAAGCAGTCGCACACGACTCGCATACAACACACACTCCAGCACACATCTATTCAGCAGCCGGCGTGACGACGCATACAAAATGTCAGCCGAAAAAATAATTCTTATAGAACTTTTACCCCGTAATAGCACTCGATTTTCAGGCGGAAGTTGAAACAAAATTGTAGTGAACTGGGGCAGAAAGAATATCGGTGAATGGGCACCGTAATATTATTCACAAAGTTAACATAAATGAAAATGTACTTACGAATTGGGGCGGTGTACCGAGGTAGGTTGTTTTAATTCTGGAGGGCAGTCTTTTATTCTCAAGTCTTCTAACTTTGGCACTGAAACAAGAGAAATTTTTAAGCGGATTGAAATTTCGACGAGTAAAGTAACAAAACAATAATATTCCACCCAACATTTTGGAGCATAATTACTTTTTACTGGAATAATGAAACTTTCATAAAATAAGTTTTTAAAAAATCTCGTAGCCCTTTACTAGGTCAATATTATAATTATGAGTCTTATTTGTATAGTCCTCAAAGCGATTTAAGGTCTCTCTTTATTAATACTTAGCGAATTAGTTTCACTTGTTTGATTTTATTTATTTACTTCGAATTTACCATTTAAAATATGTTATAGAGACCTGAAAATTCAATTTCAACCTAGCTAAAACGTAATCACCATACCAACATAAAAGAACCCTTCAACATTTCGTATTCAAAGATCCATAAAGAAGTAATTATTTCTTTTATTATACCGAATAACCCTAAAATAGGGTTATTTTAGGCGGGGAACATCGCCAGGCCACAAAATTGGGCGGCAGCGACCCGTCGCGCGTCGAGTGCGCAATACAAGGAACACACGTTTTTTTACTATTTGCAATAGATTCACGTCACCTTAAAAAAATGTAATACACAGAATTTATGTAAATACAAACATAAATTCTGTGTATTACACGTATACACGTGAATACGGTGCTTATGTAGCATAATTAATTCTTTGATTCTTTAGTTATCCAGTGGCGTTATTGAAATTTTATTTAAAAAAAATGTAGCTGCAACAGTACAAACCATATCATAATCATAACAAAATCGTGGTATACAGTTTACTGTATACCACGATTTTGTTATGATTACATTTTTTTAATTGCATCTATAGGGACGTAATTACTAATTATAAAAACGTATTCACGTCAAAATGCATGTGCTATAAGTATATGCATTTGCGTAAGTAAGTAATCACGTATTGAGTCCCAAGAGTCGCAGAGACATCAGTGCCAGCCTCCGGCAAGGAAATTAAGATGTATCCATACCAGTCGCTGTCTTCCACATTTGTGGCCATAAAGCACTTACCATCGTGTGTGGAGTACAGGGAGTGGGGCCGCGCGATACGGCGCGATGGCGTGCGCGTGAACGCGGGCGGCGGCCGCGGCCGGCCCCTGCCGCTGCTGGACATTACATGGCTTCAGGAAACTAATTCATTAATAACATGACATACCTACTCGCAGGGTTAATACTTTTGTTATCTATGAGTGTTTTTCCTGGAAAAATTTTTTTGCTGAGTAATTCATTACAAATATTACCGTGTGTATGCCACAAAGTATGTAGGTACATATTTGTATACATACTCTGGTCAGATCCAATTAAATTGAAAACATTAACAATAATATTGAATTTGACAAAGTTAATGATGAATGTGTTGTATTTCCATAATTCGTGTTCAATAAGTGACGCTTAAATTAGTAGCGTTATATTATTACGGTTTATTGCTTTATGTTAACGATATATTAAATTTGATCTGAACAGGGTATAATGATGGTGTAAATTCCTAATGATAATTATGATTTCTAGTCTATACAGAACAGTATACTGGGTGTAAAAAGAGCAGTCACTATAACTTCGTGGGGTAATAACCAGGCAAGAGATATATCCATTGGTACTAGTCATTTGCTTTTAATCCACTGTTTTAAAAAAAATTAAAATTTCAATAGGCAATGTACAACGTGCACAACACGACGATCAGCTGATTACGCTGAGAGGTCAATAGCACGCGTAAGAAGTTCATTACGTACTAAGGCAAAAATTACAAAATTTAAGAATTTAATGCAGAACGTTGTTCCAGACAGTTCAGCCTTGCGTCTAAAAATAATAAAATATGGAAAAAAAATTTTTTTTTCAAAAAATAAATAATGAAAAAAATTCATTTCTAGAATAAGAAAAGGTCCTTTAATCATATCCCAAAGTTATAGTGACTGCTCTTTTTACACCCTGTATATAAAGCTCTATCGTTTCAGGAATGTAATTTATTAGCATAACGTGACATAATGGTTTTATTATCTACGCGGGTGATATCATTATCTACATTTATGGCTAGGTTTAGGTATTTGTGAACAGATTAATTAGGCAAAAATGTTTCATTGAAGGCCCTTTTACGACTGAAAACTAACGATATAATGCCGTAGGCTTTTCCTGCTATCAGTGAATAAAGCCGACATTACAAGGATTTATTTCATAATTCATATTATGACATGTTATTTCGTAGTTTCTAATAACTACGAGTGGCCTTTTAATAACTTTTAGTGTTTGGGAATTTTTGACTACAAGTTAATTAAGAAAAATGCTGTAATTGTTTAGGGAATAAACCGGAACAAAAATAGGGTTTTCGTGGGCGGTGGAAGCGTCAATTTTCTTGTTCGTTACAGGCTTGACATAGCAATTAGGTATTATTATTGTACGAATTCTAATCAATTAGTTACTATGACAAGGCTATTCGATACCACCAATACTTATTGAAACATTAAATTTGATTGAAATAGTAAATTAAATATTTAAATTCACGTGGCTCGGTATATAGGTAAAAGCTTGTATAAAAAAAGGTTTCGTGACGTGTTGCATATATTATACTCGTAAGTAGTGATTTTTTAAAATTAGGCCGAGCGCGCACTAGGCTCCGGCAGTGGAACATAAATATGATGTTGCATAGTAGTAGGGATGTCCTTTTAAATTTAACCTAAACGTAAACAAACCGAAAACACCGAAATTTTCACATATTCACTTATTGTGCACACTTATCGTCACTTTCATCGAAATGTTAAAGAATCACCCGATATTTCTGATAATTGATTATACGATACATTTTATAATAATTAAACAATCATTAATTTATTTAAAATATATATAAAAAAAACCACATTAAAATACGCCATTTTGACACTGCCGACTGTATAATATAATTAGCACCAGTAACTAGTCTATGGTTGTACGCACTAAGCCACCACGAATACGTTTTGCTGCTGGACCATACTTGGGCGTAAGTCGTAACGTACCTAAAGGTACCTAGTGCACGCCCGACTCTAGATTTATATTACGGACGAGGCAAAATAAAACTGAAATATAATGCTTTAAAGTGTCACCTCAGCCCTATGGGTACTGGGTAGGGAAGAAGCGCCAGACAGAGATTACACAGTCAAACAGAAGTAGGTATATTATCATGTTACAATCAATAATATTCAATATTATTTTCATACCTGTTCCTCAATCTTGAGCCCAAAGCGAAGATGTCCGCCGAGGCCGGTGATGACTGCTGCAGCCTGAAGAACGTGTGGTGGTCGGAGCAGCACCGCCACAGGTGCCGACACGCCGACCGAGTGGGTGACTCGAAACCGTATGTCGACGTGTCATTCTGGCAAGATACAGTCAAAGTTATTAAATTACATGAGATGTCACTTAGGCTGCGTTTCCACTGACGCGGAGCGGGGCGGAAAGGAGCTTACGGTGGACGAATTGACCAATCACTATGCTCGAAATATCCGCTCCGTTTTCACGGAAACCGCACGAGCATAGTGATTTGATACTTTTTAATTGTTTATATATAGCATTGTTATCGAAATTATGGAGGGCGTAAATGACCTTTTTATTTCCATTGAATGTGGAATATGTACATATTTTTACGCAAAGAAAATATTGAGAATGGCTTTTAACTCTCCGGCCTGGAACCAGTCACCGTGACGTGTGTCAGGTAGGATTGTTATAAAGTAGCAAGTAATTTTACATTTATTTTATTATATAGTTAGGGACTTGTATATAAGCTTATCTTCTATAATAATAATAATAATAATATAAAGTGTAATATCTATAGACGCTTAACACCACGTCAATCTGGCCCTGTGCTAAGTATCCGAAGAACTTGTGTTACAGGTACCAGACAACGGTATACTTTTATACTATACACAAATGTAAGATTTTTATTATATTAATACACAAATTTAATACACATCCATGACCCAGGAACATTGAAAACTTTTTGTTCCCTCGGCGGGATTCGAACCCGCAACCTCTCGGTCGAGCACCAACGCGCTGAACCGCTGCGCTACGGAGGTAATATCACGTTCTATTACAATATAATATCATACAATTTAAATATATTATATATCTAGCAATATCCCGCGAAACAATTATAACCACAACCTGCAAGCAGATGAGTGAGTGTACGCATAGGCATGCGTTTGATGCACCTCCCTCCTCCCACACTGCTTATGCGTACACTCGCAAGCAAAAAACATGAAAACACCACCACCACACAAGCAATAATGTTAACACGATCGTGCAAAGTCCCACCACCATGCAGGTTGCAAAACTCGACGCGCGTTTCGCTCCGACCCCGGAGCATCCTCAGGATGTTGACTTAACGAACATTGTTCGCAGAGTCAACATCCTGAGGATGCTCCGGGGTCGGAGCGAAACGCGCGTCGAGTTTTGCAACCTGCATGGTGGTGGGACTTTGCACGATCGTGTTAACATTATTGCTTGTGTGGTGGTGGTGTTTTCATGTTTTTTGCTTGCGAGTGTACGCATAAGCAGTGTGGGAGGAGGGAGGTGCATCAAACGCATGCCTATGCGTACACTCACTCATCTGCTTGCAGGTTGTGGTTATAATTGTTTCGCGGGATATTGCTAGATATATAATATATTTAAATTGTATGCTATGGATTTCCGCAAAGTAACGCCTGATTCCATTAACCATTAACAATATAATATCAGTCAAGAAACATAATATTTACAAACATTCTATGATATTAAGGGATGTTATGGTGCTATAGATTATGCCGCTGATAATATTCGCTACCTCGAGTGTCGGTATATTACGTAATATTAACATTGCTACGTAGTAGAGCGACTAACTAGTCATGAAACTTGGCACTGAGTTTGAGGTAAGCGACAAACGTCTCGCAAAGCTGGGCTAATCAAAGTGCCATTTGCCGCCTAAGTTCCCCTAGTACTACAGGCTGTAGGCAACTGCATTACACAATTAGGTACTATTAATGTATTCTTAATTCACCATGCACCTTTGCACAATATAAATATTTTTGTGATTTTAAGATTTAATTGATATAGTAATCGGTATTAAATTTATGTATGTATTTTATACTACTCAATTTTTCACCTTTTAAAAAGAGAATACTTAGGTACGGGTATTATGACGTCGTAATCATAATCATCTTTTATGTGTTGTATTTATCAACGAATTTCTATTTAGATGTTGGCAAGTTTACGAGTAACGGGCGGTTCCAAAGAAAACGTATGCCGGTAATAGTAAAAAGGTGACTTTAATAATAAGGTGACATCAGCCGCTATATACATATTATTAAATACTAAAATGATTAGGCGGAAAGTATCAAACTTGTTATAAAAATACAATAAAAAGGTTTTTATCTGTTACGCTTTGATGCCTTCACCCCTCTCTGTGGGCCCATCACAGGCCTGACGAATATAGATTAAGGATTAAACGAGCCACATTTGATGTTACGCTTTTATTCATTTTTATTACGCACGAGGTAAACCAACCACTGTAGATCATTTTTTACGAGTACATCAGAAGAAAAAAGATAGACAGAAAAATAAGGTTTACGTATGGTAGGACAAAATGTTGTAATTGGTACTATTACGTAAAATTAATACAATTTAAATTTAAGAGTATCATGGCGAATAATATTGATAGGTAGTTTGTAAAATATAATAATTTACTATAATTACACAGTAATACAGTCAAATAGAATTTTTCATAATACCTATGGACGGTTCACACCATATTAATCTGGCTCTGTGCTAAGTATCCGAACAACTTGTGTTACGAGGACCGGACAACGAAAAATATTTAATACTGACTGAAACTCATACTAATTTAGTGTACAATCAAAAAAGGAATTTTTTTGAGTATACAATCAAATGAAATTCGACATAAGTCAGGCATATCAACACAATCATTTTAAATTATAAATATGAAATTAATTATATTATGTAAATTAAAACTATTTTAGGTATATTATTATTATCTAAACTATAAACTAAACAAGTATCTAATAGAAAAAGGCTATATGTAAAAAACTATATCTAAATCGACGGCCGCTGGTAATGTACCCAAAAGACTGGAAGTATTACCTCGCTGTATCGCTAAACTGATACGTTGGCCGAGGTAAGCGCCAGCCCTTGGGTCGTTTGTCTTTTCCATTAGTCTTTTTTTATATATGTTTTTTTAAGGAGTCTTTTGTGATATATAATAAATAATGTGTATTATATTATGTTAATTTAAAAGTAATCATTGACAAATTGCAAATTATTTATTTGACGCTCAATTAAATATTTGCCTTCCTAAAGTTACATCAGCTCCTTATAGTTCACATGGCACAAATATGTAGGCTAACATTCGGTAATCAATTTTTTATCATACTGTTACATTTAAGTTACGTAACTGAGTTTTCCTGATGGCAGCATTTTCTTACTTTTACCAAACTTCGGTGATGCGCATCATAAGAGAAGAGTTCTTAACTACGTTACCCCTAATTGAACCCCTGGTAAGGATGTTGGTTTGTTTGTTGATCGCAATGTACCAGATTTTACATCATCGTACTTACGTAAGGAAAAAAGTTCTTTCGACTTCAGAGTTCTACTGAAAGTAGGTTCTTATTAGAAGATACTAACGCTTCTATGTAATAGTTCAAGAAAAACTTTTCCGTAACATCCTTAAATATATATATCATTAGTATCATACTCCTAGAATTCTTCATTTATGAAAATCAAAGCCAAAGCTTCATCTTATTTAAATTTTAAATATGGCAATAAAATTCCCATGCAGATTAAAATAATCAAGACATTTTATTAAAGTATTAAAAAGGGGTAGAATAATTTAAGTTATTATAATCTATATGCTAATGGAACGACCAAGGCGAGTTTAGTAAAGAAAGCCGCATAATTAAATTAACTAAGACAAAAGATAGAACAGATCTAATAGTTTCTCGGAAGATTGATAGGTATTCCGCAACAAAAAGATTTAACCCAGTTTCGCCTCGCAATAAATAAGAAAAGCAATTTCGTTTTTCCTTTGAACAAAATTTATTTTTCACAAAGAATATATTAAAAGTTAATATCAAGATTGTTTCCTCATTTTTTTCCACTTCAAAGGGACCCCGGGAGTCGGCTATCAGAGAGCACCAAAAGGTGAATGGTCCACCAGACCCACATGACTTATCTTTAATTGCTTCTTGCGAATGTCTTTAGACAGCCGCAGACCTCGACTCTGCTTCGCACTATTCAGAGAGCTTATCTGTCCTTGCGATCGGAACTGGGAACGGGGTCAAGCCGGCACGCTAATGTTTTGCCATCTCACCGGGTAAGTAGGTATCTTAAAACGGCTCTTTATTATCATTTCATTTCATGTTATATTTCTAAGATCGCTGTGGCACAGTGGCTAAGCGCGTCTGTGTCCGAGCCGGAGAAAGAATAGAAAATAATTATGTGTTCCTGAATAATGGATGTGTATTATACATAATAATAAATTAATGAAACATGTGTTTTGTTTGTTTGTTTGTTTTGTTTGTGTATATAAATGGTATTAAATATTTATCCGTTTATAAGTCCGTTGTGTTATTCGTAAAAAAAGTTCTTTGAGAACTTAAGACTAGAGAAGGGGCCTGATCGTCGTGGTTTTAAACATCCATAGAAATAAAAAGAATTACGTAAATATTTTTGTGTGTGTGGAAAATCATAAATATATCTACGTAAAAACGGCAGAATCAATTTCGAATATAAATAAATCATAATTTCTAAAAGGACCTTAGCTATTTTTCAGCCCTGAATAAGTTTTCCGCGTCATCGCCTCTAGTATCACATGTAACTTTGGAAAAAATAAAGCCTTAAATAAAAACATAACTTCAATACTACGGCTAACATAGCTTTTGATTTATTTAGAGCACACTTACATTTTTGTCTGCTACGCGAATCATGAAATATCTTCCTTTGTAGTACAGTTTGGAGACCCGCGGCCAGTAGTACGTGGCCACTGTGTGTTTCCCTCGCAAAAGCAACAGGCCACTTGGCGCGAGGCCCAAAAAGTACTCAACGCTGTCTTCCCCCTGCACAAAGAATATTTGTTCACTGATATTGTAAAAGGACGGATGGTTGAGACTCTAGCTTACTCTACAATATGCTATGATTTATCAAGCATATGAATTTTGTATTCACACTGAGGCAACTCAACATAGTACGAAAAACCAATAATGCAATATTTACACACAAACAAATAATGTTATTAAAGTGATTCAAGAATCTGTGGTTGTTTTTTATCATTGCCGTTTTGATCAATCATATTAGGTCGAGCTTTAAACGATCTGTGTGATTATGGGCGTGTTCACCAAGCAATGTTAGAGTTAACTCCATGTTAAATATCATGTTATCTCTCTCGTATTTCCTGTCAATGAATGAGATGACATGATATTTTAACATGGCGTTAACTTTAACATTGCTTGGTGAAACACGGCCTAAATGATGTCATAAGGTCTAGTGTTGAAATGATAAAAACGTCGGTTACTCACTAGCACGGGATGTAGATCGACGCCGTACATGTCGAGCCATTTCACTTTGTCCAGGTAGCTCAGCTCCGCCTGCGCCGGGGAAATACCTCTGCAAAGTCTCAGTGTTGCAATTAAATACATTCTTTACAGTTAATTTCTTTCTTATTAAAGGGGTTTGCGACAAAAGACATTGCGGGCGTGGAGGGGTACACATAATTTGCATGTAATTGATGCTTTGTGCCGCTAAACGGCGACGGCTGCATCTTTGCATAGTTAAAAATTCATTCAATTAGGAGAAAGGTGGCGAAGTTTAATTTCCGGCCCTGGCGGCTCGCTTGAAACTGCAACCCTCAGTTTGTGGAGCTCGAAATTTCATCGCTGGTAATTCATAAAGTTTGAGTAATTAAGTATGCTTACACTCACTTTTTTATTTCAATATGAATTTCACTGCGAGCTTTATTTGAGCGAGATTTTTTTTCTTTTCTTGCAATATTGCTCTTTTGGAGGTACGGAGAATTTGGGTTTCGTGAACACAATTCATAATTTACTGTTGTATAGTAAAAATTAATGAATAAACTACTTTATTTACAAAAATATATAAAAACCTTTTTACTTTTGATGCCAACCTAACAAGGTCAAACGGGTCGTTAAAATAACCTTTTGTACGATAAATAACATTCAATTTGTGAAAATTTAGTGCTATTACTAATTATATTATTAGTCATGTTATGTTACCGTATTATTCTATTACAAAACAGAGACAGTGCGTGTATGTCGCAGGAACATTAATCAAATTATTTGTGTACCTACCCACTAAGCCTTGTGTTTCTGATATCATGTGACTTTTATAGCGTACTACCCCTGCTAATACTATGTGTCAATTTAATTACATTACATATAGGTCTATCTACCTATAAGAATTTATATTCTAATATAGTTTGCCTATACCTAATTATATTATGTTGTATTTTATACTACTTAGTTATCAGTTGCCCAAGACTCATTCCCGCAGGAGATGTATACAAATATAACAAACAGTAATTATTTGTATCTTCTATTTGTTGACGGACTTATGGTAGATATGAATAAACAGGCTGTTGTAAAAATATCAATTCAAAATTATTCAACGTAACATAATATAGGAGTAACGAAAAATTTATTTCCAATTATAAAAAATATGGTCTACCAGCCATGGAACGCTTTTATATAGTTCATTGCATCAGTAAATACATTATTTTGATTAACCCCGACGACATCAATGGGACATTATAAGTTTGACGTGTATGTGTTTGTACATGGCTCCTAGCTCTCAAACGGTTGAACGGATTTCGATCTAGTTTAGTTAAAACATGATCAACAGTTTAAAGTGTTCTTAGCTATAATTCGTATCATCAGTTCACTTACTACTTGACATTAATGTAAGTTACTATTGAAGTGAAAACATCTTAACACGCGCTGTTCACTTTGTTTTGTGGGTACTGAATCAGTCTAAGTCGTAACGATCGGCTATGTAAAGCTCGTTCGGATAGAGTCGTTTTTGCATTACTCGCCCTTATAAAGTTTTCACTTCTGTTGATTGGTCCTAATAATAGCTCCCCTTACCGATTTCGGTGTCGGTGGCCGATTTCATTGAAACCAGGCCAGCTACACAGGAGTTATTTTATAGTGCCCAAGTGTGTGCGCAATACACAAAGACACTCTCTCTTCCTTTTACTCTCATAACCCAGTGGGACGGCAAACCGACACGACTGGCGAGAGAACAGGCGCAGGACCAACTTTTTACATGCCCACCCGACGCATGGATCATCTTTCTTGTCAGACAATCAGGTGATCAGCCTGCATTGTCCTAACCAAAAATTTTTTGTTGTTCCAACGCGGGAATCGTACCCATGACCACCGGGTCGAGAGCGAGCTGAACCACTAGACCACGGAGGCGATATTGGTCCTCAGCACACATACACATGGGGTGTCAGAGTAAGAATAGCGCCTGTTGTTTAAATGTTAAAACTGCGCTCACCAAGCGAAAAGGCAAACGTGAATTACTTTGGGGGAGGCTTATCTCTAGCAGTGGCATAACCAAAGCGCAGAAGCACACATTTTTAATTTCTTACGTGAGTGTCCGGTGTATGTCTGCGGCTCTTCCCTCGAACTCCGGGGTCTGGTGCGCCAGCAGTCGGAACTCCGACACGTAGCCGTGGACGTGTCGCCGAGGGTCGTAGTCGCCTAGTTCAGCTGGAGAAGGCAGAAAGAGTTTTTAAAAATGATGAATCTAAAGCTAGATTTCTTGGGCTTGTAATACAAAATTATCCTGCTGGAGAAAGACTAGCAGCTCCCCAGCAATTATCTTTGGGTGTCGTAAAAGGCGACAGAGAGCAGCTATATCTGGAAATTGGTAGCAGCATTTCCGCGGATACTGTTATAAGCTTAAATACTGCGCTCGCCAACCCGCCTGACAAGCGTGGCGAACATAGGTATCCACCCCCCATGAAATACTTTGGTATAACTAAAATGATCAATACAAAATTGGACTTGATACTAAATCATACTTTTAAAAAGGTTTATTTAACTTCGAGCTAGACTACTTAGATCACAAAATCAATTTACGAGGTTTTTAAGCTGAATGTAATATATTAATATTCTAAAGGTTTGTGCGAGTGTTCGTTACTTCTTTACACGCAAGCAACTGGACCCATTTTGGTAAAACTTTGTATGCAGTCAGTCGACATTATGAATTAACAAATAGGCTACTTATCATGAAAGAAAAAACAGTGTTTCCATGGGACTTTTTACTCAGGCGGAACCGCGGTCAAAAGTTAGTTGTTAATATATAGTAATGTTTAGACTAAACGCTACAATTAGTTATTTTACTTAGTACTTAGCCACTTTAAACAAAATAATAATCTTTAATTCAATTTGTTTCCGTTAAAGCCTTAAACAAGGCTGCTGCTTACTCGACCACTTTTATTATCGGATCAACCTAATCCTAATCCACAACTAGGTTGTTTATATATATATTACAATAATTAACTTGTTACACCGTTACTGTCTAGATTACCAGTAATGTGCAGTGGACAAAAACTTTCAATACACAAAAACGAGACCCTTATCTCTAATTGGAATTGCCTATAGAAAGTTTAAGTCCATATATAGCCAAAGAGATCACTGAGTTAATTATCGACGGACGTAAGGAGAAAATAAAAAGTGCGACATGTTTGAAGAGATAAAAAAAAAACTAAGCAAACGAAGCTCGCAGTTATTTCCCGTCGTATATCTTTTTTGTCGCAAATCGCAGCTGGCGCCGAAAACACGTGCACCCGAGAGAATTTGTCACTTTTATGACTTTTATCTGTGACGTCAGAGTCATCATAATTGTAATGGAACTCTTAATGCTTTGTATTGGAAGTGCGATTTAGTATCACACTTCTCGCACAAATATATCATTTCCAGAATACTGTGCTGTTGTAAACTACAGTTAATGATATTAAATCATTATTCTCACTAACATTATGAAGAGGAAAGACTTGTTTTATTGCATAGAATAGGCTCCGAATTTTTTTCGGGGGATACAAATATAATAATATCTATGAACGCTTCACATCACGTCAATCTAGCTCCGTGCTAAGTATCCGAAGAATTTGTGTTACAGGTACCAGATAACGGAAATATATTTAATACTATTATACTATACACATATTTAAGATTTTTATTATATTAATACACAAAATATGTAATACACATCCATAAATCAGAAACACAGAAAAGATTTCTTAGAAAACTTTTTGTTCCTTCGGCAGGGTTCGAACCTGCGACTTCCCGCTCGAGCACAAACGCGCTTAACCACTGCGCTACGGAAGTCGTCAATGTACAGTTTCCGCGGGATTTTCTTTTGCACGTACGAAGTGGCGGGAAACATTATTAAAAAAAATGCATTCAAGATATTTAAGTTGTTAACGTGTATTTTGCCGTGGCTTATATTTCCGAGTGTTTCGGTGAGGACGTAAATAATATTTTGACGAGTATATTTAAACACTCCGGCCATCGCTCACGGGTTCTTTAAAATATAACAATAAAGTATTAATTCAGGTATGTAGCCTTAACATTTTTCACTCACAAATTTTGCATTAGTAACGTATTTATAATTTTGTAGTACCTATACATAAATAAGAAGTAAATTCTGCCACGTGGCCATTTTGCTCTTCTAGTTTTAATGTAAAAAAAGGAGTCACTAAAAAGTTTATTACCACACAAACCCTACGATGAAATCAGCAGGATTTTTTAGATTTCTATATTTAAAAGTGAATTAATACGAATATACAGGGTGTAAAAACAGCAGTCACTATAACTTCGTGGGGTAATAACCAGGCAAGAGATATATCCGTTGGTACTAGTCATTTGCTTTTAATCCACTGTTTTAAAAAATTTAATTTTTTAATACGCAATGTACAACGTGCACAACACAGCGATCAACTGATTACGCTGAGAGGTCAATAGCACGCGTAGGACGTTCATTACGCACTAGGGCAAAAATTATAAAATTTAAGAATTTAATGCAGAACGTTGTTCCAAACAGTTCAGCCTTGCAACTAAAAATAATAAGTTGCAAAAAAATTTTTTTTTTCAAAAAATAAATAATGAAAAAAAAAATCATTTCTAGAATGAGAAAAGGTCCTTTAATCATATCCCAAAGTTATAGTGACTTCTCTTTTGACACCCTGTATAATATTATACTTCTTTTTTTACTTATCTATTTCTACACTAATAAATAGACATCTACACTTCTACACTAATATTATATAGAGAAAAGATTTGTATTTTTGTATGTAACGACTTAACTCAAAAAGTACTGTACCGATTTTAATAATTCTTTTTTCATTAGAAAGCTACATTATCACTGAGTAACATAGGCTATATAAAAATCAATTGCTGTTCGTTAGTCTCGCTAAAACTCGAGATCAGCTGAACTGATTTGGCTATTTTTGGTATTGAAATATTCGTGGAAGTCCCGTGAAGGTTTACACGGTTTCGATGCTCAGCGAAGTGGGTAAAATATAAAAAAAGGAACATTCGAAATGTTTTTTTTTCAGGACGTCTGTTTATCAGTTTGTGCCTCCGTTGTGATGTTGTCTATGACATTATAAAGTGGCAATCTTCTTTCCATAATTGGTTAATAATATCAAATGATCGATATTTTCACCAAAGGCACCGAGAATTGTTGGATTTTTAAGCTGTAAAGGTCAAAATGTTAGTATAACTTTCTTTATATTGAAACAAAATTTAAGATTCTTATTTTAATATTCATTCATTTGAAAACAAAGTTGATGACACGCGAATATAAAACCGCGAAACAGTACCTACAGCATCCAGCTCGTGGTTCTACTTATATACGAATAATAATATTAATTCTAAGGAGTGATTAAAACAGGTTATCCATAATATGCTCAATAAGATATCCTGGTTAAGTAAACAAAGCATATTAAGGGCAGTTACAATGCTACCAATTTAAATGTCACTTATACCGCGCAGTGAATATACGCGGCACATTAATTTTGTCGAATTTTAATTTGGTGTTTACATTTCAGATCACATTGAATTGGATCGAAGTATAATACTGTCATAGCATGAGTAGGTAGGTAAATTGTAAGAGAATTTTAAATATTTTTCTCGTTCACCAGCTAGTTGCCGGTCGTTTGGGTATCCCATTTTTCTTACGAAGCTTCATTTAGCGAGCATATTTTTGTAAGCGTTTCTGACGCGCTCAATTGAAATGGTACTCCCGCGTAATCTGTTTTTGCGGTCCCATTAGTTCCAGCGTCCGCTCGATTGCCCGCCGCTGACAAATGTGCCGAAGAGCTTCCTAAGCTAACTTGTTGCGGGGGTCGACTATTGTCTTTATTCACGATACTTTCGAACAGAAACGACTTCGAGAACAGTCGTTTACTAAATGGCGTTCGACACTAACAAATAGGTGGCCATTTGTTGTCCCTCAAAATACAACGTCCTCCAACGACGATGGCCGAAGACAAACGTACTATACTCGAATTGGAGCTCCATCTTTATGTATGACGGTAAAAAGGTAAACTTTTATAGACCCATTTATTTCTGTTTATTGCCGGTTTCAACTTGATATTTATCTACAAGAAGTATGTACTTTTTCTTAAAAGGTACTCTTTATTAGCCGACTACGGCGATAATAATTTTGGCAAGCTATGTATGTCCGTGGTCGATTAAAGTTTCTAAAAAAACCTAAACCTGATTATTTATTAGTTCCCTTTTAATTTTTTTCTTTTTTCATGTCCTTTTATTATCTTGATAAAATAATTTATTTAATTCCCTAATCTTACCTGTAAGCTTATTTTTTCATTGTTTACATAAAAATAAAAATTTACAAAACAGTTAAAAAGTCGGTCAAGTGTCGACTGAATTTTGTTATTGTGAACTCGTAAAGCCTACTTGGCAGCAATGAATTATACAGAGTTTATTCTCAAAAAATTTGCATTTAAAAGCCGATTCACAAACAGGTAGAATAGAAAATCGTTTCAAGATAACGGACAAAAAGATTGCAATATTATCTTTGTTTATGGCAACTCGCATTTTAAATGTATTTTTCATCACTTTTTAAAATTATTCATACGAAGCGAGACGTTGCCGCGAAGACAAGAAAACTAAGTGAGTGAACGAAATCTCAGAAGAAGTTGAACCGTTTCGGCGCTATTTATACGACGGATGATTCCATTTTTAACGAAGCGGATGAATTTGATGGTGACAGCTAGTTTAAAAATAAAGCATTTCCCACGAGCCCTCCGCTCACTAAATCGGGATTAATAAAAATACGGGCGCAGACTACCTGTCGCTAGTTCGAGTATTAAAATTTTTCGTGTTAATATTTTGGTCGTCAAATTTTACGGAGTTAAGCCTGGCCGGTGACCAAAAAATTTGAACCTTTGAGAGTTGAGAGCTTAAGCCACAAACACATCGATTTGATACGGACGTACCTACATGTTACGTATTCAACATGAAGGAAATATTTTTTTTCTCCATCGAATTACTTTTGGTCCAAGCAAATAATTGCACACGCCTTGCAAAATAAAACAAGGAATCTTGCGCGAAATGATTTCAGTACACATTTAATTACAGAGATTATTTATTAAAGTATAATTTGGCTGTCTAGTCGACTCTTACAAGGCTTCCCAAGGTTAAGTGGTGCGTTAAATGTGCTGCTTTACCCTCAGGCGTCGAGGGCTGATGCACGTTCTAAATGCAAATGAGCTGCTCCCGTGATGCCTCATTTGCTTCTACAACAACCAATCGATCTAAATAGGTATTACATATTATTAAATTTTAAGTTTTTCAATTCTCAATCAATTCATAGAGCTAGCAAACCTTTTCATGACAAAGTAACCATATTCCATCATAAAAAACTTTTCGTTTACATTACTGTGTTTGTCTAGGTAGCATGAAAAAAGATAGAAAAGATTCTAAAAACATTTATAAATAAACAAAAATAAAAAATAAGTAACCCTCGAATTGTCAAGCAGTGAGCAAACAGACGATGATGAATTGTACCTAACCGTTAGGTTAGGTTAGGAGTGTTAACTCGCAGTTTATACGTTTTGGAGCTACGACGCCTTACACACACCCACGCACGCACGCACGCCCTTTGTATGGTTTTAAAAGGATTTATTGGTATGAAAATTATCAATTAAATTATTTTTATATTGTATGACATTACAAAGAGTCTGTTTATAATATGAAATACGAATTTGCGCAAAAACAGAGCAAATCTGTAGCCCACTTCTGGCCCACCCGCAAACCCTTAATAATGAAGTTAATTGAAGTTCCTACGAGTAGAGACTGTACTTACTAAACTGATTCATCTAACTACGGTTTATTATTACAGAGAGGAAGAAGCATCTGCTTGAAGCACACATCGAAGCCTGAAATATCAAACAA
The DNA here is from genome assembly GCA_905187575.2 of Celastrina argiolus. NCBI lineage: Eukaryota > Metazoa > Arthropoda > Insecta > Lepidoptera > Lycaenidae > Celastrina > Celastrina argiolus. The sequence goes on from LR994585.1 coordinate 9,680,405, forward strand.
GTTTTTACGGAAGCATAAGATGACAACATTAATTAAATTTTACACAGGCCCTCATTTTTTATCACTTTATACCTATTTCGAAAGTAAACGATAGCTCCATTTCTGTTAATTAAATATGTGAGCATCCGACGCGCCACAAAATTAATAATAACATAGACATAATATTCGTATCTTTTAACAGACCCTGCTCTTGAAGTTCTTAATTAAAATTGAAGCCACGTCTCACCAATATCAGAAAACACTTCCCTTTGATGTGTTGTAAATATTATGTACCCATTATTGAGAAGTCGGACCTATTATAAGTAAATTTTTTAGTTATTTTATTTTGCATTAAGTTAAGGTAAAAAAGCAACGGAAAAGTTTGACTTGCAAACAAAGGGTTCCGTACAAAAAATCACGATTGTTGTATGGTGGCTACCATTATTATTTTATTTATACTATTTGTTATAAAAGTGGCAACAGAAATACATAATAATCAAAATATTTTATTTTCAAATGAAACTTAACAAGCTATTTTCGGAAAGTCAACAAAAAGGCTACGCACCGGTTCAAGCCTAGTCCGCCGAGAAGAACCGGCGAAAGAAACTCGGATATGAAAGTATGTACTGACAGTTGACATACAGACGGTTAGAGGGATTAATTTTTAGAAACGTTCCGGCATAAGGCCTCGGTCTCGAATTTTGCGGGCAGCGGCGCGGGTGCGGTACTCTTTACCCGCTCCCGCGCCGATGTTTTGAGAACCGGTCCATTTGATTATACGCAAAAGATCCTGCCGCGCTGCTGCCGCGCCCGCCCCGCTGCTCGCAAAATTCGAGGCTGAGGCCTAAGGGTCTGGTTATGCGTTTCTGGGTCTGGTGTTTGCCTTTTGGGTACGGAATCCTAAAAATACCATTTTTTTTTACCTATGATAATACATTTTTATTTCAAAGCCAGAAGACTGAAATTCCAACAGAAGTTCATAATAATTTGACTGCTATTGAGGTTCTATAGATCTGCGTTATATTGTGGAATGCATCTATAGAATATTTTCCTTTAGAATTGTTCGGCGTCTGCCTCACCTATTAATTCAGGTTCAATATTCGACGGATAATACCTCATTTGGCTGAAATAGATATGAGATGAATTCTAATAATCTCTTTATTGTGTCGTAGAATTGATTATTTTATTTTAAACTATATTTTTAGATATATTATGACTCCAAAGTATTAACAATAATTATATTTATTTATTGTTGTAATGTTCGAACAGGCATAATAGCGGGCCCGATGCCATATTCTATGGGTTTTACAATAGCAACATTGTATTGGCACCAATACATTGAAAAATTAAGAAGACGACGAAAATATATTAGGTAAACCAAAATAATATTCATTACAAATAATACAAAACTTATATATAAAAATAAATTGCTGTTCGTTAGTCTCCTAAAACTCGAGAACGGCTGAACCGATTCAGCTATTAGGTTAAGTCTTGAAATATTTGTGGAAGTCCTAAGCGGTTCATCACAACCGTTTGTATGCTCAACGAAGTGGGCACGGGTCAGCTATAATTATTTATTAAAGACATTCCTTTAACAAAATTTTGAAACAAACCAAGCAAGTCCTTCTCTGGGTTTATTTTAAATCAAAGTTTCATGCTTGCTTTGGATTTTTTAATAAAAGATGTGTTTCACAATCATAATAATCTGAACTCAGCACATACAACAGTATTAAAGTTCGGCTTTGAGGCACTATTTTAAAATATTTCGCTGCATAAAGCGAAATTTATAACGTCAGACATTAATTAACAAAAACATGAAAAAATCAACGTCGACGACACCCGAAACACGAGACACAAGCGACTGAACTGCGAAATAAAATGTAAAATCGATGAAAACGAAAAGAATGATAGATGAAAAAGTTTTTCAGTGTCAGATCGTGTTATTAAAGTTACTTGTAGGTGCCATTGCGATTATTTATTATTTTATTTTGTATATGTGTTACTGTAAAAGCTCGAATTACGGTAAATCCTAGGATTTAAGAGCCTAAGATTTACTAACTCTCAATAGTAAAAGCCCGAACGATTTTACGATTCGCATCTCTATCAAGTGAATGGTGGTAACATTGTTGGTAAGTTCCACCATTCACTTGATAGAGATGCGTTTTGCGTTTGTGTGTGTTGTGTTTAGGTTGTAAGTTCCTATTAATAGGAACTTACATAATATTTACATATAATCATATTATATGATGATTTTCTACGAAAAACCTTCAAAGTTTCATGCTAACTTTGCCCCCCCCCCCCCTTTTTACCCTTAGGAAATTTGAATTTCAAAACCCCCATGCAAAATTTGAGCACTTTTAGTTTCTGAGATTTCGTGATCGAGGTAGAGATAGATTATATATTATTAAGCAAGTATAGGTTTTGTTGTAAAACAGCAGTCCAATAAGTTCTGGCCTGAGGCCATGAGTGGCACACATCGCCCGTGGCCCGTCGCCCGGGAGCACCATGATTATTGCGTGAGCGGTAATTGGAATTCTCTTGTTACCTTTTTGTGTTTCAAAATTGACCAATTCCACGCTTTATGCGTTTCTCTTTTTGTATTGCGATCTGCGTTCGCAAAAATTTGTACTCCAAACTTGCTTATTCATTTGTCAATTTTGTTAAGTAAAAAGCGTGTTCATGATGATGAGTTAAATGTAAAAACAACCGACATCACATGACTTTTAACTTAAAAACCGCAGCAAAATCTGAATATTCGTTTAGTAGAATTTATATATAGAGACACGTTCTTCTTTCTCTCAAATTAATTAAATCAACTTAAAGTTTTTGATAGATATGAACGATTTTGACAGCGAGAATAGTTACGGATCATAAATCAAACTCAAGCTGAAAACAATTAAGAAGAGACTGAAGGTAGTAAAAGAGCGGCAAAGTTTTTCCTCATTTGTAAAGACACGGCGGAAATTAATGTTTAGCAGTTTTAGCACCAACATAATTTAGTCGTATAACAATAACGAGGAGTCGCCTTTTGTTTATCGAAAGCTTAAAATAGACAATTATAGTATTTCAATCTAAAAAATTAAATTTCTCGACTAGACTTCATATTATTGCAAAAGTAATTTAATTTCACAGGTCACGCTACCATTACAAAGCATAAAGTGAGCTATGATTAAAATTATTACAGTTTTTATCAGCGCAAGCAATTACAATTTAATAAGTTGGAGCACTGCTAAAATAGCAGCCCCCGTAGTGTTTTAGTTTTGACTAGTAATATTTTAATGTGTAGTGTGGAGAAAGTATATGAAAAACATTTGAAGTTTCTAAAATAAAATTATGAAATATAAAGATGAAAATGTTCCGCTTTTAAAATTGCCTAAATCAGCAAAATGGCGATCAGAAACTTCGATGAAAACCGTCCACAGATCGATTCAATAAACATCGCCCGTCGACCGCACAGCCGCAACGCAACTTCATACAATAAACAAGTAATACACACACAAGAATCTCTGAAATTTCTAAATGGCCCGATAAAATTTTATGGTACGTGAATGTTAACGTATATCTGTTTCACGAGCACTTTGTACGCTGATGCCTGATACGGTACAATGTAGAGCATAGTTCCAAATGTTTGAACGCTTGTTTGAAGACTGTACATTTGTACAAAGTCACTTGTCTTGTGTGTTGTGTATTGTAAATTTAATAGGCAAGTGAAAATAGGTATTTATGTTAAGTAGATAATGAATATTTGAAGCAAAAATGCTAGTTAGTGTCCTGCACACGTAGAGTTAGGAGCGCGCGTCGGACCTGCATTCCAAACCGCTGCAGGATCTATGCAGTTTGGACTGCGTATCGAACTCTCATGCTAATTACGAAGTCATCGTCCACAGTTTGGACTGCCTGCGTCTTTTGTGAATGCGAAAGACGTTGCCGCAGCGGCATACTGCTGATGGCATATTCGGATAAAAATACAGCATTTAATACTTGATTTGTATAAGTGTATGCACTATGTACCAGTATGACGTGTATTATATTATGTGTACGAATTTAGTCGTAAAATGTTACGTTGTATCGGTATAGCTTTATTGAGTGCCTAATCCCATTGCCGTAATCGCCCTGACGAGGCTGATTCCAAAACCCTATACCCGTAAATACTGAGACGTAAAATTGACACTAAATTTTATGAGATGGAGCTACTCCGATCGCGGCTACGTGAGGGAATGCTCGTTTTATAGATTTGTAAAAATATAACATTACAAAGCCTATACTACTACTCATAGTCATATATAATATAAGAGGAGTAGTAGGTATACGAATTGTCTGGTGTTGTAGTAAAAGTAATCTGACCTTTAACAGTAAGTAAGAGTTCGGCATAATACTATTATAACATAAAATCTACATCAAAAGAATATTACAATGAAAGAAAAATGAAAAGCTTGCTCCTATTTACTTGTGAAATCCTTTCTTGTAGATTTTTTATGATTTCGACCGAACCTAAATCGAAGTGAAAGGTCAGGTATACCGTATGCCGTACTTTTAAAGATCCGCATAATAAATATTTTATTTACTCACATTGTAGAACATATGCCGCGAGCTCCGCGGCGAGATCGAAGTTTACTGGCAGCCTTCCACGGAGAACGTCTTGCTTTAGTTGTAGGAATAGCTGGTACCTGGGCAAATAGAGACATAGCTGTTTATATACGGGATAGTGTAAAATAGGACTGCAACGCATATTTTCCTTTGATTTTTGGTTTACTGTGAAATGTATTTTGACTAAAAACCAAAGAAATAAAATATTATCGTATAAAAAGCGTGCTAAAAATTTTATAAAATATTACACGAATATACGTATTTCATACGTACATACGAATACAAAATATTGAATAGAAGTTAAATAAATATTATGTATAAAATTACCATAGGCTTCAATAACCCCACTTCTCGCAACTTTTTCAACAAGCAAAATAATTTATGAAATGTAGAGTTTTATTCAATTTCACTCCGCGAATGACGCTGTAAGCTTGTAAAGCGGGGAGTGTGGCCCTTAGACGGAAATTATATATTAAAAGACCATCACGGCTAAGATTTTTAAAGATATTACGAGTATCATTGTGTCTCCGAGGGAAGACGGGTCGCGCAACTCATTAGAAACAGCCACGAAAGCGTCGACCTTGCAAAAACAAAATTCAATGAAACATTTTAGGGAGGCAATGTATTTTTTCAACCGACTCTAAAACTCACAATTTATAACTAAAAGATGTTTCATGCGACTTCGTACGCGCAAAAGGAAAATCCACAGGAACGGTATACAGGCTGTAATATTAAGGGCTGATAATATTATGCGTTTTAGGGTATGTATGGCGCTGAAACAGTTAATTATTTTTTTAAATTATTGTTCGGGCAAATTTATGATGTTGGAGCATTATTCATACAATGAAAACATGAAAGTCAGTCTTTCAGCGCTGGTACTTTCACAGTAAACTCTACATAGGAAGCACGTCGTACACACCCAAAAGAACTCATTTATTTAACACCTTGTATATGAACGCGAAAGAAATTGTCTATGTATGTACTTGCTAGTTATTATTATGGTCTAACTGTATATCTGTGCCAAATTTCATTAAACTTTTCAAAAAAAAAATTTCGGAGCAATTCAATACAAACAAATCTTTCCTCATCATAATATTAGGAAAACAAGTCAAGCGACAAGTAAGAGATAAAAACATAATTAGAAATGATTTCCAGACAAAACATTTTATTTAGTTCCAGCACCTACACAATACTCGTTCATTGTTCATAAGGTAAGAAACATTACGACACTTGTTCCGATGCTTTACGCGCTGTAAGTTTCATTATCCAGCGTCTTGTGTTCCCAATTAGTTCGCCGCTCGTTCAGTTAATTAGGAGTGTCGAAGTGGATCGTGTGATCACGTCACGTGAGCACATCGTGTCCTCAAGTAGCGTCACGTGAATCAAACAGACATACGATCTAGGAATCCCAATATATGTATCTGTATGTTCAATTCCTTCAAAGAAACATTCTTTGGAGGCAACACAATATAATAAGAACAACAAACTTGCAAAGATAAATAATTTGGGCCCTGATTAAAGACACTATTTATCGCTTACAAAGTTTTAAAACAAAATACATGGAATTTGACTTAAGTTTTGCTAAATGACATACGAATTTGCTCGTCATTTAGCGAAGCTTATGTCAAATCCCATACATTTTGTTTTTGAATACATACTAATATTTTAATAGCGAAAATTTGGGCTCTGTGAGTCTGTATGTATGTGTACCTTGATTTAAAATAGAATAATTTAAAGTATAAAATAGTCGTTTTGCATTGTGAAATTATATTTATTTTTAATTATGTCAAGTACATAATTAAAAAGAAATATAATTTTAGTATCTTCAACCCGATGTTAAGTGCGCTTTATCTGCTTATTGTTTTATAGTCTGACTTTGACTCCTCAGACTGAGGTAAATGCTCTAGATTCTAGAACATCTCTTTTTCAATTACCAACATTCCAAGAGTAAAGTCAGCGGAAGATCCACGAAGCGTTATTGAATAAACGATAACATTTTCCTTTGCGAGAAGTCTAAAAATAGGTTTTAACAGTAAAGGGTTGGTTTTTGTTTCAACAAAGAAATCGAGATGTATCTTTAATGTCTGTAACTTTAATAAGTATCTTAAAAAATAGCTTCACGTCGTCAAAGGGGAAAGTCTTTTGTGTTGGAGCCGGATTGTGTTCAATTCCGAGACACCCTTCCAAAGAAACCGGAGTCCCCGAGGCTCGTCTTAGTTATCTAAGTACGAAATAAACCATCGCGACAATGAAGTTCATTAAATTTTCATATTGCAGACTTGCACATAGAATTCTATACAAATAAAAGGTGTTAAACATTAGAACATTCGTTACAATGTGAAGTTACGTCGAGTTTTATATTTAGGTGTTATGTTGCTTGATTATTTATTAGAAAAAACAGGTTACTTATACAATTAAATAATCAAATGTGAAAAGAAGATTACAAACAATAAGTGTCTGTCAGTCTTCCAAACTAGGTGCAGTCTATAGATAATTTTATAAAGTAGAATTTTGTGTAAGGACTTAATAAATAATTCGTTTATTGAGATCGGTTTTAAAGCTTCTTGCTTATTATTAGGACATGTATATGTCGCAGTCATCTAATTAAATCAGCTATTTCATTGAGTGACTAGCGTTTTTATCGAATGACGACATTTAATTGAAAGACTAAAGGACAACTCATACATAATGTGGCATATAATTAAAACTTTAAGGGGCCCTTACGCCAGTGTGGGTTAAATTAATGACCCTGGAGTATATTATATTTCAATACGCCAAATAACTTGGCGTAAATAGACTATGTAGCAAAATTATTATGTGAAAATTTAATTTGTCGATGGCATCGCAAATCGTCAATAATTGTTTGCTGTGTGATGGGAGTTTTTCTGTTAAGAGCTTTGATTGATTACATCAACACCTGTACTGATTGCGCATTGAAGCCTCATTAACAGGCTACAAACATAAAATAAACATTAAATTGCCATGCGTGCAAATTATATTTATTGTGCATTTCAAAATGCCCACGTAAGTTTATTATCTACTTTGTGACAGTGTGATAGACTTTGTGTGTAGGTGATAGCTGGGATCCTACTTAATTTGAATCTAATTTCAAAGTTAAGTTAGAAGAGTTATTTTCGTTCAACGCTACTAACTTACATATTTAGGTAATTATAATGTTTTGTGTTTTTAATCATTATTTTTTAATTAATTTTAAATCAATGATTCATTAAAACTACTGACTACCTAAAACGACAAACTAAATACTATTGTTAATCATTTAAGGTATTGTATTATTTTATCTGCAACGAAAAACCACAATTTGTCGAACGAAAACACAAATATTTAAAACATGACTTGGTGATTACACGTTTGAATGCCAATAAATTTTCGATTCAAATTGAAGCAAACAGACCTGACAAAATACTAAACGTGCGTTTTATGGTGGCGTATTTATTTTCGGACCGTTGCATTATTAAACCACACTAGTAAATATTGATTTAAATAAATTTAAACTTGTTATTAATTTGATTTTGCCCGCGGTTTGCGGGCGGCGATCAAACATTACAGCACGTTTCATATGAGCAAATGAAACTCTCAAAGTCGTTCACGTATGCTTTGATAGCACCACATTAAAGAAAGTGTATCTTTACGAGAACATTCTATCGGGGCTCTCGGGGCATCGGGCTATTGGCGACTCGAATAGAATCTTACAAAGGCGGTCACCATTAAAACTTTTAAACAACTACTAATTTGTTGACACTTCTGCGATATAACTTTACTATCTATATATATATATAGATAGTAAAGTCCGTTTAGGTAGCAAGTGAAGGTAATTTTAAATTTTCGTAAAACAATAACGCACTTAAAAATTGTAATATTTAATAAAGAAAAATTACGTAACATTTAATTTTACTACAATATTTTCATAAAAAAAGACACCGTAACTCCCATAATTTGATGCTTAAATATAATAGCTTTCAGTACACAATTTTTACAAAGATAACAGTCAAAAGAGCGCAATGCATATTTTATGTTAATTCAGCGACTGTGTCGAAGTGGTGTCATACAAGTGAGCTCGCTTTTCCATCACTTGTAAACGCAAAAAATACGCAGGAGAATATTTTTGTACAAAATTCCCGTATTGTTTGTGGTTTAATTAAGTTTTTGTTTTCACAAAGTCATAAGATAAAACCTTGTTGTGATATACAAGTGAACTGTCGCGTGAGTCGGCAAGTATTTTTGTCATAAAAGAAAATACACCTCCAACATTATTTTCTTTTAGCAATTAATTATTTCGTGACACATGTCCAAGATATTGAAAAATTAATCACATATATGGCTTTTCCTTATAAGATTCCGTATCCAGTAATAAATTGAGTGCTACAGAAACATTTCTAATATCACATAATTCGCTTATTTCGTAATTTTTCTAGAAACCACTACATATTAAAGATCAATATTATATTTCAAATCTATACTAATAAAATAATAGCTGAAGAATTATTATACACCAATCTCAGGAGTAACTAGTCCAAGTTAAAAAAAACTCTTTCAGAATCAAATAGCCCATATTCTGTCGCAGAAGGCATAATATATTGTTACGCTGACGCCCGGTTTCTGAATGGCTGATCAAATTGATCAATTGATCAAATCAGCTAATCTGAACGCCCATTGGTGAAAACAGTGACTGCAAAGTGATGTTCACCAATTAGCGTTTAGATTAGCTGATTTGATGAATTGATCAATTTCATCAGCCTTTCAGAAACCGGGCGTAAGATACACAGAAGTAGAACACCAATAAATATGGTTTTTAAAACGGAGGTTATTCCTCTATTTAATACGGACAAAGTCACGAGTACATGTAGTTTATTATAAGTTCGAATTCGGAGTTATTGTTTTGTTGTCGGAATTATTGTTATTTATTATTCGGAAACTTTTAATATTTTGATCGTAAAAAATTGGTCAGGTCGAGTATTCCCCTAAAGATAGTTGAAGGGAAGCAATATTCGTCTTATAAATACTGGGATTGTGTGGGCGGAGGAAGTCATTTATTATATTGTAGCATTAAGATGTCCTCCATTTTGTTTGGAATACTAAAGTAACTCGTTATAAGCCACAACGAGAGTAATTGGCGTAACTTATTCGATTTATATTTATAAACATCAAGTTATTAAAACAATAAATAATATTAACATTTTTGTTCCGAAGTTAAACAAAAAGCTGAACTTTTAGTCTTAATTTCACCGATGCCTGTTAAAGTTAACCGTTGATTAAATATCAAGTTCAAAAACTAAAATTTATGAGATTTCACACAAGCGTCGCTAAGTGACCCAGCGTTTCTTTCACTTAACGACACTTAATTTTTATATTATTAAATAGACTTTTTATATCAACTTCGTCATCGTAATTAGCGATGGCCACTTGGCAACCGACCCTGGGTCCTGATTTAAGATGCCATCGCCATGTAAGTAATAATTACAAAGTCCTAATATTTTCATAATTCAAATGTATAGGATTTGACATAAGCATATAGCAATAACAAATTAATTCTTATGTCACTTATTTCAAATACCATGCATTTTAGTTTTCGAACTTCGTAAGAGTAATAGTGATGGAAAAATGTCTATGGTCAGTTGCAGCAATTCCCTAACACCACCATTATACGAGTAAGTTACAATATAAACCGCACCCGCCGGAAACTTATCTCTACTATTTGCTCTTCGAAATTCTATATCAAAGCCGGGATTGACAGAGAACCGCAAATTAAAATTTTGTGTGATTTGCCGTACCGTACCCCTTTAAAATGAGTTTATAAGTATGTAGCTTCATATTATGTCGAAATTGTTCCATTAGTTATACTTAGTGTTCTTGTATATAAAGAAAATTAAATGTTGGATTTAAATTAAATGTTTATGTTTTATCAGATACATTAGCATCAGTGTAGCAAAGATGGATGTAAAAATCTCTTATAAATTAGTAGTAGTATTAAAATTTACTTTACAAGTAGTAGTAATGTTTTACGCTATTGTGCCTTCTCCTATCGTAAGATTTGATTACTCTTTTTTTTAAATAACATTAATTGACAACACAGTTTATCGACTTATCCATAGCTAATTACATAGCGAAATTAGATCAGCTAGCAGACAGTCACCGAACAGTGAGCTCCCAATTAGCCTAGCTAACTTTTGGAACCGGCTTAGCCGGCGACTGTAAAGCTCTTTGACTTACCGCGTTATCTCCTCTAGGAGTTTACAAGGGTCGGACGCGTAGAACTTCACGCCGAAGTAGAATGTATGTGTATCGGAGCCGCGCAACTGACGCCGTAGCCGCTTGCCTGAATCCAACCAGTGCTGAAAAAAAACATTTGTATTTTGTTTGTTTCCAAGATTCATCAGTGGCACATTCCACTGGTGAATCCTGACAATAATGGGTTATAGTGAAATATATTTAACTCTATAAGTTCAAAGTCTAGATTATTTATTTATCCCAAACTGGCGCAAATGGGTCTTATAAACACTAATATTGTTGTTATGGATAAGGATAAAGTAACGACAGTGGCTTGCAACTCGACATATTATTTTTATCTAGAACTGCTTCATAGCTTATGAAAATACCCAACTTGAGTCTAAAAGTCTAGTAATCGCATAACTAGTCAAAGTAATACAACGTAAGTATGTAAAAGAGTTTCTCAGAATAGTCCTTCAGCGTATTCACTGAATAACAACTAATGAATTTAATTTAAAATGAACATTTCACTCGCACAGCTGTAATAAAGGATCTCGTAATATTTTATTTCACGTACATTATTTGTCACAAAGCAAACATTTGTAATGGCAGAAACATTTACGCTAAAAGACGCGCGAAGGAAATAAAAACCGGGAGCGTGGCTAATATCACGCGCCTAAGTGTTATTTAAAGGGACATAAAAATATAACACCCCGTGTAATAAATCAGACACTTACCGTCTGGTTGTCTTGATCAACGTAGCGGAGGCCGAAGTAAGCCGTTTCCAGCAGGTCGAGATGTCGGAACACGACGTCGAGCAGCGCCTGCCCAGCGCTGTTATCCTGCAAGCAATAAAAGTTATTTATACACGTGCTCGAGACTCGTCTGTGCGGTATTGTGAGAACACGGTGTCTAATGTACGTAGGACTAATCTCCTACTATTTGATCATATTAGTAATGGAAATCACTCTACCGAAATATGGCTCTCATATTATAGTAAATACGGTAGTAGCCTAATTTTGTTATCTTCCCGAAAAAAGCTTATTATGTTTATTCGGAAATATTTTTTTTTATTATATTGTTTTCAGCCATCAGCGTTATAATAGCTCCCCTCACCGATTTCGGTGTCGGTAGCCAATTTCATTAAAATCAGGCCAGCTACGCAAAAGTTATTTTATAGTGCCCAAGTGTGTGAGCAATACACAAAGACACTCTCTTCCTTTTATTTTCATAACCCAGTGGGACGGTAAACCGACACGACTGGCTAGAGAACAGGCGCAGGACCGACTTTTTACTTGCCCATCCGACGCATGTATCATCTTTCTTTTCTTGGACCACGGAGACGATCATCAGCATTATGTTAACGCTTTGAAGGCAGACTTTGAAGTGTCATATTTTGAGGGCAAGAAAAATCAAATCTTTGTCCTAAATAGTGCTGGAAATTCACTTAGAATTAATAAAGTACATAAGTTTTAAACAGTATTATAAATAACTTTTAGACTTGTTATTTATTGTCACAAATGAATCCATTAATTATTGTAACAATTTGTTCAGCTTCAAATCTATTATTAGTACGCCATTCCTTTGTTTTAATTAATTATCGTTTCTTACGAAATCCTGTCAAAAACTGGGACAAATTCCATTTTAATTTCAATCAAATAGCCTTGTTTTAATTAAGTCGGACGTTACTGAAAGAAAAACACATAAAAACTTCACCTGATATTGGGCGTTAATTTTAACTTTTTGTACCTACATTAAAGCGTAATTATTTGCTAATTGAAATGGATTGTTATTTTGTTCGCGATATTATTTTGATGTTGTTTTTATTTTTTACAGTCTTAGCATTTAAAATAGATCCATGTAAACTAACGACAATTATTGATGGTTGACTGAAATTGTTAAATATTAACAATATTACTTAGAAACTTCACTATGCTGATAAACTACATAGGTAACTATAATCTTAAGTTCAAACGTGATTTGAAACTCGTATGCGATATCTTCATATTCAATTATACTGACACAGAGAAACTCTCAGAATATTAATGAATTCTATTTCGGCACTCGGGAAAAATAAAGTAAATCCTTGAAAGATCTCGAACTTATTCTCACGGTGGGTCTAACTATCGCCGATTAACATTTCGTAATGTCTGCTCTCCAACATAATTCGCCCGTGATTCCTGCAAGACCAGTAGTGTGGTATTGGCAGTAATGACGGGTCTGGCGGTTGATCTCTCACGGGCTTGCATGTGACTGTTGCGTGCAGTGATCATTCCACGCACCCTGAAATTAGACCGACTTAAATCGCTTCCAGGCGATTTAAAAATCTTTTTTTATTGTTCTTGGTGTTTCAATATCGCACGAATTCTTAAAAAGTTGAAGTGAAACTTAAATTATATGTTGTTAAATGTTGAGTGCTTGCGTATGAGTCACATATAAAATACAGTAAAGGCTATATAAAGAAACTGGTTAATTTCACCATTATCCTCTATCCATTATGCACGAAAGAATGCGATCCGGGAGCAGTGTATCATGAGTTTGGATATCTTCTGCTGATTTCCTAAAAAATAATTATTATATCATTCACGGTGAAGGATAGTATCAATATTACAATTTTATAGATTGCCTCATTACGATCACGATTAGGAATATGGTTTTTTCGTTGGCTACAATTTTACTGTAGTAAGAATAAGCATAGACGTACTCGTAAGTAAAATTTAAAATCGAACATCCTACACCGAACATCAATCTTACACCTAACTGTTGCATATTTAGGACCTCAGTAATTTAGTTAATTTTAACTTCATAAGTCTCTCTAAAGCATATCCTTAAACCCTCAGGCATCGAGTCCCTAATATAAAAATAAATGACCTGAAATTGAGGCAAGGGTGCAATCAATATGTGGCCTTAAGCGGGTTGACGAATCTCATCTTCTGTCATGATATTTTGCCTCTAACCGTATATTATCATTTCAACAAGACGAGGAATAAAGATATTACTTTTGTTTTCCCTGTGCTTTTATATACAGTACATTTTATAAACTTGAAAATATTATATAAATTATTTTACTTATTATAATGTAACATATTAATGGACAAAATATTATTTACTTAAAAATAGCATCTAAGGTAAAATTTTCACCTACTCAAAAACTATATTTTTAACAACGATACAATCAGGACACAAACTACGCGAGGACAATTTGCCAAATTTCAATTCTCCTTTTGTGCTGTATTATAGTTGCAAGAAACGGAAATTTCATATTCCTATATTCTCAATTTTAGCAACTATATGTTTTTCTCAAATCTATTTATATTTGTATGTAGGTACATGTGTGTAGTATGTAAACGGTATTTTTCGAAAAAATTTACTATTACGTATTACTTGCTATATTACCTATAGGTATATATTTTTATATTGAATATATAATTATATATTCAATATAAAAATATATACCTATAGGTAATATAGCAAGTAATAAATAAAAATATATGTAATTTAATATAGAATACATATTTTTTTATAATCATTTCCCCGATTATGGCCATTATTTCCACGTATGAAGGGTAAGTATGTATTTTACCGTAGCACTCAAACTACTGTTTCTATTTTAATGAGTAAAATATATATTCTTAATAATAGCCTGGGTATATTTACGCTATAATTTACGTAGTCGAATTAGACTTTTAATAAAAAATTTGGTTATTGTGGTAACAAATCCCATAAAAATATCCGTTTGATTTCGGTAGCGACAACAACGATACATGTGCCCTTAGTAAAGAATTCAGCACTCCTGTCTGTTAGTAAACAGTTCGTTTCATTGAATAATAAATGATTTAATAACAAACCCGTTTGCCCCGGCGGAGTGCGCTCAGCTCGAAAAATAAACCATTTCCAAATCTGACAGGCTCTATCGCATACAGCACCAACCTGCAAACTACACAGGATTCTACCAACTATATGTAAGCTTAATTGAAGATAGAACCTTTGATGTAGATCTTCTTACTTAATGTTACCTACCTAATTATAAATTCAGGAAATATAGTATTAGTTTGGCCACGGCATATGTGACCGTCTTTTTGTAGGTGAATATGATAACATAATAAATAATAGTGCAATGCATAGTGCACAGTGCATTGCACTAATAAAATCAGTATAAGTCTTTCAGCGCTGGTACTTTCACAGTAAACTCTACATAGGACACACGTCATAGACATCCTAAAGTATTATCACTCATTTAATTTACAGAGTTACTGGGAAAGTACCAGCGCTGAAAAGGTTACTTTTTCTTAAATTATTGTATGGGTAAATTTATGATGTTGCGGCATTTCTCATAGAAACATGAAAGTCGAAAATAACTACTTTTGTAGATAGAACATACTGATTTTAATAGTGCAATTCATAGTGCATAATGCATTGCACTATTAAAATCAGTATGTTCTATCTACAAAAGTAGGTCACAAAATCAGTCATATTTATACTAATATATATGCAAGAATAATATTTATACTAATATATGTGTACCTATGTAGAGTTTACTGTGAAAGTACCAGCGCTGAAAGACTAATTTTCGACTTTCAATGCCGCAACATCATAAATTTACCCATACAATAATTTAAGAAAAAGTAACCTTTTCAGCGCTGGTACTTTCCCAGTAACTCTATAAATTAAATGAGTGATAATACTTTAGGATGTGTATCTGTGTCCTATGTAGAGTTTACTGTGAAAGTACCAGACCTGAAAGACTTATTTTCGACTTTCATGTTTCTGTGAGAAATGCCCCAACATCATAAATTTGCCCATACAATAATTTAAAAAAAAGTAACTTTTTCAGCGCTGTTACTTTCACAGGAAACTCTATATACGGAACTTAAACATACCTTAAAGTATTATCACTCTTTTAATTTACATCTTGCATATTATATATTAGAATATGACTGATTTTGTGACCTACTTTTGTAGATAGAACATATCTACTGATTTCAATAGTGCATTGCACTATTATTTATTAAAAGTATTATTACTCATTTATTTTACAACTTGTTTATTATATTTCAGATTACCTAATACCAATCTGCGGCTCCTTTAACATATACTTTTAAGTTATTATTTAGAAACTGAACACAATCCAGACATTATACCCAATATATAAATTTCCATAAAACTGTTATATTCAATAATTTTTGGAATTCGTGATGATAATATAACAGATAAAATTATAAACCACTCTCTTACTCTCTTTTGGACGTTTTATAAAACAATGTTGGTAGCAAATCCCGTAGAATACAAACTTATTTACAAAGTTGCAATGGAAGAAACTGTTTACGTTGTCACAGAAGACGCCATTACAGCACAATGAAGGTGCATTATGCAGTAGACCGTGAAACTCCTCAATTTGCCGCGACAATAGCGCCGTATAACCTAACGCCTCTAAAACTCTAATATTTGTTCAGTTTCTTGGGTTCCTTATTAAATGCTACAATGTACAGAGCACAGAGTTAATCCGTTATTATTTACTAGCTGTGCCCGCGACTTCGTTCGCGTGGTTGTCGGAAACACTATTGCGATTATGTTTTGATTGCTCACGTAGGTTTTTGTTATTATGATCGTGAACTCATAATAATCGTAGCATAATATTGTTATTTAGCCTATCCCCTTCTTCGACAAATAATATTATTACGAGTAAATCTTAAGAGATATAATGTCAAGGTCAAGCTTTCCTCTATAAGTGTACTATCCAACAAAAAAAAGTTTCTGCGATTAGCGCGATTAAACAAACAAACAAACAAACTCTTTACTTTTATAATATTAGTATAGATGAGCTGTTTATTGTGCCTATGCTGATTGATTACTCATAGTAAGAATTATCTATAGTATATTTTATTGTATTAAAGCGTTTGCTAATCGAACTTTTTCTCAATTTGAGAGTACCACAATATTGTATCTTCCTAAAATCTTTAGGCACAAATGTGATTTGTACAATAGATAAAAGTATTTAGAAATTACAACAAAATGTAATGTTTTTTATGAGCTCTGATAAATATTTTTGATTAAATTATTAATCCCGTCGGTTTAAATAACATATACTTATATAACTAAGTAATCGGAAAACACAATACTATAATGATAAAATTATTACAGATAGATAATATGTATCTAACGACTCAAAACAATCTTCCAAAATACACTTCTATAGAATGTAGTAGCTGCGGAACCTGGCTTCTTCAAATTAATAGAACACAAAGCTTCAATGATTTCCCTACAGCACTACTCAGCGTGTCGAGATATTTCATTATCGACGCTAAGTTCACGGACGTCTTTGTTTATGTTAAGCTTATAACGGAACAAAAACTACGAAACTTGTCTTGATTGCGAACATATTATACAGAGTGATTCATGGCCTTCATGGGTCATATTATATGCGGAATATTGTGTGAAGAGAATGATATGTAGAACATTTTCTTTTTGGCACCTCATATAAATTACTTAAAATGACAAAAAAAAGATCAAAAATTACCACAAGGTGTGAATCTTACTATGCACGGGCTCGCGGGTTCCTAGTCTATACACACGAACGCACTGGTAGTTATTTTTAATTCTATCAGAGAGAGGGCTCGTTCATTGTTTTTTTTTTTCATTTTTAAATAAGTAAGTTTCACATTAATTACAATAAACATTTTAAAATACCAACTAGTAGTAAATTTACTTGTAGTAACGACCAGTACGTAAATTTACGCACTGGTCGTTGACCTACGAACTGACCAGGATTGGAACTCATCTGCTTTGTGACTTTTATGGAAATCTTTAATCGTGATTTGTCGTGTTATGGTAAGAAATTTATATGAGGTGCCAAAACAAAAAAATGCTCTACGCGTCATCATTCTCTTCACACTACATTCAGCTTAATATATGAATCATGAATCAGCCTGTATTTGACCCCTTTAGATTTATTATATTTTAATCAATTTAATATTGCGTTGATTCCTTAAAAATAATATTTTTCGCCTTAATTAGTAATAACATATACCTACTGACAAGTTTAACTATTAATAGGTAATTAAAGTAAAAACTTTGTACATCCGAAAATTTGGATGGAAGAGTATCAAATTCCGACACTTAAAATGTATGGAGAAGTGTAAAATGCTAATGTTTAAAATTCCATAAACAACACTTATAATAGGTATATAATATTTTATTACCTATCTAAGAACATTAAATACTTCGAATTTCACTTGAATTACAGGTCCAATTATACATAAAATTCGACCTGTACTATTGTTAAATAAATTAACAAATCAATATTGACAGTACCTGTAACTTTCATATAAAAATAAAGAGTCATAAAAAATTCAATTCGTTGATGTAACTTTTGTGTTGTACAAAAAATGGCGTCAGAGGAGTAAACACACTCAAACAAATTGGTGCTCAAACATCAATAAGCCGCGTTTAATCACCCCCTTTGTGTAGCCGCGATCACTCGACGCCCAAAACGACATCACACAAACAAATCTACCACTAGCCCCGGGAAATTCGACGTCCTCAGACAAATGACCCTCGCCGGCTGCGAAACTGACGGGAAGGACGCCGATTTATCTGAAATAACTATACAATTTAGCTGAAAACGTCGAACTGTCGTCGCTCACGCTTCCCCGAACGTTGAATATATCGAAGAATTTCGTTTGACAAATAAGAAAACTTTCGGGTTACAATTCAAATAAAGGGCGTTCATAAGGAGTTTTTCCTCCTATTTACAACGTAACAGCCTCAGTACAGCGGCGTGAATGGCTGCCCGCGCTCATAATACCGATCTCGGGGTGTAATTTGATATGCCATAATAACAATCGCTTTAATAAAGTTAACTTCAGAGTCGTCATGATCGTTTAACTTATTTTTATATACGGCCAAGCCAAAGGGACGGGAGTTGAAAAATGAAATTATCTATGTTTGTTCCTAACTCCTAAACTACTGATCCGATTGTATTAAAAGTGTCAAATGTCAAAGGATTTTTAATAATAACCAGAAACATGACAACAACACAGACTGTATGTAATTTACGTAGAAGTAATTTTTTTAATATATACAGTGTGTAAAAAACACAGTCAATAACTTTGAGATACGATTAGGTATATAATAATATGTATCTTTCCTCATTGGAAATGTATTATTTTAAATTTTATTTTTCAAAAACTAAAAAATATATATTTCCCTTTTTACCATTTCCTTTTTTTTTCTTTAATTCATTATTAGAATGAAAAAAGGTAGTATAATCGTATCCCAAAGTTTTAATGACTGTTATTTTTACACCCGTTATACTCGTATTGTGGATAACAACAATTTATTCTAGATTTTACAATTTTATTTGGGTTCACGTATGCCATCATATAGTCAAAAATAAAACCTTTCAATACGTGTTTCTATCAAGTTATTATAACACATCAACTGTATACTCTACCCGCAATAGAAAACGGAAAAACTTCGATTGATAGACCCGCTTAATAACTGGCTGTAAGGCGATTACGAGATTACCGCGATAGTGATCCGTATCGCGGAGGAAGCGTGTAATAACACGCGTGGAGGACGCGACATTCCCGTGACAATGGCGGCAAATACAATTTAATATTCATAGAGACGTACGATTCAGTGAATTCATCGCCCGCACCTTGGACCCGAGATCCGCATATAAAGGATCCGACCCCGGGCTCTACTTCAATTCGTCTCGGAATAGCTGCACTTGTGAATACGGCAAACGTAGAAAAAGTGTTGTTTCATCATACGAGGAAATTGAAACTGGCGTATCCTCGGGAGGCTTCGGCGTATTTTCTTTAAAGTCAATCCTTATCCTTTTTAATATAAATGCGAACCGTCGTTCTGTTTGGTATTGATGAGTTTCGATAGCGCGTATTTCGAGACTGAGAAACAGTATGGTATTTTTAAGAAAATAATTCTTGTACGAAAATGAGACTATAATAATATAAGTGGACTGACACTGTCTACTTGCTCTTTAGCTATGAATTGTCATATATACTCATAACATTTGTGTAATAACCACATACCTAAATATAATTTTTTGATTGACACTTTTTTTTTTAATTTGGTCAGTAAGAGTCAATAAACATTCAGAATTATTACTCATCCATTTAGCGGTACCCTTGTAGTGGATAAAAATAAATTTATCCGACTTACGTGTTAAATTATCATGCATTCTCATTCATTGATAGGACTCACGAGAGGGATAACATGATATTTAACGAAGGATTAACTTTAACATTGCTTGGTGAAACACGCCCTTCACCTACTTATAAAAAGCCTTTTTGCAACCAACCACTAATGGTAATTCTCACCTGTATCTCGTGGTAGAGCTCTCTCTCGTCCAGCAGCACCACGCGGCAGGCGAGGGTGCGCGGGGCGGGGCAGAGGCAGTCCATCATGGCTCTCCCGCCACCTCTGGAACAGAAATATAGTCGCTGTAGAGACTCAGCAATGGAACACGCAATAAATCTTCAGTTTAATTAAATGTGTGGTACGTTAAAATGTTTTAGATATCCCTGCTTCTAAATGGAAGAACTAAAAACAACTTTTGCATGCAAGTGATGTTAAAATTAAGAAAGTCATAATAATTATCAATATATATAGCTTGTAGGGTTACTTTTTACAATTTTTAATATTAAAAACAAAAACATGATGCATGAATAACCCTATATTAAAAAAGTGTGACCCTGATCATAATGATTTAACATTTATATTATAGTTCTGTTTTAAATTTGTTTTTGTGGAAAATTATAGCCGACATGTTTAATGAAAAATACTTTTATGTTAATAAGCCAAGGTCTGGCCGGGAGCCAGATGTCCACAACAGCCATCACAAAACTTTACTTAAATTATACATTATATTTTAAATACATAGTATTTTTTTAATTGGCCATTTAACATACTGTGAGTTCCGACCTAAGGTGGCTTGTGTGAACTAGGTGGCTTATAAAAGTGCTATTGAAATAATATTCTTGTAAAAAGTTGAGGTTTCAATGAAACTCTCTCATCTCCCAAACAATTTTGAACGCTTTGGAAATAAGATATTGAGTTCGTCAATTCATTAAAGTATTTTCCACTGGCATTCAGGTACGCCCAAAACAGATGAAGCATCGGTATTCTCTCCACAAAGCGAAGTTGTTTGAAGGCAATTACAGAGTTATTTGGAGCCAGACTCAATAGTAAAATTACCAAAGGGTTAGTCGAAACCAAATATATCCTCGTTAAAAGTTCGTCCGCTGCGCGAGCGGTGCGCTGTGTTTTAACAATTTTCTTTTAATTAGTAACAGCCCACCTAATAGGTGGGTTTGATTTGGCGGGATTTTCATGCCCACGCTCCCCGATTGTGTCGAGTATTGACGGACCCCATTGTGCCTAGCGAGCTGCGAATTTTACCAAGTTGCGTGGATTTTTTTAATTAATGGCCGTTTTTTAGTTTCGCTTCAATTTCAGGAATTTTATCCTTTTTTATTTAAAGTTAAATGGAAACGGAGTGACTTTTGCATTTTATATATTTGTTTACAGTAAATACTCAGCCGTAGTGACGATGCAAATGAAGAATTTCAACGTAGATTTATTCATAGATGTCTCCTTGCATACTCAATAGACTGCAGTCATAAAGTCTTACATGTTTATGACCTAAGAATTTATATTCTTTTTATAAGTTATTACGTTGTTAGATTATAAAATACACTAGCTATTATTCATGAAAAATATTTGTACATAAAGCATAGCACTCATAAAACATTGATTCTAAATCACGTTTATAAAGTCGAATGATCTATGAGACTAACAGTCTTTTGTTATAATTTAATTAAAAAGCTTCAAGTGAAACAGTAGATGTTCGGAGAGCGATTTTCCCTTCTTTGTTATAAAGATACACACGGGAAAAGTTGTAAGACAATACACTGAGTCTTTAAAACGGGAATATTACTGTACAGAATAGATACTAATAGCGCACTAGCGCAGCCGTGCGACTTTGTAATAAAATTGATATTAACATTTTATAGCTGCTCTCTAAAGATGTACGAAATGAAAACTTTTGTAGTCAAAAGAAACTTAAGCAAAGGGCTCAAATTAAATAGCAAAGTCTGTCTACCAACGTCTACGAATGTCGACGTTTTGTTACTGTTAGTAGTTACAAAACATTTCTAGCCTTTGTACTTATTGTTTCGATACGGTCTACCTATTGTAGTTAAATCAATACTTAAATATATTTATTCAGTTACACTTTTGGGTATAACACTACGTTACATTTGACATTACAGTTCACTCCCTGCTATGTATTTATTCACCAAAAAAATATTTACCTTAAAATTAAGTACTAATAACAATCATCGTAAAGTTTTTTTCAGAAAACATAAATACAAACATTTAAAATGTTATTATACTTTTTATATGTTTATCTTAAAACTCATTCCTTAAGATTAAAAATTAAGAATGTTTTAATATTTATTTACAAGCCTTTTTGTCTCATTAAGCTACAAACTGGTTTAACAGTCATGGAACAATAACATTAAACATGTATAGAACCGACTACATCTGTAGTCTGTACCGGGTAATCCATTACACTGCTCCTACTCTATATTTCATGGACCAATTCGCCTCTACACTGCGAAATATATAAGAAACGCATACGTCGACATAAAAGGCATAAAGTTGAGCCTTTACAGTCTAATTTGGCAGAACTTTGCGTAAATAAAATAAAACGGCAGGAAAAACAAATTTATATTCATTTGTCCAAAAAACAGAAACACGAATAAATTAGATTAGTATACTAAGTTTTGTGTATAATAAATTAATTAAATGATTACTAATTAATGTTTCTGCTATATAAACTTGTTTGCCAAGGATATAACATTTGTTGATAATAATATTAAATATTTTCTAAACCTTTTTGATGGAAAAATTATTTACTAAAAGTGGATGGGGCGGCACGTAACTAAGTAAACTCGCGTCAAAACACACTACATTAGTCGAAGAAGATTATCTTAGATTAATTCATATTATATAGGTAAGTACATAATAGAAATACACCTGATTTAAATATACAATATTAGTCGTAGGTGGCAGCGGACGGTCTCGCATGCCGACACGCGCACGCACATATCGCCCGCGCCGCATACGCGACGCCATGCTTCGCCGGACTTCGAAATAAACTCAGTTTCAAGCTTGCACAGGCGTAATAGTTCAATGGATATGCAAATCAACTCCGGTCTAACGGGAAACCGGTTTGTTGGACATTTCGCTGCACACGTGTGTTTCGATAGAAAAAATCACATCAATGATGCGTCTGAGACCAAAATTTACTGTCTAATTGAGGCTATAAAACTACGTGATGCCAAATGAGAAACATTGAAATTATTTAGACGTTTTTACAGGTTAACCGTATTGGCGATGCACGATGTGACCATCAATGTAAAGGTCCCATCTACACTAAAGAGGAAAGATTAGTATTTTTGTATGTAACGACTTAACTCAAAAAGTGCTGGACCGATTTTATTAATTCTTTTTTCATTAGAAAGTTTCATTACCACTGAGTAACATAGGCTATATAAAATCAATTGCTGTTCGTTAGTCTCGCTAAACTCGAGATCAGCTGAAATGATTCGGCTATTTTTGGTCTTGAAATATTCGTGGTAGTCCCGGGAAGATTTACATGGTTTCCATTCTCAACGAAGTGGGCACGGGTCAGCTAGTAGTTATATATGATGAAATTAAATAACGATAGACATGAGACAACCCATGACAACCCTATGAAAGCTTCAAACGGCCCACAAGACACAGGAAACGATAGTGTTATGCCGACAGCCATTCCACAATAGTTATACTTGAGGGTGGGGAAAACGGCATACACAGTAATGAAGATGTTATTATAATAAAAGCAATAAGCTTAAAGATAAATCGAAGATATAGTTGTATCCTCACGCAGTATAATACATATTTTTACATACAAACCGCAAATATATTCAGCCAATATACAGAATTAGGGTCACATTGAAAATAAGTGGAGCAAAACCAGTCCTCTATACGAAAACAATGTATAAAATTTCAATAAATCGTGTTATTTACATAAGTAGTCACTTACGTGTGCTCTGAGAAGAGATTCCCAAATGTCCGTGCCAATCAACATGGATTTCCTCACAACTCTGTTTATGACTATAGTGTCGTGACACATCAAAACGAGACGCAAAACGATTTGGGTCGCTTGAAGGCTCTACTCAAAACTAGAGGAAGGATTACTGTGAATAAGATACAAACTATCCAAATTACTAAATGTTTATCCCGTTCCTAGTCGGTGTCAGCGAGCGAATAATTGCCAGGTCAGAATTTCGTGTTTTACATCACTATATTGTACCGATGTATACAATGTATTCGGCATACATGCCAAAATGAATACATTTTATTCAATCCAGTAAATGAATGAGTGGAATGGCACAGCTCTATATTCGGCGCAATATCACAAATTCTCAATAGCTATTGAAAGCCTGCGATAAACTAGGAAACAGGGTTTAAATAGTATATTGTTGCGGTATGTTCGTTCATGACCGAGGTTTCTTATGCTATTGATAGATGCAAACCTTCACAGTTAGAAAGAGAGTGTTTAGGATTTAACAATATAAAATGAATACAATTATTATGCCGTAATATTGCAAATTAGGTGCTAATGTCGATTACAATATCGTGGGCCCTGTGACTAACTTATCCGTAATATTTGGTTCATAAATGTCTGCAAGACGAGCCCTAGAAATTATATAGCTTGTAAATATACTGGGTAGATATCGTATATTCTCAATATATATATAGTAAAACCTCATTAACGTTTGTTGTTAATTAAATGAAAATTACCGTAATGAAAAACCGGCCAAGTACTTTTTAACCTAGAAGATAAGTACAGCCTACGGGGTTTTGAATTTTCACAATTTCTTAGTCTAGATACATATAAATGTCATAAACTTATTTTTAACAATAAAAGTATGAAAACACATAATTGTTTATAAATATCTCTTGATAATAACTCAACGTAGCACACATTAAGGACCTCGTGGCTCAAAATTATCTATGTTCTAGTGAAGACAAAGTTTTCCTTTGCAGTCCTAAATCAATTTGGGACCAACACCTATGATTTATTTTTTTCTAACATAATATACATAGCTAAAGTATGTATGTAATGAAAACATTAAAACAAAAGCTCTTTTTAGCTCAAAAGAAAAAATATTGGAAAGGTATATCGAAAAAATCAAACGAATAAAATAAATGGTTTGATAACATTTGTACCGAACAAAGTAAACAGATTCTAACAAAAACATCGTTTCTATGAAATATTCTTTTTTTTTTCAGTTCGTTCAAACCCTTCTAACCAATGGATGTATTATTAATAATATGACTTTGAGTAATAACCTCTAAGTGTTAAACTATCCAATATTGATTTTAATGTAAATAATAAATTAATAAATAGGATAGTATAATAATTATTAGCAAATTAATAAAATACTAATAATTATTTTGATCATTGTCTGAATGTCCTACAAAAGTGTATTGCACGCAGCTAACATTAACTTATTCGAAAACTGGTTAGAAAGCTTGTCTACGTTATGAATAACCATAGGAAATATAAAATTATTATCAATTCAAATTATACATTCAAACATGTATGCACAGGTAATATCAAACACTTTGCAGACGTCTACAACCAATTAGGCTAAAGTTCGGTTTCTAGAACGATATTTAAATGTATGATCAACTAACATGTCCTCCAAATTTAGAACCTATATTAAACTCTGATTGGTGGAAAATTTATCAGAGAGAAAAGAAGGGACGGATATTTTATAATTTCATCACGCTGGCACTTGCAAGGCGGGTTAAAATTCCTTGATTCAAATCTTATGTCAACTAATCGGTGTCTTTAGTAAATTAACCTTCTGTGGCAATTTAACCCTTTTGTTGTTATAGCGACAATAGAAATATATCATTTCTAAAAACCTCAACTAAGTCTAACTATCGCCCATCTTGAGATACAGCTAGACTGGTGATAGACGGATAGCGGAGACTTAGTAATAGGGTCCCGTTTTCATACTTGTTTAATAACTAGCTTACCGTGTCCACTTCGTTAAGCACGGAAACTGTGTAAACCTTCCCGGGACTTCCACCAATATTTTAAGACCAAAAATAGCCGAATCAGTTCAGCTGATCTCGAGTTTCAGCGAGACTAACGAACAGCAATTCATGTTTATGTAGCCTATGCTACTCAGTGGTAATGTAGATTTCTAATGAAAAAAATTTTATTAAAATCGGTTCAGTACTTTTTGAGTTAAGTCGTTACATACAAAAATACAAATCTTTCCTCTTTACAATATTAGTGTAGACTAGAAGTTTCGCGCTACTATGTACGCGCAGAATAAAATCCCGTACATTTTGCAGCGGTAATTAATAAAATCTTTAAGCGTCAGTTTATACCGAAATACGGTAGAAAAAAATACCTACCTACTTGAAAATAGCGGGTCCGACCACGGCTCTACCTTGAACATTTTTGTACGTATACATTTCTGGTTTTGTATCTGATATCTATTTTCTTGTTTCAGTCCTTCATGACCCCTTTTTGCGAAGTCGGGTTATAGTTTTTTTAGTTTATGTTACAGCCTATGAAAACGTTGGCTTTCTCAAATTATTGTTTAGCTTCAATATGTTTTTCAGTTGTAAGTTTTCCATGAAATAAAAAAATGCAGTTATTCAACCATACCATAATATGTGGGCATTAAGTTTATCGTCTTCGAAATAAAGTTAACAGATGAGTTGGACTCAAGCGCTCAGTTGGAGGGAAGCCAGCGCGCTTGTGAATTGCTCGCAAATGATATAACGCCATACGTCGTACACGTTTCAAGTAAAGTGCCAAGGAATTTTAAAACGGTGATTCCAAATAAAAATGCACTTGTAAGTCTTCATGTAAACGGCTCAAAGATTGGAAAACTTGCGAGTGTATAGGGTGATTCATGGTTCACATATAAAAACGAATATACCTATTACCTACATAGTGTGCTGAGAAGAACGCGTAGATCATTTTTTGTTTTGGCACCACATATAAATTACTTATCATAACGCGACAAATCACGATTAAAGATCTCCATAAAAGTCACAAAACACATGGGCTTCGATCAGATCAGTTCAACGATCAGTGCGTTCGTGTGTATAGACTAGCAGCCAGCGAGTCCCAGCATAGTAAGATTCACTCCTTGTGGTCATTTTAGACCTTTGAATTTTTTTGAGTTATATTAAGTAATTTATATCAGGTGCCGGATTAATATATGAACCATGAATCAACATGTATAAGATTGTCGATAATATCGTATGTTTTTCAACAAAAGTACCCTTCTAAATCCAGAAATCCAGAACATGGTGGAAAGTATCACAGCAAAATTAATAATTTTGTACTTCATCTCATATCCCAAAAAAATGTTTTCAATAACAACAGTTGAATTGTTTTACGCTACAACACTAGATGTGTATATTATAGAGTCCACAGAGTACCACTCTTACCTGCTTTATGAACATTTTAGGGTAGAAACAAAATCACTGCTTATTCGTCCGTCACCTAGTCCCTCACATTGTGTGAGTCAGAAACCACTCTCCCATTTTGAAGTTTGGTATTTTTCAAATTAGTAACCACACTTATTATTATGAGTAATTTCCGAGGGTACGATTACCGCAGGTAGCCCGCGGGCTTGCTCTCAACAGTCAGAAGATCAAACGGACCAAGACGGAGCCTCTCGAACCGGAGCCCCGCCCACAGTTTAATTTTTTTCTTTAGAATGAGTCTGTTCCTGTGTAATGATTTATTACATGTAACAAAATAGATCGTAATAACATAGTTCAGTTCTTGAAATGTATCTGAGGTCAATTTATAATGTGGCATTTTTAGGGTTTTCCTTTTGGCGTTTCGTAAATCTCTCTCCAAAATTACAATACTCATACAAATTCTGGAGAGATTCCCAAAAACAAATTATTGTACGAAAATTTCAACAACCACGTTTGTAAAAATAAAACCATTCCTCCATATATTTTAACTATTAACTTGTACCTCAGATATAATACAAATAAAAAAGAAGAGTTTAGGTAGACGAGGTTTGTAATATTTGCCAGAACAATTATGTTCTAGTTATATTTCGGCAAATGCATAAAGCATGTTGCGTTTCATAAGGTAGATGTGGAAATGAGCGTTAATTAAAAAGTTGTTATTAAATGGGGGTTCTCGGCGTGAGGGCGCGCTCCAAATGGAATTTTAATAGCGCAGTTCTGCCGACAGTACATTAGGATATGAAGGATGCACGAGATCCGGTGCACTTCGCCAAAATATACAGATAAATTGTTTGTATTAATTATGAATAGACTGGAAAGCCCTCACGTTTTGCCAGCTCAAAAATTCACATTTATCGCACTTTGTAGTATAAAAACAAGCCTCGCTTAGCACTTCTCTATAGGTACAGATAGCAGCGAGCGAAAATTCAGTGCATAAAATGAACCTAGAGATTAATATTCCCGCGTGAGACTAACTAAGAACCCCTTCAAACTTTATGTTCTCGCTTTTGCAATAAAAGCTGCTCACACTGTAACACCTTAATAACGCTATCGCTGAGAATTGGGAGAACTTCGAAACAGCGACGGGTTATAGCAGTTGTGATATGCGTCCATCTGTGTAACAAAACTCAGAGAAACTTCAAATTCACGGATTGTTTTGTAAGACACAATGCTTTTGTTTAAAGCCTGCATTGTACCATAAAGATAAGAAAACTGTTCTTTTGAAAATAAAGTTATGCTTTTCACTTATTCTTGTAATGTAAGTTGTATCTTTAAACTACTGCGTTGTAATTGATAAGATAATAGTAACTTTAGTATAGATGTTACTAATTCTACATATACCGAAACTCAATCGAAATCGGTTTGTTTGTAAAGTTTTCACTTTAGCCTGCACATGACTGCGGTGGCCTGACTTTGTTTAAGGCTAAACAAAACTTTTAGTGCTTACATTTTAGATATCTACCTATTTTAGTTTTCAGTTCCAATATAAAAAATTAGTGCCATACAAAATGTAAGTTTCTCTTAAATAAAAAGAAAAATAAATGACTTTTTAAAGCAAAAAAATAAATATAATGTAGATACATTTAATTTTTACTCCACTTACGCCAAATCTCCTCGCTGGGTTGAGGTTTTAAATTGGTGGTTTTCTTTTTGTTATGATTTTATAAAGAAAGACACTAATTTAATTTAGCATAAAAGGTTTGTGTTTATTAATTTTATATAGTTACAAGGATACACCGACCTCATAAAAATATACATTTTCAATAGTTGCAAAAAAAAAAACAATCTATATTTACTAAATAAAATACTCGTTCAACCTCATTAAATAAACGTTATGTACAACGCAACTTACACAAGCCCACTTTGGCTTAATTCGCCCAAATATATTGAGAACAGGCCCGTTATTATGAATTCCCTTTGTTGGAACCGATCCAGTGAGCGTTAGGTCCAAAACCTTCAATTTATGCTCACAATAAATAAGTAGCTTTAACAGATTATATTAGAACGTCAGAATCTTGTGAACGTTAATCTTTTTAGAAGAATAAAGATTAAAGATATATTAACATTATTTATCAACTAACTTAATCTTCGTGAAATTAAGTGTTAATTGATAAAATTCATGTTACAGAATAAGATAACGAATAATTAGAATCAAAATTCGTTTATTCATTTAAGAGTTACAATGTCAGTGATAGACAACATAATACCCAAAATGTGAAACTTTAATTAATTTTAATCAATCTTCTAGTCTCATTGAAGCGAATTCATCACGAAACTTTCATAACATAAACTACAATGTCAGGTACTACTTACGTGCCTTAAAATGTATGTTACTTTTAATTATTACTTTCCAATTGCTTTAATGTTAAGTGCACCAGCTGCTTGCTATTGACATGCATTTCGGAACTGATAAGAACATCGTAGAAGATTTTTGGAACGGCTTTCAAATAATAATAACCACCATTTAAATAACAAACAACGTAACCAAGTATTTGTTTCAAATTGTTGATTGTTACGAAACGATTTATACTTTTTTCATTTTAATGATTCAACTTAGGCAATAGGTACGGCGGAACAAACATACACAAATAGTCAATAATATGTCACATACACAATATGTTAAAGTCCCTTCACCATAAATATACCAATTGCAGTGCCGTGAAATTGTGCAAAAATATAAAGTGTTAAATTTATAAAATAATAAAGTAAGTTTCTTTTTGAGAAAAGTAGTTCGCAATGGTATTTTTATAAAAATAATAAATATTATATAGCAGTACCCTGCGATTATTGGAAGCACAGCTCTTTGACGGGGACGATTCAATCTGGTAATCGGAAATGGGCATTGTGCAACAAAGGTTCCATTGTAGCGGGTATGCCGGGGTAGGGCTGGCAGTGCTGGCACATGACAACCTTACTTACACGCCGGACTCTGGATAAACTGGTCCAACTAGTGTAGCGTGTGTCCAGGCGATATTTAATCATTAGCACGTTGTTTTGTGCGTTTTATACCATGAGGCTACAACAATTGTAATTTATTTTGTCAATTTATTCAAATTAGTAGACGTTACATTTATAGAAATGTATTTTGTGGTAGCCCTAACGGTGACTCGCCCACACCATGCTGCTTTTCGTGTCTGCGAATATTCAATTTTGATTATAATGTCCGGCACATTTGTCTGCTCGATTTGACTGACTCTAACAAAGGAGCGATCAGCGATACATATCTAAAGCAGACCTAGTCCACCGACTATTAGTCTATAAATTGATGCATACAATTATTGAATATTTAATTAAACTTCCTACTTGTTTTCTTTTTCTAACATTTAAAGCTTACTTCTCAACTTATTTCGAACTGTACTTTCTTAATATCCTAATTTATTTCTAACCGACACAGTAAACAATTTTTCTAAACAAGGAACTATGTAATATATTTCAGAAAATATATTTTTGGAACGTGTAAAATAAGTTAAATGAAAACATAAAAAAACTTTAATAACAGAATTTTCTGATAAAATATAAAACAGTAATTACATACAATGATTACAACCAAATAAAACAATATCAAAATGTGTAATTCAATAGCAATCGAGAACCGATTGTAGAACAAATTACCATTTAATGAGTCTTTCTCAAAGTGTAAGTGGTTTTCTAAAGTATGTGGTCCTTAATAGGTTGAAGAGGGGACACCGGGACAGCGAAACCTCAATCGAGACGAGAGACCCTCGACCTTTAAGACTTTGCTCCTCACTCAACCTTAGACCTCTTGTGTATAAATATATTAAACGTTTACGAAATCAAAATCAGTAGTATCATTAGTGAGCTCAAAACTTATTTATTTGGTCCATGTATAGAATTTAATACTACAAACAAAAGCTTACATAATAATAATTTGGCAGATAATGATTGCTTGAGGTATTTTTCTTAAAAACTATTGATTGTTAGTAGGTACTAGGTAGACTAGTCTTTTGTATTTTTTTATGCAACACCTATTACACAAACTGGGTAGGTACTAACCAGTTTGTGTAATAGCCTATCAAAGAAGGGAAATGTTTTTTTACTAATAGTAATTAATTTGATTATTAGAGTAGCTACTTCTTTTGAAAATGTAAATAATGTTAATGAAATATTAATTTTACAAATTACTTCACACTTATTGTCCTCGTCGCTCAAAGCCCCCAAGTCCCAACAACATTTACAAGATTTTCCTAACCCCTTTACTTCGCTTTACGATTTTAATTCCCTTTGAAGTTTCCATGAAAGCGAACACTTAAAAATAATTATCGAACCGAGCTCGGTCAAAATAAAAATCGAATCCGTATTTGAAGTATTTCGATTTTCAATAAGAAGTCATAAAATTTTCATGGACAGATGGGGTAGTAAAGAACCCGTTTGAGTGGACGTCCTCAGCCACGATCTCCAATCCTTATCAGGGATAAGAGTCTCGACCTCCCCAGTCCCACAAATAGAGTTAAGTTCCTGAGAAGTTTTGTATGGACTCATTAGCATTTCAAGTTGAACATAAAACTGACGTCAATAAGGCATATTGAAATTGATTCGTATTAATAAATTAATTATCGTTGAATATGGAATAATCTTATAATAATTGTAAACTAAAAAATGTTTATGGTCTTTAAAAAGTTTTTATCAATTCTGCGTACAATATTATTATAAACAAATATTATTAATATTAATAGCTTCTACGCTGATTTCGATATCGGTGACCCATTTCGTCGAAGCCAGGCCAGTCACACAATAGTAATTTTTGAAGTGTCTAAGTGTGTGAGCAATACACATGGACACTCTTTGTCTTCCTTAACTCCAAACCCTCAGAATTTCCGAAACGAGTGAGTCTAGATCAGGCAACAGGACCGAATTTATATATACTCATCCGATGCTTGGATGTCTTAAAAAAACAGGTGAAAAACTTGTCCCAACGAAACGTGAAAACAAAATTTTAGTTACGTAGTAATCGAACCCACGACCTCCAACCGTCGAGAGCTAAGACAATTAAGTGTACAAGTAATACAACTCAAGGTACGTTACCAAGTCAAAAGGAAGTAAAATAAATTATTATAAGTAGATACCCTTTTATCCTACAAAAAATAATTATCATTAAGATTTTGCGACTCCAAATATTTTTTAAATATACTTTTAATTATAACAAAAATATTTTCATATATTTTGTAAATTAATTCACAAAAGCTGGAACTCTTATGTTACGGTGGCTTAATTAATGAATTATTCCGTCGATTCAAAAGAAAAGCGTTGTAATTTTATTTTATTATAGGAAGTCAAACAAGAGATTACTATTATTGATTGAGATGCTTAGATTAAAAAAAGTAACAATATTTCGTCGCTTTACCTTCTCAACCTCGTACCTATACGTAAATAAAAACTACAAATTTCCATTAGAATCAAAAAACTTAATAATTTTAGATTTTATTATGAACCTATACGTAAATAAAAACTACAAATTTCCATTAGAATCAAAAAACTTAATAATTTTAGATTTTATTATGAACCTATAGGTAAATAAAAACTACAAATTTTCATTAGAATCAAAAAACTTAATAATTTTAGATTTTATTATGAACCTCATTTAAAACAAAATCCATGTCATAATAAAATCTAAAATTTTAAAGTTTTTTTTTTACTCTAGGTACTGAAAAGTAGTCTTATAGATACGAGGTTGTGACGGTAAAGCGACTATTTATATATTATATTGATGATGATGATACTGTTCAAGATTTCACATTTAACTCTCTTAACATAAGATATAACATAATTTCCGCGATTTCTAAGTTACTCGTATGTTCATGTTATATTTATTTTACTTCTTGGATCGTTAATAAAAACAAAATTATAAACATAATAATTTATACATTAAAATATATTTATTTTTGTATAAAATGGACGGATTATCCATATTCTGAAACTAATAGAGCGTGTAAACATCTGATTATAAAGTTACATTTATAATAGAAATCTCGAATATCATTATAAATATTTTTATGCAATGAATTGTACCTATTCATTTGGATTAAAATAATGTAATGAAACACATCCTGTTATCACTGACAAATCAAATCGAAAGGTAGCAGGAACGATTTCCCAGCGGAGCAGAATCCGAAAAATATCTGCTAAATCAACGCAATGTATGAGATTTGTTACCTTCATGGAAATGGTTAGAATTGCCCAAATTAGAATGTAAGCATATCCTCGCATTTTCTACACGTGTGAAGTTAGTTTCAAATCTTGTCATATGGACAAAGGATAATAAATGGGTAAAGATGTCCAGCGCCACACAAAAGTATGCGTGTATATTCCTAATACCTAAGCTACATAATATTGTATAAAGTTAGCACTTCTTGATCCAAATAAGAATAAACAGAAGAGAAAACTTCTCTAAAATTCTTGTGATTTAATTAATGAATCAAAGAAATTACAGTAATAATCGCTATTTAAAAAATAAACCAACCTACGGAAATTATATAGCATGTAGCACCCGGACTATCATTATGAACTTATTAACACATATTTAATTAAAATCAGATCTGTAATAGTTAGGAAGACCAAATTACATAATATTATATTGTAAAATTAAAATCATCACTGTAATCGGGTTAGAAGAGGCATTCCTATTTTAAACGTTATTTTTAAAGGTTTCGAGTTTCGACTAATGTCGTTCGTTCGTGTGAACTTTGCACAGTATATTTTTTATAATGGTCAATATGTCTTATTTACATTTTACACACGATTCACGATCAGTTTGCTTCACCGCGCCTGTTTAAAATACAACTACAGTTGAATATTACCTTGACTTTAAAACTGAAAAAATAAATAAACGGTATTGTGCCAATGAGACGAATACTTATAAGAATTACAAGTTTAATAATTAATTGGTTTAAATGTCTCAATGTTTAATAAATGTAATGTCAATAGGTTTCATTTAATAATTTACATAACTGGTTATGAGGATTGGGAACGGAAGCCAGTAAAAGTTTATGGGTACTTTCATAGTGTACTGTTGCTCGAAATTTATGTTTTAATTAATGTTGAAAAGAATTTAACGTGCACTCACTAAAAAGAAAGCTTATCGTACAAGTATCAAGAGTATTCCCAATACTAATTAATTAATTTGAAAACAGAATTAACCACAGGAAATCGCGTAAGGATTCAATGGCCAGTATCTACCCAAAGGATGTAGCTTGAAAAAAGTAGAGTTAGCGAAAGCGATCGGAAACCTACTAACGTCAAATCGGTATCCTGAATGCTTTATCTGGTAATTAAAAAACTCTGTTATTATAAGTGAAAGAGCTATAAAGAGCTTTTTAAATATAATTCTAATGTCAGACAAAGAGAGAAAAATGATGTAAGTAATTTTAAGGTTGTCTATGTTACGAGTAGGTATGTTTCGTATCATGAATATTAAACTTTTCCCACGGTAGGTACAGCTTGACCAATCGGAACAAAGCAAACGATTTTATTATAAACATAATATTATGTAGATACTCTTTACCGTTTAATAATTGCAATAAAAAAACATTACAAATATATTTTTTAAGTTTTTAAGTTTGATCACATATCAGCCTTTCGGTTAAAACTCAAGTGGCTTCCTATCCGTCTCCGTCGCAACTCCCATATCCTCTGTTTACTTTACAATATCTTGTATAACCCTCTCTCTCCTTCCTATCTTCGTGATCGATTTAACTTTTCCCGGCCCATTGATATCCCTTGTAGGTCCAAATTCAGAACAAACCTTTCCCTCCCATCACATCGCTCTAATTTCTACTCCTACTCCTTCACCGTTCATGCGGTCAGATTGTGGAACTCGCTTCCTCACACCGTCCGTGATAGTCCCACCATTGCCATATTTAAAAGACGTTTGAAGAAGTACTATTTTGAATCCCAATCCATATCATAACTAAACGGTATTATATATATTATATTTTTATTTTATACGTATTTATTTATGTATTAAGTAGTTATTTATATATTTATTTATTTTATTGTATTAATTATATATGTATTATAATTTATATTAATTACAGTATTTATTTTTGTAGATGTATCTATTCTGATTTTAATATAATTTAGATGTAATGTATTTGTATGTTATTGTGCACGCTCTATCTGATATCTTGTATCCCATATCTCTTCCGTAGGGCTGCTGGAAGAAATTTCTTTCAGAAATAAGCAGTACCTTTGTGTCGTCTTTCTCTGTAATTTGTACTATTGTTAAGTGTTTCTTGTGTACAATAAATTGTTAAATAAATAAAATAAAAATTAAGTCGGGTGACCTTTAAAATTGTAAAACCAATATATTCCTCAATTTTATTGTAGGTTATAAAACCTTAGGTCTTTAAGTTAAATGTTAAGACAATCAACTTTATAGCTATATTTCTTAGCTCTACAAAATTTATGTACATTTCATTCATCATTCGCAAACTTTATTTCAATTCAAACAAAAACTCTACATAAGTTATCAAATCTTCCCCCGCAACTCTACCCGAATAAATATTCAATGCGAAGAAGTCGAACAGAAACTTTGTTATTTTGTTTGGACGGATAAAGAGGTAGAGATCGTTACTTGTTTTCTGTTACGTCAAATTACATTGCATCGTTAGGTGGATTAGATTTCTGCCAAATGTAGAGACTAGTGGCCACGATGGCGGGCATTCAACTCCCCGTGGCCACTGTCCCACTACGCCGCTCTCCACAACTTTACATCAGTACTTTGTCTTCCCCGGCTACCTCGCTTCGATGGGTACACAAATTACTCCAATAAGACTCTACAATTCATAAAAAATCACGCGGTCCCAGTAAAAACACTCATACTTACAAAAAACTCTCTCGTGGCGAAGTTTTATATCATCACAAAGTATCCGAACATAGTTTTAATTTCGCATGTACACACGAGCCGGGCTGGTATTTCTCCGAAACACTTTCACGACACGAATATTTACATCGTAAGTGATGTGCGATCCAAAACGGAGGCTTTCAATTCAATTGTAATAACCGTACTATCCGTACACGAGTGTTATAAACAAAGGGCAAATACGCGAGCGTAACAAACTTCTTCGGGGGCGTCGTACCACCTGTCAACGCGGCGGACAAATATGCACTGCCGGCTCGCTGGTACCGGCCACCGGCGGCCGACCTGCCGACAGCTCGCACGTTTGTAAAGCTCTACCAACAATACCAACATTAACATTCATACATCCCTCATTCAACTCGTCCATATTCCAGATTGAGATTCGAATATTTTTTAAATAATCATATAAGAAAGCTTTTGAATTAAACATAAATAAACCCTTCAATTTAGGTTACAAAACGACTCTATTTATAGAGTCATCTCGTTGAAAGCTTCGTAAGCTTTTGCGCTGGTGTAACAGCGCCATCTATCGTAAATTTCAAACATTGGAACTAACTTAGGCATGGAGTGTCCTTAACCTAAGTTAGTAGTTCAGTAAGTTTTAAACAGATGGCGGTGCTTCATATATTTTTTTATTTCTCGTGTCATAATAATTTCCGTCATAAAACATTATACTTCACACTACTCTTCTATATTAATATTGTATATTAACTGATCAGTCTAATATTGACATAATCTTGAATAGGCATTAGAGACAGAATTATTTCTGGAATTAATAATAAAATACGTACCTAATACCTAAAACTAGCTACTATTTAGGTATATTAAAATTATTTTTTTCTCTTCAAACTACGAACATAAAACAATAGAAATAATAGTTACAGAATTCTACACGCAGTCTCAAGATCGGTCATTAGAATAGTATTAAGTTGTACAATGGTAGAGTAGGATCTTATACACAAGAGGCCTGCCGCTTACCTCTAGTCGCATTTGCAGTCGCGTACCTACACTTGTTCCTCATTACGCTATTATTTTCTGTTGGAAAATGAAACAATTAGACAATGACCATAAAAAATAAATTTAATAATTAAATAAAACAATGGGGCCAGAAAAGTTGTAACAATTATTGTATTATAAAGGTACAAACTATTGTTAACAAGTAAGTAGGTAAAAAGAAGTATTTAGGAAAAATACTGTTAGCTGCAAGTAGTTTGTTAGCTAGGATTGTAGACATTTGATAGTTTAAAAACGCTATGACTATTCAAAACAAACAGCAATTATTTATTATCACAAAATATTTTTAAGAGTTTTAATAAAATAAAAAAAAAACTTATTAATTATTGGTCCAGCATAATTTCTTACTTGATAAAAACATAAGCCTTAATTATTGTAAATGTAAAAGAATGTATTACTAACACTAGTTTATTAAGATTACTGTAACTAACATCTGGGCCAAAGTTGTCTGAAAATAAAGATTTATTTATTATTATAAAATAGACCCAGTATAAGTTACAACTATTCTCTATGCTTATAACATAAGCAATAAACATTACTCAAAGAAAACATTATTATTATTGTTTAAATTCGTCATTATTAGTCACCATTCATTTATATTCTGACTATCCCTTCGACAGTGCATGCTGATATGAGTCATTTTATAAACAAGCGCGGTACTCCTGGCTCCTGACGTGACATAATTTAATCGTGGTCTATTGAAAATACTTCGGCCTCTCCTACTCATTGAATTTCAATTTTGCATTACGTAATATTTGACATAGAGACTACCACATAATAACCAATTTTTTATGAAAAAACTTTAACCCGACCACTTCAATTATGAGGACTATGTTACCCGGACTGTTATTTAATTGACACCGCTTTCATTAATATCACTTTAGTGGTTTAGGCGCTACAATGGAACAAACATAATATATTATGTACTGACTGCCAAATCATTACTGTTCCTTTTGGCATCATCGTAGTGAAGTAAAATATAAGCCTAATGTCCACTTTCTACTATATTATATAGCCTGGATAATAATAAAATATTATAGTTCCCATCACCGTTTGGTGTTGGTAGCCGATTTTATTGAAACCAGGCCAGCTACGTGGGAGTCGTTTTTACAGTGCCCAAGTGTGTGTGCAAAACACAAAGACACTCTCTCTTCCTTTTACTCTATGAGAGTGGGACCCAGTGGGACGGTAAACCAACACGACTGGCGATAGGACAAGCGTAGGACCGACTTTTACATGCCCATCCGACGCACGGATCATGGATGGACAAATCAGGTTCTGGATCAGCCTGCATTGTCCTAACCAAACTTGGAAACAAATTTTTTTTATTGCTCCAACGCTGGAATCGAACCCACGACCTCCGGATCGAGAGCGAAGCTCTGAACCACTAGACCACGGAGGCGATAGCCTGGATGCTTTGTAATCAAGATTAAATTAAAGTGAAAATTCGGTTTCGAATTCTGTATTATTTAAAAATGTAGAGCACAGCTTCAAATTAAATACCACTTACTTTGTAAGCCGATATGGACAGCGGCGATAGGGTCAACGGATTCCACTCAATGATCGCACAAGTGGACACCGCTTGCCACTTTACAATGAGCAGTGGACTAAGACTGGGGTTTACATCACTAAAGTTTTTTTTTACTTTAGTAATAATAATAGTAGGTATCTATGGAAGTCTTCAAAGTGCTTCAAACCTCTATGTGTCCCAGTACTAAATTGCCGAATACTTGAATAGGTACTCTACATAATACATAATTATTTTTGAGATTTTTATTATCTACACATCTACACTAATATTATAAAGAGGAAAGATTTGTATTTTTGTATGTAACGACTTAATTCAAAAAGTACCTACTGGGCCGATTTTAATAATTCTTCTTTCATTAGAAAGCTGCATTATCACTGAGTAACATTATAGGCTATCTAAAAATCAATTGCTGTTCGTTAGTCTCGCTAAAACTCGAGATCAGCTGAACTGATTCGGCTATTTGTGGTCTTGAAATATTCGTGGAAGTCCCGGGAAGTTTTACACGGTCTCCATGCTCAACGAAATGGGCACGGGTCAGTGTTGTATACATTCATTTCCCAGGAAAAGTAAAATTTTTGCTCTCTGGGTGGATTCGAACCAACGACCTCCAGTGCTAATCACTATGTTACAGAGCCACGTTCACTACCACAGTTTCATTTATATAAAGTGTAAACACAATGATAAGTAGTAAGTTCAAGCACAAGTGGATTATAGACTCTTTCACAAATTATTACGAATTCAACAAAAAAATATTATTGTGCGTATATATTTATGAAGTCTACGCATGAATGAATGTTTTCTCAATAAATAAATTGTACTTCATAAACAAGATAAAAGTATTCGAATCGTCGACATGTTGAGTCCCATGGCTTCGAAAGTTTGAGTGCAGGCTGCGAAGGGTAACTTGAAAACAAAACACTCCCTGCGTAATCTCAGCATAAATTCTCGAGACTCATCACGAAGTCTTATGGGAAGTTCTCAAAGATACGTTACGGCCTTACAGGCCACTCATAAACAACAAACTTTTTCTTCGAGAACGTAATTCAATTTGAGAGTTGCTTACTGGCACTGGCACAAACTTGATATTTTCGTATCTTTTGATATTTAACTTTTTTTTCGAGCTTATTTTGTATAAAACAAGCACTTTTTAACGCTTCTCAATTCGACCGTATATATGTTTTATGTAAATCTTCTGTTGCATATTATGGAAGTTAACATTTTTAAAATTGGTCAGGTTTGTAGTATAAGCAATAATGTAATTGATTAATTTCATATCCTATTTGAGAAGGTGGTCAAACATAAAAGCTGATTAAATTTTTTTACTATAGGTATTCTGACTTTTGTAATATAGATTACGTGGTATTCTATAGGTATAGGTATTATATACTTTTAAAAAGAACAATTTTCCATCTTTTTGATAAAATATGACCACGTACGAGTTTTTTACGCCGGGTTGACGCCCGCTATTGGGATTGTATATTTCAACAGCAGACAAATAATATAGATTTATTTTGTTTAGCGGGTACGACCACGGCTCTACCTTGACCATATCTGTGCCTATGCTTATCTGGATTTCAAATTGAATTATTTTCTTGTTTTAGCGTTTTTAGACCCCTTTTTTGCGAAGTCGAGTTATAGTTTTTTTTAACTTTCATTTTTTATTAAATGCAATAATTTATAATTTAATATTCGCAGATATTAATGTGATGTATGGATGTTTGTTTTTTCAATTAGCCCTATTATGTGGAATATAGCTGAATATGTATTTTTAATGAAGATCTTAACGCATTTAACTTTAGTTTTATCATTTCCCATATTTTTAGGATTTCTACACACACACACAATACATAATATGATTTATACAATTCACAGAATTTACTATGAGATACGTGGAAAGTTTAATCTAGTTTTTCCTCATAAGCTCAAAGTACCTACATAGTGCCTCTTGATAACAGATCCTGTATTATGTTATGACATGACACTATAGAGTCTGCAGTCCGCACAACGCAGTTATCAGTGAGTCAACGATCAACGTCTATGAAACAGGATGTTCATTCAGTTTTTCAGGTGTATCTTATTCGCTATGACTGTAACTGTGGTTAGCATGGCTGATAAGACATATCATTATATTCTGACACACTTGTTTATGACTACATCTACAACTTGACAGATTCATGAGGTACAGAAGAACTGCTGCTAAGCTCGCGAATTTATTGCACTACTACAAGCATATGGTGAATGTATGGGTGTCCGCTAGTTTCCTATCGCGTATGCCCATCCAAAAGGTATTTCATAAGTGATGGAAAAAGTAAAAAAAAAAGTAAAAAAGTCTTTTTTTTTTATGTCATTGTTTAATGTGTTATGATCGTACTGTTTATCATGGAAAGAAATTCTGTATAATATAATATTATTATTTACTCAGTGACTGGACGGTAAAGGATAAGATATTATGTTTTACAAGTATACAGGTCGACACAGATATCGCAGTTGCTTAAACCGCTATACAACAACCTATTGACACGATTTTACATACATTTTATAATACATACAAGCTATATAGGTATAGGCGCAGCAAATAAAGATGTATGACAATAATTTATCGTTCAGTAGCGGAATGCATGCAAAGTCATTATGTTATTCGTTGAATACAAAGATATGACGTAAGGGATTTCCACAATATGCCGATTACCGTTATTAATGGTTTATATTATTAGTAAAAAATAAATCAGCCGACATTCTTTGATTGCTAGAACCATATCACACTAAACCGGCCCATCACTACTCTCATGTTAGTTTATTTTGATAAGTATGAACACAAAATTTCATCACCATATTATGAGATTAGATGATTAGGTACGAGTCAGACTCGTGCACGTATGGTCCCGTACATGACGTTAAAAATCACGTTTGTTGTAACTCCTTTGAATATTTATTTTATTTAGATTGTTTTTAATATTTGTTGTTATAGCGACAAAAGTAGAACATAATTTGTAAAAAATTCAGACGGCTCCGGCTTGGCGGTAGGTATATGTTTCAATCGTAAGCCGTATTAGGATCGGCTAATAAGTAACATGACAGACAGTAATGCTCTATTATCCGCCGTTAAGATGTTGCGTAAGGCACGGAGAACAATAGGTAAAGTTGTTTATGGTCCAAAAACTATGTCCGCCCTACATTCACTATTAAGGAAATTACAGCTGCTATTATGTGCAGGCGCAGTGCCGGTGTTAGTTCACTTTGCTTTCTAAATACTTATCTTTTATTATACCTTTTACTATATGAATGATAGAAAAAACATTTTTTTTCTCTCTGAGTCTTGGTGCTGATGAGACCCATCTGGATCTATTGTGACATCGTGGTGTTATAATACCGTGCCCAACCCTAGGCTAGGTACTCATGGACCGAACGATGGTGTATATAATATGATATAATTGGGGATAGTAGTGCGAATTTTCTCTGCTTCTTGTAGAGTATTGATGCTGCATGAAAAAGCATTACTAGTATCTAAACTGGAACATTCTTGTGATTAATTTCGTCGCGGTCGCAAGATAGATAGGTTTGTCCCCCTGAGATTATATCAAAGGGTTTTGTCGTTACCACGATCAACCCTGGCTACACAGCGCCCTGATTAGGCAACTTCGGTGCCTTTCCCTTTTCTGGAAATGGACAGTCATTTTGACGTTTGAACTTTTTAAAATGTTCTAAAGGTTTACAAGTAATCCTTCGACGGCAATATATTTCTAGGCACCATAAAAAATATATCAGCATTCAGCAGACGCGACATAATATTCATGATGAAAATAACAGCTTCAATAAAGTATTTAAACAAAAACACATTTAACCACTCGTTAGTGAAAATGTCTGAAAGTGCGCTCAATGTAATTAAATTCGGCCCTTGCAGACATTCAAACGCCGATGCAATTA
This sequence comes from Celastrina argiolus, assembly GCA_905187575.2. Lineage (NCBI taxonomy): Eukaryota > Metazoa > Arthropoda > Insecta > Lepidoptera > Lycaenidae > Celastrina > Celastrina argiolus. Next base: position 9,723,139 of record LR994585.1, read on the forward strand.
AGAAACTCTTTAAACAATTTACTCATAATTGCACTTGTTCAAACTGTCTCTCTTTGATGTGATGGATCCGTAAACGTCGCTTAATTTATTTTTGTGTCGCTTTTCACTTTTTGATGATATTTATAACAATTACTTTTCATTTGAGTGTTTGACTTTTATTTTTAAATTAATGAGTGTGCTATAATTTTGTTTATTTCTCTCATTATTCTTAGATTACATTTGGGTTCAACTTTTAGCAATTTTATGAATCGATACATTTTAGCCTAATTTTATGAAGAAAACGAATGGACTTGTATATTTAAATACAAGTTAAGTACCTATGTAAAATTATTATTTTATTTTTGGTCTTAATATGTCATTTATGCAGTGCGAAAATCAAGTTTTAGTTAGAATACTGTTACACATACGATGTCCCATTGTCTTATCCTCTGTGTGAATAATTTCAAAGTCAATGTCCTATCATTAGCGGTACATACTACATCGCTCCTCGTCACGCCAACTGCACGCACTCAGTTAGATATTATTTCATATTTGCATGCGTCATATACAAACTGCCTTTTCCTCAATATCCTGTTCACTCATTACAAATCCTACACCGTATTTTCCTCAATATCCTACACACTTAACTTTACTACACTTTACTTTAGGTACTTTCCATTACGAATCGTATCCATACTTATTTATTTACTTTTGTGATAAGTAAATTACCTAAAGTAAATATGAACTTTTAAATTTAATAGAAATCGAATATATTTTCATCGTAATACTTTAATATCACCTTTGTAAGTTGCAACATATATAACGTATATAAGCTTAATATTGAGTATGTATACATACATACGTGAATAGTGTAATAGCATGCTGTAGTAAGTGCGGTAGTATCCGTGGGGTTTTGGAGTAAGAATAGCACCCCCGTCAACCATCTTTTGTGGGTGTCGTAAAAGATGACATAGGGATTAGGGAATATCATATAATATACAAGGTGTAAAAACATGAGTGATAATACTTTATGTATATGGCTCCTATGTAGAGTATACTGTGAAAGTACCAGCGCTGAAAGACTTACTTTTGACTTTGATGGTTGTATGAGAAAGGCCGCAACATAAAATTTTCCCATACAATAATTTTAAAAAGGTACCTACCTATTTCGGCGGCTATATATATGGGACCCATACACACCCTAAAGTATTATCACTCATTAATATTATAGCTTGTATATTATCCGAAAATGGGCGGCACCGTTTCCGCGGACATTGAACTGCGCTCGCCAACCCGCTTGTTGACAAGTGTAGGCAACTACCTATACCTACTACCACCACCCATGAAATACATTGGGGAGGTTTACCTAATAATTAGGTAAACCTACACGCACCTTCAGAATTATAGGGACCTAATCCAAAAATTTATCTAGTCAAAAATAGACCTTACGGGACTCCATAAGGCCAACTTTTGACTAGAAGTCGAAATCATGAATTTTTGGATTAGGTCCCTATAATTCTGAAGGTGTGCTATGTCCAGCAGTGTACGTCATAGCTGAAACGACGATGCTGCAGTAAAGGCGGCCCTTTGATCTATCTGTAATTCTGTACTCTGCAGGCTAATTGCTTGTAATCCGTACTTAAATGTGGTCTTGGCGTCGCCTGACCTACTTGAATAAGTAAACAATTAATTACTACTTTTATTACCTTGTGTATGCCCTTATTTGTTGGAGAGGTCAAACTGTTACCCTGTAAATACACATTTAGAACACCTCGGTATGAGTTATTTAAGTTAAGGTACTCGTATACGTATTAATATTATGCCAATGCTATTGAAAAATGAAAATTAAAAACTACTTTAAAAAAACTGTCTTCAGCAATTAAAAAGTATAAAATAATATTTTTATAATGTAGGTAGTTTACAATTGACTTTTTAAAGTCCGTGTCAATGCTAAGTTTGTAACAACCTTACTTATAGGTCAGCAACTTGAGGATGTTGTTCTTTAGCTGACACCGACGCCAAAAATAACAATAGTATCTACATTAGGTATGAAAATTTACTTTTTTGTGTCTCTAAGGTAAACTACAGTTGACTAAATCAATGCAACCATTTGGTAGCTACGATGCTACAAGAAGACTGTCTGTCAGTCACACACACATTTTTATAACACCACCTCCTTTTTGTGTCCGGGGTCAATTATAAATGCCTAAGTAAAAAACTTCTAAATTAGCCGTACGTACTATATCTAGTATCTACATCATCCCTGTACTATCAACAAGATAATGATAAAATCTAAAACAAAAATTTCTTAAACCAAAACTACAGGGCAGACTAGCTGTCTTTTTGTCCTCTAAAAATTATATAAAATTTTTTAATGGCAGTATTATCTATACTAATATTATGATGCGGAAAAGTTTGTTGGTTTGTTTAAACGCGCTAATCTCAGGAACTACGAACTACTCGGTCCGATTTGAAATTTTTTTTTGTTGGATAGTCCATTTATAGAGGAAGGCTACAAAACTCTGCGACCAATAGGAGCGAAGCGTCAGTGAGAAATGTTGCATAAACGGGGAAAATTATTCACATTTGGGGACTTTCGTTGCGTGCGCTGCATAAACGATTCAAGTCACTCAAAAACCAACGAACGAAGTCGCGGGCACTGCTAGTATATTATAATATAATATAATACTGCCATTTTATAATATAATACTGCCATTTGGTGCGTCTGTACACCGAGTATAATCGGCGTAATCGGTGTACAGTGTGAGTATATAATCTAAGGTATACACATAAAAAAGCCGACTGAATTGAGAACCTTCTCCTTTTTTTAAAGTCGGTTAAAAACTACAATCACGACACACAACAGACACACCGGTGTTTTATTTTTTTTACTGGAAGCACGTATTTACTATGCTAAACGCATTAACGCTGGTGTCTTAAAACTCCATTCCTCCTTCGACCCTCTCGAGGCATCCGGTACACTACTTTTGTAAACACTGAGCAAGTGCTATTTCACGGTTTTCCATGGTATCATCGCTCGTTCCGATCCATTCCTAATAAAGTCTATGATATGATGACAGCATCATCATCATTTCAGGGGCCGTTCAAGTGTTACGTAAGCACTATGTGGGGGCGGAGGGGTCTGTGTTTTGCTTATTTTGGATGACAGGGGGGTAGGGGAGTCTAGATGATGATTACGTCATCGGTAGTAAAATTACTTTTTTACATGAATGACAACCCTCACATTCTCTTTGCTAGAAAATGAAACGCATTTTCAGGGGATTCCCGCAAATAATGCATATGTTACGATTATTATATTTTTGTACCTTAGGTACTCTATGTTAAAAACTGTATCAGTAAAATCTAATCCCCATACTAAATCTTTTTTCTTATTTTTAAAGTCATAATTATAATATTTAAAAAGCAATACATTAATAGAAAAATTTATTAAAAAAAATACGTAATCATAGCGGGAGGGGGTAAAAGCTTTGCTTACTTTTGCTGACAAGGGCGATAGGGGGGGGGTTAATAATTGTAATAAATCTGCTTACGTAATACTTGAACGGCCCCTCAGCTATGACGTCTGCAAGGCTTCCCAGAGTATTTCATCAGGGGTAGTTGTCTATAGTTGTCTATACTAGCCAAGCTTGACAAGCAGTTTGGATAGCGCAGTTTTCAGATCTGCCCATTTTCGAATATAATTATTTCCTCTGTCGTCTTTTACGACATCCACGGGTAAGATATAGCATCTTATGGAGGTGGAATAATTTTTCCGGTCCCCCATAGATAAAAGTCTATTTCTCCCACGGTTAACATTTCATAATTCATTGGTAAAAGGTACTATGAAAGTTTGAACGTTCCAACGATGCGGGCGGATTGAACTACGAGTACGCGAGCGATAACATGACACTGTCGATCGTCAGCTCACTCAAGTGGAAATATCGGTTCCCACACTGAAACCGTACACTATCAGCTAACGCTTTCAAAAAACTTATTTACATTAACAACGCGTCATTGTCTATGAATACCAATAGACTATTTGTATTCATAGAGGAGAAATAATAAAACGTATCGAAAGAATGTGTAGAACGCCATAATTGAAATATTTATTTTATTCAGACTTAATAAATTATACCTATGTTAGAAAATTTACTATTAGTTCACTGTCTGCCAAGACACGGACAAAACATTGAGTAGCTTATCCAGTGTGTAAATATTTTTAGAAGCAGTTTTGGAGCATAAATATACGCAGCATAGAAACAGTGACACCTGCTATGAAACGATTTTAAAATCTACAGACAGATGTCGATAGGCGTCCTAAATAGGCTTAAAATGAACCTAGGCGTGTATTGTAATTTGTGGTCATCAGCTATAACGGGCCTATTCATATCAATCTAACACCTGCTAAAAATATTTGATTAAATTATTATTCCAGTTTTAATGCTAAATTAGAATACATAATTTGTAATGCGTCTGTTTAAGTATCAAAATAACTTTTTTTACGTATAAATCCCCTTTTACCGTATTTAGTGTTTTATTTCAAGTTTATGAAGTAAGTTCGGTAGTTTTGATTCGTTAACGCGTTTGCGATAACGAGAGTTAGTCAAGAATCTTAATTCAAGATCGTCGCTGTTATCACTTACGAGTTTACGTAAGCTTCGTTAATGAGCGGTTTTTATTTTGACAGTTCTACTAGTTTAAGAAAAATGCTGATAGATGGCATTAAGCCTAAGTAATATGTCAAGTCCTGTGTAAAATGTCAATTTCCGCTTTGTTTTTTGTTTGTTTACCTTTCAACTTTCTTTCTTTCACTTGCAATAGTTTATTATTTATTAATTGTGCCCTGAGAACTAAACTAAACATAGCTAGTCCATGCGTAGTACAATTTTGTAAAAATATAGGTAACCACCGCTTTCCCCAAGATGAAACTCGGAGATCAAGATGGATAGAGGCTATCAAACATGTAAAAACAGGACTAACTATAAGAAAAAATTTCTTCATATTATGTTCAACTCACTTTACGCCAGCAGATTTCATCTCTCCGTCATCACATTTGGCAAGAGCCCCAAGAGGTAAAATATTTATCTTAGTGTGCAATAAGAAATAATAATAAAGTTTATTGACATTAGACTTAAATTAGTTACATTTTTTTAATTTCTTAACCTAAATATAATATGTATATCTTTATGTTTGTTACCTATATTGGGTATCATAACTTAATGGAAACATACTACAGTAAGTACCTACCTTAGGAGTTCATACCTAAAAACCAAACTTTTGTTTACAGCTCATCGCCTAAAAATACTTAAAAGAAAAGCTGTTCCTTCTATATTCCCATGGAATGAAGCTTGTCAGCAAGCTAACCAGCTCCAGCAGCAGTCAAAGCCAATGTTTAATTCAACTGCAGTTCATGCTACATATTCTCAATATATATTTTTTTGACATATTACATTATGCTAGCGCCATCTTACGGTAGTCACTGTACCTAAAAGTGACACTTCGAAAAGCCCTCATTGACACGCGATTTCTAATGTCACTTAGAGAAGTTTATGTCAATTCCCATAAATTTTGTTTTCGAACTTCGTAAGTTACGAGTATAATCACGATGACGTCTTAAATAAGAGCCATTTTAAGGTCGGTTATCGCTTCGCCAAAAATAGCCTTTTTTACTATAACAAAGAATTCTTGCTCTACGATACAATATTATATAAATACAGTAAATATACTGTATTTCTTTAAAAAATTAAAGTAATTAGGTATGTATTGCTATATTGATTAATGAATAGTAAAATAATAATATTTAACCTTAATAGCAAATTAATGAGTACTTAGCGTTTAAATGAACCTCCTACTTCTTTCCTAATCCATAATGTTAGTGTAGCACAACTTAGTTTATATGATGTAATATATCATTATTTACACATCAAGAAAATTTGCATTTTCATGTAAACTCGCCATTTTGAGATAACAACTAATTAAGTAATGTTTCCCACGGAGTCAGTCGCTGTAACGTAATGGAAGACTTGTGTTAGCAATTGGCATACGCAGTAGGTACGCACAATAAAAACAACGCTTTCTAACTTCTCTCCATGGTAATATTTAAATACTACTTGCCGTAACATAGTAACTTTATTGTTCAATAAAGTTACTATGTTAACTAATCTATGGTTGTGTCAAACCATAGATTAGTCAGTCAGTCAGTGAATATAAAAAAAAAATGTTTACTATGAATCCATAGACTATAAACTTATATTCTACAATCGGTAGTGTCAATAAGGCGTATTTTTTCTGAGAAAGATTTTCATTTGATGTTTAAACATATTAATTGTTTACCTTTAGGTTAAATTTATCAGGGACGAACAATTAGTAACATATATACACATAGAGGAATAAAGACGTGTATATAAATTAAGAGCTGACTAAATAATGATGATAATTGATTTCTAAATAATTCGCACAAAACGGATGTTCATATTTACAAAGCAATTTTGGGGATAGCAGAACCTGTTTAACATGTTAAGATATTTTCTTTGTTTACTAATGTCAGGATGCTACGTATTAGCAGTAACCAGGGCCCTGATTCAAAATGCCATCGCTATTTATCGCTTACGAAGAAGACGTGCTTACGAGAAGTTCGAAAACAAAATGTGTGGAATTTGACATAAGGTCCACTAAATGACATTTGAAGTCGCTTGTCATCTAGCGAAGCTTATGTCAAATCCCATACATTTTGTTTTCAAACTTGGTAAGCGATAAATAGCTATGGCATCTTGAATCGGGGGCCAGTAATTATCGTCTTAAAGTAAATTGTTCAAAATATCAGCTAATATAATATTTCGTAACCGTCGTTCAAATATAGAAGCCAATGCGAAAAGGATGAGGTCGATGCTATAGTAGAGTACTCTAATGATGCCTTGAATGGTCAAAGCCATGAAAACATTTAATAAAATAGTAGAACAATTATTATACAATGGAAGACATGAATGGATGAAGAAGTTAAGCAAGACATAGCAAAATTCTGATTTCGAGAAAATTGTTTTCAAACTGCCACTTAAACATTTTAGAGTACCTACCTACGTCGTAAGTCGTAACGTATTGTGTACATTAATCTAAAGATCCGTCTTTAGAATTAATGTACTCAATACGTTGCTACTTGCTACATATCCTAAAATATTTAAGTGACAGTTTAAACTCAATTATCTAGGTAATTTTTTTTGCCACTTATCATCTTCATCCCTTCATGTCTTCAATTGTAATTAACTATAAAATAATTAATAAATAAATATGTTATGTCAGTGACTTGAATGAAGATTGTTTTTGTAAGTTTTGCTGAATATTATATTTTTATACGCAAAATCAGCTTGATGAGACAAAAGAGTTGAAGGGCCATTTCCTACCAGACGTGAGAACTGAGGACAGAGGACAGACAATAGCACTTACAAATTGAGAGGAAGAGCTTATTAATATGACGTGTAGAAAATTATGTAAGGGAGAAAACTTGCATTTGTGCGATAGTGGACAGCAATGCACGTAACTTTGCAAGGCAAAATCGAAGTTTTAAAGCTTTTCCACAATATGACTACCTAAATATCAGAACATAATTGCAATAATTTGTTCCTAACTGCGTCTAACAGTCGAGAATGTTTCTGGCATTAGTCAGTATTTAGCATATTCGGTAGTTCTAACAGCCAACTGTTTTATTAATAAGTTAGTGTGATTTGTAATGCTCACGTTTGAACGTAAATGCTGAGAATATGCATTATTGTTTGTTTATATTTCGAAACAGGAATGTTTTGGTATTTCAACATTATTTAACCTGTATTTGTATCAAATATACCCTTAATAAACCTAATAATATTATCATTGTCTTAGTATTGCGGTTTTCTTGTTTGTTTAAAATAGTCCAAAGAAAACTCGTCATTTAGCTATTATAATATAGTTATTATAATAGCTAAATGACGAGTTTTCTTTGGACTATTTTAAACAAACAAGAAAACCGCAATACTAAGACAATGATAATATTATTAGGTTTATTAAGGGTATATTTGATACAAATATAGGTTAAATGTTTTTAAAACAACAAAACCACCAGGTTTTGTTGTATTTAAAAACATCTTTTATAAACCATAAATTGTTTATAATTTGTGTTATTCTTTCAAAACATTGTTTACAAACAACACGGCACATGCATTAACCGTTGTACCTATATAATAGTCGACCCAGATCGAGTAATATCAAACATGTAACATGACATCATCGAGATGAAGACTAGTGATTAGTGGCGTGGGTACAGGCCTACCCATTTAAGTGTAGCTACTGTTAAGCTTCCTGAATGTCTGTAATTCTGTACTATCATAATAATCTCTTAACTGTTTTTACATCGCTACTATCTATCCAATAGCTTTGTCTTTTCACAAAAAACGTAATTGAGCCATCAGAGCATTTAGCCAAGTAGTCATCGATGATAATTAATTAGTCTTTTGAATGTTTTTAATTCATGTTATTATAGCCCCCTGGTAAACAAATAATGTAAAACTAAAATTAACACTAGGAAGGCTAGGTACTTAACCATTCAAAGTAATGAAGATTGTAAACTTTTAAATATAATATGAATGAGAAGGGAACAACCGATTGTGACGTCACTTTGTTAAACCTACGTAGATATTATATTTTCACCATCCAGCGTACAAATATCGTTTTGCGAGAAAGAGATATACAACTTTATTTAGTTACTTAAAACTTATCCTAATTATTATTTTTGATTTTGCTCATCTTTTTGATTTTCTGTGCAATTAGTCCAAAAGTAAATAAATTTAATATTCAGTCAATGACCCAATAACGACAACGTTCCAAAACAAAAATGTATAGGACTTGGCATAAGCATCATCACCTAATACTATGACAAAATTTTCGAACTTTGTCGTCATAAGTAGCGGGGAATGTTGGCAACTTGTCTAAAAGGATGATCTGTATTATAATTCATTTAATATATTTTTAAACTATCTTTACTCTAAATAGTTTCAAAATAGTCTCTAAGCACTTATAGTTTCATTGTGATTTCACAAGTCGTTCAGTATGTGAGGTCAACCAGAACGTTTAACCCTATGTCGCAGCTCCTAGTTTTTATGTATCTAAGTACTTATACATATAATGTTACAATACATCAAGGTATATTATACTATCGCGCATTGCCAAGGTCTTACTACAAAAAAATAACCTTGGTTCACTCATACGTTTTACCTACACTGCTTGAAAATTACGTTATCAGACTGTATAAGTGTTTTCTACTACTAGCTATTTATCACTTTTTTTTTTGATGTCGCAAGGGCATTACGCATCCCCCAGGGAGGGTCCACTGGGGGTATGTGGGACTCCCGGCTAGCCAAGGCCGGTTTATCCACTAAAACTATGTTGGGGGGAGTGATCTGGATCTGGCAAACACAGACCACTCCTCCCACGACCTTCCCCGTCCCTTAAGAGGTATCGAACCGGCGGATCTACCTCTTATGGACCGGACTTAAGAGAGCACTACGACAAACTGATGCGCTGAGAGTCAACCGCTAGTTATCATTAAGCTAATCTTTAATAGCTCAATAGTTTTTCTGTTATAAAGCCCGTTCTAAAGTAGTACAAGATCTTATTGTATAACCTTTTAATGTAATATGTATTTCGTATCCTTGAGAAAACGAGAACAATATGTAGAACTAGATTCATTAACATAATGAAATCTTCACCTTCTAATTCATCAGTTTCACTTTTCTAATTTAATCTTGCAGATGTCAAACGTGCTGCACTTTCTATGTGCATAATATAATTCAAGGAGAACAAGATCTTAAATCGTTTTCTTTCTTTAGTTTTTCAGTCTGTTTTTAATTGTCTAAAGGGTCACAATTCAGACTGAAAAATCTCAGAGCTGAACTGAGAAATGTTTGCCAATACTAATTTTAGAATAAAAATTACTAATTACGACATATACACATGACAGCGACTTAACTATAACCCTTCCTACACCAACAATTACATCTACAATTGCTCTTGAAGGATAACCATGGTAATATATCACAGTATATTACGATGGTATACTTTAGGCACATAATATATTTCAGGATACCATAGTATACATCAGGAGCAACTCCTTTAGTGACAAGAAAAGATAACACGTTTGCAGCCGTATCGTTATTGTCGACTGTAGGTCAATTTTGGACCATCACCTTTCCAGTTCAAATTACGCAATAGGTTAACTCGCTTTTTTGTACTAACGAGGATGAGGGAAATAATAATTTAAATGAAAAACTCTTGTTACACAACGTACAATTATGCCAGCGGCGATAAATAAATCTACATACATTAATGCCTTTTACGATCACTCTGCCGAGTGGTACTTAAATGTTGTCAATTATTTACCATGGAGCCGAAACGGTTCTACCGACCACCCTCAATCCTCATGAAGAATTCAGCCGCAGCTTTTATGTGTTTACGTGTTTTGGGGTCAAATGATTTATGACTTCGCTCTTTATAGCCCCATCTTATTTTTTGAAACAGGTTAAAATGTCGAGAACTTTCCATAGCCGTATCCCAAGCAGGAACATTTGAAATTTCCGTAAAGTAACATAAACGAATAATAATTGTATGAAGAGCATGATAACGCCGATACAATTGACAATCGATTACTTTACTTTACGGAACTTTGAAATGCGTGGGCTAGTGTTTAGTATAATTTCCGACCTGCCACACGTAAGTTTCATGAATACAATATAATTTATAATAATCGTTATTAATCTTATTTCACGATTTTGGCAGTAAAAAAAAGGAAGGACTAGCACAATAATTGTTGTTAAATTTACTTATATTAATACTCAATTTGAATCGGCATATTTGTATCAATTCGTATTTCCTTGTATCAAGGATGGCGCGTCGCGTTGTTCCCAGAATGTTCATCTGTTTGTACCTTTTGTTATAGTTTCAGCGCCGAGCGTGAGGAGATGAGTTCTCTGTTGACATAGAAAGTATATTCTCACGATATTTTTGTTTTTATTTTCACCCATCCCATGTTGGTGTCAACTTTTACGAAATGTTCGTGCGATTTCATTCACGACAACTTTGCATAGACAGGCTTACAAACTACACCTTATTGCGTCTGTAGAGTTATTGCTTAGATAATGTTCTAACTGTATTTCTTTCAATTTTATTTAAATATTATTAATATCGTTATTGTTTATGTTGTAGTTGTTCTTTAGAGTTTAAACTTATATAATAGTACAAGAAACATATCTATATTTTGAAAAAAGTGAAAATTTTGTCCTTGCGAGATTTAAAAACCAATAAGTAGATACTTTAAACCTGTTTATTTTACTAAATGAAACTACACATTGAGCGTTGGTACGTTACCCACAAAGCTTACGAGCAAGGGATCAAAAAACAAACCACGACTTCACACCTAATCGTGCATTGTAAGTTGTGACCACAGTCGCTTATACATGGTGATACGCTTCAAACAATGTTTTAAATTCCTTTTCCACACTTTATAATAGCTTAACTTTGTCTGGAAGATAATATATTTTTATTATGAACTTCAGTACAATATGACTTGGTTCTATTTCTGTGAGAAAATAGCACCAACTAGCTCCATAATATGATGATTGTTATAAATTTATAATTATCGATCATCGATATCGACGTCCACCGTTTGAAATTACAAGGTATTTAAGTCTTCCGTCAACACAAACTTTGTAAATTGCACCGTGCACATAGTTCTTCACGATCTGTAAAAGGTATTTAATCACCACACTAACGCATAGCCTGCCCGCATAGTAATCTGCATAAGTGACATTTAAAATTTTAGATTAATTTTAATAATAATAATCTATGGACGTTTTGACGTCATTCTGGTCCCTTTTTGTTTCCTATGTGGGAATCGAATCCGTGACCTCCGGCTTGATCAAAGACGCGTTCAGGAATGAGCCAGGTAGGTAATCACAAATAAGACACCCTGTGTATGCTAGCCACATGCGTGGCTTTTACTGCGCGGGCGCAGGAAGCACGCGCCGCGCGCCGCTAGCCGCGCCACGACAAGCCGGTGTTTATGGTCAGACGTATTTAAACTATTTGTGGGTCACGCAGTGTATTAAATGATGTCGTGCGAAAAACTATAGATATCGTATACCTTGACCATTCTAATCTCATACCATATAACTTTAGATCAAATTATGTATGTCTACTGTGGTTGTGAACTATATCAAGACAGTAAACTGCTGCAGTAGGTAGTTTCTTCGTATACCTAGTTAAATAGAATATTATATTTCTATTGTTAACAACATTTAGTTATTAAGACTTCAGAGTACAGAGATCTGCACTCTGAAGTCTTAATAACTAAATATTAATACAATATATTATTTTGTGGTTTCTACTTAGTCATGATTTATTGTATCACTTATGACTTAGCATTGTGTTTACTCCAGTTAAATCCCCTCGTAGAGAGTTTCACTATTTATAGGTATTTAGTAAGGAATTACATGTATGGCAAATATAGGTATTATACAAACACCACAACTATCTACATTAATTTAAATTAGTAGATTTATCTTAGTAGAACATATTCTAATGAAATAAAATTATACTTCAACTGTACTCTGTACTCTGAAGTCTTAATAACTAAATGTTGTTAACAATATAAATATAATATTCTATTTAACTATATAGTATTAAGCAAATCTTATTTATTATAATATGATGAAAATTAACAAATTTTAAACCCCCTTTATGAGAATATAAAAAGTTGTAAGAATTCCGTACAATAAACAAACATGAAAATAAAAATTACGATTTATGGTTAAAATTTTTAGTTTAGTTATTTTGGCTTTAACCTTGAACTCTACTCAAGTTATAGTAAGAGTAGCACTTTTACTTTAAATATTCCATTTATTTTATCTACAGTATTTGTTATGTCCGTATTCACAATAGCTAGTCAAAAAAATTTATTGTTTATAGATATTAATCAGGCTATTATTTAGCTTATTTTACTATATTTGGTTATGAACATATTTTAATAATCTACAACAAAGAAAATAATACCCCACTACTTTCCTACTTTTATCGTTTTTTTAAATTATTTATAACTGTTAGCTGCGAAACTTGGTAAGATATTAGTAGTTCTTACTTCATAGAACTAGCCGCTAGGCCTATGAAATTACATCGCCCCATGGCTCAGTGTACATGTCACAGTCTTCTGATTGAATCAGCTATTTGATTGAATGACTAGCGCTTTCATTAAATTCTGTTTTTACCAACAAAAAACGAATCCGAGACTAGGACAGCTATTTAATATTTTATATTTAAACTTCAAAATTTCCGAATGTGTATAATTTTATCGCACATTAAAGTAAATATATCAACACATTGTTATCTGTACAATCTAGGTATTTGACGCCATTAAATAACCGCGCTAGTCATTCAATTAAATAAGCAGATTTAATCAGATGACTGCGACATACACACCATAATAATACAGTTAACATAATATAATATTCCCTAAAATATTCCCAAACGAAATAAATCGCATTTTTATTCTAAGGTGCTGGACCCCAATACTATTAAGGTATGCAGATAAGATTCAAGTTTTGACGTCGGCTTCAAAAGGCTATTCATTCTGAATAAACGTTCTCTATGACAAAAGGGTGCCAAGGGATAGCAGGTAGGTGTAGGCTTTTTGTTCGTACATGGTGTGAGTGGTACCTGCTATTGACACATTTTTAACCACTTTAGATCACTTTTTTCTTACGACAGACGCAAGAAAACGTGAAAAAATATCGACTTGGCCTTTACTTTATATTGCAAATTTAAAATACCTGACACGTTGGGTAACTCAGTAGGTGGTAATTATTAGCTACCTACTGATAAAATAGCCCTTATCTAAATGCTATATGCCGGTTCATTATTTGATGTATCAATATACACATAATATGTATTATCAAATTATTTAACACAAAAGTATTTTTATTCAACAAATTAATTATACTCTAAGCATTTTTTTTATATATATTTGTCCGCCAATTTCAGTGTTTCAGATTGTACAGGCAAGCACACACGTGTAACAAAACTACGCCTTATCTTGTGAGACAACCTGTCTCGTAGCCAGCATTACTCGTAGCAGTACATAGGTACCTTGATTAAAAATTAGCCTCAGATTAATTAATTATCATTGACAAACTTACGTATCCTATACTTTTTTTTGGTGTAAGTTCGTACTTCGTAGCAAGTAGCAACGTCAGTATCGTTGTGCCAGTTGGTAAAATAATTACAACAATCTAGAATATAATAGAATAGAATAGAATATATTTATTGCAAGAATGTAGTATTACAAAGATCTTTACAATTAAAACATGTTCTCGTACATCCTGCCATACAGATGGCGTGCAATTGCAAAAGACAATAATTATTAATAGTTTTAACATTTTTACATAAATATAAATAGTTATAGTTATTTTGTTACTTAAAATTGACAATATATTAAAATTAAAATAGTCTATATTTAGACTGTTTGTAGGTAGTAGGTTTTTTATCCATAATATTATGACGGTACTATAAAAACTTTCAAAGAAAGCTTCAAACGCATAACGTTATAGCATTCATAATATTATGGTAATAACAATAATAAAACTTATTGCCAACTTTTATTTACTTTAGCATTTTATGCGAACTCTACAAAGTTTGAAATAACAAATGAACCTTATTCACAAGCGGACAGAGAGCAAAAACTTAACGCTCGGATAGCCGCGGAAGGTTACGTTAGTTTAAATCCAACGGCTGTTCGCTACGGACGTGTGGCTCTACTTTTTCATAGTGCTTTAAACTGTTATTTTTTATTATGATACTATAAGTGAGATATGAAATGGCAGTTATTATTAACAAATAGTGACATTATTTTAAACAGGACGTGTGTTGCTTAATAAGCATTTGTGTTCTCTACGTAGAGCTTCGGTGAGTTATGACATTTCAAAATACAATAATTTTAATAGAGTATAAATAATTTTAAGTTATAATTTACATTACACCATAGATCTAATTATTGTTTTATGAAGTTTTATAAACTTTTATATCCGCAAGTGAAATGTATTAATTTTATTCCTTCAGGTTTCAAATGTAACGGCTGGTAGCGTTAGTTTACCTTATATGACGTTTTTAATTTGCGTTATATTTTATTAACTAGAACCTGTTGAATGTTTTAATAATATTATAATCATTTCATTACGTTTCAATTACGAGAATAAATAAGACATTTAATATACACATAAATTGTATAATATCAGTATGAAATATGTATGAAGCGAATCAATGATAATTAACTTTTAATGTGTATCAAATTATGCTGTTTTCTAAAATTAAGGTACGTGTAGAGTAAAATAAGCATGAAAGTAGCAAATTTTATGAGTTGAACACTCAGTCAGCTGGAACGGTGATAAGTAAATGCTTAAAAAACGTTGTTTGTAGTGCATGGGGGGTTCGTCCCCTGGAACTCGGCCCCTCGCTTTCCACACTCCGGTAGACAATTAAACCAAATGCTGAATGCACTTTTTGTGGTCCTATTACTAAAGACATAAGGACCATAATGACATGTGTAGTAATAGTACACCGTTGTCACTCGGCGTGCATTCATCCAGCACCCTCGGTATGACCTATACGGCGTGCATATTGCGGTACCTATTGTAACGACCGAATCCATTAGACGATTAATATAGAGTATTGTTAAACCTTTTGTTATTGTAATCTAGGGATAACTAAAAAATTAAACCTATTATTAAAACTTGAATAAAATTACGTTGCGGCTGATACTATGTACGAGACAGATGGTCATAATCTTTGGGGCTGTTCTGTTTTGGATAAAAATACTCTATCAATTTCAAGTGGGTGGATGGTAATAAATTTAATTCATTTCGAGATAGCCCTCAATTCATTTTATTGTATTGTGTATGAGTAGATCTACGATATTAGATGGACTTTTTGTGGTTACTATCAACTGAGCTTAATAATATTATCCACAATAACTAGGTAGGTAGTAAGTAGTAAATTTAGAACTATTGTGTATAGGTACAATTATTTTTTTGCGATAAGAAGATTACAATGAATTATTTTACTCAGGTAGAAATGTTCATTCTTTTTCTTCTAATTTCTTTTGTGGCTTTTGTGGCAGGTAAATCTATTTCATTATTTCTGAAAATAATAGTATAGGTAGGTATTAAGTCAAAGCAGTTACTATAGTACCGGTATGATCCTAATGGAAAAAGTATTACTTATCACAACAAAACTCATATTCAGGATTCGGTACCTTAAGAGTTTATCCACCAACGGACTTTTAACTATCTAGGTATATCGAGGTATATTCCTAGTCAGTTAATATTTTCACAAATGTAAACGGGACCATATTACTAAGACAAAAACAGAATAAGAATTTAAGGGGACTCCCAAATGTATTTTTTTGCTCGTTTGGTAGTACGGGAAGCATCGTGTACGGGTCTCACATATCACTCGCCCTTGGCCGATCTTTTAAATATGATTTTACCTGAATCATCTCATAATTTCTGAGTCACACCGTCTCTGTAATTAATACTTCCCGTTGCATATTATATTAAAAGCAAAATTAAATTAGCCCCATCAAGTCGGAAAAAGGAAACGTTATTGTTTTAGTTTTTTTGTGTTTACGTATTATTAAATGTTTATTTATAACAGTACTGTAATTAGTAACTTACTTTTATCTAAATAAATAAACCGTAAACGTGAGTCGTATGGCTTTATAAGGCAAGACTACTAAGGTCATTATCATGAAAAATTATACTACTCATGGTAGCGTAGGTTTACAACAATGGTTTGGCGAGCTATCTTGTCTGATTTCTGCTCAAAATAAATATTGTGTAGTCGTATAAATCTACATTTTTAACTAAATTTGCTTAAATACATTGGACAACTTACATCTTGTGTATCATGTTAAATATACAATTGAATAGGTGCT
The DNA here is from genome assembly GCA_905187575.2 of Celastrina argiolus. Taxonomy (NCBI): domain Eukaryota; kingdom Metazoa; phylum Arthropoda; class Insecta; order Lepidoptera; family Lycaenidae; genus Celastrina; species Celastrina argiolus. Next base: position 9,740,120 of record LR994585.1, read on the forward strand.
GGTCGCGGTCTGATGGAGGTGCTGCTCAGATGGAGCGCCGGAATCAGAACACTCATTTAATTATATTATCAATGGTTTATTCACGAATCACCTAATTACATTTTATACATAAAAATCCTTTATTTTATTATTGACGTAACGACTAACGATTAGCAGGTGACACATTATATCATTGCAAATATTTAAACTTTGTGTGCCTGGACTCTCGAAGGAATCCAACTATCGTCGTTCGCCTTGTATAATTCATGATTAAATGTCTGCAATATTAATAAGCTCCAATTTGCAAAGAGCAATGTCCCTCTTAATTGCGCTAAAGTTAAGGAGATTATGTGTAAGGATAAGTAATTGAGGAAATATTCACCATAAGCATATGCGGGCGGCTATTATAGAGCCCTGCACAGTAAAGTTTGAACTGCGGAAAATGACGCGCCATTTTTCCACTGAAATTCAGATCTGGAATGTCGATTACAGCACATTTTCCATATTTACCCGCGTACAAATATGTCAAAATATAATGCATCAGACGTTAGCAGTCCAAACCGTAGATATGTCATTCGATTGACACGATATTTTGATCCGTTATCAAACCGCACCTTTGACATGCAGTCTGAGTACGTGTGCACTATGCAGGGAGTTTAATATTATGCTATACGTTAGTTCTAGTTAATGTATAACTGTATAGTACTAATATTTTTAAGTTCTGTATTATTGATCTAGTTTTTGTTTCTATGATTTGATGAGTATACTGTAACGGTGAACTGACACATGATTTCTATAACTAGGTAACCAAAATATTGCTATTGAGTATTTTACGTTTAAAAAAATCTGAATTTGATTCCTACAGCGGTCACAACTCACAACGATATCAATAATTAAAAAGCATTACTGCAGTATTTAAAAATGGAGATAAAAAATACGCAAATTCCCAAGGAAAAATACATAGTTAACTAATTATAATAACTCGTAATTCTTACGTTCTCACAGTTGTAAAGCAGAAGCTATTATACTATTACGACTAAATTAAAAAAAGTATAGTTGTTAACAAAGATCGGTTCAATTTTCCAAACCGTTGAGTCCTTGATCTATTCCAGGTTACAATACGTTGGTTAAGAATCTGCATTCTGCAACCTTTCACGATAACTTACAAGTCACGATCGAACAGCCAGACAATCATATTTTAATGTATTTAAATAAGTTGTATAACTTGTTATGTAAGGCTTAATATATTTGACATGTATTTGGTTTTAAGCCAATTTTTGTGTTTACATAGTAATTAGACGTAATGAAGAATACCCCACATAAGTGCACGCGACTTGCGACCGAGATCAACGAATCAGGTTCCCTGACTACGCTCATTGGTCTTCCGTGTCGCAGGCATATAGATCGGAATAGGATTTAAAAAATATCAAAGGATATAATTGATAAAGTTATATATTTGCAATTCGCAAATGGGACTTATATTTTTTGTTGACTGATCTTAAATTTCACATGAAATAGCATATCAGTCGTTATTTTAGTATGTGAGAAAACGTATATTTTAAAAACGGGTTTTCCTCATGCTCCATAAATATTATTCTAACAAAAGAATTTGTATGAAAAAGTTCTTTTATCTATAAAGCGGTCAACGTTGTAGAGTCTCACGCCTTCGCACTCGAACGTTGAGAGTTTTACGGCCTAGTTTTAATTATTGCCTGTATGTAATGTGGATAATGCGCTTGAAACCTTTTTGACCTCAACATATGCAGTTAAGATCACTAATCTTAGAAAAAGGAAAGAGTTTCTCAATATTTTTTTGTCTTGTTCTGTAATACCTAGTGTCGTAGATTTGTAGAGTTTAATTTTATAACAAATTCTGAGTTTCACAGACAGTATCAGATATTTCAGAAGGTCTGTAACATTTATATTACTAGCAATTCCGAAAATTGCTGTGTATAAAGTGAGTTGACTCGAACACCAGCGGAAGTTGTAAAACTTGAATCTTAGATTAATTACTTTCCTTCATACTCATGTCTTTATTTCCGGTATCCCAGGCATGATCCGCACATCGAGTGACAGTAGATCCGCGGAAACAACGGGTTCTTAATGGGTAATGGATATCCCGCATTAAAAATCTAATACAAGCTACTAACAGCAATCAAAGACCACTTATAGTGGGAAACACGACTCAGCTAGGTTTCGATTAGATAGCCCACAGACTGATAGAGAAGATAAGGAACCCTTCGGGGACTCCAAATACCGTAATGTTGCTAACTTGCTACCAAGGCCTAAGGTTACTTAACTAGCCGTCGTAACATTATTATCAAATCCACTAGAAGTCCTAATTCTTCCAATCTTCTGCAGCCAAAAAAACTTATAACTTACAAATTGATATAAGTTACTTATAATAAAAACTTACAAATAGATCGTGGGAACGACAGTTATAGTCGTTCTTACTTTAGGGTTTTAAAAATTTGAAAGAAAAGAAAGAAAACATTTTTATTTTGATCATCATACAACACAATGTTGTAACGAACTATTATACTTAATGTCTAAAATAATAATATTATTATGTTGTATGATGCCAAAAATTGACCCCAGCTCAGCATTTCACAGCGAGCAAGCACTGAAATTCTTCACTATAAACTTAAACTACGGAATCATAACTACATTAAAGTCAACCAATTAACAGTCAACCCAAAATCAACCAGTAGCGTAGTTTTTATTCGGGAGTCAGGATTATAGACGGACAATTGGTACCTAACTACTATTTAATTATATAGTTGGTCGTTTTTATTATTATTTTTGTTATTCTCGTAACTTACGTGGATTATATGCAGTCATTTGTGATTGTCATGTAATCAAAAATAACAACAGTAATAATTTATTATCAATATGAAAAAATAATATTTCCTTGATCATGTCGGCAGACACCAATTAGTCGATACCAATTAATTCTATCCATTGAGAAAAAAATGTAGAATTCTACGTCGTCAACGTAGAAACGTCAATACTTTATAATTGTTCTACTTTGAAATCCTGTTTTAGATTGTTAGATGTAGTAACATCTAAGTTTTTTTATAGAATCACAAAACTCTAGACACACATTTATACAATTTAGCGACACAACATGTGTGTTTACTGTAGAGTATATTTCAATATTAGCGTTTTATAGAAAAAAAATATTAAAAATACTTTTGATCAATGATTACTTTAACTTGTAAGGTATAAAACTGTAGATTTAAATCATTATTAAGGGAAAGTTATAAAATAAAATAAATACGTAATATATTCCATTCTACTTATAAACACAGTACCCATAATTCATATCACATTATAATTATTTTTAATGATATTTGTCAACTAATTAAAGCTAAAAGGAAATCATTGCGTAGTAACGGAAATTAGGTACAGTTAAATCTAGTTTTTTACTCTATTTGACATGTTAGCATTAACCAATACTTACGAATTGCGATATAAATCTTATTCCTCGGCAAACTCATAGAAATTTCTTTTAGATTGTTGAACACATATAATTATCCAACATAATATTATGTGTAGACTATATAATTATCTATTATCAACGTACTATTATCTTCCAATACCTAACCGTATCGATAACATCGATTTTGTTAAACAGCCTGTTTAACAAAATCGATGTTATCTTACTTTTGACTTTCATGTGTATGAGAAATGCCCCAACATCATACATTTTCCCACACAATAATTAAAAAAGGTACCTCTTTCAAAAGTTAGTACTCTAGGGTGTGTATGGGTCCCATATATAGTTTTCTGTGTAAGTACCAGCGCTGAAAGAGGTACCTTTTTCAATCTGGGGGCACGGGAGTGCCCCCGTCAAGACGAGCCAAGCGAAGCGCAAGGGCACTACCTACCTTTTCTCGAAAGGTTTCGTCGTTTTTTTGAACTCTCATAACCTTGCTTTGGATGATGCTACATAGTTGAAAATTTCAACATATAATGACACCAGTAAATACATGAAACATACAAAGTTTGAATGTTGTAGCTATTATACTTTAGATTTTATCAATGTCTAAAAACCCCAGATTTCGTCACTGACTCATTTATAGATCATCAAAATTCATAAGGTACTTCCTAACGTCCTAGTAAGCTGATATTATTTATGTAAGCTGTTATTGCTACAAAACCAACAAAAAAATTATTAAAACATAAATGCCGCCATTTTGAATCCAATATGGTGGACGGTACAAAATGGATGTTTAATATTATGTTTATTATACGGATATGATCTTTAATACATAAAAGAAATATTATATTATACAATATTATACAAGTAGATAAAAAAAGTAAGACCTACTTTTTGTAGGACCGATAATCGGTCAGATTTTTGCTCCATATTATTTCTATCCGACTTTATTTATTTGAGTGCGTTGCACTACTGCAATCTGTATGTTCTATTTGATTCCGATTATAAATCGGTGACCGACTTTTTGTAAATGAAAAATATATCTATGAGAAAATTAGTTTTTTATCCACTTATTTAAAATTAGGTATTATTTAGTTGGTAAGTAAAATTAGGTAAGAATTAACAGGCAGCAAGTAGTAATTTGTTGTCAGTGTATGTAAACAAAATATTACGTCGATCACTTGAAATCGGTCCGGCATAAGCTCCCGCTGACGTTATAATCAAACAATCAAAGAGAATAATCAAAGAGAATATTATCACTACGTTTATATTTATTATCGTAATTATTGTGTTTAGAGGGAATCTTATGTAAAAACCGTTCGACACTTCGATAGCGCGATGTAGGTAGCTACCAGCGCAATCTATGTTTGGAACTGTGAAACATCTAAACACATATTGATCAACACATTTAACAGTCGGTAACGTTATAATGATAACAATAAACGAAAATATTACACGATCAATGTATAAATAATTTTAGTGTTTAATCTTATGACTATTAACATAATAATAATATGATTTTTAACACGTCACGTGATTACGTTTAAAGATGGCCATAATCAAAAGAAAACCTTAAAGCTATTTTTCAAAAATAAAAATAAATACATTTTTTTTGCTTCAAAAATGCTAACTTGCACTTAAGTGTATGCACTTAGCATTAGTTTATAAGAGCCGTATCCGTACAAGAATCAGTACCTCTAGTGACCAACAGATGGCGGTGACCATCGTCTACATACGATATTATTATAGACTTACCGTATTATTTTAATAAGTATCAACATGCTTTATTAAAGGCAATCTCCCTCGTATGTATAAGTAATTCTCAAATTCTCGAATTATTAGTGTTGAATTTATACTAGTGGCATCCTAGAATATCCAAATAAGAAGTTTCACTCCAGCAATAAAATAATGTATATTTTATAATTTATAATAAAAATATATAATATAATTATAATATAATAATATAACAAATAAAGAATTAATATGCACGAAACATTTATTTGAAAATCCGTCTTTACCTCTTAAAAATTGCGGTGAAAATTTATACACGGTATAATATTGACGGTGACATCAGTCGACGTCTCTAGGCGTCACTAGGCTAAGGGGCTGACTATTCTATTTTCCGTAAGTAAAGGCCCGGGGTCAAAATAGGTTATCTTTAAATTAAAAAAAGGCCTATTAACCAGCTTACAAAAATAAATGAAATCCCACCAAAAACATTTTCATGTAAAAATGTTGTCAAGACGAGCCTACACAGCTTACCCTGTGAAAAAGTTATCAGATATCGTATAAAGCCAAGTTCTACACTACACCTTAATCAAAATCTATCAAAAAGTGGTTAGATCTCATGTAGAACCAAAATTCTTGATCTATGCGCCCTTACTTCACCAGGCTTAACTTCACTTACGCTATATTGCAGTTAAAACGTGATACTTGACCGTTTTGCTACCGTTACGAACATTTCATACGAATTCATTAATCGTGTGCTAAATAAAACGGCCAAGCATCACGTTTTAACTGCAATGTAGCGTAAGTGAAGTTAAGCCTGGTGAAGTAAGGGCGCATAGATCAAGAATTTTGGTTCTACATGAGATCTAACCACTTTTTGATAGATTTTGATTAAGGTGTAGTGTAGAACTTGGCTTTATACGATATCTGATAACTTTTTCACAGGGTAAGCTGTGTAGGCTCGTCTTGACAACATTTTTACATGAAAATGTTTTTGGTGGGATTATTGTATGCGAAAATTTATGATGTTGGGGCATTTCTCATACAAACATGAAAGGCAAAAGTAAGTCTTTCAGCGCTGGGACTTTCACAGAAGGTATACTCTAAATAGGAGGCACATACACACCCTAAAGTATTATTACTCATTTATTTTACACCTTGTATATTAAATTGTATTTGTTCGATGGGTCAGTTTTTAAAAAAAATTGGTTTGTCATATCGAACAATAATATCGTGGAGTTTGTACACGTTAGTAATGGCATTTAGCAATCATCGTTTTTCTATTGAAAGACAGACGCCGATTTCTAAAAGACTAATGTTACGTGGTTCCACCGTATTGTACTGTATTGAGATGATTACATTTGAGGCATTTCGAATGTCAACAAATAATCTGGGTTAGTACAATTTGTCTTGAGAAACTTTAATGATGTTAACAGAACGTGATAATAGCAAAAACGGGAAGCCATTTCTCAGATCCACGATGTGATCTAGAACGTACCATGAGATTCTTAATTCAATAGAGCTGTGTTCTGTGCACTTGTGCGGAGATCTTCCGTAGCAGTACCGTAGTCGGCCTACTTGTGACTGTATTAATGCAATGTAGTATGAAATCGATGAGCCTATTTAACTGCTTATTGATATCATTTTCCTCCATCCAACCTATGTGCAAATTCGAGTAAATTTCGAATATATCTGTTATATACTTTTGAAAAAAAAAAAACTCTTGCTAGAAATCTACATTTTTAAAGAAATACAAATATCTATCCTTCTATCACTTATATGATTATATTAATTCTTAACTCGTAATTATGAATATTTAATTGCTTAAACAGATTAATCTTTAAATTCAAATAATGTAGTTTCCGTTTTCGATCGACTTAAGAATAATAATTAAGTATTTTACCTTTTATGTGACATTTTGAGATTTTCCGAATAATGTTAAGAAATAAACAGACAAAGATATGACATGGTTATAGCAAGTTTCTCTACAACGTGTTTTTGTATTTAACAACTAGGTAGTTACTGGTACAGAGATCGAGCGAGAGTATTTAACTTACTTTTGCTTTTCAGTTTTTAGTCACGACTTGACTGTAAAAAATGTTCGACCTCTTAACACTTTTGGTATTACGGTGAGGTCAACAGCGCGCTATCACTACTCGAGTAGAATGTATTCAAAAAGTAATGCTGTTAAGTCTAAACAAATACAAAACTCATATATTTGCGAAACAAAAAAAAAATGTTAATTGAAGACATATCAAGCTGATATGAACCAAAATTCTGATTGCGAGAAAATAGAGTTCAAATTGTTTAACTACATTAATCTAAAGATCCGTCTCTACTTAATACGTTACTACATATCCTAAAAGTGACTGTTTAAACTCAATTTTCTGGGTAAAAAATTTTTGCTACATATCACCTTCATCGATTTATGTCTTTAATAATTAAGCTATACAAGATCAACTAGGAATATAAAGTACGTAGTACGTACCTAAGTACGTAGTAATCCTGATATTATAAAGGTACTCAAATTTTATTAGACCCGATTATTATAAGCAGGCTTTATATTTTTATGTTGCAATTTTCTTTTGTTCGTCCGCCTCTGTTTGCTAATTGCTACCCAAGCGTAAATTACAATAGGTGCACTAGGTATAAAGTATAGTACTCAGTCTGAAGTCTAGACGGCTAACGACGCCGATACCCTGAATACTGACCCTCGTGCATGATAAAATTTATCAGCTTTTTCCATTTGAAAAGTTTGAAACTTTTAACTAAAACTGTACCAATCATTATTTTAAATAATTAACATTCTTATACCTCTACGTGTGCAATTGGTCCCAAACGTTAATAAATAAATAAAACCTGGCGTTAACGTTAATAAATAAAAAATACCAATGCGATAAAATTAAAAAGTTTGATATAATACAATTATCCATAAAACTCAAGTAGTCGATAACTCAATAAAATTAGACAGTAGTGTACTGTCGTTGTTAGCATACCTGATTAGATTCGCATAAGAGACAAATACATTCACAATTTTAATCACTTTTATTTACATGTAATATGTAAGGAACTTTCAGTCGAGACGTCTTATTAAAAGAGAAACACATTCTCACAAAGTCGATCGACTCTGCAAGTATCCAAATAGTTTTGGTTTTGCAGTCCCCTTCCGCGTCCCTCGGCTAGACGTCGTCGCCCTTCGGGGGATAACATTTTACCTTCCCGTAGTCCCTTTATCTGATACAACAAAACCAAATTAAAAGAAGCAAAAGTTACAATTGCAGATGATGATGAAAAGGGGAGATAAGACAATTATGTTTGGCACGCAAACACGTGTACACTGTTCTTTAAGATACTAATATATTTATCATAAATATAATTAATCTAAATAAAATATTTCTATTGATGTATCAACGCGCAGGTTAGAATTAGAAAATTGCAATTTCGTACACATTATTCTCACTTTATAATGAACGCATCCACTCAGAAATGAATTTTCTAACTTCTACTCGCAGGAGACTGAATCCTATTACAATTAAATATGTTAAGGTACTTTTAATAAATATCCTACAGACTAAAAAATGCATTATTTTTATATCATTAAAAAACTACTCGCAAACGTGATATACAAACTATAGTGATTTTAAGACAATACAAATGTGTCGACTTAAAATAAAACAATAAAAATATCGTTCATTCTATTAATCTATGATCGTACTTACTACCTATTTTATAGCTATTTTTGAGGCTTTTTGTAACGTACATGTTTAAAAGCTGTCCCAAAAACCAGGATACAATCGGAGTGCGGCGCCACGCACAAACCAGATACGGGGTCACATTCCTAGGCCTGTTGTGCCACTCAGCATAAATCTCAGTTTCGTTAATAGGTGTAGGCGTAGCGTGCACACGACCTAACCCGTACTTACATAACTGACTTTGTAAACCAAGTAATTGTTATTTCATGGTAAAATATGTGTTTTCACTGAAAGTTTTCACTTTGATGACTAATTGTAAATAACGTTTTGGAAAAATAGCCTAACCTAACCTGAATTTTAAAAATAAAGGTCACGTATCAAATAGGCCATTGCCATTAGCTGTCTTACCTGTTTTAGACATACAATTCTAGGCATAAAATTCTATTAGCATAAGATATTATTTTCAACTTTGACTTTTGGCATCCATTGTGATAATTTTCTTAGATCGGATATGTATTTTTAGCCCCTGACGCAATAAGGTTATATAGTTTGACGTGTATGTGTCTGTGGCACCAGAGCTCCCGAACGTGTGATGCGATTTTTTTTTGCATTATAGTTGACTTAATATGTGCGGATGTTTTTAGCTATAGCCTATAACCTATATTATCTACTTTGTGGTATAGCAAAATTTTAATTATTGCTATTCTCATTGAATTACATTCATAGATTTCTTTATTTTCAAAAACATGCATTGAATTCAAAAAGTCATCATAATCAATCAATAATAATCAAAATTTTAATTGTGTTTGTCGTATCGACGATATTATTAATAGCTGTGGTAGTGGGTTGCTGGCATGGAGTGTTGACCGGAAGACTGTTCGTCCGAATTCGGCGCACAACGGGACTGCAATTTTACATCGCTTTCCGACCTCACTGCGAATGCTGGCATTATTATTGTCTAGTTCAGTTTTATTGTTGCTTACAAGCTATTGAATACATTTTGATCCGTTAATTAAAAAATAAAAGTACATAATGTTGCATAGCATAGCTTCAATATTGAGTTATCATGTTTATTAGTTGCAGCCATAGACCTGATATAACCCAGTATAGGCTATAATATTAATGAGTGAACTTTAGGGTGTGTATGGGTCCCGTTTTGTCCCTGATATAACCCAGTATAGGCTATAATATTAATGAGTGAACTTTAGGGTGTGTATGGGTCCCGTTTTGTCCCTGATATAACCCAGTATAGGCTATAATATTAATGAGTGAACTTTAGGGTGTGTATGGGTCCCGTTTTGTCCCTGATATAACCCAGTATAGGCTATAATATTAATGAGTGAACTTTAGGGTGTGTATGGGTCCCGTTTTGTCCCTGATATAACCCAGTATAGGCTATAATATTAATGAGTGAACTTTAGGGTGTGTATGGGTCCCGTTTTGTCCCTGATATAACCCAGTATAGGCTATAATATTAATGAGTGAACTTTAGGGTGTGTATGGGTCCCGTTTTGTCCCTGATATAACCCAGTATAGGCTATAATATTAATGAGTGAACTTTAGGGTGTGTATGGGTCCCGTTTTGTCCCTGATATAACCCAGTATAGGCTATAATATTAATGAGTGAACTTTAGGGTGTGTATGGGTCCCGTTTTGTCCCTGATATAACCCAGTATAGGCTATAATATTAATGAGTGAACTTTAGGGTGTGTATGGGTCCCGTTTTGTCCCTGATATAACCCAGTATAGGCTATAATATTAATGAGTGAACTTTAGGGTGTGTATGGGTCCCGTTTTGTCCCTGATATAACCCAGTATAGGCTATAATATTAATGAGTGAACTTTAGGGTGTGTATGGGTCCCGTTTTGTCCCTGATATAACCCAGTATAGGCTATAATATTAATGAGTGAACTTTAGGGTGTGTATGGGTTCAGCGCTGGTACTTTCACAGTTTACTGTACTACTATTACTATGGTACTATTTTTATTATTGTATTTATGATAGGAAAATTTATGATGTTGGGGCATTTCTCATGCAAACATGAAAGTCAAAAACAAGTCTTCCAGCGCTAGTACTTTCACAGTATACTCTACATAGAATGCACATACACACCCTAAAGTATTATCATTCATTTATTTAACACCTTGGTCTACGGTATAGTTTTAATACAACCGTATGTAATGTAATACTAGCAATAAAAGGCAACCGTATGTAATGTAATACTAGCAATAGAAGGCAATATCGAAATTTCCGGCTAATTACATAGAGACAGTAATTACACAGACAATATTTGCGATAAATCTCCCTCCCCAGTCCCCACATGTCCGCAGGGTGACCAGTGCAAACACACCGGAATTTAATTAGTCTCCGGTCCCCAAAAGATTAATTCCCATTTTGCGGTTGAACAAATTACTAACATTATTTATACTCTATTTTCAATCACTGAATATGGTAATTGATCTTTGCAAACAATGGAAGGTAAATAACATGTTTAATAATTTAAACAATTATGCTTTTCTTCCCATGAGCAAGATGAAGTCATTTTGTTGTTTCTTTGTTATCTTCTTGACGCTTAATGATTATGTCATCGGGATTACTGCTGACGGATTCAGACAAAAATGCACATCATTAAACAATTTATTCTAGTAGGTGTACAGGCTGTAATATTAATGAGTGATAACACTTTAGGGTGTGTATGGGTCCCGTATATAGAGTTTACTGTAAAAGTACCAGAGCTGAAAGAGTTACTTTTTTTTCTTTTGGTAAATTTATCATGATGGGGCATTTTCACAGATACATGAAAGTCTAAAGTAAGTATTTCAGCGCTGATACTTTCACAGTAAACTCTACTTAAGAAGCACATACACACACTAAAGTATCATCACTAACTTATTTTACACCTTGTATAATAATATTACAAGTCGGTATCTAAAGTTTATTAGGTTGTAGGGGGGAAACTCAGACAAAATAAAAAATAATTCTGCGAACCACATAGTGAGCCTAATTTACGCCTTGCTGTGTTACACGGTGACACGCACACACACATACATGTATAAAAACTTAGCCTTACCTTCCAAGGAGAACTGTGAAGACAGAACTTTGTGATCCAAAAACTACATTGTTATAAACCCAATTTGCCGAGGGTAAAGCCGCATGCATAAGCTAGTTTTTTTTTAAATGCAGTGGGCAGCTGCTAAGTATATGTGTATTTAATAGCATTATAAACATCTCAGACCATTGCGCTATATTTAATAACCATAAGCGGTTAATCCTAAAATAGTACTTTAAAGCCACTGAAAGTGCAGTAACTCACATGAGGCCAGCGCATGCCAGTTAATTATTCTTAGCACGCGATGGGGTCTGGGGAACGCAACGCGTGGCAATGATCTCCAATTTTATAGTTTAATAAAGATGAGATAGTTAGTATGGGGCACGGGCGAGCTCTGCCGGATATCCTGAACGCATCGGAGCGGCACTTTTGGAGCCGCCTCTTGAGATTATATCTGATAATTATGTACAATTGTTGGTTCATTTGCGGATGTAATAATATAATGAGAATAAATGCATTTTGGTTATTATTCGCATCGGAATCTAGCACAACTCTACCAAATCCAATCTATCTTGATGGTAGCCCACTTTCTCTGTTTGCTTATTGTATTGATTGTAAAAGATTTACTACATTTTTATTCATCACAAGTTTCTGGTCATTGCCGTATCGTTTATACGACCAGTAATTATCGGCAATTTATGGTTGTTAGTGTCGTAGCTAACAACAAACGTTTATACTCGACGGTCATCGGCTTATCGAACGTATGCTATTGGATATTCATCAGAATCTTTAAATGATGTTTGTTTGATTTTTGATCTCTAAATGATGTTAAATGATGAAAATAAATTTAACTTATTTAATTTATATTACTAATAACTGAAAAATACAAGACAGAAGAAGAAATACAACCCAAACCACACATCTCTCGATACACTTGACCGATTTTCGTATTTGCTTGTGAAAATCGAAGGTAATTAACGTTTATCTATGTATTTAGATTTGGATAGCCGGATGTTGGTTGTTTACACGACCCAAGCCCACGCGGTGTGGGTGTCAAACTGTGTTCTGTGGGGTTCTGTCTGTATAACCGATGCCAATTGCAACTGCCTTTATGATCGATCAGTTGAATACTTGTTTGTATTGTGTTTCATAGCTTTCTATTTTTGTTTATTGCGTTATAAATAGTTGCGTATTAATAAGGAATTTCGATGGTTGATTTTGTTAATAGAAATTCTATCAAATATCTAGAAAGCCTTAATGCAGTTAGTAATCGCAAATTTGTAGAATCCAGAATCCTTTTTTTTATTTTACCAATGTTTAGTTTTATATCTACTCAATAATATTATGATATCTACCAATATTTACATAATATACAGTAAACCTCATTACAGAGATTCAAATAGAAAATAAGATGTAAAACACATAACATCAACATGTTTGCGATATACCGCTATTTTGCTATAAACCGCATTTTTCCAATTAGCATACTCAATTAATTTTGATCGTTTCGCTTACAGGTGAACATGGGTGCACCTGCTTGGGGAACCCGCGCCGGGGCCGACCGACCCCGGCTTCTGCGCATGACGCCGCTGCGGCACAGCTTCGCGGCCCCGCCCACGCCGCCGACGCACCAACCTCGAACCCACGACTACGCGTCAGATGCAGATACCAATAAAAAAGGTACTGCATATAAATTCTAAATCAATATTTAAATAGATCACATATAAATGACGCAATAAACTAAATATAACATATACCTTAACCGAGGAGATGACTCGAGGTGGTCAAATAGTATCCCACCAAAAACATTTTAATGTAAAAATGTTGTCAAGACGAGCCTACACAGCTTACCCTGTGAAAAAGTTATCAGATATCGTATAAAGCCAAGCTATACACTACACCTTAATCAAAATCTATCAAAAAGTGGTTAGATCTCATGTAGAACCAAAATTCTTGATCTATGCGCCCTTACTTCACCAGGCTTAACTTCACTTACGCTACATTGCAGTTAAACGTGATGCTTGGCCGTTTTATTTAGCATACGATTAATGAATTCGTATGAAATATTCGTAACGGTAGCAAAACGGTCAAGTATCACGTTTTAACTGCTATATAGCGTAAGTGAAGTTAAGCCTGGTGAAGTAAGGGCGCATAGATCAAGAATTTTGGTTCTACATGAGATCTAACCACTTTTTGATAGATTTTGATTAAGGTGTAGTGTATAGCTTGGCTTTATACGATATCTGATAACTTTTTCACAGGGTAAGCTGTGTAGGCTCGTCTTGACAACATTTTTACATTAAAATGTTTTTGGTGGGATTTCATTTATTTTTGTAAGCTGGTTAATGGACTTTTTTTAATTTAAAGATAACCTATTTTGACCCCGGGCCTTTACTTACGGAAAATAGAACAGTCAGCGCCTTAGCATAGTGACGCCTAGTGACGTCGACTGATGTCAACGTCAATATTATACCGTGTATAAACTTTCACCGCAATTTTTAAGAGGTAGAGGCCGATTTTCAAATAAATGTCTCGTCCATATTTCTTTATTTGTTATATCATTATATTATAATTATATTATAATAAATTATAAAATATACATTATTTTATTGCTGGAGTGAACTTCTTATTTGGATATCCTAGGATGCCACTAGTATAAATTCAACGCTAATAATTCGAGAGTTTGAGAATTACTTATACGAGGGAGATTGCCTTTAATAAAGCATGTTGATACTTATTAAAATAATACAGTAAGTAATAATATCGTATGTAGACGACGGTCACCGCCATCTGTTGGTCACTAGAGGTACTAACTCTTATAAACATATATAAAATATGCTAACTGTATACACCTAAGTGCAACTTAGCATTTTTGAAGGAAAAAAAATGTATTTATTTTTATTTTTGAAAAATAGCTTTAAGGTTTTCTTTTGATTATGGCCATCTTTAAACGTCATGACGTGACGTGTTAAAAATCATATTATAATAGTCATAAGATTAAACACTAAAATTATTTATACATTGATCGTGTAATATTTTCGTTTATTGTTATCATTATAACGTTACCGACTGTTAAATGTGTTGGTAAATGTGTGTTTAGATGTTTCACAGTTCCAAACATAGATTGCGCTGTAAGCCACCTACATCGCGCTATCGATGTGTCGAACGGTTTTTACATAAGATTCCTTCTAAACTAAGTAAATACGTTTACGTAACAGTAGGGAGCTTGATATAATACAAATTTTTTCATAGACATATTTTTCATTTACAAAAAGTCGGTCACCGATTAATAATCGGAATAAATTAGAACATACTGATTGCAGTAGTGCAACGCACACAAATAAATAAAGTGGGATAGAAATAAAATGGAGCAAAAATCTGACCGATTATCGGTCCTACAAAAAGTAGGTCTTATTTTTTTATGTACTTGTATAATATAATATTTCTTTTATGTCTTAAAGATCATATCCGTATAATAAACATATTAAACATCCATTTTGTACCGTCCACCATATTGGATTCAAAATGGCGGCATTTATATTTTAATAATTTTTTTGTTGGTTTTGTAGCAATAACAGCTTACATAAATAATATCAGCTTACTAGGACGTCAGGAAGTACCTTATGAATTTTGATGATCTATAAATGAGTCAGTGACGAAATCTGGGGTTTTTAGACATTGATAAAATCTAAAGTATAATAGCTACAATATTGAAACTTTGTATGTTTCATGTTTTTACTGGTGTTATTATGTTGAAATTTTCAACTATGTAGCATCATCCAAAGCAAAGTTATGAGAGCTCAAAAAAACGACGAAACCTTTCGAGAAAAGGTAGGTAGTGCCCTTGCGCTTCGCTTGGCTCGTCTTGACGGGGGCACTCCCGTGCCCCCAGATAAAAGTGTAATAAACAATATTAAATCGCTTATTCGTTGACTCGCTTCTTATTGTTAAATAAAATTTTATACCTTTGAAACCATCGTCATAACTTATGAACTTAATAATTAATACAATACAATACAATACAAATATACTTTATTGTGCACACAACAAGTTACAAAAAAAACAAAAAAAAAATATACATTACAAAAATCAGACATGCACACAAAGGCGGCCTTATTACTAGATAGCAATTTCTTCCAGACAACCTTATGGTGTTAGAGAAAACAATGCTAGAGAATGGGAGTTGCGCAAAAGTATATTTAATAAAATAAAAGTAAATAAAATAAAATAATACATAAACACAATAAATATATAATATATGTATACAATATAATATAATATATATATCTATATATATATATATACAATAGATAAACCTACATGATATTTTAATTTATAATAATAAGTGTTAGTTACATAAGTTACGGGTTGACACAATATGATTCCAGATAATGATTTTTTATAAGAGTTTTAAAGCGATGTATAGTTTCAGCCTGCCTTATATGGATAGGTAAAGAATTCCAAAGGGAAATGGATTTTACAATGAAAGAGCAATTAAAGTATTTAGTGCGGTGGATAGGAATGTCAAGAAGAAGATTAGATATAGATCGTAGTTCCAGTCTGTCAGAGGTACGGAAGTTAAAATAACTTTTTAAATAAGTGGGACAATGGGAGTCAAATAGGATGTTATAAAGGAAGGAGAGAACACGAGAGTCACGGCGGTAGCGGATTGGCAACCACTTTAACTTGAGGCGATACTCGGAGATATGGTCAAATTTACGTAAACCGAAAACAAACCTCAAAGCCAGGTTTTGAAGGCGCTCCAATTTGTTCAGTTGTTCCTCCGTCAAGTTAGTGAAAGAAGCGTCCGCATAATCTAAATGGGAAAGGAGTAGGGATTCAGCCAAAACTACCTTAGTGGGTATCGGAAGAACATATCGTAGACGTTTTAGGGAACGCCAGGTAGAAAAAACCTTTCTACTAATCTCTTGCAATTGATGCGTCCACGATAAATGTTCATCAAAGTACACTCCCAAGTTTTTAACCACTTTACTGAAAGGTATTGTTACACCATTTATAAGGACAGGAGGTAAAGAATCATGGTCAACTCTAGAAATTAGCCCGGGGCTACCAATTACAATTAATTGAGTTTTAATAGGATTAATAAGAAGTCCATGATTCTTGCTCCATTCACAAATATTCGACAAATCGTGATTCACTAAATCAAAAGCGGAATTCAGATTGTCCAAAGGAGACTGTGTGTATATTTGAAGATCGTCCGCATACAAGTGGTAGGATGATGAAATCGATATTGTTATAGGGTTTATAAAAATTGCAAACAGAAGAGGAGATAGCACACCACCCTGAGGCACGCCGGCATAGATATAACTCCAATCGGAGAAATAATCAGATGATTTAACTCTCTGCCGTCGTCCTACAAGGTAGCTACGAATTAAATTAATTATTGATGGTGAAAGATTTAAAGATGCAAGCCGGGCTAGCAGAATATCGTGGTCTATGGAATTGAAGGCATTACTAAAATCCAGAAGTGTGAGAATAGTAAGCATTTTATCATCCATACCTGACCGTATATCATCAGCTACCTTTACCAATGCGGTAGTCGTACTGTGACCAGTGCGAAAACCGGACTGGAACGGACTGAGTAAGCTGTTGTGGGTAACAAATTTCGTAAGCTGGTGATGAATGATTCGCTCTAAAACTTTTGATAAAAAGGGTAGGATGGAAATAGGACGGAAGTCAGACACAGTCTTAGGACAGGAGGATTTAGGTAAAGGAATTATGTAAGCTGCCTTCCAGGCATCAGGAAAGGTACAAGACTCTAAACATGAATTAAAAATGTGTGCAAGAACAGGAACAATTATATCTAATATTGGTGTGATCATTCTACGACTGATACCGTCATCTCCTACTGCGTTTGACGATATGGAAAGGATGTGCTTTTTAATCTCACACTCGGAAACTGGAACAGTAAGGAACGGATCAGAATTCAATATAGGTAGCGAAGAAATATAATTTAACGTTTGTGATTTAATTTTGGGGTCGAGATTAAAAGAGGAAGTAAAATGGTTATTAAGTGAATCTATATCTATATTATGAGAGTCTTGCGGTTCAGAGCATTTGCCCACGCCGAGGGATTTGAGAAATTTCCATGTTTTAGCCGGATCCCCGTTCTCAACGGAGGCGTGAATATGACGTCTTTGTGCGTCCCGACACATCATATTACAGCGGTTCCGGATTTTAATATATTTGTTACGATGTTCTTCTGTCTTTTTTATTTTAAATTTGGCTTTGGCTGCATGCTTAGCATTTATCAAAGATTTGATTTCGTCTGATAACCAGGGAGCGGGAAGATGTTTGATTTTAACGGGCCTAACAGGTGCATGGATATCATAAAGAGATTTAAGTTTAGCGTTAAATATATCAATTTTGTCATTAATGGAATCAGCTGAGAGTAAGTTTGACCAGTCTATGTTATGTGCGTCCTCCTCTAGGCTTTCAATATTCATCGAAGAGAAATTTCTTTGAAGAAGAGTTTTTACCTTAGCTTTGGGAGGGCGAACATTATAGGCGACATAGATAAGATCATGGTATGAAAACATATCAGCTGAGACTTGTCCATGCGTAGTAACACGATTAGGAGAGGAGACTATGATTAGGTCGAGCAGGGAAGGACGGGAACCTGGAAAGCAGTGGGTAGGATTCAGAGGTAGTAATTTCATATTATATGAATCTAAAATTGAACTAAGTTTAGTCGATCGACTATCACCCTTAAGTAGACAAGTATTGAAATCGCCCATTATAACACAATGATCGTAGTACGGTGTAAAAGCATCAAGCGTATTTTCAAAGGATGAGAAGTAATCATTGTGCATTGATGGGCAATAGTAGACCCCGAGTAATAATTTATTATAGTGCGATACCTGGACTTCTACCAGCAAAAACTCGAGAGCATCAGATGGAGGGGGTTGCGCTGACGAGCTAATAATAGTGTAGGACAAGTCTGAACGTAGATAAATCGCAACGCCACCTCCACCCCTCCCAATGCGGTCGTTGCGAATTAACTTAAAACCGGGTAAACTGTAGCATGTTGATGGTAAGCAAGGCTTAAGCCACGTTTCCGATATAAAGACAGCATCAACATTAGTCCGATCAAAAGACGCAAGCAAGTCGGGATAATGAGCCGGAATGCTCTGTGCATTAATATGAACGGCCTTAAAACATTTGTTAACTGTGTTAAAATTTGAAGTTATGGTATCCCTAAGAGACATAAATGTGGCACTTTGAAAACTATCATCGCTGTTGTTAGAAGAAATGGATAAAAAATCATCTGAAGCAAATGAGTCAACACTTACATTCATGATAATAACACAAACTAAATATAAATAAAATATATAAAACACTATAAATATATTATCCTACAACAATTGAAATATAATTGGCCTGCAGCCCACTGTGTCATAAAAAAAAAAAACATAAGTATAGGTAGTTTTCCAATTATAGCACTAGAGCGCATTATGCGGCATAATGCTTAACATTGAATGTTTCAACTACAGCAACGCTTCGCACAGTCGAGCACTCTCAAAAGTAGTGTTTTCGCTTGATGCGTGCAATGACCAACTCAGTGACAGAAAATTAACAAGTGTTTTTTCTTTAAGTTGACATTGATCGGAATGTTTTATTTATATTATCTTTAGTAATATTATTTATTGGTGACAAAATTTTTAGAGCTTTCATTGCGTTGTAGGTTTTTGAAAATAATTAAAGTTAATTCAACCTGTGTTAAAAAAATTAATAAAAATATGGATGAAGGTACAAGCATTGATTTTTTTTTATATTCCACATTTAAAATGTGAATACAATTTCATTAAAAAGTATATAATTCTTTTAGAACTCATTTAAAAAAATACTTAAAACAAATGTTAATTAAATAATCAAAATCAAAATTACTTAAAATAATCGTAAACAGTTCTCATACAAATAATTATTTATACCACTTTATTGCATGCCTCTTATGCGAAGCGTTGTTTACACATTAATGAGGTTATTGCTAACTCTATGATTTTTTTTTTCAATACTGTAATTAGCGCACTCTACTGGTGCATTTAAAAACTAATTCACGTTCCAATTAAGCTTCAGCATAATTCAGCATTGTGCGCCACTGAGTCGCACAATGCTTTGTAATTGGAAAACTACCTAAATAAATTTGCTATAATAGAATTAGTAAATAAATAGAAAAAGAGTAGGTAAATAAATGGAAAGAATCCAAACATGCCTATTATTTTTTAAGCACCTAGCTAAATATGAGCAGTTATTCTAACAAAATATAATTAGATTTAAGATGAGATGCTAGCCCAACACAAATTGGCAATTAAAATTTTAATGGAGTTATACTGAGATATAATGATAAAGTTCTAAGTACAAGCACAGCTTATTAGTTACAAAAATTGTATAACAAAGATACAATTTATATACATAATACTAGATTAAGAGAAATCAGTTAAGTACATAATGGCTCATGCTAAATTTCATGTCCACACACAAAAAACAAAAAAAAAAAAAAATTTATAAATAAAGTGACATTAAGAAGACGAAGAAGAATAACTATCACTCACTCCTGTCAGACGTCACCGAAACACATCTGTCAAAAGCTTCGTGTTTATTTAAACATTTGTTTGTTTAAACATTTTCAAAAAGTACAGATTACAAAATTAAATATGTTTCATTTTCGAAATACCGACAATTTGTGACAAAAGAAATTAGTGATGATGATGAGTATGGACAATAAAATTATAAGTGAATGATTAATGAGAAGCGAATATTGGCAAAGCAGAATTATAGATTTATATGTATATATGTGAAGATTGAGAAAGTTACCATGCTATTATTTAAAGTATGTTACCCTTAGACTATTTACTTTTTGGTTCGCCTTGGTCTTGTTCCAGTTTCATTTTTGGTTTTGGATGCCGGAACTTGAGATGTGACTTCTGCCATATCACCACAGAGATCAGAAATGGCATCCAACTCCGCTATGCTACAAACACGGCTTTTGGAGCCATCAGATCTAGCAACGAAAATAGAGCCATTATATGTCCAACACTTTGTAACACCGAAACGCTGCCTGGCCGCCAGGAACACTTCATGTCTCTTTTTAATTAAAAACTCTGATAGAGTGATGCCGGAATTTTTCAGGCTGGTCTTAGCCCTCCAAACCTCATTCCGATCAGTAAAATTCTGAAACTTAACCAAGATCGGTCTGGGTTTTGATTCCTTTAAGCGTCCCAAGCGGTGACAATATTTTACTGAAGAAATGTTTATGTCTTGGACTTTTAACTGGGAAGACAACAAAGATGCAATAGCTTCTTGTGCATCCTTTTTGGCTTCGGGAACTCCATGCACAAGCAAAATCTTTCTTCTGTGCCTCATCTCAGTTTGATCATAGGCATCCATCAATATTTCCAACTGAGCCTGCATCATCTTAAGTGCATTCAATATAAAATTTTTGAACTCACAAAAATCAGATGCCAGTGTTGTAGAGGTGTTTGTAGTCTGGACCGCACACAGCTCCTGCTGGAACTCCATCATCTTCGAGTTAAACATCTTATTCATTTGTGTTATTGATTCTTGCAAGGACTCCATTGTAAACAAGTGGAAGAGAAAAATAACAGCAAATTTTGACAAAAGTGCAAGTGATATAATTTGTTTAAGAAAACAGTGTTTATATACTGTATCTTATATTGCAATTATAGGAGATTGTGACACTAGTAGATGCAGGTATAAATTTTTACATAATATTGATTTAAAATAATTAATTTACAATTTTGGTTAAGGAGCAGTTAAAAGTTCAACTTAACTTTTTGCACGCCTACCCCCGAAAAGAATGAATATAAATAAACATAATTTATATTAAAACTATTATTGTCAATTTTAGAAACCCATAATGCATTCTATTGTATATTAATTTGATGTTTCCTACTTTTCAGAGGACAGCTGGAATGCCAATTTATCACAAAGATGGAGGAAGTTACGACGGCGTTGCTCGCGGTTGCGTCCCGGTTCTGGCCATAGAGAGCCGAGCCCCGTACGAGGATCCCCTTCGCCACAGAGACTGCCCGAACATTGTTCACCAACGCCTCCATCCAAACTATCCTTCAGGCACCGAGGCAAAGTGTACACCACAGCATCCCTCCGTGTGACGAGCGGGGCACCCGACATACTCCGAGCTCTTGGAAAATTAGGAGGTGGTTTGAGAAGACGAGCTCTATCAGCCCACGACGTCTTAACGCCACCTCAGCAGCCGGCAACATTCTATGTTCCTAGTCCCAGTGCAAAGAGACACCCACCCTCTCCATCTCCGCCCAGACAGAGTGCCACTTTAAGAAGACGGTGCAGTTCACCGAACGTTTACAGAGCAAAGGATCAAATCTCCAAAGAGCGTACACCACTAATAAGCCCAGAAGACGAGGGTAGGGATGTCGTGGATTACAGCTACAAAAGGGACCAGCGATTACCAGTGAGAGACGTTAGGAGTAGGCCTTACAGTGAAAATATAGATATTGAGCCAATATACAGAAATGGATATGGAAAAGTTGCAATCGATGCGAATAGGATGTGGGAGGAGCCGTACAGATTGCCGAGGGCGCAGGTTAGACAGGAGCCACTGAAACAGTTGCGGAATGGAGTGGCGGAGCTCCGAGTGAGTGTCACTCCGAGGACTGCTCGCCCTCCACCAGCACCTCCCGTTGTGAAGCCGAGCAAAAGACCGCAGCCTCCTGAACCACGAGATACTCACACTTTTGAGGTAAATAAAATATATAATATATTTTAATAAATGTTGATTATTATTTGTCAACTATCAAAAACTTTCATCCAGTTACACTTACACTGCTATAATAATGTATAATGTCAATAACTTGTTTAATATTTACAAATATTGATATTTTTCATAGTATGTACCTACATAAAGTTAGTTGATTCATGTGCCATCTCTGTTATTGTTATGACATCTTTGGCGTTTGACCCACTTGGGCCTTTGTCAAGTCTAGAAGAGAAACCTTTCTCTCACACTTGGAATGTATCTTCAGACAATATTTATCACACTATCGGTGAAAGTACTAATTAGAACGGCGTGCGAAATATCAAATGTCTAGATATAAGTTTAGGCGTGTTTTAAATAACTATGCAAAATTTAACTATCACGTTTCAAATACAAGAATTTGACATGCTAAGGAAAATATCATTGGTGTCAATTAACAATTAACCAAGGACGTTTTTTAACAGTTGAATGTAGTAATTAACAAGTTCCGCTAATAAAAATTATACGAAGCAGGCTGATAAGGTTTTATATTATGTCTGGACTTGCAAGTTTAACAAAAGCAGGTTTAATGTTAAGCAGATAGTAGACGGGTTCTGAGCTTAGTAATGTGTTACAATATTTAACATATATTCTAACCACTAAGTAATCAATAAAAAGTTTTCCACGATATATCAAATGCTTAGATTACTTACAAATTCCATCAAAAATTAAAGTATTCTGTTTAAAATTTCAGGTTAGATTCACAAAGTCCGCGGGTGGCAAAGGTCTTGGCTTCAGTATCGTGGGAGGGAAGGACTCTCCACGAGGTGATATGGGCATCTTCGTCAAAACCATCTTTAACAATGGACAAGCAGCGGAATCTGGCCTCCTACGAGAAGGTATTTTGCATATTTTTGTATCGAATCTTCGCTACGAATCTGCCTAACACAAAAGGTGAAATATGTAAGTGCCTACTAACCATCTGGTTAGATGATGCAATCTAAGTTGATGTCCTTCAATTATTTATGAGGTCTAAATGAACGATCTGTGGTTTATTTAACCAGCTGGTAAAGGTGACTGTTACTACATTTCGTTTAAATATCTAAAGTTATGTGAGCATAGATTGACTCGCAGCTATTATTATTTCTTCTCTCTTCTGCCTCATACGCAAAACCATAATTATGGATGGATATTAGTAGCGTACTGTTGTCAAATCGTATATCGGGTATTTCGTGAACCGCGATAATTAAATTTAAGAGGACCCCCGGATACACATATTTTAGCCTTTTTATAGACTTCCCTGGACTTCCACGAATATTTCAAAACTAAAATAGCCGAATCAGTTCAGCCGTTCTCGACTTTTAGCGAGACTAACGAACAGCAATTAATTTTTTATATATAATAGGGAAGAAGAAGATGGTATGAAACCCTTTGTACGCGAGCCGATTCGCACTTGGCTGGTTTTAAACTTAGAAAATAATATTATACAGTATTCGTGTCAATAAATGAACAAACGAATAAACTAGGTTGCAAAATATCTTGAATGCAATTTGATGTCGAGTGCATAATATTATGTCATTATTAGAACAAATAATAATATTGTATCCGAGGATTACTTCTAAGGTACACCAACGATTGCTTTATACCTATTGGCACTTTTGCCTTGAATAAGTCGTGATGTACTTGTTAAAGCTAAATCTGAATCGAACCAGATGTCTGACCGACTTATCATAAGAGGTAATGACACGGAACCGCGATTCCAGGCCAATTTGTACTTTAATATTTATGCAATTGGGTTTAAATTGTAACACCAAAACATATAGATAAATAAATACATTGACCGTTAAAGAATAATATTATTGGCAATAATTCCATTGCCAATAATATTATTCTTTAACGGTATTAATATATAAACAGTCTTCTTAAAATTAGTGATGTTATAAATAATTTCATTAAACTTTCACGAAACATAAATATTAAACATTTATAAAATAAATTACAAATATAAAATATACTAGCTGACCCGTGCCCACTTTGTTGAGCATACAAACCGTTTAAGTCCCAATTTCACCAACGCATGTTAGTGTTAACGGCGTGTTAAAATACCATGCTTTCTCATTGATTGATAGGAATTACGAGAGGGACAACATGATATTTAACGAAGGACTAACTTTAACATTGCTTGGTGAAACACACCCTAAACCTTCCCTGGACTTCCACAAATAGTTCAAGACTAAAAATAGCCGAATCGGTTCAGCCGTTCTCGAGTTTTTAGTAACGAACAGCAATTCAATATTATATACTAGCTGTTCCCGTGACTTCGTTCGCGTGGTTTTTGAGTGATTAAGGCCGTGTTACACCAAGCAATGTTAAAGTTAACGCCATGTTAAATATCATGTTATCCCTCTCGTATTTCCTGTCAATGAATGAGATGGCATGGTATTTTAACATGGCGTTAACTTTATCATTGCTTGGTGAAACACGGCCTTAAGCCGTGCAGCGCACGCAATGAAAGTCCCCAAATGTGAATAATTTTTCCCGTTTTTGCAACATTTCTCACTGAAGCTTCGCTACTATTGGTCGCTGCGTGATGTTATATAGCCTAAAGCCTTTCTCTATAAATGGACTATCCAACAAAAAAACATTTTTTCAAATCGAACCAGTAGTTCCTGATATTAGCGCGTTTAAGCAAACAAACAAACAAACTCATCTGCTTTATAATATTAGTATAGATAAGATTATATTCATTGCGATTGAACTGCAAAAGAGATCATTATGATCTACCTGTAATTTCACTTAAAAGTAAAATTACAGGTAGATCATATACACCAGCTGTAATAGCGTGAATTAGCGGATCGCTGTCAAATTGTATGGCGATCTATCGTTTCTTATAGATAGATCGGTTATAGAAACGCGCCATAAATATGAATGTCGTACCACCCCCCATGCCGCCTGTTAAAAAAGCTATTATAAAAAAATCCTACTAGGCTATCTTCAACAGATGTTCTTATTTCAAAACACATAACCTTTATAATAGTCCACACATACGGTCGTACACTATAATTAGAACAAAATCGTTGAAACGGGGCTTTAACGTAAATAACGTACAGTCATGAGCAGGCTGCAGGTGCATTACAACGTAGAGGACGGTTACAAGTTTTTGAATGTTAAAATAAATACACTGAAGGCTAGCAGGATATCTAGGTTATCAAAATATATTTTATCACAGTTGACATTAACTTTATACCTTTTTTAAGAAAATATACCTACATTGTATAGGATATTTGGTGTGATATTTAACACGCATAGCATTGGCCATCGAAGCAACGAGGTTTGTCTACAAAAGAATAGACATACATATACATTATACATATATTAATTGTTGACAAATGACATAGGTAAAATTTTGTCAATATGTCATTTTATATATACTTCCGGTAGAAATAGTCTATTTCTTCAGTAGTGCTACACGTTCTGTTATGTCTGAAAACTACTGCGGTGGTGGTTCAGTTTCGGTGTATCGAGTAAAACAATTGTATTGGATAATATGTGCTCTATAGATCGGCCTTGTTCACATAATATTGTTCCTGTTTTCGGGCCTTATCGATTTACCAATAAAATAATATTTTTTCAGGTGACGAAGTAATGTCTGTCAACGGTCGCGGCACTGCCGGCCTGACGCACGGCGAGGCAATAAGGCTGTTCAAGGACGTCCGCGCTGGCCCGGTCCTGCTCCGAGTGGCCAGGCGCGCCCCAGCCCGTTGACTGCCCTGCGCCTGCTGCGGGGACAACCCGCTTCAGGCGCCAAATTACAACACACTCTAAAGTTCAGCACGCAAACACCCAAAGGTTGAGAACTCCCTGACATTAAAACGGTTGAACATAGGTTAGATGACATTCAATTGGCGACACCTGCATTGTGCAATTTCAACCGTTTGTATCATAGGAATTACTGGAGTGTCTAGATCTAGTATAAAATGATTAAAGGCTTTATTTAATCTTATATTATGCGATCATAACCCTTGTATAATTCTTAATTTAGAGTAAACAATTTTAAAATTTTAAATTGCTGTTACTTCATACTTGGCTTAGTTCTTGTAGAGGTAATAGAATATTTGGGGGTACCTACATACTTACCAACAATTGTAAAGTGCATTGCAAGCTGATTAAAATCACTAAACTAACCGCGGTCCTTCTTCTGAACATCATTTGTCTTATTTCGCGATATAAAAAATACTGTTTAGTGTATGTATTCTGTGATATTATAATTCAAATTGTAGTGTAGTGCCTATTATTAACATATTTATGTTTTGTCTTATTATATTTATTTTCGTTTAAAATGCGAACGAATAGTAAGTAAAAGCTTAATTAGCAAGAAAATGAATATAAATAAATAAAATATAATATTACGAATGTCGTATAGATGGTATATAAAATAGAGCTTGAATTGTAATAAGCTGCAAATATTTCTGCAAATCCTAATTACTAATTTATATTAATCTAGATGTTATTAAATAAATTAGTTTATAGAGAATTAAGTGGTTTTACAATGCCAAAAATATACAATGTATTTATAACATAGAGTAGTAATGTAATTAAAAATAGGCTTTACAGTAAATGCATAGAATATTTTTGTAAACCGTGTGTGCATTGAACAAATCTTCGTCCGCAATAATTATTATGTAGAACGCACAAACGTATTTTTGCATTTTTATAGATAGATTGTGTAAGAAATAACAAAATGAAATAAATATTATAATGGCAAATATTTTTTATTTTTATATTTTATTATTTATATTTTTTATAAATAAAATGATTAGGTCAATTAAATAGGTAAGTTTACCTTATCAACTTTTAACTGCACGATTTGGATTTTATATATTGTTGTTATTTCTAATAGGACTAGTATTACCTTTTGAAGATGTAGACTGTAGATGATGATGAGTCGTCTATAATATAATTTGTTTGTACCTAATATTTTTACAAATTATTAATTTCTCTTGAAACCTAACTTAATAACTACGAGATGGCTTCGAGTTAGTTTCTGACGCTGGTTCTTCTCGCTGGGCTATTTTTTGAACTGAAGGTAGGCATCACATATGACAAATATGTTATTGATTAAACTATATTAATGGAAATAAAAATGTTGAGATTCTAATGACTTTTGAAAAGACTAACAACAACTTAGTCTAGTATTGCTGTGCCGATCTAACAGAATACACTAACAAACGCCATCTACTGAAAAAACAATGTACTTTCTACCATCCAGCTTAACGAACTTTCAGCTTTTTACTAAGAACAAGACTGCCTGATATTTGCAGTAATTTTAATTCTTATAAAAGTTGTGTGAATAATTATTATTTATTAGGACATCAATATTTCATTTAAGACATTTTTATTTCCGTCTTCATAGTAATATGAAAAGTAATGTGATAACTATTACGAATCTATAAAATAGTTTAAAATGAAATAGGGTCGTAGAAAAACAAAGGACGTATAAAAATTTATTTTAATAAACTTAAAAGAATATAATAGGTACAATGGAATTCGAGGAATAAAAATAAGATATAAGTTTCCATTATTATTAGTAACAGTTCTTTAGAACAATATAACATTATTTAGCAAATATTTACAAACGCTTTTATTATTAGAATAATATACGTCTAATATTAATTCTAGGTTAAAGTTAGTGGTAAGATGGGGCTTTATATTGGCAAGAAGAATATTTTTAATAGTTTTTAGAAAAAAGAATAAACTAAACTAATAAACGTACTTAATAAAATAAGAAGAATCTACCGTAAAGTTGGAAATAATAAAGCCGGTAGCATCAATTCACCGTGAATTGTCAGTTTACTGCAATTTAAACGAGATGGCACTAATCTTAAGCGAATTTCTAATGTACAGAAATGAAGTTACACTAGAATATTTTACATCTGTGTGCCGTCACATTAAAAATACTTTAAAGAGAATAAACAAATAATAAAAAATAGTGATAGTAAGGCATAGAGAAATAAGCTCCTCATCATATCTACCATTACGACTAGCACTATATCATCAATAGTAATAAATTATATATTATCATAAAATACAGTCTTTATTATATATTTTAGAATTATTCTTAAAGTATTATGTACATATTCAATGAATTCTATGACTAAAAATAGTAAATAATTCATGTAGGCACAGAGTCGGACGTTTCAATACTGTTTAGTTTCCAGTTCGCTTCTTCTTGCACAATTTCGTCACATTACATTTCGATTTGACGTCGATATTATATTATGCTTTCGCATTGTAAAAATATTTTCTGTTTTTCCTTATTGTTTATCAATTTGCTTACGATTCACGAATAAATTGTATTTTTATTCAATTAGAAGTGCTTGGATTTCTTAATACCAATGCAACTTGTCCAGGAGGCAGTGCTTTTAGTGCAGCCCATGCTTGGGTCCTCGTATAGCCCTCCATGGATTGACCACCCGCTGACAATAGCTCTGCGCCTACCATGACACGACCACTTTGAGCTGCTGCGCCTCCTGAAATCATTTTACAGTTATTTTAATGCAAGCAGTGAAATAATAATAAAACAGATCTATTAGGAATGAGGGGATTTTACACCAGTAAGGCATCAAGTTTTAATAATAACTAGAGGTTGCCGAGGTCTAAATTTAACCATAATTTATATTTTACTATTAGGCAACTTTTTTCTGGTTTAACTTGGTTCTTTTTCTAACAGGCATCAAAAATAGAATATTTTATTGTTTATGAAATAAATTTTGAAAATTGTGTCATACCAACTGTTATTAAACAACACATAGCAGTGTGCGTGACGTAGTGTGTGTTGATACTTTCATTGATTATATAAATTTTTAAAAATATTTTAAAAAATTGCATTCCGTTATCCTTGTCTTTATACTAGGTGTATTATTTTAACTATAGGTGTGCCAAATTTACAATCCTCTATACCTAAAGTTTTCGCTTTATATATTAATATATAGATTTACTGACTTACCAGCAAATAGTTTCTTTATAGTCAACGGCCTATCGCCTTGTGGTGAGTCCCTCCCTCCGTCTAAGCCAAAACCTAAGCCAGCTCCACCGCCAATCTTCTCCAGCGAAACAGTCACTAGAGCCCGTGATGATTTCGCTTCTTGTTTAACTCCATTGGCAGCATCTACTCCTTTCGACTCCGCTAGAATTAAATAATATGATAATATAGATTGACGCTTATGTTTGTTTATATGTACGCATACCAGTCAACGGAAATATACTTCTTTTACTTTTAATTAATTAATTTTAACTTTTCCATTACTTGAGATTTTAGTTTTTTATACACATCCATGATCCAGGAACATTGTAAACTTATTGTCCCCTCGACAGAATTCAAATCCGATCGAAGTTTTTGCGCGGACGAAAGAACCCCGGAGGTAACTTGTCAAAATTGTCGGTCAACTTAAACTACTAATAGAACCATAATATCACAGTAAACACAGTATTACCATCTTCAGAGCCGCCATCGGTGTTGCTGTCTTTTTCAAGGCTTCCGTTTTCAATTTCAATGACAACTTCCGCACGTTGCTCCTGAAACACATTACAATTTAATATTAGGTTATTATTTAATTTACAATTACCTATAGTATTTGTTAAAACTTTATTTTCTAGAACCATTACGTAAGCATGCGTAAATATCGCACAGTAATCATGAAATCTATTTTCGCTATCTCATAAAAATGTGGGGGTTCCTTAATGAAACATAGTAATGATATCTTTGGACATTTATTTCCTACAAATTCAGAGGCAAAGAGGGTCATGCATTAACAACGAAAGTAAATAGCGGTTTGATGGCCATTTGTATCTTATATATATAAATGCTTATAAGATATCTATCTTCTATCTACTTCTTATGTATAAAAATGAATTGCTGTTCGTTAGTCTCGCTAAAACTCGAGAACGGCTGAACCGATTCGGCTATTTTTAGTCTTGAAATATTCGTGGCAGTCCAGGGAAGGTTTAAACGGTTTGTATGTTCAACGAAGTAAGCATGGGTCAGCTAGTTCATTTATATATGTAGGTAAGTATATCAGTTTAAGAAATAAAAAAAAGGTTGCATAATTATTACCTTCAGAATAGAGACAGATTGCGCGTGTGTTAATCCTGACATTAAGTTGCCATTTATACTGCGAACTTTGGATCCTCTTCTTATGCCGGATTTTGCAGCTATGCCATCTACTAGCACTCGATGAACCTGAAAGTATATTATTTAGTCTGTAAATAAATCAATTAACATGTTGTAACTAAAATATGTAACCGTAACTAAACTGTATGTACCCCATTCTAAAATATTTTATGATATAAATATTGAATGTACTGTACGTAAGTGCAAGTAATTAGTGTATTTATGATATGTTTCTCTTTAGATCTTGGTTTAATTAAATATATGTATAAGTTACTGTAAAAGCTCGAGTTACGATAAATCCTAAGATTTAAGAATAAAACCTAAGATTTACCAACTATAAATGGTATCTAAAAGCCCGATCTATTTTGC
The DNA here is from genome assembly GCA_905187575.2 of Celastrina argiolus. Classification (NCBI taxonomy): domain Eukaryota; kingdom Metazoa; phylum Arthropoda; class Insecta; order Lepidoptera; family Lycaenidae; genus Celastrina; species Celastrina argiolus. The sequence continues at coordinate 9,771,303 of LR994585.1, forward strand.
GATTCGCACAGTTACCACCATTCATACTTGTTTAAAATTTTACTATCCATGCTCTTTAACTGCAAGGAATGCTGTACACAAACATGATAATATTAATTATCTATTTATTTTGTTTTATACGTTCTAACATGTTTTTTTCGAGGTTTACCGTGCCTTTATGTGCGAGTATGAATAATATCACAGTAAACACAAGTGGTGGTAAAAGTGCATAATCGTTCGGACTTTTACCATTCAGAGTTGGTAACATTTTTATATAGGTACAAAAGTCTAATCTTATATTTATGATCGCAAATGTAATTTACAAAAACGGTATTTTCATTTCAGAATGCAATGAGCGCCAAGTAATCAAATTTTATCAGTTATTATTTTTAAAATTGTCATAATACAAAGATAATCTTACCGTTACATCTTTGGCTTCACAATCAGTTCCTCCAGCTAATATAAGACCAACGCCTGTGGCTGAACCTTTCCTAAGACGGTAAGTTTGAGTGGACACATTTTGACAAATAGTATTAGTAGTAGAAACTTTTTCTGTTTTACTTTTATTACTTTGCAAATTTCCATCCCGTGTAGAATTAGTTGTTATTAATTCATTCGATCGTTTAAGCAAAGGTTTTCCTATACAGAGTTCTTCGACCTCTTTTCTATTATTAATTAACTTGTTTGTGTTTTCATTATTTTGGACTTTTCCATTTGTTACGATCTTTTTTACATCTTTAACTTTATCTTCTCTGTCATAATTTGAAGTTTGTTCTCCTTTACCATTTTCAAATACGGCATCATTTAGTTTTTTGCTTGCACTTGAATTACGTTTGAGACGGGTATTTTTATATTCAGATTTCCTAAGACGCATATTTTTCTCACTATCAGTGTCTGAATCAGATTCCAGTATAAATTTGTTTCTTCGTCTGTTTTCACCTTTATTCGCTATAGCACTCACTGAAGAAGTGAGCGTGGAAAGGCATTCAGACGTTTTGTTTATTGGACTGGGAGATCTGTCATAAGACTCATGTGAGAATTTTGTTTCAAGAACAGGTGACTCAATTTTTGCGTCCCTTCCACTTCTGCATTTAGCCGAAGCAAGGATATTCCTGCGATTAATAGTATCGACATTGTACGTTTTTGAAACTCTCCTCTTATCTGAGTCAGCTACAGAGCTCTCTAGGGAACTACAACTGGCTTGTGATCCTGATGTTGCTGCAGAGCCTGCCGATGAACTGAGAGATATGTTTGTATCTGATGACATCGAGCGACAAACTTTGCGTTTCATAAAATCGTCATTTGTAACCTTTTCGGCGACATATGTCCTAATAGGAACTTCATGTTTTACCATAGAATAATTAGAATAGTTTGAAATTCTAGGAGACAATCGAGAACTATCTGATTCTATAGTATCCAAAGTATACATGGGTGATGATGCAGAAGACCGATAGCTTGATTGTGTTGAACTCATAGCAGAATCATTATCACTATCTACTATGTCTGTAGCGGTGCAAATTTTAATCTCTACATTTTTATAATCCTGCATCGAAATATTATTTTTACCATAATCTTTACTAAGTATATAATTAGTCGTTTTATACAATGGAGATTTATTGTAATCGTAAGGTTTTTTCATACTCTCTATAGTTATGGGGCTACCTATTTTTTTACTTGATAGTTCAGTCTTGTCTAATATTTTACGTTCAGGCGTAGGTTCCTTAGATAACGACGTATACACCTGTAATGATTTACGCTTAAACGCTGGAGAATATTTTGGAATGTTATTCGGTAGGAGATTGGACTTCCATTTATTTTCACAAAGATTTATACGCCCATTATCATTTGATCTCTGTTGTTTTTTAATATCTGAATAATTTGGATTCTGGAGATAAATTTTAGAAAATGAATCTTTGACTTTTATTTCCGGTAAGTCTACAATGGTCGTTTGTACTTCAGGTATTACCAGTCCTCTAAGCTTAGACATTGACTTCTTCCTTTGTTCAATTAAATACTCTAAATTGGATTTATGAGAAGGTACATCTTTTTTACTTGTGTCATCACTGTTACTTCTCGCATGATACACAGGACGCATATACGAGGTGTCAGATTGCAAATTAGTTGTACTTCCATAAAACAAAGGTTTGTCGTTTATATTAGACTTTTGAATTGGTTTGTTTGCTACATTTGTAATTGTATTTTTAATAGCACCTAAAACTTCTGGTCTATCGGTCTGTCGTTTGTAGGAACGTGGTGTTTCATCAAGGTTATCTTGAGACTTGGTCAACCGTCTATCTAACGATGATACTTCAATAAAGCTACTTTTATATGGAGTTATATTTTTCCTTAATGTCGAATATGATCTCGTTGGAAGAGTGCTACATTTATCGACACAGTCTGTTGACGTTGATTCAACTGAAAACATAGCGATCTTATCTTTCACGCTAGCTTCACTTCTCGCATCTTGTGTTCTCGAAGAATAGGAATATCGAGGACGGGTGCTAGTCCACCCCGCTGATAAACGAGATGGTGGAAGCCTTGTAGGCAGATCTGGAGTTTTTTCAACGGTTTCTGAAGGTGTTTCCACCCCATCCGGTGGCTGCCTTGGGCACGTAGGTAATGGTGATTCATCATTAGAAAGACTCTTCTCTTCTATGTCGCTTTTGTTAACTCGGTCTGAAAAAAGAAATTATAAAAAAATAAAATTTGTAAACTTACTACGGTAAACTTGTATCAATATTAATGATAATAAAATTATATATGCAGTATACTATTAATACAAGCATAATATTTTAAAATAACAGGTTAAATATTTTTTATTTATTATCATGCCTAGTAAAGTATAAAGAAAACTTAACTGAGAGAAAATTTTATATCATCTTCATTAAAAAAAATAAGAAATAAAATCTAGGTTTAGTTTAATACTTAAACACTATAGAACGTTTTAATTAACTTGCGGTCGTTAGATGTGTGACTAAAATATAATTAACAAGTAGAAAACCAGTTCGGACGTACTGTCAGCGAACACTGCCGTACTAAATAGCGTCGCCATCATTAGGGCGACTGACTGTTCTAGATACTGTCAGCGAGGCCCAGTAACTTTTATTAAGTACTAAAGTGGAACAAGGATCCTGAAAGCTAAATGTATTGACATCGCTAATAAAGAGGAAAGAGATTTTAATACCCGATTATTACTTTTATTTATCCTAGTAATGCTGTGAATCACGTATGACAGCTTCGTATGTACAGAATAGGATGCAGTATTAATTATTTACCTTCACACTCTTCAGTGATACAATGTAAACATCGTGTATTTTTAACACAGTAAATATACGTGTACTGCGGAAACATAACTTGAAGCGAACTGACGTCTTCAGACCACCGCTGTAAAGTTGGTTTACAGGCTACAGCTGACGTTTATTTTAACTAAGGCAAGGCACGCTTCAGTATATTTGTACAACTGGAGAGGCTGAAAACACTATTGTTCCCCACATCCTCGGGACAGCACAAAAGTGTGAAACAATAGCAATAAAGTGTTTACTTTACGAGATACTTTGTACAAACACCGCACAAGTGTATAAAAATTGTACAAGGTTATTGCATTGTGCTTCACTTATTTTTATTTTAGACAATTATACTGTGCCCATTCGTTTAAGGTTAGTTTAAAATTGACAAATTGTAACTAAATATAAAAAAATGTATATTAGGTACATACAAATGTAGTAGTAATATTAAGGTCATTGTGAATAACCTCTGTGGACAATTTGTCTGTCAATAAATATTTATTTATTTATTATAACTTTTTAAATATTTGTTAAACTTTTGTAATATTTGATATAATTTATTTAATGAAATAGTTTATTTTCATTCACAAAGGCGTGGTGCAATATGGACTTGATTGACGTCATACTTAAGTGAAGTGATCTGGGCATACTTATGTGAACATGATTAATATCTTCAATACCTTAGTCATAATTTTATAAACATTGTCATCACGCTATTATGATGTCATGGTCAAATAATAAAGTAAGAACTTAATTTCATTCCTCATGTAAGTAAGCAAAACGAAAAAGACTATTCTTATTTTGAACTAGCTGTGCCCGCGACTTCGTACGCGTGGAAAAGTGATTTAGGGCAGCAGTTCAAATACATTTTTAGTTTATGAACACTGTCGTTTGGATATTTAAAATCACTAATTTATAGTAGGTAATGTTTCTTTATACACGGTATATAGACGTGCATAGGCAAAAGAAGTAGGGCGATGGAGTAATAATAATAGTTTACTGTCAAATGATGGCCGTTTTTGTCGTAAATGTTTTGAGGAATTTTTTCTATGAAAATGCTAACAATTCCTACTAACAGCTCGAAAAATAACCGTGTATTATTAACCGACTTCAAAAAAAGGAGGAGGTTCTCAATTCGTCTGTATGTATACTATTTTTTTTTCTTTTATGCGAACGGGACTACTTGATAGTACGCTCATATACGCGACGAAGATCTCTGTACTGAGATTTGTATGGACTTTACGCCGCAGCGACTGCAGACGATGATCATTTTCACACCGACGCGACTCTAGGTGCGCAATTCCAACTCGGACTTGCCCGGTTTTTTATTTATTAATTACCTACGCTAACAAACATGTAGCCTACTTAGGGAATTTACGGTTAAAGTACTAACTTCCTTTAGACGACAAAATAACAAAAGTCTAAAAGAAAGAAAAAACCCAAGCCGTACCTAGCATGAAAACTAATAAATAAAAATATCATGAAAAACATAAATCTTACTTATATTGACATAACTTTTCTAATTTAAATGTACCTATGACATCTCATTCATATCTTGAAAACAAACTATAGTACGCCTATACTTTATTAATCGTATTTGCAAAACCCAAGTATAATAATAAATTACTTCGCACAAAGTAATAATTATTTTCACTTGTACTGGAAAATAAGTATTACTTTGTGCGAAGTAAATTTAATTGTTCCTTTTAGTTTACCTTTTGAAGTCGTTTTTTTTTTGTTTAAAATTATTTAATTTTCAGATTTTTAGTGATGGGTAAGCCAGAGCAGCGCGAAATTTTTCAATATATATATATACATATATATATTGAAAAATTTCAAAAAAAATTGTAGTTTACTGAAACGCGAAATTTTTTGATATTATAGATCCAGGATATGGTGCAAAACCTTACTGTTTGGTAACATATGCTTAGACTACTTCAGAAAAAATCAAAATCAATATATTATTCCACATAAATTTTGAGGATTTCCTTCGATTCCTCACGGATCCCATCATCAGGTCACCATTTTGGTGACAATGGGACCAAATATAAATTATACCCTACACAACATAAAAAAAATTAAAATCATTTCAGAAACGATGAAAATATCCGCGAAGAAACATAAAAAACAAACATATATTTACGAATTGAGAAACCTCCTCCTTTTTTGTAAGTCGGTTAAAAATATTATGTTGGTTATTTCATGTTACAATCTACCTTTGTGCCAAGTTTCATTTAAATACGTTGAGTAGTTTGGCTGAAATACCGTCCAATAGGTAGCTACAATTTTTTGAAGATCCCACGGGAATCCTTACGTTTTTCGGGATAACAATTTCTAATAATGCTCTTCAGGTCATAAGCTACCTGCCTGCCGAATTTAATTTAAATACGTTGAGTAGTTTGGGTGAAATACCGTCAAATAGGTAGCTACAATTTTTTGAAGACTCCACGGGAACCCTTACGTTATTCGGGATAACAATTTTCAATAATGCTTTTCAAGTCATAAGCTACCTGCCTGCCGAATTTCATTTAAATACGTTGAGTAGTTTGGCTGAAATACCGTCAAATAGGTAGCTACAATTTTTTGAATATCCCACGGGAACCCTTTCGTTTTTCGGGATAATAATTTCCAATAATGCTTTTCAGGTCATAAGCTACCTGCCTGCCTAATTTCATTTAAATACGTTGAGTAGTATGGCTAAAATACCGTCAAATAGGTAGCTACAATTTTTTTAAGATCCTACGGGAACCCTTTTGTTTTTCGAGATAACAATTTCCAATAATGCTCTTCAGATCATAAGCTACCTGCCTGCCAAATTTTATTTAAATACGTTGAGTAGGTTGGCTGAAATACCGTCAAATAGGTAGCTACAATTTTTTGAAGATCCCACGGGAACCCTTTCGTTTTTCGGGATAATAATTTCCAATAATGCTTTTCAGGTCATAAGCTACCTGCCTGCCAAATTTCATTTAAATACGTTGAGTAGTTTGGCTGAAATACCTTCAAATAGGTAGCTAAAATTTTTTTTATGATCCCACGGGAACCCTTTCGTTTTTTGTGATAGTAATTTTCTAGTAATGCTTTTCAGATCATAAGCTACCAGCCTGCCAAATTTCATTTAAATACGTTGAGTAGTTTGCCTGAAATACCGTCAAATAGGTAGCTACAATTTTTTGAAGATCCCACGGGAACCCTTACACGTTTTTCGGGATAACAATTTCCAATAATGCTCTTCAGGTCATAAGCTACCTGCCTGCCAAATTGTATTTAAATACGTTGAGTAGTATGGCTGAAATACCGTCAAATAGGTAGCTACAATTTTTTTAAGATCCTACGGGAACTCTTTCGTTTTTCGGGATAACAATTTCCAATAATGCTCTTCAGATCATAAGCTACCTGCCTGCCAAATTTCATTTAAATACGTTGAGTAGTTTGGCTGAAATACCGTCAAATAGGTAGCTACAATTTTTTGAAGATCCCACGGGAACCCTTTCGTTTTTCGGGATAATAATTTCCAATAATGCTCTTCAAGTCGTAAGCTACCTGCCTGCCAAATTTCATTTCATTCCATACAGTGGTTTTAGCGTGATGCGACGACAAACATTCCCATATGGACAGACAGACAGACAGACAGACAGACAGACAGACAGACAGACAGACAGACAGACAGACAGACATTTTTTTCAAAAATGTTATTTTTAGGTTCTGTGGCTTATATAGACCCCCTTTTTTTAATTTTCACTTAAATATTTCTATTGTACAGACATGACCCCTCTACAGATTTATTATATGTATAGATGTGTTAATTAATAGTGCAAAACTGTCTGTCAGAATACGCAACCTATATTTTGCGAATAACAATAACAATTCCTAAAAAATTGCAAGATTTTATGTCGGTCACGTCCTTTGGAGAGCTATGCATACGGAGTTCAAAACATATTGTCAATTGGCCATGAAACACTTAAAAGTTCCGGTTGTGGGTCACTGGTTTTTCTGAAATCCTTGTTACGAGTCTTGAATAAATACGAGTAAGTCACTGCAATGATGACGCAGAGGAATTCGAAAAATTCGGTCAATTCGGTTACGCAACAGATAGTTTAGAGTTACGTACTTTATGTAACTCTAGTTAAGACTAGCAAAATTCCTAAATAAATCATAATGTGTTTATTCATTATGCAATAACAATAAGATTTGTTGTTTCGACATCACTTACTTCTGCTCTCTTTGTCAGTTGATTCATTTCAAATTACAGATTTCATGGATTGTACGGAGTCAGTGAGACGTAATGGCTGGAATATGTATGGAGTAGTTTTATTACAATTGACGACGTTTGCGTAAGCGTGAGAAATCAATATGTCATTAATCATTTGATACATAATCATAATGACCAACATCGCCATCATCCTTGGGACGATTTTGAAATTTAACTGTTAATCACCAGTAATCTATGGGAAATATGTCAAACATTACTTAATAGGTTCTCAATTTATAAGTGTCAAGTCATCTTTAAATTAAAATATATCTTTGTATTATTGCTCATAAGCGTCAACTGAAAAAAAATCAAAAGGATTGAAGAGAGAAACCGATTGAATCCTCAGATTACTTCTTCACGCAACAGTTGCGTCTAAACCCCTCTACGGCGATGCTGCCACCTTCCTTTGCTAAGTTAAGTTACTCGTTCAAAAGGGAATCCTACGTATCCGGAGCCTACAGGATAATGTGGTTCTAGAGCTGGTTAATAATGAGTAATGACCAAAGACATACACTTTTCTGACCGGTGGACGGAAACCGGTCAGAAAATTGTATATCTTTGGTGCGAGAAGAAGTAATCGGAGAATTTAATCGGTAAACCAGTGCAAAGAAATAAGAAGTCCATGATAACTCTCGGCACACCCCCGGCGTCACAGGGCATGCACAACGCAATTCCCCTAGTAAATAGGTCCTATGTGTCCCAAGTGTTGAGAAAAATTCAATTGATGAAAGATCTCCTCTACGCAATGTGACAATATTTACCCTCAGCGTAGTGTCTGTTAGTTTTACTGCTTAAACAACCACCTGTATGTTTTGCAAAACTTACAAGAAACTGATGAGAACTGATAAGCCTCTGCTCTACTTAATATGACTGTTTGTGTCAAATGTCATAGTAACATTACCCCATCGCTAATTTTGTATAATAATATAATGACACAAACGAATTTTAAAGAAGTTGTTCAAATGTCTAGAAAGACCGGTTCTCAAGGACGAAGGCGGGACACTAGCGCTGATAGAATTTAAATATATACCTACCTACATACGAATTTTTTAAATATAACAATAATTTAGAATGATTTCGTTGGCTTGATTTCGTAGCTATTTTATTGCGAAATATTTTGCTGTTACTATTTGCATTAACAATAAAAATACAAAATAAGCAAATTATTAATATTGCTACGATTACGAAAATCACTTTTCAGTTGCTGAATAACAAGAAACTAATATTTTAGCCTATTCAGTTCAGTTCAATGAAAGCTGAATGATAAATACAGAATAAGTCATGAATCACATGTTACCTGCAAAGTGCAAACCAATCAGAACAAAGGATTTTAAACTAAATCACAGTTATCGCGGAAATAGGTTTTTCAATAATAATTTGAATATTTTAGTTAATAAATAGAAGGAGAATAGAAAGATCGTTTCTATGGATCGATACAAAATTTTCAGCTTGGTCAAATTTTCAGCTGAATAGTATAAAATATTTAATTTATATAATGACATTTAGTTTATAGTTAAATTATATTATACTATTAAGTGTTTAGAAAAATAAGGATTATTCTTAACTCGAAGAGAAACATTAGGTCATCACTTACTCTACTTTAACGTATCTCCTAGAAGGTTCTACTGAGGTTTTATATCCTTTGTATTATTAGGTTTATAAATACATAACAATGTTCTTTCTAATAGAAACCGCTACGAAAATAAACAATACATATAATACAATTTTTAAAAATATTCTTAATACAAACGATTGAGTACGAACCTAGTAGCGACATAGAGCGCCTGGGCAATTTCCTCGTGTGCAACATTTTGACAGCTTCTCAATCAATCCAAAAACATTAACATGATTTTAACTATTTCATAACACAGCACTTTCGTTTATGGAACCTGTTTTTGACACCGTTCATTCATAAAGCATTTACTTTCATCGTGTCCGGAAAAATGCGGCGAACAATGGAACTGAAATGTCACAGGAACAAAAGGCGGAGCCGGCCGGCTCTGATCCGTCACGGCGAGAGATGGGAGAGGAGCGGGCCGAGAATGCGGAACAGTTCCATTAAAGACCGAAATAACAGTTATTTAACATAGGGTGCGTGAGCGGCGTGTGTGCGCCCACGACGCCGGCGCAAACGTGCGCGGTGCGAGCTCTCGAAGCGAGTGTCGTGCGCGAAGCCGCCGCGGCGGGGCGCGATGCACTGAGTCGCCTCGGACTTGCAGAAATTTGCAGCGTCGCCGCCCTTGACGGGGGCGTTGCTCCGAGGCAGGGACGGACACAAGCTGCGCACGCGACTCCCCTCAACCCTCCGCCCGGTCGTCGCCTCAAACCCCAGCATAGGTCTCGGCTAAGCGACCTAACCTAACCACTATTATTATTTGATACCACTTCATTATGTGAAGCTAAAGCTTTAACCGGTAATTTTGAACACTCTATTTATTTACAACTACTTACAAATGCTTCTATCCATTTACGTGTTAACGTTATTGAAAACCTCAAACACAACGAAACTGAGGCTTTTGATTTGCACATGGCGTCAAATATTTTATAAACGAAACTGAAAAAACGCATAATACAATTTTCAGTTTCAAATTAGTATCAAAGTTAACAGACTAAACTTCAAAAATAGCCAATATTTTTTAAATGGAGTCTATACATAAGTAATTAGGAAGTATAAATGTAAGCTCTGTACGACCAATTATAAAGTAAATTATTTGCTCTATAGTAGAGTCGGCGATGTTTGCGCTCCTTTGACGGTTCATTCAGTAATTAATTTTAATTTACCAGCGAATATTTTAAGGGCTTTTTTTCAGGGTCAGGATGTCCTATACATAGCTGCAGGAGGCTTTATGTCCCACTTCCACTAATCGGAAAATACCAACATAGCTACCAACTGGCATTTTGCCATAATCGCCATCTGGTGCAATTCATTCTTTATTAGTTTTAAATTTTGATTTTCTGTACAAACATTAAAACCTCATTTTAGTTATAAGGTCTTCAATGAAGAAAAAGTTTTCTTCGCTATTATTTAACACTAGTTCCTAGGCAATCAGGTTTAGGGACTAGTCTAACCTAAATCTGTGTTTGAAAATCTAATCAATGAAATAATGGTATTTAGTGGAAAATGAATAATTTGCTAAAGGAGCACATTGATGGTAGGAGATCAGCTACTGCGTGTGTGGCGGTATTTCACAGTCCGGTAACAGCTATTCTCAGTAGTCGGTGATATACGTGGTTTCAGTAATCTAACACCGCCTTTAAAGTGGCTTTATAACGCGAAGGCCTTTGTAAGTTTTTTATTTATTTTTCTTCGAAAAGACACTAGTCTTTAGTGTAAAAATATTTGGTGTTGCTGTACTCAAACATAAAAATACCCTTTAATAATCGAGACACCCATTTATTTCTGTTTGCAAGTTATCATACGAAGTGAACGTTAGAGATGAAATGAATAATTATGAAATGCTCGGGGCTAAGTTTTCCATTTGGAACTGTAGAATGGGAATCCTCACACTCCAGTTAACGCGTTAAATAATGTCTTAAGTAAAATGTTTGCGCCGTATGAGCTAGAAAGCTATCTTTACATTCCAGCCGGTATGGGAGCGAGTGCTGAGAATGTGCATAGATGTGACGGAGGCTGGAATGCCGGTCCTGACCCTCTCCTCCCCCCTCCACGAGCCTCACCCCTCCCCTCCCCCGGACGCGGCCTTTTAAACCGCTCCGACGTGTTCGCAAACCTAGCTTTTTTCTTCTATAGTCGGTGCAAAATCTTGGCAATGTTTAGATTATAAAAATCGGCAATAAACCTTTTCGTGGCTATGAAGTAGAAATTCAGTTTCGATAACAATATTTATGTAGTGTTAAATTTTTTTACTGCTTCGATATTGCAAAATCTTTGTAGAGCTTTCTGGAGCTTTCAGCAATTACAATGTGAAGTTGATTAAAAACTTTTTTTAATATTTATTGCTGTGCCTTAGAACGGCTTAGAATAGGCAGTTTTTTGTAAGTCTTAACTGTATAGATAGGTACATACAAAAGTCACATTAGCCGTCCCTTCTGAATATCTCTGTGCTGATTAAATTTTATATGACGGCCAACATTTGTAACGACCAATTTATAATAAATTAATGTTTTTACTGTAAGCAAGATACGAAATTAATGAATATGAATGTGTTCATTTCATGTTATTATTTATGTTATTTTACAACAATTATGAAAGCTCAATGCTCGCGCAAGACTCGTCAGAAACGAGTACATTTTCCATGCGTTGGTTCAATAAATTCCGCTACAAAGTAATTCTTTCTCATATGAAGGACACTAGAGCCGGTTCGTGCTCTCGGATGACTGTGTAAAAGAAAATATTGCCAGAGAAATCTTTATATTACTGCTAATATTCATTTTATGAAGGCCTCGACTTAAACTGATAATATGCAGCGATCGCTAGATTACCGCGTCACGAGGTGTGCAATTAATATTGTAATTATTTATTTGCAGATCGATGTAAAATATAAAGTTTTGTAAGTGAAAGAGAGTTCAATCGATTTCACTTTCAGATCTAAATTAACTTTCTCCAGTGACACGTCTTACATAATTTGCACAAGATAAAACTCATAACTGCCTATCTCGGGCCGATCTAAAGGTCAATAGCGATTGTAACTATAAAAGAAAGCAATAGTATAATTATTCGGACGTGCCCCGACGAAAATTCAATAATGTCCGACATATTTCATTCATAACCGAGCGAAGGCGAGCCCGTGATAACATAAGGCGAAGTTACTTTTTGTATATTAACAAGTTAAAATGTTTTTGCTCATAAAAATCGTGCAGTGAATGGCTGAATATGCGAGTGATATTAAACGAAAATCTTCTTCTTGTTTCAATAATACGAACAATGAACTCCGACTGGGTTCCTATTACGATGTTCGTAAAGTATTGTAGAGTTTTGCATAAAGGAATTGTTGTTTTTACTGTACATACCAAAGGTACTCAAATATTTGTGATATAAATAAATAGATATACTTGTATTAAAAGTAAGTAAGCAGTGTCTTTGTTTCATATACTTACTCTAGTCCTTAGTTTACAAAACAAAGAATACAGATCATATCCAACCAGGATATAGACTATTCTTTGTTCAGACTCACTTACCTACCTAATATATTCGTCACGTAGTATAGAGTTTATAACATATGGTTATTTGAACTTTATCGAATGACTTATAACAGAAGTTATCGACGTATAAGTAAAATCTAATATACCTATACCTATGTAAAATCTCATAAAAAAGTTAGGTATCGCGTCGCGTCGCTATAAAAAGTGTTTGTCTGTATCACATTACATGCAATTCAGTAATTGATATTTCGCAAGCTCACAAAAACGGTGCCTACTATCATGCGACGTATTATCGAATTTCATAAATATCAAATTTAATATTTTATTGTTTTTTCGTACTTCGTATTGAAAACAGCGCAATTTGATGACTTATTGTTAACGTAAAACACTCTTGTTAGTCAAAACAAAATATGGTAATCTTATGTGATTGTGTTTATTATTTAACGTTGTAAGCCGCAAGAGACCGATCGCACTGGAAAATATGGGAGAGGCATAGGCCTCCTGCATATAGATCCAGCAGTGGACGTCCTAGCTGAAACGACGAATAGTTCCTAGATCTCGCTGGACCAACGTCGGTCAGGAGAGCTATCATAATTTTATATACGATTCACGCTGTATAAACGGGTGTAAAAAGAAGTCACTATATCTGTCATCTTAAAAACGGTTGTGAAACAACACTCCCTCACAATTTTTGAACCAAACAAAAATTTTAATAAACGTCGGAAAACCAAAGTTTGCTATATTATATAGAACTACTTTTGCTCATCGTTTTTTTAGTTTCTTGGGACCAAAATTATATAATAAATTAAACACAACCCTATCCATATATCATTTAAACAAAACCAAATGCAAGCTGTTAGTCTCGGAGTGGATTCAAAAACTTGATTACAAATCAGTTGAAAGCCTTATCCAAACCAATAATGAAATTCATATCACAAGTTCATATATTTTTCTAACTTTAAGTTCTTTTTATTTAACAATATTTTTTGGTTGTTAATATTCTCTAAAGATCATAATAGTATTATTTTGTTTGTTTTTTCAATATTTTATAGTTGTATATTACTTACCTACTAAAATTATCACTGTATACTTATGTATAAAAATTAAATCCAAGTCAAGCCATGTTCGCTAAATGTCCGTGGTGTTGGGTACCTGGTGATCAGTAACTCAGGCTACTGCCTAATACAGACAACAGCTCCTCATATAAAACATGTTTTTTTTTGTACACTGGCTTTTTACTAAACATTGTGAAATAAATAAATAATAAATATTATTTTTATTTGCTTAAATAAGGTAAAAAATGGTGCTACAGATTTGGTAATTCTCTCTCTTATTTTGCCTTTGAGTGGAGTGCAAATGTTTACTAAAATTAATTTTTCCATTAAATACATTCAATTATTAATACATCTTAACAATAATAATTCCAATTAACATTCATATATTATACTAGCTGTGCCCGCGACTTCGTACGCGTGGAAAAGTGATTTAGGGCAGCAGTTTAAATACATTTTTAGTTTATGAACACTGTCGTTTGGATATTTAAAATCACTAATCTATAGTAATGCTTCTTTATACACGGTATTAGACGTGCATAGGCAAAATAAGTAGGCCGATGGAGTAATAATAATAGTTTACTGTCAAATAATGGCCGTTTTTGTCGTAAATGTTGTGAGGTATTTTTTCTATGAAAATGCTAACAATTCCTACTACCAGCTCGAAAAATCACCGTGTATTATTAACCGACTTCAAAAAAGGAGGAGGTTCTCAATTCGTCTGTATGTATATTTTTTTTTTCTTTTTTGCAAACGGGACTACTTGATAGTACGCTCATATACGCGACGAAGATCTCTATACTGAGATTTGTATGGACTTTACGCCGCAGCGACTGCAGACGATGATCGTTTTCACACCGACGCTGCGCTGCTGGCGCCGAGCGCCAAATTTTTTAAAAGTCTACTCTCGGTGCGCAATTCCAACTCGGACTTGCCCGGTTTTTTATTTATTAATTACCTACGCTAACAAACATGTAGCCTACTTAGGGACTTTACGGTTAAAGTACTAACTTTCTTTAGACAACAAAATAACAAAAGTCCAAAAGAAAGAAAAAACCGAAATTTTTTGATATTATAGATCCAGGATATGGTGCAAAACCTTACTGTTTGGTAACATATGCTTAGACTACTTCAGAAAAAATCAAAATCAATATATTATTCCACATAAATTTTGAGGATTTCCTTCGATTCCTCACGGATCCCATCATTAGGTCACCATTTTGGTGACAATGGGAACAAATTTAAATTATACCCTACACAACAATAAAAAAAAAAAAAAATCGTTTCAGAAACGATGAAGATATCCGCTAAGAAACATAAGAAACAAACATATATTTACAAATTGAGAAACCTCCTCCTTTTTTGTAAGTCGGTTAAAAATATTATGTTGGTTATTTCATGTTACAATCTACCTTTGTGCCAAGTTTCATTTAAATACGTTGAGTCGTTTGGGTGAAATACCGTCAAATAGGTAGCTACAATTTTTTGAAGACTCCACGGGAACCCTTACGTTATTCGGGATAACAATTTTCAATAATGCTTTTCAAGTCATAAGCTACCTGCCTGCCGAATTTCATTTAAATACGTTGAGTAGTTTGGCTGAAATACCGTCAAATAGGTAGCTACAATTTTTTGAATATCCCACGGGAACCCTTTCGTTTTTCGGGATAATAATTTCCAATAATGCTTTTCAGGTCATAAGCTACCTGCCTGCCTAATTTCATTTAAATACGTTGAGTAGTATGGCTAAAATACCGTCAAATAGGTAGCTACAATTTTTTTAAGATCCTACGGGAACCCTTTTGTTTTTCGAGATAACAATTTCCAATAATGCTCTTCAGATCATAAGCTACCTGCCTGCCAAATTTTATTTAAATACGTTGAGTAGGTTGGCTGAAATACCGTCAAATAGGTAGCTACAATTTTTTGAAGATCCCACGGGAACCCTTTCGTTTTTCGGGATAATAATTTCCAATAATGCTTTTCAGGTCATAAGCTACCTGCCTGCCAAATTTCATTTAAATACGTTGAGTAGTTTGGCTGAAATACCTTCAAATAGGTAGCTAAAATTTTTTTTATGATCCCACGGGAACCCTTTCGTTTTTTGTGATAGTAATTTTCTAGTAATGCTTTTCAGATCATAAGCTACCAGCCTGCCAAATTTCATTTAAATACGTTGAGTAGTTTGCCTGAAATACCGTCAAATAGGTAGCTACAATTTTTTGAAGATCCCACGGGAACCCTTACACGTTTTTCGGGATAACAATTTCCAATAATGCTCTTCAGGTCATAAGCTACCTGCCTGCCAAATTGTATTTAAATACGTTGAGTAGTATGGCTGAAATACCGTCAAATAGGTAGCTACAATTTTTTTAAGATCCTACGGGAACTCTTTCGTTTTTCGGGATAACAATTTCCAATAATGCTCTTCAGATCATAAGCTACCTGCCTGCCAAATTTCATTTAAATACGTTGAGTAGTTTGGCTGAAATACCGTCAAATAGGTAGCTACAATTTTTTGAAGATCCCACGGGAACCCTTTCGTTTTTCGGGATAATAATTTCCAATAATGCTCTTCAAGTCGTAAGCTACCTGCCTGCCAAATTTCATTTCATTCCATACAGTGGTTTTAGCGTGATGCGACGACAAACATTCCCATATGGACAGACAGACAGACAGACAGACAGACAGACAGACAGACAGACAGACAGACAGACAGACAGACATTTTTTTCAAAAATGTTATTTTTAGGTTCTGTGGCTTATATAGACCCCCTTTTTTTAATTTTCACTTAAATATTTCTATTGTACAGACATGACCCCTCTACAGATTTATTATATGTATAGATGTGTTAATTAATAGTGCAAAACTGTCTGTCAGAATACGCAACCTATATTTTGCGAATAACAATAACAATTCCTAAAAAATTGCAAGATTTTATGTCGGTCACGTCCTTTGGAGAGCTATGCATACGGAGTTCAAAACATATTGTCAATTGGCCATGAAACACTTAAAAGTTCCGGTTGTGGGTCACTGGTTTTTCTGAAATCCTTGTTACGAGTCTTGAATAAATACGAGTAAGTCACTGCAATGATGACGCAGAGGAATTCGAAAAATTCGGTCAATTCGGTTACGCAACAGATAGTTTAGAGTTACGTACTTTATGTAACTCTAGTTAAGACTAGCAAAATTCCTAAATAAATCATAATGTGTTTATTCATTATGCAATAACAATAAGATTTGTTGTTTCGACATCACTTACTTCTGCTCTCTTTGTCAGTTGATTCATTTCAAATTACAGATTTCATGGATTGTACGGAGTCAGTGAGACGTAATGGCTGGAATATGTATGGAGTAGTTTTATTACAATTGACGACGTTTGCGTAAGCGTGAGAAATCAATATGTCATTAATCATTTGATACATAATCATAATGACCAACATCGCCATCATCCTTGGGACGATTTTGAAATTTAACTGTTAATCACCAGTAATCTATGGGAAATATGTCAAACATTACTTAATAGGTTCTCAATTTATAAGTGTCAAGTCATCTTTAAATTAAAATATATCTTTGTATTATTGCTCATAAGCGTCAACTGAAAAAAAATCAAAAGGATTGAAGAGAGAAACCGATTGAATCCTCAGATTACTTCTTCACGCAACAGTTGCGTCTAAACCCCTCTACGGCGATGCTGCCACCTTCCTTTGCTAAGTTAAGTTACTCGTTCAAAAGGGAATCCTACGTATCCGGAGCCTACAGGATAATGTGGTTCTAGAGCTGGTTAATAATGAGTAATGACCAAAGACATACACTTTTCTGACCGGTGGACGGAAACCGGTCAGAAAATTGTATATCTTTGGTGCGAGAAGAAGTAATCGGAGAATTTAATCGGTAAACCAGTGCAAAGAAATAAGAAGTCCATGATAACTCTCGGCACACCCCCGGCGTCACAGGGCATGCACAACGCAATTCCCCTAGTAAATAGGTCCTATGTGTCCCAAGTGTTGAGAAAAATTCAATTGATGAAAGATCTCCTCTACGCAATGTGACAATATTTACCCTCAGCGTAGTGTCTGTTAGTTTTACTGCTTAAACAACCACCTGTATGTTTTGCAAAACTTACAAGAAACTGATGAGAACTGATAAGCCTCTGCTCTACTTAATATGACTGTTTGTGTCAAATGTCATAGTAACATTACCCCATCGCTAATTTTGTATAATAATATAATGACACAAACGAATTTTAAAGAAGTTGTTCAAATGTCTAGAAAGACCGGTTCTCAAGGACGAAGGCGGGACACTAGCGCTGATAGAATTTAAATATATACCTACCTACATACGAATTTTTTAAATATAACAATAATTTAGAATGATTTCGTTGGCTTGATTTCGTAGCTATTTTATTGCGAAATATTTTGCTGTTACTATTTGCATTAACAATAAAAATACAAAATAAGCAAATTATTAATATTGCTACGATTACGAAAATCACTTTTCAGTTGCTGAATAACAAGAAACTAATATTTTAGCCTATTCAGTTCAGTTCAATGAAAGCTGAATGATAAATACAGAATAAGTCATGAATCACATGTTACCTGCAAAGTGCAAACCAATCAGAACAAAGGATTTTAAACTAAATCACAGTTATCGCGG
Source organism: Celastrina argiolus (assembly GCA_905187575.2). NCBI lineage: Eukaryota > Metazoa > Arthropoda > Insecta > Lepidoptera > Lycaenidae > Celastrina > Celastrina argiolus. The sequence continues at coordinate 9,789,629 of LR994585.1, forward strand.
AAATAGGTTTTTCAATAATAATTTGAATATTTTAGTTAATAAATAGAAGGAGAATAGAAAGATCGTTTCTATGGATCGATACAAAATTTTCAGCTTGGTCAAATTTTCAGCTGAATAGTATAAAATATTTAATTTATATAATGACATTTAGTTTATAGTTAAATTATATTATACTATTAAGTGTTTAGAAAAATAAGGATTATTCTTAACTCGAAGAGAAACATTAGGTCATCACTTACTCTACTTTAACGTATCTCCTAGAAGGTTCTACTGAGGTTTTATATCCTTTGTATTATTAGGTTTATAAATACATAACAATGTTCTTTCTAATAGAAACCGCTACGAAAATAAACAATACATATAATACAATTTTTAAAAATATTCTTAATACAAACGATTGAGTACGAACCTAGTAGCGACATAGAGCGCCTGGGCAATTTCCTCGTGTGCAACATTTTGACAGCTTCTCAATCAATCCAAAAACATTAACATGATTTTAACTATTTCATAACACAGCACTTTCGTTTATGGAACCTGTTTTTGACACCGTTCATTCATAAAGCATTTACTTTCATCGTGTCCGGAAAAATGCGGCGAACAATGGAACTGAAATGTCACAGGAACAAAAGGCGGAGCCGGCCGGCTCTGATCCGTCACGGCGAGAGATGGGAGAGGAGCGGGCCGAGAATGCGGAACAGTTCCATTAAAGACCGAAATAACAGTTATTTAACATAGGGTGCGTGAGCGGCGTGTGTGCGCCCACGACGCCGGCGCAAACGTGCGCGGTGCGAGCTCTCGAAGCGAGTGTCGTGCGCGAAGCCGCCGCGGCGGGGCGCGATGCACTGAGTCGCCTCGGACTTGCAGAAATTTGCAGCGTCGCCGCCCTTGACGGGGGCGTTGCTCCGAGGCAGGGACGGACACAAGCTGCGCACGCGACTCCCCTCAACCCTCCGCCCGGTCGTCGCCTCAAACCCCAGCATAGGTCTCGGCTAAGCGACCTAACCTAACCACTATTATTATTTGATACCACTTCATTATGTGAAGCTAAAGCTTTAACCGGTAATTTTGAACACTCTATTTATTTACAACTACTTACAAATGCTTCTATCCATTTACGTGTTAACGTTATTGAAAACCTCAAACACAACGAAACTGAGGCTTTTGATTTGCACATGGCGTCAAATATTTTATAAACGAAACTGAAAAAACGCATAATACAATTTTCAGTTTCAAATTAGTATCAAAGTTAACAGACTAAACTTCAAAAATAGCCAATATTTTTTAAATGGAGTCTATACATAAGTAATTAGGAAGTATAAATGTAAGCTCTGTACGACCAATTATAAAGTAAATTATTTGCTCTATAGTAGAGTCGGCGATGTTTGCGCTCCTTTGACGGTTCATTCAGTAATTAATTTTAATTTACCAGCGAATATTTTAAGGGCTTTTTTTCAGGGTCAGGATGTCCTATACATAGCTGCAGGAGGCTTTATGTCCCACTTCCACTAATCGGAAAATACCAACATAGCTACCAACTGGCATTTTGCCATAATCGCCATCTGGTGCAATTCATTCTTTATTAGTTTTAAATTTTGATTTTCTGTACAAACATTAAAACCTCATTTTAGTTATAAGGTCTTCAATGAAGAAAAAGTTTTCTTCGCTATTATTTAACACTAGTTCCTAGGCAATCAGGTTTAGGGACTAGTCTAACCTAAATCTGTGTTTGAAAATCTAATCAATGAAATAATGGTATTTAGTGGAAAATGAATAATTTGCTAAAGGAGCACATTGATGGTAGGAGATCAGCTACTGCGTGTGTGGCGGTATTTCACAGTCCGGTAACAGCTATTCTCAGTAGTCGGTGATATACGTGGTTTCAGTAATCTAACACCGCCTTTAAAGTGGCTTTATAACGCGAAGGCCTTTGTAAGTTTTTTATTTATTTTTCTTCGAAAAGACACTAGTCTTTAGTGTAAAAATATTTGGTGTTGCTGTACTCAAACATAAAAATACCCTTTAATAATCGAGACACCCATTTATTTCTGTTTGCAAGTTATCATACGAAGTGAACGTTAGAGATGAAATGAATAATTATGAAATGCTCGGGGCTAAGTTTTCCATTTGGAACTGTAGAATGGGAATCCTCACACTCCAGTTAACGCGTTAAATAATGTCTTAAGTAAAATGTTTGCGCCGTATGAGCTAGAAAGCTATCTTTACATTCCAGCCGGTATGGGAGCGAGTGCTGAGAATGTGCATAGATGTGACGGAGGCTGGAATGCCGGTCCTGACCCTCTCCTCCCCCCTCCACGAGCCTCACCCCTCCCCTCCCCCGGACGCGGCCTTTTAAACCGCTCCGACGTGTTCGCAAACCTAGCTTTTTTCTTCTATAGTCGGTGCAAAATCTTGGCAATGTTTAGATTATAAAAATCGGCAATAAACCTTTTCGTGGCTATGAAGTAGAAATTCAGTTTCGATAACAATATTTATGTAGTGTTAAATTTTTTTACTGCTTCGATATTGCAAAATCTTTGTAGAGCTTTCTGGAGCTTTCAGCAATTACAATGTGAAGTTGATTAAAAACTTTTTTTAATATTTATTGCTGTGCCTTAGAACGGCTTAGAATAGGCAGTTTTTTGTAAGTCTTAACTGTATAGATAGGTACATACAAAAGTCACATTAGCCGTCCCTTCTGAATATCTCTGTGCTGATTAAATTTTATATGACGGCCAACATTTGTAACGACCAATTTATAATAAATTAATGTTTTTACTGTAAGCAAGATACGAAATTAATGAATATGAATGTGTTCATTTCATGTTATTATTTATGTTATTTTACAACAATTATGAAAGCTCAATGCTCGCGCAAGACTCGTCAGAAACGAGTACATTTTCCATGCGTTGGTTCAATAAATTCCGCTACAAAGTAATTCTTTCTCATATGAAGGACACTAGAGCCGGTTCGTGCTCTCGGATGACTGTGTAAAAGAAAATATTGCCAGAGAAATCTTTATATTACTGCTAATATTCATTTTATGAAGGCCTCGACTTAAACTGATAATATGCAGCGATCGCTAGATTACCGCGTCACGAGGTGTGCAATTAATATTGTAATTATTTATTTGCAGATCGATGTAAAATATAAAGTTTTGTAAGTGAAAGAGAGTTCAATCGATTTCACTTTCAGATCTAAATTAACTTTCTCCAGTGACACGTCTTACATAATTTGCACAAGATAAAACTCATAACTGCCTATCTCGGGCCGATCTAAAGGTCAATAGCGATTGTAACTATAAAAGAAAGCAATAGTATAATTATTCGGACGTGCCCCGACGAAAATTCAATAATGTCCGACATATTTCATTCATAACCGAGCGAAGGCGAGCCCGTGATAACATAAGGCGAAGTTACTTTTTGTATATTAACAAGTTAAAATGTTTTTGCTCATAAAAATCGTGCAGTGAATGGCTGAATATGCGAGTGATATTAAACGAAAATCTTCTTCTTGTTTCAATAATACGAACAATGAACTCCGACTGGGTTCCTATTACGATGTTCGTAAAGTATTGTAGAGTTTTGCATAAAGGAATTGTTGTTTTTACTGTACATACCAAAGGTACTCAAATATTTGTGATATAAATAAATAGATATACTTGTATTAAAAGTAAGTAAGCAGTGTCTTTGTTTCATATACTTACTCTAGTCCTTAGTTTACAAAACAAAGAATACAGATCATATCCAACCAGGATATAGACTATTCTTTGTTCAGACTCACTTACCTACCTAATATATTCGTCACGTAGTATAGAGTTTATAACATATGGTTATTTGAACTTTATCGAATGACTTATAACAGAAGTTATCGACGTATAAGTAAAATCTAATATACCTATACCTATGTAAAATCTCATAAAAAAGTTAGGTATCGCGTCGCGTCGCTATAAAAAGTGTTTGTCTGTATCACATTACATGCAATTCAGTAATTGATATTTCGCAAGCTCACAAAAACGGTGCCTACTATCATGCGACGTATTATCGAATTTCATAAATATCAAATTTAATATTTTATTGTTTTTTCGTACTTCGTATTGAAAACAGCGCAATTTGATGACTTATTGTTAACGTAAAACACTCTTGTTAGTCAAAACAAAATATGGTAATCTTATGTGATTGTGTTTATTATTTAACGTTGTAAGCCGCAAGAGACCGATCGCACTGGAAAATATGGGAGAGGCATAGGCCTCCTGCATATAGATCCAGCAGTGGACGTCCTAGCTGAAACGACGAATAGTTCCTAGATCTCGCTGGACCAACGTCGGTCAGGAGAGCTATCATAATTTTATATACGATTCACGCTGTATAAACGGGTGTAAAAAGAAGTCACTATATCTGTCATCTTAAAAACGGTTGTGAAACAACACTCCCTCACAATTTTTGAACCAAACAAAAATTTTAATAAACGTCGGAAAACCAAAGTTTGCTATATTATATAGAACTACTTTTGCTCATCGTTTTTTTAGTTTCTTGGGACCAAAATTATATAATAAATTAAACACAACCCTATCCATATATCATTTAAACAAAACCAAATGCAAGCTGTTAGTCTCGGAGTGGATTCAAAAACTTGATTACAAATCAGTTGAAAGCCTTATCCAAACCAATAATGAAATTCATATCACAAGTTCATATATTTTTCTAACTTTAAGTTCTTTTTATTTAACAATATTTTTTGGTTGTTAATATTCTCTAAAGATCATAATAGTATTATTTTGTTTGTTTTTTCAATATTTTATAGTTGTATATTACTTACCTACTAAAATTATCACTGTATACTTATGTATAAAAATTAAATCCAAGTCAAGCCATGTTCGCTAAATGTCCGTGGTGTTGGGTACCTGGTGATCAGTAACTCAGGCTACTGCCTAATACAGACAACAGCTCCTCATATAAAACATGTTTTTTTTTGTACACTGGCTTTTTACTAAACATTGTGAAATAAATAAATAATAAATATTATTTTTATTTGCTTAAATAAGGTAAAAAATGGTGCTACAGATTTGGTAATTCTCTCTCTTATTTTGCCTTTGAGTGGAGTGCAAATGTTTACTAAAATTAATTTTTCCATTAAATACATTCAATTATTAATACATCTTAACAATAATAATTCCAATTAACATTCATATATTATACTAGCTGTGCCCGCGACTTCGTACGCGTGGAAAAGTGATTTAGGGCAGCAGTTTAAATACATTTTTAGTTTATGAACACTGTCGTTTGGATATTTAAAATCACTAATCTATAGTAATGCTTCTTTATACACGGTATTAGACGTGCATAGGCAAAATAAGTAGGCCGATGGAGTAATAATAATAGTTTACTGTCAAATAATGGCCGTTTTTGTCGTAAATGTTGTGAGGTATTTTTTCTATGAAAATGCTAACAATTCCTACTACCAGCTCGAAAAATCACCGTGTATTATTAACCGACTTCAAAAAAGGAGGAGGTTCTCAATTCGTCTGTATGTATATTTTTTTTTTCTTTTTTGCAAACGGGACTACTTGATAGTACGCTCATATACGCGACGAAGATCTCTATACTGAGATTTGTATGGACTTTACGCCGCAGCGACTGCAGACGATGATCGTTTTCACACCGACGCTGCGCTGCTGGCGCCGAGCGCCAAATTTTTTAAAAGTCTACTCTCGGTGCGCAATTCCAACTCGGACTTGCCCGGTTTTTTATTTATTAATTACCTACGCTAACAAACATGTAGCCTACTTAGGGACTTTACGGTTAAAGTACTAACTTTCTTTAGACAACAAAATAACAAAAGTCCAAAAGAAAGAAAAAACCGAAATTTTTTGATATTATAGATCCAGGATATGGTGCAAAACCTTACTGTTTGGTAACATATGCTTAGACTACTTCAGAAAAAATCAAAATCAATATATTATTCCACATAAATTTTGAGGATTTCCTTCGATTCCTCACGGATCCCATCATTAGGTCACCATTTTGGTGACAATGGGAACAAATTTAAATTATACCCTACACAACAATAAAAAAAAAAAAAAATCGTTTCAGAAACGATGAAGATATCCGCTAAGAAACATAAGAAACAAACATATATTTACAAATTGAGAAACCTCCTCCTTTTTTGTAAGTCGGTTAAAAATATTATGTTGGTTATTTCATGTTACAATCTACCTTTGTGCCAAGTTTCATTTAAATACGTTGAGTCGTTTGGCTGAAATACCGTCAAATAGGTAGCTACAATTTTTTGAAGATTCCACGGGAACCCTTACGTTTTTCGGGATAACAATTTCCAATAATGCTCTACAGGTCATAAGCTACCTGCCTGCCGAATTTCATTTAAATACGTTGAGTAGTTTGGCTGAAATACCGTCTTGCCGCTGAAATAGGTAGCTACAATTTTTTGTAGATCCCACGGGAACCCTTACGTTTTTCGGGATAACAATTTTCAATAATGCTCTTCAAGTCATAAGCAACCTGCCTGCCGAATTTCATTTAAATACGTTGAGTAGTTTGGCTGAAATACCGTCAAATAGGTAGCTACAATTTTTTGAAGATCCCACGGGAACCCTTATGTTTTTCGGGATAACAATTTCCAATAATGCTCTTCAGGTCATAAGCTACCTGCCTGCCGAATTTCATTTAAATACGTTGAGTAGTTTGGCTGAAATACCGTCAAATAGGTAGCTACAATTTTTTGAAGATCCCACGGGAACCCTTTCGTTTTTCGGGATAACAATTTCCAACAATGCTCTTCATGTCGTAAGCTACCTGCCTGCCAAATTTCATTTCATTCCATACAGTGGTTTTAGCGTGATGCGACGACAAACATTCCCATATGGACAGACAGACAGACAGACAGACAGACAGACATTTTTTTCAAAAATGTTATTTTTAGGTTCTGTGGCTTATATAGACCCCCTTTTTTTAATTTTCACTTAAATATTCTTAATGTACAGACATGACCCCTCTACAGATTTATTATATGTATAAATAGATATAGATTACGCATAAAATAATAATATTTAGTCTCAGCTGTCCATGATAATAGTAATAATAGGCAAAGCTGTCTTAACAGACTTTTTAAATAGTTAAGTAGAATAATTTATCTCTAGTATACTTTTTGGTAGTTTATTGTATAGGCGAATCGCTATGGCTAATATGGTGAGGAGAAATAAATGAATATTATTATTATTATTATCTTTGGGATATGATTATATTTTTATTTAGTATTATTTTGTTTTATACAAAAAATAAGAAATGGTAAAAAATAAATATTTAAAATAAAAAAAATACATTTCCAAAATGAGAAAAGACAGGATAATCGTATCTCAAATGTACAGTAACTGTTCTTTTTTACACTCTGTGTCTTATTTACTCAATCGTGAAAATATCCAATAACACTTAAATATTTAGCAGTAAATTGCGGTAAAACCAATGATTAACAGTGATACCGGACAATTAGCAAAGAGAGCTTTCACAATTAATATCCTACCTATTATATGAAGGAACATTCTAGTGGTTTTATGTTCATATCTTCCAAGTAAATTTCTAAGAACTTGGCAGCCAAAACACACCAGCGAAATGACGCCATATGTTAGAAATGAACAGGTGCTACGAAATGGGCTGTCGTGCGCGGACAGCGCGGTGGCTTAGGACACGTAAGGATTCCTACACTATAATATTCCTTTAGGTAATCGATGCAGGAATGCAGAAAAAATTCATGTCTACCAAGTCTGTTGTGTATTTTTTGCATTCAGACCGGTATATCTTGTATCAGAAAGTTTCTACGTCAATGTCAATCAAAGCGTTAAAATATTAATAATTATTTTAAATTACAATCAATGTGTTTTAAAATAATTTGAAGTAAGTCTGTGCACTTCCTATCACACACTAAAGAAAAAACAGCTATGGCATACAGGAATTGAAACCAATTCAGTCTACATAATATTATCAGGATAGTCTGAAAGATCGATAGATGTTTCATTCAGTCTCTCAATCTGTCTTTATAATATATTTTATTTCGTCAGATAAATAACGCCACACACAATCATTCTCGTTTCTACAACATACATCCACACATATAACACATAGCTAGTAATATTAAGTGTATTTAGTCTTTAACTTAGTTCAAGTGTAATTCTTACTTACCTATAATCATAATGACTGTTGTCAGCAACTCCTTATGAGTAAAATCTCTTAAGAGATTATAACTAGCATAAGTTAAGCAAATTATTTGTACTCAATTATTTTCGAGAAATAAACAGATTTTTTATTTTTTATTATATTTTTTTTATAAAAAAAAGAAATCCGACAGGAACTTTACATTTTTCGCTTTAAAAAGTAGCCATGTATGTGCCAAATTTGATCAAAATCGGTTAATTATTTTTGGACCTACCTACAAACAAAGATGTACTTTTTATGAGTGTAAAAAATTTATTACTAAATTTTTCTTTGGTTATTTTTGTAAGCTTTTCTTTCATAAAGTACCAATATTTAAGCTTTTATATTTAGTTATCGTAATTACAACATAAGTGGTACATTATTTACTCTTTAACGATACGCTCGTGCTTGTCGACTAAATGTATAACACACTAACATACTAAATTAGCTTTTTATATACCTAATTATTATACCTACAAAAGTAGAACGCAAAATTAATAGCTCAGTTATTTTTCCTAATTTAATAAGAACATAATTTTATCTTAACAGCATAAATATATTCATTACGTATGTAAATGAATAATTAGTATCTTCATTTGAAAGTCCATTGTTTTAATTGTCTATTTCACATTTTTTGGAGTTCCGTACATACATTTTAAGTCTTGTTCTTTAACACAATCGTCCGTTTTGTCCTCCCTTGCTTTTTCAGTAATTATTAGTTTTAATTAATATACTTTATTTCAGATTTTTTTTTATTACTAATCCTGAATAAAAATATTTTACTTTCACTTTGACATTTGGTTAGGTTATCCCATATAAGCTTTTTTAAAACTATTTATAATTAAAACATTACCTAAATGATATTTTCAAAGAAACAAGAGGTTTGCACGACTTTTCATAAAATATACATTTTTATGAAAATTTTCGATTAATGGGCCTTCAAATTGCCTCCAAATATTTCAAATCTTTGAGAGAGATGAAAATTATTTTAATTGAAATCGGAAAGTAAACGTAGCTGAAGAAATCTGAAACCCTATTGCACTAAACTATCTTTAGAGATTTCCCGACTTGCTCTTAGTTCGGTTACTAGAATAAGCGTATTAATTTTCAAAATATACAATTACTCACCGTTCCAGAAGCTTGTGTCGTAAGTTTTACTTTTGTCCGCTTCACCTTTAGTTGATTGTGCCCTGTAACAATTAAAATTAATGTTAATTATTGAAATCTGGAATTTTGTTATATACGTTGGCAACATAGGGGTGGAGATGGTACTATAACGCGCAGGATGGATAGATGATAGATGATCCATGCGTCGGATGGGCATGTAAAATGTCGGTCCTGCGCCTGTTCTCTCGCCAGTCGTGTCGGTTTACCGTCCCAGTGGGTTATAAGAGTAAAAGGAAGAGAGAGTGTATTTGTGTATTGCGCACACACTTGGGCACTATAAAATAGCTCCTGCGTAGTTGGCCTGGTTTCAATGAAATCGGCTACCGACACCAAAATCGGTGAGGGGAGCTATTATTATAACGCGCAGGAGTCACAATATTACCTATATATTCAGTTGGGGACATTGGAAGCAAGCTGTGACCAGGCAAAAGTTGGCAGTAAATCTTTCAGTGTGTAAGCATAAGTTAAGACAGTTCCGTCTTCACGACTTAGATGGGGCACTAAAAATATGAAGTCGGTATAGGGCACGTATAGGGGTTGTTAATTGAATTTTATACATAAATATATTATTGTAGATTTTCATCATCAGAGATCAGACTTTAAATAAAAAAAATGTCACCGCGTACCTTTTTTTAAAAAGCTAATTTTAGTTACTTAAACGACAAATTCGCTGTGTAAGCCAGTCATAATGATTATATTAAAAGCACGTATAACGGCCACAACGTTCTTAGCCTTTGCGTGACATCGTGTCGCAGGTGGTAGTAACTGAAGCTTTGCTTGTTTAGACTGCACGCCGCATACCTCTTAGTTCTTTCTATAAAAATGTGGATGAAGCATTCTGTTGCTAAGCTCCATTTTTTGTAATCTATGCCATATTGGCGACAAACAACAGCTTTACATAGTCCGAAATTTTTGTAATGTGTAACATGTATCATGTCACTCGAATATCCTCACTAACCACTAACATTGCTTATGTCTCCAACAACAGCCTAGCTACTGAAGAGAGACTTCAATGGTTTGGTGCAATCGCGTACTGCGAGTAGGAAGACTACATATTATCTTTGAAAAGTATTCATGAATATTACGATGTTTTACTCCACCATTTGTTGATTCATATAAAATAAATAAGAAAATCTAAATCATGGATAATAGTCACGTCCACCAGGGTAGAAACTCCACTTACTGTTGCATTTTAGTTGAGTTAAGGTTGACATATAGACAAGTAGAAGCCATAGATGCTATTCGTATGCAATTAATTTATATTTTAATAAAAACTGTAGTAAATTATTAAAATATGCCCACGTAAAAGCAACGTTCAGTTCTATATTTATCAATCCCTCAGAATATTGAATAGTGAACGGCCAATATTTAATATTGCTTCGTTTCGATTCGGAAAAATTTTATGTGGCTGTGGATATGAAAAAATGTCACCTTAACGTTTTTAGTGGTGCTAGAAACAACAAATACAACTCGTTTATGAATTCTTATTATGAAACGTTTGAATAACTTCTATTGTCTTCACTACTACAATATAAAATAAACTTAATTAAAAAAGATACTACAATTATTATAAAATTTAAACCAGATTACGTAAATAAAATAACCTACGTTACCCGGGTATGTACTTTTCCATAAGCAAATAAACGCTGTTTTGCTACTAAATTGCAAGACTATTAAATGCGAACACAAAAGTTTACACACACCTGTCGTACCTGACAAAATAATAACTATTATAAATAAAGGAATAATCTTTTTGATATCTTAACTGTGCCTTAATACACAAGGTAGTGATTTGAAGCAATTGAGTGTAAGTGAACAATTAGTGTAATGGCTGTATATTGGCTGCATAGTAGTAATTAATGTCTCTGCTCCCTCCTTTGATTTAGTGTTCGAATGTAACTATAGTATTTATGTTACCTGTCACTGAGTATCTTCATTTGTAAGTTTTACACAAGATAAAATTACATACGACGGTCAAATTTGTTTTTTTAAACGCATTAACGTTGACTTGTTTCTCATAATATTCTTTTACAGTTTTGAAAGCATTAATAATATGTATAAATTGAAACCTAAAAAAAATGCTGTCATATATTTATATCAAGCTTTGTACCTCGTAATAATACTACAAGATTATACGTGGGGTGCTTGAGAAAGAATAGCACCTCCCCATCAACCATCATTCTCGTAGGTGTCGTAAGAGGTGACTGAGGGAATTTATATCCGGAAACGGGAACCAGCACTTCCGCGGTCATTGTTATCTAAAAAGAGCGCTCGCCAACCCGCCTGCCAAGCATGGTGAGTAAAGGCAACTCTCCGCCATGAAATACTTTGAGGAGGCTTTGTACAACATAGCTAAAATGATAATAATGTCACAAGTTACTATTACGAACGTGCCTTCTTCTTCACCTAGTGCCTTTGTACACGTTCATAATCTGTTTCATCAGATTATATTCTACCATGATTCACCTCTGACTCAGTGCTGAGAATCCGTTAAAATCAAATCAGTTATTATTTTTTACAACTTAACAAAACACTAACTTCGTTAACTAACGTCATTTTACACCGACTTCATTCTTTATGTATTCGTGCTCCGACTTTAACATATTTAAATAAACATAAAATTTTACGACGCCTTAGAAGTTCTGTTTCAAAACATAGCATATTTCAACGCGGCAAGAATACAGAATTGAATTTATGAGTTGATGAAACTGTGGCTCAATATACACAGAATCAAACAAAAACTTTCAAGTTTATCGCGAGAGTTAACTGTCCTATAAAATTATCGAGACTTTTATAGTCTAAATATCAGTAAAATATTTTATTGAGCTTTCTCTGTTGAAATATAAGTGGTTTAGTTATTATTGGTAACCTCTTCGAGATAATAGATGGTGGAGTTCGTGACGTTAGGAGTCATATAACTCGTGCCATAATTCGTTTTCAATGGCATGCTAATTGCCAACATGAGAAATGTGTTAAGGAAGTTCAGAGTATCATAAAAATGAATTGGTAAAATTCACACTAGTGTCAAGCCATTACATATTTATGTGGTATTTATTATAGTAACAAATAAATAGAAATTACACTGAAACGTAACCCTGAAAGTTATATTATTTTTTGAAGGAATAAATTACTCATAAGGAAATTACATAATTTCATTGATAATTTTCGATTGCTTTAATTTCAGTTACGTAGTTATAATTAATGAACGAGTATATCACGTTACCAAATTCACTTATCGTCACGTTTTTAAAAGGAACCAAACTGCCTTCCGGTAATTATTTATTGTTAATACTAATGATTTATGGTGTATTCAGAATTTTACAAAATATAATTCAGGGTGTATTAAGAATTCAGCAACAGGATTATTTTATAATAGATCAATATAAAATTATTAGATAAACAATAAGACCCATGATTCTGATAAAACTATTTTTAAATTTTAACCACAAAAAAATTTAATTATGTCTTAATTTTATACAAACTACCTACTATCATATTATGCATAGCCTACATGGCTATTTTTAATCAAGCAAAAGGACATAAAACGTTTGAGCTCAACAAAATATTTGTCTCAGAATTCGAAAACCAGCTCCACCGAAATGTCAGGGTCCACGGCAATTTAGAATGCCGATTGACTACCAAATACGGAACGTTTTTGCAACATATTTTGAATACCGACTCGAATTTGTGGTAATTGATTTGAATTATTCCTTGATTACGAAAATTGTTTACATCGGTCATAGGTGAATTTCTGATATATTTGACATCCCAATTTAATGGTCCAAAATTTAATAACATAGGTGATCTTTTTTCGATTCAATTATTCAACGTTATATTTTACAATAGCGTAAACTTCTAAAGTCCAAACCGGTATGGACTTTGATGCTATTTTACATATCTAGTAACTATTTTTACATTTAATTGCTTCCCTGTACTGTAATGGAGTAGTCTCAAATATATGAGACTCAGGGCGTGTGTCACCAAGCAATGTTAAAGTTAATCCTTCATTAAATATCATGTTTTCCCTCTCGTAATTCCTATATATGAATGAGAAGGCGTGGTATTTTAACACGCCGTTAACACTAACATTATAACCAAGCAATCTCATATTTCATTGAAAATCCTCTTTGTTAAGGCCGTATTTCACCAAGCAATGTTAAAGTTAACGCCATGTGAAATATCATGTTATTCCTCTCGTATTTCCTGTCAATGAACGAGATGGCATGGTATTTTAACATGGCGTGAACTTTAACATTGCTTGGTGAAACACGGCCTTAACAAAAAGGTTTTTCAATGAAATATGAGATAAGTAGAGTACCCTAAGCTCAACACGCTATCCATACCCTTTCAAAGTAGCCGGAGATTCGGACCTAATAAGCAGTTAAGTCGTATTTTACCATCTTTATTGTGGGTTGATTCTACCTACTTAGAAACAATACGAAATAAGACGTATTCTCTGTAAAACAAAAACTATACATACATACATTAAATCCTACATACATATCGACGTCGCAGTCATCTACTTGAAATCGCTATTTTATTGAGTGACTAGCATTTTAATCGAATGGCGACATTAAATTAAAAAACTAAAGTACAACTCGTCAAGTTGTTTATTGTAACGTCTTACGTCTTGACTGAACGTTATTTAGTAATTTAGCGTAGTCGACGAATTACCTACTTATGGAATATCTAGTTAGATGACATTTTGTTCTAATTTGCGCTCATACTACCGATATTTCATACATAATATAGGTAACTTTAGATGTGCGTTATCTCAACCGGATTTTGTTGATTTTGTAACTGACGCGGAGCGGGGCGGAGAGGAGCTTAGCGGTGTCCAAATTGACCAATTACTATGCTCGTGCTGTTTCCGTGGAAACGGAGTGGAGATTTCGAACATAGTGATGGTCAATTCGGGCACCGCAAGCTCCTCTCCGCCCCGCTCCGCGTCAGTGGAAACGCAGCCATAGTCGGGAATTTAATCATAAAGACGGCCATAATAATCCATACGATCACCCACCATTGCAATCGTAACACCATCTAATAATTGTAATTATTATTATATAATCTGACTTAAAACCAGTATAAGTAAAAGCTGAACAAAACCAGTTTTAAAACCGTTTAATTAAATGCAATAAATAGCACTAAAACTGAAAGTAAACGATTTTGCAAAATGGCGGAGGAAAGTGTCATGCCGATTAAAAATTTCAACATTCATGATGTCGTCAAAACTCAAATGTTATATTATATTCTAATATTTTCTGCCTATTTCATATCATGATTATTTTAGCATTTAAGTATATACCTATAGTTCGAATAGTATAGCGACTCTTATAACAAAAGTACAAAGAATCATATCGTAGAATAATATATAAATTATGATCAGGCACAAAGCACATAATCCTGGAGTCGTGTTCTCGCCTTTCGGTGTCATCCAATAAGCACAATACCTTGCTTATTATTTTTTATTTACACGTTATAGGAAAGGCTTATTGTTTCTTGACCTTTGAAAATGCCAAGACGCAGACAATATGCTTGTAAAGTTGAATGCCAGCGCTCGGTGTCTGGTTCCGTAGTTCTTTTACGTTTCAAGATCAAAGACCTGTTCACGGCACGACGTCTTAAACTTAAAACGATACGATGTCGCAGCATAGTGCGTTGTCATAATGTATTTACGTTGCCTTTAAATAATCCAATACATTTTAAGCCGTTCTACTGTGTGCGGTGACATTACCGTACTGTGAAAAACTGTGGACTGTCCACCAAGACTTAAAAAATGCACGTCGGGACGCCGTCCCATGGCGATATTGCCAGAACGTGAAAAACATGTGGAGCGTTGATTCGATGCCATACAAAACTCATTTTTTGTCATAAATTAAATTAGGCAGGTAAATTTTATTAATAGTAGAAAACCGAAGAAAACTCTCACATATACGATATGAGTAAGACTTTAAAGTTCGTAGGCTACAAAGGAAAATAATAAAAAGTATAGTAATACAAAGTCATAGCAAATAAAAAGCCTTCCAATAATACATATATCTACATCTGCGTTTACTTCATCTTTATGAAAATAAGAAAAGTTGTTGTAGAAACCGTCTTTTTTACAGGAATTGCAACTACGATATTTACTGAACCCCAAACGCCGAGTTGCATTTATACCAATAGCAAGCGCAATCATTTAAGTAAAAAGTCAACAATCAACATTGAACAACAACTGTTGTTGTTTTTGTTTAATTAATCTTGATTGAGTAAATAATACAATTATTAATTGCTTTTGAGAGCAATTTAATGGTTATTTATTAATGTTTTAATTTTACACAATATCCATTTTCATAAACTATATGCAGACAAATTATTGCATGTTTTAGCAGATGGACAAACAATGATATATAAGTTGAGTCATAAGTATATCCTAAATCTAGGGAGCAACTAGTCTCCTTATGGTTTCCAGTCGTTACGCAT
Organism: Celastrina argiolus; assembly: GCA_905187575.2. NCBI lineage: Eukaryota > Metazoa > Arthropoda > Insecta > Lepidoptera > Lycaenidae > Celastrina > Celastrina argiolus. The sequence continues at coordinate 9,805,459 of LR994585.1, forward strand.
TTTAAATTGAATGGTTTCATTTGCTAGGTACAGACTAGAATAGGGCTCCTTAATCCTACAGAGTCATCTGAAGGTGGCCTTAAGCCTACCTTAACATTAGCAAGGTGAAATTAGAATGTAACAATTATGAAATTATAACATCACAAGTCGCGAAAGTGCGCATTTTAGAGCGTGTAGTAACCTAGGTTAACCACATCGTGACCCGCCCCGCGCGCGCTTTCCCCGCCGCCCCGCGCCGCACCGCGCGATACCTGCGTCGGCGCACCTACCTGTCACTTACCGGAAAACCTTCACAATTATATTCAGTTACATCGATTATAAATTAAATCAAATTATTCGTATATAAACTTTTAAAGCACAAGTATTATAAGTAAAAGCTTAGACAGGCTTAGATGTGTGAACTGGATCTGATGACGATGATTCAAATAGCAAATAACGAAATAGAGCACAACGAGAAGAAAAGAGAGTGAAGAAGAAGAAGAAGCGAAACGGTAGCTGATTAAGACGCTGATCATTATGATAATAATGATGATTATACCCAATTCGTATATGTGATTAAGTATGCTATGATCTCATTCATATTATATGAGAATGTAACTTGCCTAATTTATGTATAATTTATTCATGGAAAAATGTTACGTGACATTGTTTTCAATGTCTATAAAAATTGTATCTCCAACCAAAAGCAATTGATAAGGACGAAAATTTTATACAAAATATACAGCAAAATTTTATATTACAAATCGAAATTATTGATTGGTACCTAGTTTATTCCAAAGTAAATTTCAGTCAAATGAAAGTCTAGCAGCAATTTGGTCTACTATCTATAAATTATTGTAGCAATGAAATTGTTTTAGACTATCACTTTTATGTAATAGTAAGTGCCTTATGTCCATTTTCTATGTAAAATAATAGAATTCAAAATGAACGGGAAATGTAAAATGGTAATTCGACATCACTTGCTGGTAAGACGCGAGTTCGTGTGAAATGTTCAGCTACAATCACGGAAATGAAACAGCAGACAAACGATAGTGCCACTTCCTTTGTGTCTACTAAATTGTACCACGACCAGTACTAATGTAGCAAATATATAAATGCTCGAAATTTCGAGAAAGAATTTGCTGTACTTGCCACAATGTCCTGGAAATGTTCGCATCATATTATGTATTTTTAAACATGCTTTATAAGCTTGGGTTGTATGTACTTATGTATATAACGGAATTTTTGAGCATAATTTTCACCAAAGTGATTAATATAAAATTTCGCATATTAAGTTTAAAATTCCAATGACTATACAATTAAGCGTGTTTTTTTCAAACTATTACTTATTTTCTTAATGAGACCCTTATGATAATATCTTCTTTTACATAATATGTTAAAACGTTTAGTATTTCTAATGATTAATAGTTTCTAGTAATTATTTGTGAAAATAATAAACACAATTCAATGTTCCTGTGAGTATTTTATGTTTATGAGAACAAAAGTTTACGGGAAACTTATTTCCTCATAAAACTTTAACGCGCGTCGTAGAACTAAATTGCCCACAATTATGTTCTTCCTTCGTTTTGTAATGAATGAAAGGGATACGAGTAAAATAACTAAATGGAAGTGGAATATATTCCTACGATTCCGAAGATTTTTGTGCCTCCAGTGAGCGTTCGTCCGCGGTGGAATGCAGAAATGGCCGACCAGCAATTCCTACAAGATTACATCATTGTTCGGCGAGAAAAGTGCACGCTGCACATAAAAACCTGCGAAGAAATTCCTAAATCGAATATTCGAGAATACGCTGCAAATATTTCGAAAGTACGTTATTATAAAAATTCAATCCATAAAGACTTTTGTGATCGTCTATACGAGATATAATGCGGCCATTAAATACCTTATTTAGAGAGACCGGTACCATAATCCAGTACGTGTTTAACATTGACCATGCAACCTTCCCTTTTAGTCCACCTACTTATAAATAGCTGTCTAGCCAGTACGTTCTTTTGGTCACTGAAGCTGGTCCTGATCTTACTAGAGATTAATATAATAGAAACGCAGAGGACTTCATGCATCTATAGACAATGATTTATGGCTTCAGAGGTTGTTTAAGCAATTTATTATATTACATATTATCCTTTTAAGACAAAAGATGATTGATAGTGACTTGATTTGGAAATAATAAATAATAAGTAGTTATTATATAGGTATTTCCCAACTAAGGATTTCCTATAAATTATATGTATATTTTAAGCTTTTAACTATTATACTTAAACTAGTATTTAGAATTATATTTAGGTAATCGTCTAATAGGAAAATAATATAATTATTTTTCAAACTTCGAACATCAAAAAGTTTACCTATGTATAACCAAGTACCTACCTATACATAAATCAAAGTACATTCAATATTTATAAATTATTATAACATAGTTAACTAAGGATATATTGACATGATTTTACAAAATGTCGCTTACAAGATAAATAAAAAAGATAAATTTTATTTCCAGTTTATCTTCGTAGTAACTTTTTGTTTGTTTACTAAATTTGACACAAAGGGTAAATTATTATTTTAAAATACAATACAATACAATACAAATATACTTTATTGTGCACACAACAAGTTACAAAAAAAAACAAAAAAATATACATTACAAAAATCAGACATGCACACAAAGGCGGCCTTATTACTAGATAGCAATTTCTTCCAGACAACCTTATGGTGTTAGAGAAAACAATGCTAGAGAATGTGTATTTTTAGAATAAAATTTCACATCTTTTAACTTGTAAAGAGATGAAATCATCCTGGGTTGCTTATTGCAATTATGAAATTGCATTGGCAATTGGGATATAAAAAAGGTGTCGAATATGTCGCTTTTATTCTCGATCGTAAACATTAAAGCAGTCAGTCTAGTTCATCGTGGGACTGATGATGTTCAGGACATCGGGAACAGGTTCCAACGACCTTCGCATCATACACCTGACAGACAGGACGTAGGAACCTCGTGAGAACCACTGGACTGAATACAGGTTCTAAATAATTAACACATTAATTTTATTCCTGCATTGGAAAACTAGATATTATACTACGTTCTCTGATTAGACCCATGTTTCGATCCATTTCCCCCTTTCCATTTCAACCTTATATTGTATTGATATAGTTTGCCTTGATTGCTATAAATATCATTTATATTTCAAATATTTTTAATTTAAAATGACGATTTCCGAAAGACGTTTAGTACATTTAACATAGAATTACAACACAGAAAAGCTACGTTTAATGTCTTTGGGAAATCGTCGTTTTTCACAGTGAAATTATATTTCCCTTTTGATTTTGTATTTGCTTTAGTAGCTTTATCCATATTTATATTATGTTTGCCTATTTATCTGTCTATTGTTTTATAATCTGTGGCTTTATGTTTCAAGCTTGCTTCAATGAAATCAGTCTTTATGGCAAAAGAGCCTGTAGAAAATAATATATCGAAGCAAGCGAATACCGCTCCCTTTGCACAGACAGCTTTTACCCTAAGTCGTGAGTCGTGACCTTAGAGCCTCTCCAGCTGTTAAGTAATAACCGGCGGGTGAGGGGGGTGCCATTTCCTGTCACAGTATTATTTCTACGTTACTTAACTCCAATGAATTCCTTACTCGAGCAAACGGGAATACATTTAATGCTTCAATAATTTTGAAATCGTTACGCACGAATTCGAACATTCTTACTTTGTTGAGCCTATGCGTGAGTTTTTGTTGGATTTCATTTATCTCTTACATTAGTGTGTTATATCGTCCGCTGCGTAATAAGGAAATAAATCGTGTTATTTTTAAGCCCTACCCTGTTGAAAGATTAACAAAAACACAGTAAGTACATAACAAGTATGGTTGCAGTGATACCGTTAGGGCGTCGCTTCTCGGAAGCCTCCACTGGCTACAGGCTTTAAGATGCTGCAAAAAATATGTTTGCTCCCACACTACACTGACTGACCTCATACGGTCGCATTCTCGTTAAATCCGTATAAATACTTATATACGCGTCTACCTCCGGGAGTACAGTTGTACCATAATATTTATTCACTTGTGGTTAGTGCCCACAGAACGGGTTCTATGTACCTACCACTCCACCTAACTTGACAGTGATGTTTGTAAACAGATTTGTCTATTAAAGTGGCTAAATATTATTTTTTTACGTTCTTAACAGGACCCAGGCATATGAAAAGAAGAATATTAGGTTTAAGTTCTTACTTAAGCTAAGCTAACTCTATATGTCGCAGTTATCTGGTTGAATCTGCTTATTTCATTGAATGACAAGCGCGGTCATTTAATGGAATCAAACAGCTCGTATAGCTGATAGCAATTTGATATATTTTTTGATAAATTTGCTTTAATGTGCGTTGTAATAGTACACATTCGAAAATTTATATTATATAATATATATTCGGCTGTCCTAGACTCGGATTCTTTGATGTGTTGGTTAAAAATAGAATTTAATGAACGCGCTAGTCATACAATCTAATAGCAGATTTAACCAGATGACTGCGACATATATATAAATCCACTCTGAAATTAGCAACTCACTGAGGCAACCATAAACAAAAGAAAGTATATTTGTACTTCTACAAATATATTTTGCATTTATTAAGCAGAGTGTATCGCTTCTTATAGTAACTCTTTGACGAAATTATTTTTTTTTACCACTAATAAATTATAGTAAAATATGTTTTCTTGTACGATACTGATATAACATACCAGCGACTTAATCGCAAAGCGACAAAGTTCTTTATATAGGATTATTTTTAAAAAGCAGCTGGCATCACTTCCTCTGTTCACACCCCTGTTTAATGTTGTTGCACCTGCAGTTCCCAAGTCCACAAGTTGCAGCAAGGTGTGTGCAACACTAATCAGTATTCAATCATTTGCCAACGACGTTTGTTAAATGCAAATGATCCTCCTCCGGGGATACCGTTGCTTAAAATATTTGAGTCCTTCTTTGTTTGGAAATTGCTGCCTGCTAGTAATAGTGCGTAACGTATTATATTATTATTGTTTGCAACATCATAAGGTATCTCTTATTCTTGTTTGTGCTATTAAATAAAGTTTGTTAGCGCATCGCCAATTGCGAAAGTGCTTATAGCGTTGCTGTGGTTAAGATAAATTGAACTTGATTCCGTTAATACGTGAAGAAAAAACTTTCGGTACAGTTTTACGAGAATTGTGCGAACAAAGAAGCTCGCCTCTCATATACTCTTATATGAGAGTATATGAGAGGCGAGCAAACCAAAAAAAAGTTAAAATTTAAATATAATACTTAAAAATTATGGACGAATTTCAACGACGTCTACTCTATTAAAATCCTTAGGGTTTGTAATGAGTAATAGAAAATACAAACAAAACATTTCAGTTTACTTTTCTTACTCTACGATACGGTAAACTTACATAATTCTTAAAAATCTTATTCCACTTTGAGAAAAGTCTTTAAATTTTTTCCCTTTCCTTTGATATGCCAATTGTCAAGACCTCTCGACGACTCTCGTTAGCTCAACAAAGAGCCATTTTTAAAAAAGAAGAAGGGTAGAGTTAAATGAGAAAACCCGTATCTTTAATTTATTCAGCAGTCCCTTGATAAGATAATGGCGACACTCAGTATTTTTCTTTTTCTCGGTGGCCAATTTATTTTCCTTTCTTTTCGTGTTATCGGGGCCGCATTCTGGCGTGTCACTGCCGTCTGCCCACCTCGGTATAATTTGATCCAGCAATCTTATCACATAACTTATTGAAATGTTTTGTTATTCCGTACACCTTTCTTTCGTAATATGAAATTGATTAAGTCTGTTGTTGGTAAAAACATATTGAAACGGTAACAATACCGAGTAAGTATGAGTATCAGGATTTTTGCCTCCTTATAACCTTTTAGAGCGCCTCCCGAGGCGCTTTCCCATAATCTGTCATCGTCATTCGTCGTTTCAGTTATGACGTCAACTGCTGACGGACATTAAGCCTCCCCCTGTGTTTTTCGAAGGGGGCCACCCTCTCTCTCTACTCGCCACGTGGCCACATTTTACTTGGCTGACGGGTTATAATTTCCACGTTTAATAACAATGTCCACTAAAACGCTAATATATAATATTCCCTATATCGATCTCTAACCTTTTACGACGTCGACGGGAAAGATGGTTAACGGGAGGTGCTATTCTTACTCCGGCACCCCACGGACAGTCAAATGCTGAAATCACAAGTGAAATGAGGCAATAACATTATATAATATACATCGTGCAATTATACCATAATGACGTCATAATAAGAATGAATCCCTATAATCCGAGGTAATAAACCAGACGTGGTCATCTCGACACGTACTTGTCAAATTACACAATACGATAAATTAAATGACACATACACGTTACTCGCAGATGATTGTTAGAGCCTTATTTGTATGCAAAGGTAATATAATGTTACTGGCCATAAAGACTACATTATCTGTATTATCAATTACAATTTGAATTTCGAAACTCGTGGACTTCAATTGTTTTCTGTATTTATGTACGTTTACCAACTTACTACGTCAAATCGTTGAAAAAAAAATTGCTTTACATCTTTTCTTTTTAACGTTAACTGTAAGTAGGACTTTATGTCTACTTATAGTACTAATATTATAAATAGGAAAGATTTGTTTGTTTGCATTGATAGGGTCCAAAACTATTCGACTATAATAAAATTTGGTATACATATTAAGACTATGAGAATGGACATAGGCATTTTTTTTTTGCGCAAAAGAGATTTTCCGGGGATTTCCTTTTGCCGGCACAATGTCGCAACATCTAGTTTTCTATATAGGTGGCCTATTTGTGCTCATTTTAAATATACATGATGCATTTTGACAATGGAAAAACTATTTAAACATATTTATGATCAGGTCATAAATAAATGTGGCGCCATATTATACACGTTCGATTGAATTTTAAAGTGGTATATTTGAATATATAAAACTCGTGTTACAACATAACTATCGTTCATTAAAACCGTTAAGGCGAGCAGTGACCGCAACTAGCGCCACTCTTTTTAAAATAAATTTTACAATGACACAAAGATCTTATTAAAAAAAGTAATCGGTTCAAACTTTAAGTAAATAGTTTAACTAATTTATTGGCATTTAATTACAGCTCTAAATCCTATACCGTATTTACTCTCGTAAGTAATAACTAAAACGGCCGTTTTAGTTATTACTCACGAGATATACTATATAATATTAGTTTAACTATTATATATGACTATAATAAGCTAGTTTAACTATTTACTTAAAGTTTGAACCGATTACTTTTTTTAATAAGATCTTTGTGTCATTGTAAAATTTATTTTACAAAGAGTGGCGCTAGTTGCGGTCACTGCTCGCCTTAAAGAAAAAATACAACACAAGTGTAAAGACAGACACAACAAACAAAAAGCTGCATTCACGAAAAATACCTAGATACCTAGTAAATTATAATGTAACACGAAATACAATACTATCAGGCCTTGGCAACTAAATCCTTACTTAGGTATTTCATTTGCTATGTAAATGTGTAAATAGCTTAATGGCCTCTCATAAACGGGTCGACTAGTCAATAGGAAAGGGACGAGTGTGCGAACAGGGTCGAGTGCCATTGTCACTACGACTCACTATGTAACTTGCGCCTATACATTTCTCACATAATATTGTCGCCGTAAATACACAAGATCAAGGCTCTCGCCGCTTCCGCCTCATACGAGAGGAATTCGATGCACGGCCGTACTGGTTTGCGAATCTGTAGCCGCATTACTGCAATTTCGCAAGCTTTCTACGCCGGTATTTAATTATACTCGAGGCCGTGCAGGTGCTTATTTACTCTTGAAACCTTTAAAAAGGCTACTTTTAGTACTCGTAAAGCCGTAAAAGTACCTGGGATCATAGTGATCGCGCATAACAAGAGAAAGTACGGTCAGATAGGTTCACGCATAATTTCGAATTCAATATTAGATGTATCGGCGGAGACAGCGCACTGCAGCGCACGGCATACGCAACAGACACCGTTATGTCCGAGCCGCGATACTGCAGAGATGAATCTCTTAAATCATAGTTTGAAATGTAGGTATTTTATACGGACTTTAGCCATTACGATTTATCACTTAAAATATTACTCAGATAATACTATCAATATGACGCCACCCATGATATTTACAATCGAAATATGTGCAACAAAAAGAATTTTTGTATTTGAAGACTGATATGATCTAATAACCACTGATATTCTAGAGTAAAATACATTATATATGCACATTTTGTCCTACATATTATATCAAAGCAATTTTCGTAGATTTAATTAAAGATCACTCTAAAGCCTTAAAAGAATATTAAAAAGAATAGAGTCTAATATTGTGAAGCTTAGAACGTTTAGATTGAGAATTCACAGACGATTACCGACAAGACCATGTCCTAGAAATACAGGTCCGCGGACCGCTTCTTGGCAAACTATCGCAAATAATGCCAAAGTGTTTCACGTACGCTCATAGAATATTCCGATACTCAAAGGCCGTCCGTTAGAGAGATCATCTCTGTGACCTCGCATTTCCTTCTACTTTTTAAACTTTCTGTTTGATACAAAGGCCTCGCATTCCTTTACAATGCAATTTGTTGCCGTTGCGAACACTCAAGAAAGCCAAGTTTGCTGTTTTGTTTTAAAGAGCACAAATTAGATTTAATAGTAAATATAAAATCTTAGATATATTTTTTGAATCTTAGATATATTTGTTAAGTAAGCTGAAGAAAATATGCCGACTTAATATAACAATACAAAACAATATGTAGTGTTGGTTAACAATTAATCATTCTATGAAACTTGAAGTAGGTAAGCATACTTATATAAGTAATAATATCATTGTTTACCTTTCTCAGTCAAAATAAAAGAGGAGGTCAAATGTCCTTCTCTTTCAAATAATTGTGCTTGTGTTTCAAAAAAGTGAAAATGATATAAAAGAGGAATATTAAGAAGTTTAACGGGTTCATTTTCAAGTACAGTTTATGGTAATCGTATTATCTGAACTTAAAGCCTCATTATCGGCGAATCCATTTCTATTCATCCCAGGAACACATGAGCATCAGAATTTCTCTTCAAATAACAGTATGTAGGTCGCAATCACGGCACGTCATTACTTTGATTATCTCGGACAAAAATGTATCTAGTACCGGCAATGCGGTCACAGTGACCGGCAGTCGGAGATCCGCGGCGCATACCGCCCGCGCCCGACCGCCCGATATTAACCTTGATCCCAAGATCGATAGACACTAATTCTATTAACAAACAAAGCCGTGGTCATTAAATATTTAAACCACAAAACACATTTCGGGTCATCCGTTTATAAGCGGCATTATTGTATCTAGAGCATTCGACTTTCGCAGTAAAATGTTGCAGCAACTTAATGTCAAAGGAATAGCAAAACGCACATTTATAATTTGCACTCATTAGCGACAGTTTTCATTCGCACAAAAACGTATTTCTTAATTACAAACTTCCATTTGCACACTTCAAAAGAAGGTAAAGTACATGGTCTAAGTTAACCATAAACTCAGTTTAAATAGAATCTGGAATGTACATTTGCATAAACATAAGAAGCCGTATTTATTACATTCGAGAGGAAAATAGTCTTAATGGAACAAAACAAGTGACTGCAACACTTTCTCTCGCAAACTTTATTACGAATGCAATTTGGCACCGAACGCTATTAAACTATCAGCCGCATTCAATTTCGAATCTCACGAACTCGGATACTTCAACTCTAATATCTCCAGTAGAATTGTAAATAACTTGGGAAAAAAATATATGTTTAAAATTATATTTCTTTTTATTTTAACATTTATATCTTGAGAAATGTGTAAGTTTTACAAATTTTTTGTTACTTTTTATTAAAATTTATAGAAAATTAATGTTAATTATATGAACATTTAACATAGCTTCCGTTTTGGTTGAATATGAAAAAAATTGATAATGTAGAGCAATTAGAAAGCATAATGTTTTGTATCTAATTATAATGTGATGTAATAGGTAATCTTTGTAGATGGTTCCTACAAAGATTAATATGTGCAATAGCATCGAAAGTTCGGAAAGTTGTATTAAAATAAATTTATGACTTAGATTAAAACCAGTTAAATCGTATGTATGATACAAGCTTTTATGTACGCCTAGTTTTCCGGACATAAAACATTTCTAATCTGATTTGTGTCTTCTTCGTGTGTTATCTCAATCGGTACATTTCTTTGCATCTCAGCACCGATAACTTTTGGGTGGTCATATTTGGATATGGACGGATCAAAAATGTATAAAGCGTGTTGTCGGAGTTTTTCTACCGTTACGTCCCGGGCTAGGTTTTGGCTCCCACTGCGAATTCGTTTTCGTGCTCAGATTGATATGACCCTGCTGACCTCTACACTAGAAGCAATTTAGGTCTGTTATATAGAGATTTGGATTCACTGATTATTTGCCAAAAAAATCAATTGGACGCGCCTACTAAGGTAATCAAATTATACACGGTCCGAGTTTAGATATTATTAAGATGTCTATGAAGCAAATTTAAATTAGGAATCCGTCAGATGTATTCCGTTATTTAATTACAGTTTTTATACTACAGATAAGTAATCCGGTTAGCGGCCGGTTTAAATAACCAATCTATAGATAACTAAAAGTTTTAAGTAGATATAGATAGGTTATTGTAAGTGACAGTAAAAGAATATATAATATAAATTACCTTCTTTATTGTTTGTGTCTAATGTTATAGACTGTAGTATACGTTGACTGAAATGTTATAATAATAGTATCACGAATATACAGTTATAATCTGACAGTGATAATTATCGAATCGATCTTAAATCCAATTGTCGACTGGTGAAAGTAGTTCTACATTGAAAATAATAGTTTAGACTATGTAACACACGCATGTAAATGATAGAAATGCAAAATAATAATCGTTTAAATTATATAAAATTCAATATAATATTATAAGATACCCAAATTGATTGTATATGTACCTACATTAATTTTGGTATTAGGTACCATTTATTAAGCCTGCAGATTTTCCAATCACAATACAAAATAGGTTATGTACACTGTTCATATCTGCAAAAGTTACGTAAGGTACGGTGAACTACGCGTAGAGACGGTAGAGTATATAGGTATGTACACAATGCATTGTATGGACGTTTGTAGATGCAGGGCGGTAAGGGCGACAGAAGCAATGCTTGTAGCCGCTATTGTCTAACTTTGTATGAAAAAGTTACAGTAAATTGTAACGAAGCAACAGAAAGATAATTTTGTTATTAATAGTTAATTTACTACATAATTGAAGTTAGCCTCCAACTTATGCTACCTACTTACCTGAAAATAGTTTTGGAGAAATCGGAAGTTGAACTGTAATTACTAAGTTATTTGATACGTTGCCCCAACGTAGATCGGCCTATAAGTAAGAACTTCTGGTTTTTAACGACGGGGTGTTATAAGTTTGACGTGTCTGTGTAAATGTGTATGTGTCTGTCTGTGGCATCGTAGATCCCAAAGGGATGATTTTAATGCGGTTTTTTTTGTTGAAAGGTATATCAGTTGAGAGTGTTCTTAGCTATATTTGGTGGAAATCGGTTCAGGTCTTCAAGGTCATCAAGTCAGGTGTGATAGGAATGTTACACGCTAAGTCGAGGGTTTTTTTTAATTTGTAATTTAGTTTATATTTAGCTTATTAATTTTCATTTCTCTCGGATATTTTTATCAAAGATAATTAAATATTTATAGTAAGCTGTCCTCAGACGAAAATTTTTCAAACTACCGTTATGTTTTATTTTTCTTTTGGCTCTAGAAATCACACGTGTGCTGTAATGATAAAAAAATGTAATAAAGTTTTAAGGGCATGAAAGAAACTTCTCAGATGCGTAAAAACTACGGCACTGCGGCGGTAGCACAATAAATTTCCAGCAGTAAAAGTCTTACGGAAAAGTGCATAAATAAATCAATACCGAACATCAAACAGTTTGAATTCCTGACAAATTTTATGATTACGATCGACAACAAAAAATATAAATGTTTTATATTTTATAATTTTGGCCTTAATCCTGAAATTAAATAAAAAATAAATTATTTGAGATTTTTTTCTTTTATTTGCTTGTAAAATATTACATTACTAAGTATTGCTTAACAGCAGAAGAAAGAAATGCGTATCCGTTGCAAATGAAAAGCTAATTTCTAACCACCGGGACCAGCTATAAATGGAGGTTTTCAATTCAACGCGGTGGTTATTAGCAAGGTGAAAAGACACTTTCTTTACGAATGCTATAATAGAATGATTTATGAAAAAGTAACAATGAACAGCCTAGTAGCCTAATGATCGAAAACGGTGTCAATAGTAATGTTATTTATTAGCTACTTGTTAATTGTAGAGTTAGTCAACATGCTTATTCTAGTATTATTGTACAGTACAAGTATTACTTACGCATTATCTGTAACGTCACTCGGCTCGTCGAGTTCGCCGATCGTGTCCAAAGACGCTCCGGAGCCATCTTCTCTGGTTTCTGCAGGTGGCGGTGGAGGTGGCACTGTTGGTCGAGTACAAGTTTGAATAATATTCTCATTTCCACTTTCTTTGAATTGAGTTTTAGGCACAAAGTCAATGAGTCGAGGTAAAATTTCAGGCGCCGGATTTGTTTCAATTTTGTCTTTTAGTGAATCGTTCATCTCAGCCTCAGAGTGCTGAAGCCAGGATTCTATACACGTTTTTTTGGTCGGCGTTAAAAGTGGTTCAGGTAAAGGCGAATTGAGCACTTCAGGTATAGGTGCGGGTCGACGTTTTTTTTCGCTTGCAGATCGTTCAACTTTTGTATTTCTAGGCATTGGTTTCGGTTTATCCACTGGAATGTTCTGATTACTTTTGTTAGTAGTGGTTTGACATCGTTCAAGATTTTCTCTTTTTGATGCTACAATTATTTTTGTATTGTTGTTATTTTTGTCACTGATTTCTACATTTATGGAACAATTTTTTTCTGTTAATGATTTACTTTGTGTAACGTTTTCATTATTTACAGTATTATTTTTTTCCACAACTTTTTTCGGTTCATCTACCAAATGTTTTTGTTTTTCCATAAATTTTGCGTTTCTCATATCTTTAAGTAAATCAGTGTCAATGTTTTCAATGCTGTTCAATACCTTTTGAATGTCAATCGACTTCGGTTGCATAACTGGAGTAGATGGTATACTATTTTCAACTGAACTTGCCATTGAACCAAGCCTATCAACGACAGTAGAGATAGAGCTACCTGTATCATCAGATTCAGCATCCGCCATAATAAGACATCTTTCCCATTCGTTTGATAACAAGTCAACGTAAACTTCTGCTTCCGGTGGAATTGTCTTTCCATCAGATAAACGTCGAACTAAGCGTCTAGCCTCTTCAGGTGAACCTTTTCGTAAATAAGCAAAACTGTCCTTATTTTGCCTTAGTAAGTGACTGTCAAAAGAAGATTTTCTTGACAGCTTAATACTTGCGGGTAATGTTGTGTTTTGTCGAGTTCCCATGTCTTTGCTATTTTCAACTTGCTTTTGTCCGTCTAAGTTATGAAGAGCATTTTGCTCTCCAACAGTTTGTAATGTTGGCTTGTCCTTAAATGAGTTCTTCTTTCCTAATTTTCGTGGTGGTACTGGAGGCGGCAACATTGTTGGTCGTCCAGACTCATTTTGATCTTTTGTAACTTTAGTTTCCATAATACCGTGATCACTTTGATTTATTGGTTCTACTTCAAAATGCCTTACTAAAAGTGTTAGTGTTTCATCGGAGTCCTTTAGTCGGCGCACACATTCGATTCTCGTTAATTCAGAAACTGATACGCCATCAATAGCCAAGATTTCATCTCCGGGTATAAGTTTACCCCAAGGAGCGCAAGCGTTAGCAGCTGGACTATCTTCGGCGCATGACTGTACCAAGAGCCTTCGCACTTTTTCCGAAGCTGCTGAGCCTCCTTCAAATTTAAGTCCCAGTCCCAGGCGTGCTCCTTTTGGCCTTCGAATACTTATTTCAGCAGCACCTTTTTCCGCGCCTAATGTAAGGACCGTGATAAACGCAGGCTCTTTATCGGCAGGTTTAGTTTCACCTACCGGTACTATTGTTACGAATTCATTAACCGCCGCCCCTGTCTCCATTCCGTGCGTAAATATGACCCCTGCAGTTTTATTAACTGCTCTCAGCACTTGACCTGTAAAAATAAAAAGTTTGTATTATGAATTTAATTATATATTATGTACTTAATGCCTTAAATGATAATTAATATAATTACTATTTGACACATTAACTTGTATTTAACACAGTATATTTGTTTTTTTAAATTAATTAATAAAATCAAAAGCATGATAATAATAATTTATATAGGTATAATATAAATTATCATTATATCAATACAACCACTCAGAGTCAACTTAACGAAAATCTGGATGTGTTGACACTTGATAGATCATTTTGGTGTCGTTGCAAGTAATTGCAAACATTGAAAGCGTGAACATTTGACTATTAAAATGAAAGTGTAACATGTCTGATATTTGAATGGATGCTAACGTATCATCGGCCGGCCAAGATGTGGGTTAGTGGGACCAAAGAATCAGTCAAAACCGGCGCGCAACGGCCGGTAGAGATCGACGTATTAGCATAACGCCCCTGGCTGGGACCCGTTACACCCAACTTTTGTTTCCCAGTCAGCCATTTTCGTGTAAGTACATCGTCAATTTTGACATGACCCTGTTACAGCTCATCAAACTGTAAACGCTGGCATTAACATAAATGCACCTACGTGAAATACCTTCAAGTCAGTTCTGTATAATAAAAACTTATATGTTATCGTAAACGACACCAGCATCGATATAATTTGCATTGTATTGTATTGTATGGGTCACAAAGAAATGGAAAGCATGAAAAATAACTATAAAAAGAATGTAACATTCAAAAAAATGTATTGAGTTATCTCGATTATTTATGAGTAAAACTGTTAAACCATTTTTGGTAAAGAGAAACTTTATAAGGTGTTCAACGTAACTAAGATCGAAATAATAGATATGTTTCAGCAATTTGTTACACGTTGAGAGATTGTTGATCATACATCGTAACCTCGAAATTTGTATTGTGTCCAAAAAGCAAGAGTGTCTTCTAAACATAGCAGTGTTATTGAGAAAACAAAGAACAACAGACCGCGCGAAATACGTATTGTGTTGGTATCGTATAATTGAATCTTACAGAATAAAAACCACATCGGCCCACATATGACAGCTTTACTCATTTCCTAGGAATAAAAGATACGAAAATTTTCTAGCACGCCATATAATTATATACAGACGTTGCCCAATTGGGTGAAATGCAACGCTGCGTAAGTTTGATTACCAAGTTATAGCGCACAAGTAGGTCTGTGGATCTAACCGGAATAATTATCAAATCTAAAAGATAACAGTTATAGCTTACAGTATAAGAAACATAAAAAGTTGGTAACAGTAACTCATTTTTTGTTTGTGTATTTTGCTAAGCTTAAATGTGAATTTAATTGGAAATTAGCAGGGACAATTGAAAACAACGTAATAAGTATAACTTTATCGAATTTATGCAATGCTTGCCCATACAATTGACATTCAATAAAGTTATAAGTAACTATAGTTGTAAATTGTTCCTGCTTGGGCTATTCATCACAAAATCACATACATAATAATATTATCTGCACATGTAGTTAACGTATTTTTAATGTAATTTATTACACTTGGTTATAAATCCATAACCATAAAATAAACTAGTCACTTAAACCGTTTATAAAACCTAAACTTATAATTCCAGTAATGTATAAGCATAATATGCGTATTATCAGAAAAAGTAGTAATATTTCACCACGTTCGCCACGTTCTGGCTTGTTTAGAATAATAAGCAAGGACAGTAAATAACGCTAAAGACTTCGGTTATTTAGGTGGACTAGTGAACTGGGTCGCCTTATATGAATTGCAAACAAGCACTTGAGGTAAGTGCACTCAATTTAAATGTCTTTAAAACATCTTATGTGTCTCAAATGCACATAACCAACGTTATCATATTGTGACAATGACTCAAAAGGCTTACATGGACGAGTGAATGTACTTTGCACATAATATTACGAAATCTTGTTTTAAGAAATGACAATGGACTAAGTTAATTTTAACAAAAAAAGAGGACTTGTATTTTTATTTCTGTAATATATACTTACCAGCTATTAAATAATAATAATAAAAACTTAAATTAATGTACCAACATAAATTTAAAAAAACTAGTCCAAACAGCTTTACTAGTCTAGGCTAGACTGACTTTTTTGTCTGCCAGGTGTCACAACTTAGTCACAAACAACAGTTTTGTTAACTGCTGCATTAACATTTTAAATGTTAATTATAAAATGTGGAGAAAATACTGTAACTGTAAGGAATCTTATAGTTTTATTTGTTTTTAAATTATAACTAGTATATTCGTATTGTTCCTAAAAATTGCGAAGGAAAGTTCAATGAAAAATGATTGGCGTTTTCACCTATGTAAGACTATTAAAATAAAATAAAGCATTAAAAATAACGGACATCAAATAAAAAGAATAATTATTGAAATAACCAAATACAAAAGAAACTCGCTTTGCTTAATTTAAATAGTAGTTTTTATCACGATCCCGCGCAATTAGGCAACTGGCAGACCTGGGTGGCGTCTGCCAAAACAAATTCAAGTTTAATGAACCAGACAGACAGTCTTAGCGCAGCCGAGGCGCGATACAGGCTTTGTCGGAACTAGAGATATTATAATTAACTCTTTAAGCCTCCCTTATGTACTCCGCTTAGTAGGGATGACCTAAGAATATTTTTGTTAAAAAAAACTATAAAACTGAAAAACGATTCCTAAGTTTTTATAGTTTTTAAATATTCAAAGTAGCTAGTAATAAATTATAATATTAAATTTTATATACATAATAATAATACTATAATATCAAAGAAATTAAATTATTTTTATAGCACTTAATATCAAAAGATACAATCACATGTAGAGGTAAGCTAACTAACTACTTACATATTAATAATACTATAATATCAGAGAAATTAAATTATTTTTATAGCACTTAATATCAAAAGATATTGTATTTAAGTTACTGTCAGGCCTTAACTTTAAAAACTCTAATAATTTTAAAACGTTTTGTCCAATTTTCTGTCATAACAAATATTCCATATCATAAAATATTTCGTATCAAAAGTGAAGGATTTTCTACTATTTCTACAAGTAGGTAAAGTGAATTAAACATAATATCAATAAGATAATAAATAGTCGTTAACATATTATAAGTTCTGAGTCATGGTAGTAATGTTTTGCACTGCAGTTCTGCTGCATTGCGCGGTTTGATACCGCGATTGACTGCAGAGGTGGAGATCTCGTTATGATAGTATCGTGAATTTGGAGTTTGGGCCAACAACACACCTGCTAATAAATATTCATCTATGTAAAATGCAGATAAGTAATTATTTCATGAAAAATCAGAATATGAAAATTACTTGCGTTCGACTTGAGGTTCGTCATTAGAATGTAGAAACAGACATCGGTAACATATTTTAAACACGGTAGCGGTGTTATGCCCTGATATACCTTTATTTATGTAATACAGCCCTAGGACCACTTACGGCCGTTTGGGATAAATTAATAACCCAGAGTTAGTCCATATTTGTATGTAACATTTCTACAAATGGATTGGACAGGTACAACACTATTATAATGCAGGTGAGCGAACTTAATAGAGCGTCAAAGACTCTTTATCTTATCAGGTTTTCCTTTCTGTCGAGTAATTAAAACTGATAAGCGAGTGCGAAAATAAATATGTAATTAAATGTAATTCTGTACTGCATTAAAACGCGCAACAACATAGCTGCTATTGAAAATTGAAAACCTTAGTATAAACATATTATGTATTATGATTTCGGATTATAATTTGAAGTGGTTGTATTCTTTACAACCGACAGTACCATAATACCATAACAGTACCATAGATAGCTTTATTTTTACTTTGTTATATACATAATTACAACGTTAAAAAATAATAATAATATTATCGTTATTTGCTTATCAGAACACTTTCAGGTTCTAATTGAAATGAAGCGATCCGTTGGCTCGTTCACCTCAAATCTTTATTTTAAAAAACTTACATTTTTTTGATTGGCAACACTTCACAAAACATTGTTACGCAAGTATCTAGGATCTAGATGCAGATGGAAGAGATATTATGTTAGTTCATACTTCATAGCGGGCAGACCGTAAAACAATTAGGTCGTCCTTGGCGCTTGTGCAAGCTACGCTGTAAACCGTACAGAAGACTGCACTGACCTACTGCATGCGTACACCGATATACCTGCGGCGTTCGAATAACAGGCAACGAATTGAAAACCTACACGTGATATTGCATTACTGGTATTTCTAAATTCAATCTCAAATAGCATATTTTATAGGATTTTTTTGGGAAAGAAACCAGTAATAGTATAATTTAATACATGGATTTTATAAAACCACTTATAAAAATTAATTAATTTATTAGATAGAAAGAATATGATCAGAAATATATAATTTTCAAATGAACTAAATTACTACTAAATAACAGACAAATATTTATTATGTAATAGGCACAAGTATTAATGTTTAAACAATAATAATCATTAATTACCTATACCTTGCTTTATATGTAGCCTACTTTCCCGGGCCATTAACAGGTAGCATATGACATCTCATTCATTAAAATGGTGTATATATTTATATGTATATATCTAGGCGCTATATAATATATACAATAGAACAAACATACCCACTTACATTTCTATGTATACGAAGCCAAAAGACGGAGTTTGACAGTTTTGTCAAACCCTTTTTTGGCTTCACCGTAGTCGGGTAAAAAGCAAACCTGGCACGTACGACATAAGCCGTAGTTTAGCTCTGTAAGTAAAACAAATTCGCCAGCTTACCAGAATTTACGAGGGCCTAAACTTTTTTATATAAACTCGACAAACGCAAGAGATTATAATAATAGGATTGCCAAAATATGCGCATATTTCGGCGCAAACAATGGAAAACAACATTCAACTTTGGAGAACTCGAATGCAATTAAAATTTAAACTGAACAAGTGTACTGGCTAATCCGTCAGAACACTTCTCTGTTTTATTAATTATTCTATTAGATAACAGAGAATGTAAAATGTTTGTAGAAATAAAAGATATGCTTATAAAATATCTATCTTCTATCTACTTCTTATATATAAAATTGAATTGCTGTTCGTTAGTCTCGCTAAAACTCGAGAACGGCAGAACCGATTCGGCTATTTTTAGTCTTGAAATATTCGGGGAAGTCCAGGGAAGGTTTAAACGGTTTGTATCTACAAAGTGGACACGGGTCAGCTAGTAGTAATATATTATATACGCCAATTGTTATACCAATTGTTGTTATTAAATATTTAGAAATCAATAAAAAAGTGGTTATATAAAAAAGTTTTCATAGGAAAACGCACCGGAAAAACCTTGCTAAAGTAATTATGAGGTACTAATTATACTGTAGAATATATTTTCGTCTAGCATTCCTGGTCATTAAAATCAGAATTGTAAAATATTTGATAAATAACCATAAAACTATTAATAGACGTCGTAGCTTAAAAGCTCAGACAATAAATTATAATATTAATATAAACATTTTACCTGTTTTGTTAATGTATTTTATTAATGTGCTTGAAACAATAAAAAAGTGTGTTTATTATTTTGATAAATTGCTAATTAATGTCAAATTTAACTATATGCTGAATTCAGATACAAATAACCATTTCAACGGTATTATTCACAATTTAACCATATTTGCATCTCGAGTGTCGAGATCCAAGGTCACCTTGCTCCTTTCACCAAACATTCGCGAATTTATTCAAACAATTTGTATGAAGCACGTAAACGTTGACACGTCGATTATGTAAAACATCCTGTTTTCTAAATGTTTTGCAACTTATTAGCGACTGAAGGGGCTGACACCTTCGGTATGTGACATTTGGGTAGCGCCGCTGTCGTGTCATAGGCCAACAATCGAAACAAAACGCTATCTAGCCTTAACTGCCTCGCGACCTTTGTATGCGTTCACAATGTTAACGAATATGAGAAAAACATTGATGCTGCCCCGGCGACGGTATCGGAATGTGATTTTACAACCTCAATAAGGACTCTTTGATGATATTTGATGAGCTTTAACTATAATCTTTATTACTAACGTGTTGTAATAATATTATTGTACAACCATGCCAATCTTTAAATCAATTTATGTTTGAGATGATAAAATACGACATACCAATCTTTATCGCCATTTAAACACCGGAGTATTGAATTTATAGATTTAGAATATAGACAAATTATTTGTTAAACAAAGGCAAAAATTTGAAAAATGCTAATACGGGGTGTATCACAATCAATCGGGGACGAATTATTTTTATACAGTCGGCTAATGGTGTAGCATAGCCTTAATTAAAGACCATACACAAACATACCTGATCTTTTACAAAAATGGACAATTAATGGAAATAAAGTAATGAAATTCAGATTTTATACATGGGTAGTATAAGTGTCGAATTCATACGCACAACTGAGATTATCTCTAGAATTGCAATAAACAAGAAAACATTTATTTATACAGGGTGTAAAGAGAGCGATCACTATAATTTTGAGATACGATTATAATATGTATTTTTTTATATATTTTTTGTCAAAAACTAAAAGAAAATATTTTTTACTTTTCACCATTTCTTATTTTTTGTCGCAAAAATAACAATAAAGCAAAAAAAATGAAAAAAAATACATTTAAATACAAATACATTTCTAAAATGAGAAAAGGTAGTATAATCATATCCCAAAGTTATAGTGACTGCTCTTTTTACACCCGTTATAGAATAGCTAGTTCCTTTTTAATTCATCACTTCATCTGACATCCACTACTTATTATCCAGTGATAATAAGCCTTCCCTAAAGTATTTCATGGGGGGTAGTTGGCTATACCGCCACACTTGGCAGCGCAACTTTCAGATAATAACAAAGTCTTCGAAAACGCTGCTGCTTATTTCCGGATATATCCCTTGTGTCGCCTTACACACCCACGGTATAGATGGTTGATGAAGAGGTGCTATTCTTTCTCCGATACCCTACGTTCTTTTAAACTTATTCAACTGAAAAAGAAAACAACTAAGAACATACACTTTCACTAGCTCTATACTTTATAATAACTTTATAACTTTATAATATCTATAAACGCTTCACATTACGTCAATCTGGTCCTGTACTAAGTATCTGAAGAACTTGTGTTACAGGTACCAGACAATGGAAATATATTTAATACTTTTATAGATACTATACACATATTTAACATTTTTATTATATTATAAACAAATTTAATACTATATTATATTATACACAAAAATAATCCATGACCCAGGAACATTGAAAACTTTTTGTCCCTCAGCGGGATTCGAACTCTCGCTCGAGCACCAACGCGCTCAACAACTGCGCTACGGAGGTCGTCAACGTTTGTGAGATGGTGACAGGTGACATTGAGAAATACAGATAGAGCATGATGTGGTGCTACAGAAGAATGGAGCGAATAAGTTTTAAGAAAAAGAGAAACATGCTAAAAAATTTGAAAAAAAGAAAAGAAAATATAAATGGATATCCTATTACTAAAAGATATATCTGTGAATATAAAAAGGAAAGACGGCCAAGAGGAAACTATATACCTAAGTTAAGTTTTAGGGAATGTCAATGTTGCATAGAAGAGTTGTAGTTCTAGCAGAGGACAGAGAAAAATGACGCAAGCTCCATCGACTAAGCTCTCAAATAGAAGACAAGAATAAATACCGACTAAAATCTAAAAAAAATATAATTATATTTATAGTATCTAACATAGTATATTCACCGAATGTAGGTCATATATTATCTTTCTTATTAAACGAGTGTGCCAGTATATTAATGACTCGTATTTGTAACACGAGTGGACGTGATTGGAATACACTGTATAGATGTTGGCTCATAACTAACTATGATTGAGCTGCACATTACATCACTATATTCTGTCGCATACTCTTCTGCTTTACGAGCTCAAAGGGATTACCTCTTCGAGACTAACGAGACCTTGATATACTTCGAGTAATGTAATATTAAACTAAACTTTAATTGTTAATTTATATTGTTTTAAATTACTGTTAATATTTTACTAAGGTATTAAACAAAAATCATAAAACCCAATAAAGATAATTGTGGAACGGTAAA
Organism: Celastrina argiolus; assembly: GCA_905187575.2. NCBI lineage: Eukaryota > Metazoa > Arthropoda > Insecta > Lepidoptera > Lycaenidae > Celastrina > Celastrina argiolus. Next base: position 9,827,769 of record LR994585.1, read on the forward strand.
ATTTGTAACGACACTTAAAAATATTGCAATATTGCAATTTCGCAAGAGTATTGCTATTTGCGGAAAATCCTAGTGAAGCATGTCAGTGAAGCAACGTTAATATAACGATAATATAAGGATTCAAAGAGCATTCACGGTATACTTTAATATTTATTTTAAAGTGATTGTTCATTAAATAGTTTTAGTTACTCTTCGATTTGAAACCTATATAGTTTTACGAATGCGAGTATCATCAGTATCACTAATCAATTACACGGATGTTAACTAAAAATAATTAAACTTTACCGCAAATACTTGGACTGAATATTGGATAAATATACTTAATTAATTTATAGTTGCTGCAATAGATCGCTTTATCTCTCGTTAAGCAGATTATCTGTAAAAGATCTAAAAATATACCTACAGCATAAAGATATGAAGGCTAGGTATTAGCAATTTAATACACGGTAGCCAGTATCAGACATCGCCCAGACTATTTTAATATCAAATATTACTGATTCCGACGGTTTTTTCGACATTTAATATCGAGATAGAATCTGGTATTAGCAGAGCCTCTTTTACGTTATATTCGATGGCCTATCTTACTTTTATTATTAAATCGGAATAAGGCTTTCTTTGGCACGTTCGGTATAATATTTATTTCATACTAGCTTTTTCCCCACAACTTTGTCCTCGTAGAAGTCGAAAATGGTTAATATTGATATAATACGATATGAGTCCTTTTCAACCCCGTTAGGAAATTAATTTTAATAAAATACGAAATAAACCTTTCATTGATTATAATATGTTAAATCTCAAGTAGATGGGACCCAGGAAACACGTTGCCCCCTACCATCTTTGTCCCACATTTTCACCAATTAGGGTAGAATTTCGGAAGAAAACGTCATTCAAAGAACACGCCCTCTGTTTCAGGTCTCTACGATCAGCGGTTTGGGTTGTGCGTTGATCCGTCAGTCATTCAGGACTGAGCATTTTACACATGGGTATAAATTACAAAAGTATACCTATAATATAGTTATAGCAGGATATATTTAAAATTAAAGGCCCACAAAATCAATAAATCATATTGCTTAATATGGTAAATCTTTAATCAGAATTTGAATGAATTTGGCTACATTGAACTCAACTCGAATGGAAATCATTTAAACCACTCCTTAAGTAAGTAGGTGTGGTGATGATATAAAGTATAATCCGAAAATAACATTTCGATACCGTTTCTTTCAATAAGTCATTTTATATTATAAGCTTTATGATACACGCCCTGAGTACACGCTTAACGCTAAAAGAATTACCAGACACACAGAATTACCTATATTTAGAATTTCTTTTAAGGTATGTAGGTACTTACAGGCTACCCGGTACATACCTCAGAAGGCGAAAGCTTTCTACATCTTAATTTGTTTGTAGTTTGTCGCTGCAACTGTACTGCACGGGAATATTGCACATGTTTTACAATTTTGGAGTAACGTTATACTCTAAAATCTAAACGATCTAGTGTCAAATTTCATAATGCGTCAAAATATATCGGTACCTTAAACCTACTCTAACTCTGGGTTCGATGACCTCCACATTCGATCATAGCCTGAACTTATCGCAATTTACTTTAACAGCCCAGGCTTAAGTCCCATTTAATGCTCCAGCCATCTGTTACATATAACTTCCAATATTCGTCTTCAATGTTTCTAGTTATATTGTTTATTCTTTGTAATACTTTAAGTTACAAACGTGTTGGATACAGTCCCAAATCATATGAAATAAAAGGATTTTATCGTTGTAGGTCATTGAAGTTCCTTCGACAGTTAAGTATTGAAATAAAAATACTTGAACACATATTAATTGTTTTTAGGCTCACCATCTTTGGTAGTAATTTTCATGTATTTTGGTAGCATTAACTGGCTTTTCGTGATAAAAAGTGATAACTATTCAAATACACTGTTACATCGAAACTATTAAAATACCAATAAAATAGTAATAATTGCATAGAATAACGGTAATACGGGTTACGATGAACATATATCACGCTAAACTCTTTAGCTTTGATAAATATATGCGCTTTTTATTTAAATTTAATACTTGGGAACAATCGAGTCAGTTATGAATTAAGTGGGCGTGTCTAATGATATTTATAGAGGAAAAATCATAGATCACTCTAACTGAGCCTGGGTGGTAAGTATATCTTAGTCCAGCAATAATTTCTGTGTAACCTCCGATTATTTTAAATGACATACAAAAACAAAATTTATTTACTGTTGTTGCTTTAAAATTTTACTACGAAATTACTCTTTGCTAGCTTTTTCCTGCTCCGTTTGCGGACTCGTCGTTGTACGCGTAATCACTATTGAATAAATATTAACAAACTGACAAACGTTCTGTAAATAAACAAAATGTGCAAAAAAGGATTTAGGCTGCTACGGACGGACTGCATCGCAGCAACCGTGCGCAGGCGATATGCTAACTGCATGCATCTGACCCCTTATTGATAAAAATATTGACACTCAGTATGACTGCAGCAACCGTGAGCAGTAGATAGTTATATTCAACTGCATTTAGTTATCTGCAGTCTGATCTGACGTTGGGCAGTTGAAAAGCATATAGCCAAGGAGCTCATGTGAGATTTGACGTCGAAATGAAATCTCAGTCGTTTCTTCTCATAATATTATAAGGGCGCCGCTATCAGTTGCGGTGTTATTGAATTGAGAAACTGCAACATGCAGCGGGGTTGTTGACTGATCTAATGCCTGTTATTATAAAGAAGTAAATATGTCGGTATCAAATCTGTTTTTATTTCAAACGACGCATAATACACCTTGACTATTAATGAAAATACCACAAATAAGTTATACAATGTTTTGTACTTGTCTGTCGACTGTCAAACTTTTGTAACGTATCAGACAAGAAGAAAATATGGTGTAGCTTACACGGTGTGTCAATATTTCTATTAATAAGAGGGTACATGTATGCAGTTAGAGATGAGCTACAATACTAGGTACATTTACATAATATCGGACTGCGTAAATGTAAAGTTACGACTGTATGCATTTAATATTAACTTTACACGACTGCAGCCGACCGCATGAAGTTGATATCATAACTGAATGTAGTGCATGCAGTTGTACGCTCTGTCGAATACGAACATATTGACTGCGCGTGATTACTGCAGTCTGTCTGTTAGCAGCCTAAGATCCATTTCTGACAGCACTTCTGCATGTAAATTATAATTTATAACAATAATTTATTGATTTTTATGCACATATGCATTATGAAAAAGACACGTAACATGCAGATAATCCTTGCAAAAAACAATTGTAATTCTTGTTTAGCATAATTAGTAAACAAAATTGGGTCACCTTCAATAACAATATTCTGATCAGAAAAAATCATGTTAATCCACCTTTCATAAATATAAAATAATAACTGATCAATAAAGTACGTGTACTTATTTGACTCTTTATTAAATGGCTATGATAAAAGTTAACAAGAAAATGCAAAAAGAAGAGTTTACCACACATCCCAAAGACTGACTAAAAGATACACGATTTGCTAAACTCCATTAATACTTATTTAGTTTAATAATACTAATTGTCTGCATACTCATACAAAATTAACGATTATTTTCATACAGGTGCAACCGGATATACACACCCTAACTGCACAGACACAGCCTTTAATCATTTAATTAATAGACAATACATTCTGCATTTGGAATGTTAATACTTAATAGATTCAAAGTAAATTGTCTAACGTTTGAATCGATTTACACAAACATAAACTAGTGTGTATTTTGAAGTAAATAATAATAAATATTTATAATTAATTAAATAAATATAAATGAAATTAAAGTTTTATTAAAAATTGTATATACTTAATGTTAATGTGCTGATAACGAGGCGATAAAAAGCATATTTTCCCGAAACATTTAATGAAAAATTCAAACCAAAATAGTTGTGGGCGGGCGGGGTAAAGTAAACCTTAATATAAGGAGGACGGAGCGGGCTCCCGGGGTGTCGGGGTGTGGGGAGGCCGTAGCACCCCGCCGCGTCCCTAATCGCATTATCTACACGCGGCGCTCACTCCGACCTCACTCCGCATCCAGGGAACCCGTCCGACACCTCGCCGCGCCGGCCTATATATACGTACTCACCGTTATATCACAACACGAACAACACTAGTCCATTCACACAAACATTTTTCGTTTACGATCGCGATTTTTTTATTTACGAGCGAGCGGCGAGATCGACGTGCGGCGGTCGGGTGCGTCGCGACGTCGGCGGCGCTCAGCGGCGTGTGCGCGGCGGTGGGGCCGACCGGTCGCATTCGGGCCGCGCTCTCACCGCAACTCGCAGTAATCACAGCCACACTTGACACCGCACTGTGTTCGATTTCGAAGAAAGTTTCCAAGTTTCTATGTCATTAACGATTTGAATTGAAAAGGAATTCGGCAATTTATATTGCGTTCGATATCGCATACTGAGAAACTGAAATCGCATTAAATAACACGTCCGCGCGTGTAAATAAATGGGCGAAATTTTAGCACTAATAATAATCTGCACACTCGATCAAATTAACACTCCCAAATTTTAAACATATTATTAATTGTAACATACTTCTCGAACGATTAGTTTATTTGTAAAAGTAAAACTATACATTTTTCTAGTACGCTGTAGTTAGGTACATAACGAAAACACATTCACTTTAACGACACTATTGACGAATCCACTTCAATTGTAGAGACATAACTGTAGTGTATTTTTAAAGCGCTCAAACGAAGCCCGACTCACGTTTGGTGTAATTGAATTAGATAAACCTATCTTACGTATTTGGCTTCGGTGTTCGGAAAAGGCTTATAACTATTACTTAACTCACGAGATTGGATAAACGAATAAGGAAGCTAACGACTCTATATTTAGAAGTTTCGAAGTATCTAATACCTCTAAGAAAGTACTCAACATAATCGGATGGATTAACATGTAGACAGTATGGAAAAACCAGTTTGAACATTAAAAATGTCAAATTTTTCGCCATATGCAATTGTAAACTGTGGGTCCAAAACTCGATAATTTTGATTGAGATGATGATTATAATATCACGATGGTCAAGTTTTAAATCGTGTAAAATGTAAGACACGACTTTGATCTTGTGAACAAGAACATATAGTATACAAGATCAAAGTATGTTTATGGTCTCCTCACAAAAGGTAAAGAGACCATAAACAATACGGCTCCTTTCGAATATCTACTTTAACATTCAATATTTATGCCGGAACCCAAGTTTAGAACCAAGGATAGAAGCCTGGAGATTTATCATTCCATTCAGAGAACAGTAAATAGATATTAGGTTACTTTTTATGGATTAATATTATGAATCTTTTCAAGGATAAAGTCTTCCAAAGATTTGTAATATTAATCAATTTTATACCTAAGACAACAAATATTTGTAATATTTGTAATTCATAAACGCAAGAAGGAAATGAAATATTAGTAACATTCATCGACACGCTCTGGTATAGAGTCAACGGCCAATTTCGTCATTACACCATACCAAGTGCTAACTTGTGGTTTCCGCATCGCTTCGTCGCCGCCATGTCAATCTGTCTGTTCGTCACGGGAATTATCGTCGACTTGAAAAAGTGATAAGTTATTTCAAGTTAATAATAGCGTTGAACATTACTTTTGCAAATTGCAAAGAATTGCCTTTGATTATTTCAGTCATAATGTTTGCCTTACCAAGCAATTTTCAAAAGACAACATTTTTTAAAAATTACTAATATTTTAAGACCTTTCTCTAAAATAAAGCTATCTATATAAATATGAGCTGGTTATATATCTGTTATTTATCAGTTAAACTTAAATGCACCAATTAACTTCGTTAACCTCTCCTAAACAACATTCCAAAATTTGAGGTTAACGATGAAAGTACTGACTATATACAATATTACATTTAAGGCAGAAAAAAAGTTTGCATACGCCAATTTAGGTTGCCTACGGTACAGTATTTAAAAGGAAATTCTACATGCCTAGGTCCATATACAGATTTTAACTAATGCTGTATCTCGACAGTTAAGATAAACATATTTGAATGGTCCATGTTTTACAACATCGAGCTCAAAGATCCGTCAGACGTGCAGAGGTTCATTTGATATAGCCAGGCTGGAGTCTGGCCACGTACAGTTACAGACTGTTGACTCCTTCCTTCCTTAGTATAATAGGACCGTTGACCATATCTCTATTAAAATGTCTTGGTCCCAGTAAAAATATGTAGTTAGGTATTATAAATCTATTGCTACTGCTGAAAATACTTAGCTTCAAAATTAAGAATAACCAATCAGATAAAATAAAGTAAACTTTATTTTATCTGATTGGTTATTCTTATTCTTTATTAGGTTATCAATTATGAAATAATAAATTATTTCATAATTTATTGAACCATAATGTTTTGTTGATTTTATGTTCTGGCAAATAAAACAATAGAAAAATATATTTTATACTAGCTGTGCCCGCGACTTCGTACGCGTGGAAAAGTGATTTAGGGCAGCACTTCAAATACATTTTTAGTTTATGAACACTGTCGTTTGGATATTTAAAATCACTAATTTATAGTAATGCTTCTTTACACACGGTATTAGACGTGCATAGGCAAAAGAACTAGTCCGATGGAGTAATAATAATAGTTTACTGTCAAATAATGACCGTTTTTGTCGTAAATGTTTTGAGGTATTTTTTCTATGAAAATGCTAACAATTCCTACTACCAGCTCGAAAAATGACCGTGTATTATTAACCGACTTCAAAAAAGGAGGAGGTTCTCAATTCGTCTGTATGTATAATATTTTTTTTCTTTTATGCGAACGGGACTACTTGATAATACGCTCATATACGCGACGAAGATTTCTGTACTGAGATTTGTATGGACTTTACGCCGCAGCGACTGCAGACGATGATCGTTTTCACACCGACGCTGCGCTGCTGGCGCCGAGCGCCAAATTTTTTAAAAGTCTACTCTCGGTGCGCAATTCCAACTCAGACTTGCCCGGTTTTTTATTTATTAATTACCTACGCTAACAAACATGTAGCCTACTTAGGAACTTTACGGTTAAAGTACTAACTTCCTTTAGACGACAAAATAACAAAAGTCCAAAAGAAAGAAAAAACCCAAGCGTACGGCTTCATGCTAGCCTACGGCTAGCATGAAAACTAATAAATAAAAATATCATGAAAAACATAAATCTTACTTATATTGACATAACTTTTCTAATTTAAATGTACCTATGACATCTCATTCATATCTTGAAAACAAACTATCCTACGCCTATACTTTATTAATCGTATTTGCAAAACCTAAGTATTATAATAAATTACTTCGCACAAAGTAATAATTTTTTTCACTTGTACTGGAAAATAAGTATTACTTTGTGCGAAGTAAATTTAATGGTTCCTTTTAGTTTACCTTTTGATGTCGTTTTTTTTTTGTTTAAAATGATTTAATTTTCAGATTTTTAGTGATGGGTATAGAGACTGAGTAGGGATAATGAGGGCAGCCGCCCTAGAACAATTCCTCGATGTTCTAGGGCCGCTGATAAGAAGGCTAGCCCCACTTCCCGTGATAGTGGCAGGGGACTTCAACGCCAAGTCCTCAGCGTGGGGTTCCACTGTCACGGACCCGAATGTATGAATGGGCTGTAGCCTCAGGGCTGTCCTTGCTCAATACCGGGACAGCCCTCACCTGTGTGCGGCGGACGGGCGGTTCAGTGGTGGATCTGTCGTTCGCCACTCCCGCCGTCGCGCGCAGAGTGCAGGGGTGGAGGGTGGTAACGGAGGTGGAGACACTTTCAGACCATCGCTACATACGGTTTGAAGTGTCTCCAGCCTCCGCATCGAGTCCGACGTCGGAGTCCAGGGGGAGCAGCAGGTTCCCGCGTTGGGCGCTCTCTAAGCTCAACCGGGAGCTTGCGGAGGAGGCGGCCATTGTGGCTGGCTGTCTCGGCAACGTACTCATGAACGTCTGTCGGGCAGCCATGCCCAAAATACACGGCCCCCCCTCTCCTCGGCGGTCGGTTTACTGGTGGTCGGCCGAGTTGGCCGACCTTCGCGCTGCCTGCAACGCGGCGCGGAGAGCGTACGGCCGCAGCAGGAAGCGCCGTCCCCAGGACGAGGACAGAGACGGCCGTCTGTACAGGGTCTACGTGGCAAAACGCGGGATCCTACAGCTGGCTACCAGTCGGGCCAAAGAACGAGCGTGGCTGGAGCTGGTGGAGGGTCTGGATAATGACCCATGGGGTCGACCGTACAAAAGGGCGCGAGACAAACTTCGCGCCCAGTCGGCCCCACTGACGGAGAAGCTCCAGCCAGAACTGCTGGGCGATATCGTCCGGGAGTTGTTCCCGGACCCCCCAGCAGATTTCGCTCCGCCGCAGATGGCCCGACGGACGTCAGACTCGATGGAGGAGGGTGTTCCGCCACCCGTCACCGACTTAGAAATGGAGGCGGTTCTTTCCCGCCTCCGTAGCAAGAGGAGGGCGCCAGGTCCGGACGGGGTGCACGGGAGAGTCCTATCAATCGCTCTCGTGCATCTCGAGGATAGTCTCCGGCAACTGTTCAACCGCTGCCTTCAAAGCGGACAGTTCCCGGAGGCATGGAAGGAGGGTCGGCTCGTCCTACTACCAAAGGGCGGGCGAGCATCGGACTGTGCGTCGGCGGTGCGACCGATCGTGTTGTTGAACGAGGTGGGCAAGGCGTTTGAACGCGTCATAGCCTCCCGCCTCGTTCATCACTTGGAGGAAGGCCCGGGGCCCGGACTGTGTGATGCACAGTTTGGGTTTCGGGCGGGTCGGTCAACCATCGACGCGCTGAGGCGCCTCAAGTCGGTGACGAGTGAGGCGGAACGCGGGAAGGAGGTGGTGGTGGCGGTGCGCTGGACATCGCCAATGCCTTCAATAGCCTCCCCCACAGCGTAATACGCGAGGCACTGTTGTTCTTCGAAGTGCCTCCGTATCTCGGGAGGCTGTTGGACGCGTACCTCTCCGATAGGGAGATCGTGTTCGAGGATCGGTCGGGGTCCTTAGTGCGGCGGCGAGTCGAGTGCAGTGTCCCCCAGGGTTCGGTGCTGGGTCCGAACCTATGGGACGTCGGCTACGACTGGGTCCTGCGGAGCGGCCTTCTTCCCGGGATGAGTGTCGTCTGCTACGCGGATGACACTTACGTCACATCCCGTGGACGAACGTACCAGGAGGCTGCGCGGCTGGCTGAGGTGGGAGTATCCCTCGTAGTCAGCCGCATAGAGCGATTAGGGCTTCGAGTTCGTCTCGAAAAGACCGAAGCCCTGCTCTTCCGCGGGCCTGGGAGGAAAGGACCCCCACCGGGTGCACGACTCCTTATCGGAGAGACGGAGGTCAGGGTGAGCCCAACACTCAAGTGTCTGGGACTGGATGGGAGGTGGACCTTCGGACCCCATTTTGAACAACTAGGGCCGAAGGTCATTAGGGCGGCCTCTGCGCTGGGCCAGCTCCTACCGAATGTGGGGGCCCCAGCGATGCCTGCAGGCGGCTATACTCCGGAGTTTGTCGGAGTATAGCACTGTACGGAGCCCCTATTTGGGCGGATTCCCTTACCGTCCGCAATAAGGCTCAGCTGCGGAAAGCGCAGCGGGTCACGGCGGTGAGGGTAATCAGGGGCTACCGTACAGTCTCCTGGGTGGCAGCCACTGCTCTGGCTGGAGATCCGCCGTGGGAGCTCGAGGCGTCAGTGCTCGCCGAAGTGCACCTCTTCCGCGCTGAGAAGAGGCTGCAAGGCGAGGTGCCGAATTGGGAGGAGCTCTCGCGACTGCGGAAGCTGGGGCAACAGTGGTTGCTACGAAGGTGGGGTGAGGTTCTGGCGCAGTCCCCGTATGGTCAACATACGGCCACGGCACTGCGCCCAGTTCTTGCGGCGTGGATGCGCCGTAAGAGAAAGCCCCTCACCTTCCGTCTTACACAGGTACTCACCGAGATGTTTCGGTGCGTACCTCTGTAAGATTGCCAGGAGAGAGCCTACGCCAGCTTGCCACGCATGCGGCGCTGCGGAGGACACGGCCCAGCACACCTTAGAGGTGTGCGATCGATGGGCCGTGCAGCGCCACGATCTCGTGGCAGTGATTGGGCGGGACCTCTCGCTCTCGAGTGTGGTTCGCTGCATGCTCGAGAGTGATGAGGCCTGGCAGGCGGTGGTCTCCTTTTGTGAATTCGTCATGTCGCAGAAGGAGGCCTCGGAGCGGGACAGAGAGACTGATCCTCTCTCTCTTCCGCTTCGCCGGCGCAGGACCGGGGTGCGGAGGCGTCGTTTTGCGGCCCGGGTACGGGGCTCCGGGTAGAGGGATAGGTAACCTCCCCGGCTTTGTCAGTCTCGGCGCCGAGGAGAGCGCTTCAGTTTGCCGGAGCGCTCTCTTAATTTGATAGAAGTCCGGTCCCTATAGAGGTGAACCGGCCGGTCGAGGGAGGAGTGGCCTGTGTTTAGACAGATCCAGGCACTCCACCCAACATAACGGCTGATGGCAATCCGCAAGTGGTTTTAGTGGGTAAACCGGCCGTAGCGAGCCGGGAGTCCCACATACCCCTCGGGGACCCTCCCGGGAGGATGCGTAATGCATTTCCCTTGCGATATCAAAAAAAAAAAAAAAGGGATAATGAGGGCTTTTCGAAGTGTCACTTTTAGGTACAGAGACTACCGTAAGATGGCACTTGCATAATGTAATATGTCAAAAAAATATATATTATGTAGGTATTGAGATTAAGTAGCCTGAACTGCAGTCGGATTAAACATTGGCTCTGACTGCTGCTGGAGCTGGTTAGCTTGCTGACAAGCTTCATTCCATGGGAATAAAGAAGGAACAGCTTTTCTTTTAAGTATTTTTAGGCGATGAGCTGCAAACAAAAGTTTGGTTTTTTAGATATGAACTCCTAAGATAGGTACTATGGTATTGTAGTATGTTTCCATTAAGTTATGATACCCAAGATAGGTAACAAACATAAAGATATACATATACATGTATTTAGGTTAAGAAATTAAAAAAATGTAACTAATTTAAGTCTAATGTCAATAAACTTTATTATTATTTCTTATTGCACACTAAGATAAATATTTTACCTCTTGGGGCTCTTGCCAAATGTGATGACGGAAAGATGAAATCTGCTGGCGTAAAGTGAGTTGAACAAAATATGAAGAATTTTTTTCTTATAGTTAGTCCTGTTTTTACATGTTTGATAGCCTCTATCCTTCTTGATCTCCGAGTTTCATCTTGGGGAAAGCGGTGGTTACCTATATTTTTACAAAATTGTACTACGCATGGACTAGCCATGTTTAGTTTAGTTCTCAGGGCACAATTAATAAATAATAAACTATTGCAAGTGAAAGAAAGAAAGTTGAAAGGTAAACAAACAAAACGGAAACGGTTCGTGCGGGGGGCGCGGGGGATCGCTTACACAGTGACGCGAAGCAATAGAACGAGGCACTAAAGTAGATTAGAACATCAAATAAGTACCTAACTATCAGGATTTTTTTTCTGGGAAAACAGTGTTTCACAGTGTCATAATAATATAAGAGAGGTCAATTCTGTACATTGAATATTTTTTCAAAATACATATTGGAGGATGATTGGCGATCGATACTGATGCCAAAAATGCAATTAGTAAAATTTTTGTCTGTCTGTCTGTCTGTCTGTCTGTCTGTCTGTCTGTCTGTCTGTATGTGCACGATGGGAACAAAAACTACTGAAGGGATTTTAACCAAACTTGGTACGATTGTAGCCCATATTCCTGGGCAGGTTATAGGCTATATAACATAACTCTACGATACATAGGAGCCGAGCAGTGACGTTAAATTTGAAGAAAGTCGGATGAATTTCGCGCGCGCGGCCTGCGGTCGAACGGTTCGTGCGGGGGGCGCGGGGGGATCGCTTACACAGTGACGCGAAGCAATAGAACGAGGCACTAAAGTAGATTAGAACATCAAATAAGTACCTAACTATCAGGATTTTTTTTCTGGGAAAACAGTGTTTCACAGTGTCATAATAATATAAAAATTGTATTTTTGAACTTGCTTCACAAATTGAAATAAATTATCATTTATTGTATAAAATCAACTTAATTAACTGTATAATTAAAAGAAAGCATTTCGCGATAAACTAAAAAACGGGCAATTAAGCGGTTTTTAGAAAGCTATTTATACCATCACGGTATTAATCCTTATCATTTTAAATACGTTAGTTGGCTTAAGCATTCCATGAAGACTACAATATTTGCCCTTTATACCATGCAAATATAATGAGTAGTTTAGGAAATATAGCAAAATTAAAATCGTTTCGCCGTGATTCGACCGGGCGCCGCGTAATGCAGGCTGCTGGGTGACGTCAAGTTACGTCCGAGCCGGGCTGGTGTAGTGTAGACTGTTGGGTAAAAAATACTATTAAAATGTGCTAACTGTGCCTGTGTTATTATAGGAGACTTTTAATTATGCAATAGTACCCAAAACAATATTTTTTTTTATTTTTGTCTGTTTGTCGGTGCATTTGTGCACGCTAATCTCAGAAACGGCTTATCCGATTTAGATGTGGTTCAATCATATTTGTTGTAATCTTGACTTAACATTTATTTCATCTCAATCGGTTCATAAATAAAAAACTTATGACAATAAAAAAAATGCTGGACGTTTGTATGAAGCGCGGCAGGAACCGCGCTGCAAACATACAAATTTAATCTTTTTTTATTTTATATTTTCTTTAAAACTAAATTTAATTTATTTATATTATTGTTATACTTAGGGTAGGTTAATAAAAAACGCTACTAAAACCGATCGGCGCACCGAGCTGGGGCCTAACTCTCCAAACTGATTCGATTTTGATTCAGATTCGATCGTGCCGCATACTCCCGAATAAATTGACGTTTGTTTATTTTTGTTCTATGTCGATTGATATCGTCGGGTGTACAAAAAGTTACGTTCCAAAGGTTTTCTTTATCCTAATTAGTTCCAAAGTAATCTACCAAATAAAACACCAAATCCGTTGATACCGAACTGATTCGATTCTCGGTTGTGTCGAGAGTAAGCCTGCTGGATCCTCGACGGGGCGTGCCGCTGCGCCCATGTCTAACCGAGAGTTTCGTTTTAAATACCTTAATAATTGCAATATATTATGTTTCAATTTAATATCTCAAAATATTAATGACAAAAACGGTAGTAAGTTCAAAAAAATTGAAAATAATTTTGTGGTTTCGCCATTTATCCTAAGACGTTGCTTCGTATCAAATTTAGGTTTTGGTTCCCTTTGGAGTGTCGAAAATTAGAGAGATACGGCTGAATCTTTGGGTAGATGTGGCTAAGGAGTCTGTTTTTTTCAATGCCAGAAGGGACAGATGATCCTGAGTATTTAATAGGATTGTTAGCTTGATACCTACACGTGTTAAAATTTTGACAACCAGACAGATAGACAGACGGACATCGAAGTTAAATAATTTACTAAATTAACGTGAAAAATTGGCTGAGTCTATACGGTGCATTCGAATAATATTATCCTAACTTCGAATACCTTTGCTGACTTCTACATATTGTTGTTGAAGGCCTACTTCTTTTGCCGAGCTCCGAAAGGATGGTACTATATTATTATTATACCCTGCATACCAAGAGGCTTGCCGGGTACGTGACTTGCTGGATCGGGATCAACACTGGGATATAACACTGGGAAGTACCTATTGGCGAAAGTTGTCAGCGATTGCGCCAATAAACTAAAAATATATTTAAAAATATAAAAGTGTCCTAAATCACTTTTCCACGCGTACTAAGTCGCGGGCACAGCTAGTATATATTATGTATATTGTAAATGTTTCAATATATATAGGTATATAGTTTACTGAAACGCGAAATTTTTTGATATTATAGATCCAGGATATGGTGCAAAACCTTACTGTTTGGTAACATATGCTTAGACTACTTCAGAAAAAATCAAAATCAATATATTATTCCACATAAATTTTGAGGATTTCCTTCGATTCCTCACGGATCCCATCATCAGGTCACCATTTTGGTGACAATGGGACCAAATTTAAATTATACCCTACACAACATAAAAAAAAATCGTTTCAGAAACGATGAAGATAACGTGAACGTAAGCGAAGAAACATAAAAAACAAACATATATTAACGAATTGAGAAACCTCCTCCTTTTTTGTAAGTCGGTTAAAAATATTATGTTGGTTATTTCATGTTACAATGTACCTTAGTGCCAAGTTTCATTTAAATACGTTGAGTAGTTTGGCTGAAATACCGTCAAATAGGTAGCTACAATTTTTTGAAGATCCCACGGGAACCTTTACGTTTTTCGGAATAACAATTTCCAATAATGCTCTTCATGTCATAAGCTACCTGCCTGCCGAATTTCATTTAAATACGTTGAGTAGTTTGGCTGAAATACCGTCAAATAGGTAGCTACAATTTTTTGAAGATCCCACGGGAACCCTTACGTTTTTCGGGATAACAATTTTCAATAATGCTCTTCAAGTCATAAGCTACCTGCCTGCCGAATTTCATTTAAATACCTTGAGTAGTTTGGCTGAAATGCCGTCAAATAGGTAGCTACAATTTTTTGAAGATCCCACGGGAACCCTTTCGTTTTTCGGGATAACAATTTCCAATAATGCTCTTCAGATTATAAGCTACCTGCCTGCCAAATTGCATTTAAATACGTTGAGTAGTATGGCTGAAATACCGTCAAATAGGTAGCTACAATTTTTTGAAGATCCTACGGGAACCCTTTCGTTTTTCAGGATAACAATTTCCAATAATGCTCTTCAGATCATAAACTACCTGCCTGCCAAATTAGGTAGCTACAATTTTTTGAAGATCCCACGGGAACCCTTTCGTTTTTCGGGATAATAATTTCTAATAATGCTCTTCAGGTCATAAGCTACCTGCCTGCCAAATTTCATTTTAATACGTTGAGTAGTTTGGCTGAAATACCGTCAAATAGGTAGCTACAATTTTTTGATGATCCCACGGGAACTCTTTCGTTTTTCGGGATAATAATTTCCAATAATCCTTTTCAGATCAAAAGCTACCTGCCTGCCAAATTTCATTTAAATACGTTGAGTAGTTTGGCTGAAATTCCTTCAAATAGGTAGTTAAAATTTTTTGAAGATCCCACGGGAACCCTTTCGTTTTTCGGGATAACAATTTCCAATAATGCTCTTCAGATCATAAGCTACCTGCCTGCCAAATTTCATTTAAATACGTTGAGTAGTTTGGCTGAAATACCGTCAAAAAGGTAGCTACAATTTTTTGAAGATCCCACGGGAACCCTTTCGTTTTTCGGGATAATAATTTCCAGTAATTCTTTTCAGATCAAAAGCTACCTGCCTGCCAAATTTCATTTAAATACGTTGAGTAGTTTGGCTGAAATACCTTCAAATAGGTAGCTAAAATTTTTTGAACATCTCATGGGAACCCTTTCGTTTTTCGGGATAATAATGCTCTTCAGGTAGTAAGCTACCTGCCTGCCAAATTTTATTTCATTCCATACAGTGGTTTTAGCGTGATGCGACGACAAACATTCCCATATGGACAGACAGACAGACAGACAGACAGACAGACATTTTTTTCAAAAATGTTATTTTTAGGTTCTGTGGCTTATATAGACCCCCTTTTCTTAATTTTCACTTAAATATTCTTAATGTACAGACATGACCCCTATACAGATTTATTATATTACTAGCTGTGCCCGCGACTTCGTTCGCGTGGTGTTTGTTTGACTTAAACCGTTTATGCAGCGCATGCAACGAAAGTCTCCAAATGTAAATTGTTTGTTTGTTTAAACGCACTAATGTCCCGTATATGATGCCCAACGCCGCGACGACCGACGCCGCGACGTCCGACGCCGCAACGCCCAACGTCGTGGAGTCAACGCCCGACGCCGCGACGCCCGACGGCGCGACGCCCGACGGCGCGACGCCCGACGGCGCGACGCCCGACGGCGCGACGCCCGACGGCGCGACGCCCGACGGCGTGACGCCCGACGGCGCGACGCCCGACGGCGCGACGCCCGATTTCGCGACGCCCGACGGCGCGACGCCCGACACCGCGACGCCCGACACCGCGACGCCCGACGCCGACGCCCAACGCCGCGACGCCCAACGCCGCGACGCCCAACATCGCGACGCCGACGCCCGACGTCGCGACGCTCGACGGACGCCGTGACGCCCAACGTCGCGGCGCCCGACACCGCGGTGCCCGCCGCCGTGACGCCCGACGCCGTGACGCCCAACGTCGCGACGACTACGCTCGTCGGCGTGACGCCCGATGGCCCGACGCCGCGACGCCCAACGTCGCGACGACGACGCCCGACGGCGCGACGCCCGATGGCGCGACGCCCGACGGCGCGACGCCCGACGGCGCGACGCCCAACATCGCGACGCCGACGCCCGACGTCGCGACGCTGACGGACGCCGCGACGCACAACGTCGCGGCGCCCGACACCGCGGTGCCCGCCGCCGCGACGCCCGACGCCACGACGCCCAACGTCGCGACGACGACGACCGTCGGCGCGACGCCCGACGCCGCGACGCCAGACGCCGCGACGCCAGACGCCGCGACGCCAGACGCCGCGACGCCAGACGCCGCGACGCCCAATGTCACGACGCCGACGCCTGACGCCGCGACGCCTAACGTCGCGACGCCGACGCCCAACGCCGCGACACCCGACGCCGCGATGCCCAACGTCGTGACGCCGACGCCTGACGCCGCGACGCCCAACGTCGCGACGCCGACGCCCAACGCCGCGACGCCCAACGTCGCGACGCCGACGCCCGATGCCCGACGCCGTGACGCCCGACGCCGCGTATATCTTCAAAGACTAAGTAGTAGTGGTATAACATTAATATTTAAAATCGATTCATAAACGACGAAGATATCCACGAACAAATATAAAAAAAACATAATATATTTACGTATTGAGAAACCACCTCCTATTTTGGAAGTCGGTTAAAAATATTATGTTGATTATTTCATGTTACAATCTACCTTTGTGCCAAGTTTCATTTAAGTACGTTGAGTAGTTTGGCTGAAATACCGTCAAATAGGTAGTTACAATTTTTTGAAGATCCCACGGGAACCCTTTCGTTTTTCGGGATAATAATTTCCAATAATGCTCTTCAGGTCATAAGCTACCTGCCTGCCAAATTTTAATTTAAATACGTTGAGTAGTTTGGCTGAAATACCGTCAAATAGATAGCTACAATTTTTTTAAGATCCCCCGGGAACCCTTTCGTTTTTCGGGATAATGATTTCCAATAATGCTCTTCAGGTCATAAGCTACCTGCCTGCCAAATTTCATTTAAATACGTTAAGTAGTTTGGCTGAAATACTGTCAAATAGATAGCTACAATTTTTTTAAGATCCCACGGGAACCCTTTCGTTTTTCGGGATAATAATTTCCTATAATGCTCTTCAGGTCATAAGCTACCTGCCTGCCAAATTTCATTTAAATACGTTAAGTAGTTTGGCTGAAATACTGTCAAATAGATAGCTACAATTTTTTTAAGATCCCCCAGGAACCCTTTCGTTTTTCGGGATAATAATTTCCAATAATGCTCTTCAGGTCATAAGCTACCTGCCTGCCAAATTTCATTTAAATACGTTAAGTAGTTTGGCTGAAATACTGTCAAATAGATAGCTACAATTTTTTGAAGATCCCACGGGAACCCTTTCGTTTTTCGGGATAATAATTTCCTATAATGCTCTTCAGGTCATAAGCTACCTGCCTGCCAAATTTCATTTCATTCTATACAGTGGTCTTAGCGTGATGCGACGACAAACATTCCCATATGGACAGACAGACAGACAGACAGACAGACAGACAGACAGACAGACAGACAGACAGACAGACAGACATTTTTTTCAAAAATGTTATTTTTAGGTTCTGTGGCTCTTATAGACCCCCTTTTTTTGATTTTCACTTAAATATTCTTAATGTACAGACATGACCCCTCTACAGATTTATTATATGTATAGATGTAGGTATAGAAAAGTGTAAAGTAAAGTTCGTATGCAAGTGTTTTTGAAAAATCGATAAAATATGAACCACTAGAGCAGTGTGTTGTTACAGTTTTCATGGTTGGTTAAGCTGTGAAGTAATCTGTGGGAATGCATTAATGATCGGTTGCAATGAAACACTATGTAATGTGCAATTTGTAGCCAACCATTGGTCGGTCACGCGACCACTAACACTAGGGTTATCACAACTCTTACAGCCATTAGATCATCACAATAGTTTAACAATCAAGAACAATATGTGAAAATATTAAAAAAACACAAACATTATTCAAATGCAAATGTAAATAAAAATGTAAACACCACGCATACTCTAATCCATGTTTCTGGCTTCCCCTGTTAATCCAAACTATCTGATAAAGACAATGCAATTATTTAAAATAAAATATATTCAAAACCAAAAGTTTGAGAACCTAACCTCTCGCCATGGATTAAAAAACAGGTTACAGGATACAATGGGAAAATAGTAGAAAAAATGTATTTTTTTTACGGAAAGTGAACGAAGGTAAGTAATATAATAAAATAATACTACCATACTTAATATAACATTTGAAGTAGGTAAATATAAACCTCCGTATTAATAAAAATATTTACTCCACGAAGACTTTTAATTCATGTTGCTGCCTTCTCCTGTCAAGCTTTTCCAACATATCAGATAAAGGCAGCAACTTGGATTAGCAAATTCGTGGTGCTTTTTTATAAATAAGGTCGATTAAGACTATGTTTGTTTGTCTGTACGGTGTCTTTAATATTTTGTCTGCAATCCTTTCTAAATTTTATTGTGTAATAATAATAAACGTCGATGGGGCAAAAAGATCATAGAGTGGAGGCCACGTACTGGCAAGCGCAGTGTGGGACGGCCACCTGCCAGATGGACCGACGACCTGGTGAAAACTGCCGGGTCACGTTGGATGCAGGTGGCAATGGACCGGTCGCACTGGAAAAGTATTGGAGAGGCCTATGTCCAGCAGTGGACAGTTAAAGGCTGAAACGACGACGACGACGAATAATAATAAATATGATGTTATATATATTATATTATATTATATATATTAGATATTATAAGTCAAATGTTTGTTTAGATTTAGATTAAGAGACTTAACATAACGAAGAAACAGACGTTACAAGGCTCAGATTTAATGAAAAAGCAAGAAGATTGCAAAATAATAGGAAAAGATAATTAAGTTAACAGTAGGCAAAGAGATTAAAAGATAGGCTTAATTTAATTTTAATATGGACAGTGTTTTGTTTTTCCATCATTATCATTAATTACATCGAGCTGTAATGTCGTTGTCCATTAAAATAAATCCATTATAATAAATCCTGTTTAAACACGGGGACATATTAAGATAATGTACAATTTATTATGCCTTTACAAAAAGCTACCTCAGACTGCAGAATAGAAGTCGGCGTGGTACTTAAAATTGAACAACCGTTTTATTTATGTTGATGTTCTTTTTATTCGACATGAATAGATGCATCGATATGTAAATATGTTGCGTGCAATTTTGAGATATCGTATCGACGCAGGAAATAATATTCATATCGGTAAACGTTTGTTATTAGCACACTTCACACAAGTATAATGTTAAACTTTATCAATAAGGTATCAATATTATCGGAATTCATATAATAATAATAATAATAATAAGTCTTTATTATTTTCTAAAGTTACATTTAAATTATGCAGCCCACCAAACTGTGTAGCAAATTAAATAAGCAACAGCTAGACGAGCCACAATCTATACTAATATTATAAAGCGGAAGAGTTTGTTTGTTTGTTTAAACGCGCTAATCTCAGGAACTACTGGTCCGATTTGTAAAAATCTTTTTTTGTTGGATAGACCATTTATAGAGGAAGGCTTTAGGCTTTATAACATTACGCTGCGACCAATAGGAGCGAAGCGTTAGTGAGAAATGTTGCAAAAACGGGAAGACTTTTGTTAAGTGCGCTGCATAAATGGTTTAAGTCGCTCAAAAACCACGCGAACAAAGTCGCGGGAACAGAAGATATATACCTAACTTTAACTAAAATTTTTGACGGTCGCACTTTGATGGTCGTAATACATGGTAGTCGTTGTAACCGATATTGTAATGGTTATATTGTGTCACTCTCAAAATCTCCTCACAATACCCGTCTCATCGTTATGAAGGGTTTTCACTGTAGTAGGTACTAGACACTTTTTGTTCTCATTATCCGACCCACCTGACAAAGGCGCCATTAGTGTTGGGCTTTGGTCAGCGTCACCTAAACGGCCTAATTCAGTTTCACTTCCACTCAACCGAGTACCTACACACCCGCGAATGTTCCGGAACAGCGTTTTCGGTACTCACCACTCAGCTTAATTCACGCCGTTTAGATAGGGCATTCTTCGTGATTTTAACTTTTATAATATTCTTATTAATAGCCTCAACCTTTGAATGGCCATATGAAAAAACAATCGTTGGCAAAAATTATTAAAAGGGATGGATTTTTTTTATTAAAACCGTAATGGATGTTAACAGCTACGTATGTGTTTTATAAAATTTTAAAAATGTATAAATACCCAGAGCATAATAGTTGTTATATATGGCTACAAAATAAATATGTATGGTCGTTTTTATAAAAACTCTTTTATCTGTTATTATTATTATAATTCAAGATATTTGTCTTTTAGACTACTTAAGAAGACTTTTGAGAATGTCTCGTGGTGTTCATAATATTTTCTTTAAAAAAAATTCTAAGCCGATATAAACAAGACATACTTTTTTGACTTAAATTTTAAATTATCGTTCTAGAAACAAAAAATGCAAATGCTAATCAAAAAAAAAAAAATTACAGAGCTTTTTACCGCACAAGTTACTTCACCGTCGGGGAAGTAATTGTTAGTTACCGTGTAACATTATAATTCAGCTCAGACACATATAATTACATATTTATGACGTGATCTACATAATATGACGGGGATTGCGAACTCGCCAATAGGAATTTTATTACAAATATTTAAGTAAGTCACGATCGGCGCTGAATAACTTTAACTTAGGCTGTTTTCATACAATATGTATTGTATGTATAATGGATTGTAATGTCTATAAAAAAATCTTGAAATTGTTAGAGAAAAACAATTTAACAAAGAAAATTAACACAGTAATAATACACAAATTACTTTTTTTGCTTTATTATTATATTACTGAGTAACATGTATTTCCATCAAGAACCTACAGTAAATTCAATAACATAATATGTAAAAGATTTTTTTTTAATTAGAGCTGAAAAATTAATCAAATAGCTTGTGACATTTTATTGCCCCTAAAATAAAGGTTTTACGTAACAAGTTGTTTTAAACCTAATTTATTTAGGTAGATAACAGATGGTTTTTTAACATGCGATAAATTACCTGTAACTTAGGCCATAGATAAGAAATTCTTAATTTTCTAACTAAACTTATAGGCACTTTTTACAACAAAACACTATCTTTAATAATAATTATTATGATACACATAAAAAAGTGTGGACGTGGCCTTATTTGTCGAAACCGCACACATCCCATTACACTTAGCCTTAAAAATGCATCACATGCATTCTCCATATCGCGCAGCCTTAACTTTTGACATTTGATTTATAGAAGGCTCCTCATTTAGTTCCGAGCAAATGAACCGCTTTTGTTCTTCGAGCTATTCAGTCCTTGGAGGCTTTCGTAGAGTTTCGCAAATTTACATCGCCAGCACTTTGCTATTTACCAAATATATTCAAGGCGAATAATGTCAGCACGTTGTAGCTCACTGTTCGAAATTTGTACTTCGGCGCCATATTTGTTTAAAATTTATGACTGCTACTGTTACGAAAATGTTATTTTATAGAAAGCTGCTGATAGTTTTTAGGGGTATGTATCCAAAGGGCAAAAATGGGATTTTGATGAGGTTTCGCTGTCTGTCTGTTCGTCCGTCTGTCACCAGGCTGTATTTTCTTAGCCGTATTAGCTATACATAATATGAAATTTTCACAGGTCATGTAATTGTTTATTTCTGTTGCCACTACAATAATAACATTGAAAATCAATATGCAACCTTTAACTTATATACTCGTAATATATATTTAAAAACGTGAAGCACGAGCTTTCAAATAAAAAAAACATCCAAATCGGTTCACCCAGGCGAAAGTTCTGAGGTGACAAACATAAAAAAAAATACAAACGAATTGAGAACCTACTCCTTTTTTTTAAGTCGGTTAAAAACTTGCAAAATGTGAGAGGAATTACTGGTGAGTGGTTTGATAAGGATTCCATACAAAAGTGCACAAAAACATATGATATATTATGTTTTGTGCAGTCTCTCAGTGCCTCTCGCATTTTGCAAGTTTTTAAATATAATGACTACACAAATAGATGACAGATGGGTATGCATACATACAGACTGATAGGTAGGTATTTATCGTGATCGTTTATTGTGTAAGTAAAGTTGAAAGATTTGAATACGACGATGAACCCTCGATCTCGGGAACAATGCTTCGTTTTGAAGCACTCCAAAGATCAAAGACCTAAACTGAATCGTTAATTACAATATGGATTGTACACATCATATAACCCGACGCGGTCTTATATTGAATCCTAAACGAGGCAGATCAAAATATAAATTAGGTTGTATACTGATCTAAGCTCGGTATTATTCCTCAGCATGAGTCAGCTGAAATGCGAGATGTCCACAATCCTCTATATTACATTAGCCCGCGGAGTATACAGTGTGCGGAACTACTGATGTCATAATGGATATTGCATGACATCATATCTAAGACGTGTTTTATATGTCAACATTTATTGTTATTAGTAGATGAGTTTATAACTTTTGATTTCTACTATTACATCTCATTCACACTTATGTTTATGTCTATCAGTTAAAACCTATTATTGGTTTTATGTAATTTTATATTGACTCTATATTTGTTATACAAATGTGCTGTTGGTTTTCCGAAATAAATAAAAATAATATTTTTAATATTGCGACCATGTCTATGGGAGAAATGTCGTGATAAATTGGTCAACAATTATATTTCTAGTTGGGTGGACATTCCTAGTGGAGTTCCCCAGGGATCATTGCTCGGTCCCCTTCTATTTAACATAATGGTTAACGACATTAAAGATTGTTTACAACACTCATCTCAATTACTTTGCTTCGCAGATGACATAAAGATTTTTTCAACTATATCATCTCAATCTGATACACTGACACTTCAGGCTGACATCTCATATCTCGCAGTACTGTTTAGTAAATGGCCTCGATCTTAATCCCTCCAAGTGTTGTGTTGTACATTTTCGAGAAAACTATGCATAATACCTACGAATTACACGCTTAAGCAACAGTCATTGCAGCGCCTCACCACAGTACGAGATTTGAGAATTTATCATGACGTCAAATTTACCATTTGACGAACATGTGAGTAAAATAGTTTCAAAAGCATACAAAACGCTTGGATTTGTTCTAAGATGTGCGGCATCATTTAAAAACATCAAAACAATAAAAGCTTTATATTGCACTAATGTGCGATCTCACTTGGAGTAGGTACGCTTCACAAGTTTGGAATCCCAGGTACAAAGAATACATAGATCGCATTGAAAATTTGCAAAAACAGTTTGTTCGATATCTCTGTTTTCGATTCAATATGAATTATACCTCAGAAAACTATTTAGAACTTTGTAAAAGACACCATCTTGTCCCGCGAAATCTCGACGTGATGTTGCTGATCTAGTCTTCTTACTTAAAATAGCATCTAATAAAATTGATTCGCCCAAACTTTTGGAAAAACTTAACATATACACGCCTTCGAGAATATTTAGATTTAACCCCCTTATATTTGTACCACAAGTCTCAAAGAACTACCGGATGAACTCCTTTGTATTGCGCGTGGGTAACAACTTTAACAATATCTGTAGATCCGTGGACATAGATTTATTCACTACCAATACAATTAAAGGTAAACGATTACTTTATGAATATTTGCTCCAGTAATGCTGACTCTCTAGTATAAAATTTACACTTACTCTAAATTGTTATAAATAAGTATTATATGAATGTTATTATCCTTTATTATGTACTTTAGCTATGTTTGTGGCTATGTTATGCTTGCTACTTGATAGTTCGACTGTAAACTTGTTATTAGTTAGTTTATACTCCTTAGCGTGTAGGTACGTGTGTTACTATGTTTAAGTTCTATTGTTAACCTATTCAGTGTCTATATGTGAGGACCTGTTATTGGCTTTCCAATTTCTAGATAATACTGTTATTATAAGATGCATACTGTTATTATTAATAGCTGTTGGTCTTCCTTACAAATAAATAAAAAAATAATTACTTATAAACTTATAAAAAAATTTGCTACGTCGTCGTTGAGTACCAATCCAATATGGGCATTAGAATACAATTACCTAATGGTTTGTATTCAATATTTCGTTTCGATATGTAAATATTATGATATAAGTCATATGAGCAGCCGTATATTTGGATACTTCTTAGTAAAAGTGTTTCAAAGACCTTCAAAGAATTTTCCTCTTATGCTCTTACTTAAAGCATCTTGCACTCTATATGGAAATCGACATACAAAAATAGGCCGCACTGCCCGTGGCTATATGCTCATTAAACGGTGCTGTATTCTCTGTAAAGTGTTAATATGAGTGGGCGGTGTTTAAGCAAACACTATAATTATGACGACAGCCATTCACTTGTTGACATTAGAATTTGACTTGAGCCACAAAAAGTGGATCGGTGGAATCAAAACCGTAATGTTAAATGTTTGGCGAAGTGCGTTTAATTAGGAAAACTGGTTACTGTATGTTTAATAGACACTCCTGTTCTCGTACTGTAAAAGGAAGAGAGAGGCTCCTTGTATATTTCGCATACTCATGGGGACTATTAAGATGACTCCTGCGTAGCTACGCCAATAAACGAAAGCGGAGTAACAACGTGCCACCGAAATCGGTATGAGAGCTTATTATTTATATTTATAATTTTTTCTATGGACGCTTCACACCATGTCAATCTGGTCCCGTGCTAAGTATCCGAAGAACTTGTGTTACTGTTACCAGACAACGGAAATATACTTAATACTTTTATACTATTGACATATTTAAGATTTTTATCTACACTAATATTATAAAGAGGAAAGATTTGTATTTTTTTATGTAACGAATAAACTCAAAAAGTACTGGACCGATTTTAATAATAATTTTTTCATTAGAAAGCTACATTATCACTCAGTAACATAGGCTATATTTAGTACTAGATTACTATACTAATCTTTAGAAATTCCTATTAATACCAACCGAAGGTGTAAAGTCCCGAGAAGGTTTAAACGGTTTCCAAGCTCAACGAAGTGGGCACGGGTCAGCTAGTTATATTATATATACACAAATTAAATACACGTCCATGACCAAAGAACATTGCAAACATTTTGTTCCTACGGCGGGATTCAAACCCGCAACCACTCGGTCGAGCACGAACGCGCTGAACCACTGCGCTACTGAGGTCGTCATAATTATCTACTAGATATATTAATTTGCGAGCTCTTCAAAATATGTATTACGAAACCAGAACTCTTGAATTTCTACTTATGCTTTGAAATATTTTTGTACATTACCTATGAGTTATTTTTCATAAAGGTCAAAAACACGTTCCACAAAGATATTCGATATTAAAACAACTTTTCAGCATCATCCTGTTTGTGCGACATCCGCATTGTGGCGCACACCGCTACAGAATTTGGGTGGCGGTTCCTGGGCGGTTCGCACTCGTTGTTTTTGATACGGTGCGGCTGACAGGACCTCCTAGCGGAATGTGTGCTCTTTTCTCAGACCTACGGAATATATTTAAAACATGACTGTTTATGCAATATTTTTTATACGAAAATGCAATTCAGAAGACTTTTCCTTATTTAATTATCCACTTCAGGTATGCATACACAACCAACATACTTACGTCGTAATTCTGAAGTGTCCTAGTTATCCTAGAATGTTTGTTTCAATGAAACTAAATACTGTAGCGTAGAGTTTAATTGGAGCAATGTAAATGACATGAGTGATACGGGTGCAAATTGCAAAGATCAATCATAGCGACCCAAAAGCCAACACCGCCGGGGGCCTTTATGGCTTACGTCATTAAACCAAAGCTCGCAAAAAGTTGGCAAGGACAGAGTATGTATAACAGTATTTAGAATTTTGAAAATATGCGTTCGAAAAAAGTTTATTCCATCAAAAACATGACTTAAACGTAAAAAATTACATTTTTCACTAGCTACTTAGTTCTTTTACCGTAGAATGTTGTTAGATGCATGTGATGCCAAGCCGGGGTAAGTCGTCTAGCAACATCTTATAGTGATTACTACGATACTGCCGTGCTCAACTTGGCGGAGGCTGCCGTGCCCCCAGAGTTTGTTTGTTAGGTTACGTTAGATATAACATTTTTTTATGATTAAAGTTTTACATAAATTAAGAAAATCGTGTTCTTACTTTTAAAATAACACGTTAAATAATATACAGTTTTAAAAGCTCGCCTTTGTCGTTACAACTACAATATTCATGAAATTAAAAATTCAGTCCGGCCGAGCGTTAATGGTATTGGCAATCTTACGCCCGTTATAAATCAATGCGCAAATCAAACAGAAAGTTAACAATTTGTGATGATGCTGGGTTGCAGTAAGGGGCGCGGAGTGCGGGGTGCGGGGTGCGCGGGGCGCGGCGCGCGGGGGCGGCGTCCCTCATTGATCGCGCACCGGCCCGCGCAGCCCGCATGCTCCACTCGACACCACTAAATTCCACGCTCAAAATTGCAATCGCTGGAATTCGAAGCTCATCTGATTCTTGACCCCATTACTGACGTATCGGTCAGAGCGTTTTAGGATTCTTACGACAGAGAACAAAGACGCTCCGAGTCGGCTAACGCCACATGCCCGTAATTATTAAATCAATTAATGTGCCCGTTACAGCCGCAGTACGGGCCATTAATAAATAAATGCATTTGCGGTATAATGGAAATGCAGCCATTAGCCGAGCTGCAATTATCCTGCACTAGAGCTAATGCTACCTTAATAATAAAACTAGATTAGGTATACTCAATTTTTATATACTTATATCCATAATTATTTGTTACAAAAACACTTGTAGTAATTACTGCGACGACAAAGGGAGGGACGATCTTTTCTTCTTTACCCTAGTTTACTTTTAAAAATGTTGAGAAGAGAGACTGATGTGACGACACGTCGTAACAATGGCATAGAAATGCGAAGTAACACAGAGCGCTACACGCACTACTAACATTACAAGTATGAAAGGAAGAATGAATTAACATAATTACGTGGGCGAGTGAGATTACTGGAGCGGGCGCAGGCGGCCTAGGCGGGCGGCCGGGCGGGCGGCGGCGCTAGCGGCACGTGTCGCCGCTACCGATATATTGCCTATCATCCTACAAAATAGGTATAGAAAAATGCAATATTAAATAATTTAATACCATATTATATTGAAAGTAAGATAAATTTGTATAACATTATATTTTAAACTTTCCGTGGCAAATTACAATCGGAAACTTCAAAGATGGCGCTGGAAACTGCGGCTGTCGCGTTAGGGATCTGCGATCCAGTTATAATTCAAATCAATGGCTTGAATGGGCGGCGGCGCGGCGGCGGGCGGCGCGGCGGCGGCGCGGCGGCGCGGCTGCGCGCGTACGGCGCCTCCGCCAGTCCGCACACCGGCGGCTCCGCTGCCCCACGGTCGGCCGCACTCCGCTGAACAACAATGCTCAAAAACAAAACATAACTCGACAGACCCAGCGGCGGCGTAGTCGGCGATGCCCGAGGATAGGACGGCTCGCGTGGCCGTCGGCGAGCGGTCGTGAAAACAGTTTTGATATATGAAAACCATAAAAGAATTAATTTTTAAGCTGATCGTATTCGAGGGATTATAGAGGGGGCGGGAGTGCGGCGAAGGGAGGCGGGGGCCGGTGAGAGGGATGGTGCGGCGCGGCGGCGCGGCGGCGCGCGGCGCGGCCGAGCGGCGCTGACATGGGCGGCCGGGGCTCGCTGCTGGCGGCGCCCGCCCGCCTGCTGCTGCTGCTGGCCCTGCTCTGGCCGAGGGGTAAGGGACGAGACTCCTCGCACGACCGACTAGCGCTTCTACTGCCCCGTAGATCTCATTTACATAACCTCCAAAAGTGTATGAATGGACACAAAACCTGTAGCCTAAGTATGAAATTCGACCAAAAACCCTTATCTATCTCTCTGTCACGTAGTTATTTGATATAAGGAGCTAGAGCTAGAAGAAAATAAATCACGGACGATGATTATATAAAAAAATTCCCTCGCATGGCGGACAAGCCATTTAGACGACAATATTTATCATTTAACGTTACTCCAACGAAATAATAACTTTTCTGTTGTAATAATGTTAAATTTACCTCTGTATAGCCTATGTTTCATAAAAAGTAAAAATATTTCCATGAATGTCTCAATAAAATCTTATTTCATGTCATCAGTTATTAAAATGACGGTATACAAAAAAAGGATTTTTTTTCGTAAACATAGATTTATTTATCAAACGTATACTTAAAAATAAATAACATTAACCATAAATTCATTGGTCTATACCTACACGCGTGCGTTCTCTCACAAAAACCTATTAGCTAGAAAGTAATAAAATCTTGGGATTTTATTTGTAGTTTTCTTTTCACTTGTAAACAGTAAAACTTCAGTACAATAATTAATACCTAATAGAGGAAAAATAATGGTACATTATGAGTTTTGAAGAGAAAATCTTTATTATATTATATACCTATTGTATACGATTACTTTGCGATTTTACGCAATATATCTTAAATTGCGTAAAATCGCGAAATATACAAAAGATATCTTATCTACTGTCTAGTTAACTTTTACATGCAGCAACATAGGTTTACAGCCTAGAAAACGTCTATCAATGTGACTTAATAACAATTCATTAGCCATTTTATGACTCTTAAAAAGCATGGTAGATAATATTATTTTTCATCATTACTTATTACATTTTCTCTATACAGCATTCGCAGTATGATCATTACATTTTCTACCTCATATGAATACCTTAATACCTTAATAGTTAGTACAAAAATGTAACTGCATGCTTCATGCAAATTCCCTTATTAGTTTAACAATCTGGTTAATCTAAAAACATAATTATAGAGACGCCAATAGCACGTATCGATAATGTCAATTTAAAGTTAAAACTAACGTAAGGTAACCGACCCCACTATATTTATTACATTAAACACCGATGGATGTGATCTTATTATCAGGCTCTAGCTGCGATGTACATTGTACAATATTCCACAAAGGCTGCGGTAAATACGTTATGTATTGTGCCCGATATATAAGAGATGGAAAATGAATAATCGTTCGTATATGCATGTCCTATTTTCGAACCGTTCCTTTTACACCCACGCTTTTAGACGTAAAGCATAAATTGTACACAAAAGAATGCGCTTTTAAGTTGTTCTCTACTAAAAGCAGCCTCGAGTGATCATTGTCAAATTAACTAACGAGAAACATTCATTCAAAGGATAGTTACTTTTCCTGATTTTATTTTATTTTCATTGACACGAAATGATAAAGTTTGAAGCATACCATTTATGAGCTGGCTAAACTGATCTTTCATGTAATGAAATGACAAATAATATATTTTTAAATATGGAGATAAGCACGATTTAGAACCCGTTTTTTGATATAATTTGTAATATAATATATTTTGCTCATAGTTACTCAAAGCGAAACATAAAAAGAAGCTAGCCTTTAGTAACTTCAGACATTTGATAAATGAGTCAAACATTATACGTGAAATAATCTTATAATAATAATTAATTTGCATTAAAAATCCCCATGAACAGTCGCGGGATAGCCATTATGTGACTTTTCACGCGACCGTTTCTTTAAAGTAAAAACAAAATTAAAATTATTACGCATAATATTATAATTCCACCAAAAACATTTTCATGTAAAAATGTTGCCAAGACGAGTCTACATATTTTACCCTGTGAAAAAGTTATATATATATATATATATATATATATATATATATATATATATATATAAAGCCAAGCTCTAAAAACTACACGCTCTAAACCTATAAGCTCTACACTACACCTTAATCAACATGTATCAAAAGTGGTCAGATCTGACTTAGAACTAAAACTTGATCTATGCGCCCTTACTTTACCAGGTTTAGCTTCACTTACTCTACATTTCAGTTAAAACGTGATGCTTGGCCGTTTTATTTCACACACGGTGAATGAATGCCTATGAAATCTTCGTAATGGTAGCAAAACGGCCAAGTATCACGTTTTAACTGAAATGTAGAGTAAGTGGGTTGTTGTAGAACAACGCTGAAGAAACTCAATTATATTGAAGGATAACTATTCTTAAGTTCACTGTCACCAGACGCGACTCTAGTGCATCTCAAACTTTTTGTATTGATCATGCTTGCTAATGACTTAACAAGATGTATATATTTGTATAGAAGTCCGGTGTGGGTTACATGAGAAGCGACTGCTGCACCATCTGCTCGACCACTACAACGTACTCGAGCGGCCCGTGGTCAACGAAAGTGACCCCCTGCAGCTCTCCTTCGGCCTCACGCTAATGCAGATTATTGATGTGGTAAGCGTCACCAATGATTTCGTACCCATTGGGTATCGGAGTAAGAATAGCGCTTCTCCATTTACGATCTTTTTCGTGGGTGTTGTCAAAATACTTTGGGGGAGGCTTGTGTCCAACAGTGGAATTGGCCCTGAAATATACAATCTATAAAATAGTTGTGTAAATCTTATATTTGATTCTCTTTTAAATAATTGAGTCTACATAACTTGATCTAAGAATAAGTCTTTAACGTTAATGCACATTACTGATGGGCATAAACTTCACTTGCTTTACCCTACAATATAATATATACAATACTAGCTGACCCATGCCCACTTCGTCGTGCATACAAACCGTTTAAACCTTCCCTGGACTTCCACTAATATTTCAACACCAAAAATAGCCAAATCCGCCATTCTCGAGTTTAGACAGACTAACGAACAGCAATTCATTTTTATACATTAGAAGATAAGTACAATTCGTAATATAGTAGCGTGAAGTTTCCAGTTATTCGCACTTTTAATGAATGGTTGGAATAATTGTTTAATTAAACTATCGCAAACAGAACTTACACATTGTATTATGCCATTTAGCTCCGGTAACTGTGGTACTTCAAGAGCAATTATTATGGAAGCCATTCATAGTCTAATAGGTTTTCAACGTGATAACTAATAAAAACTACTAAAAGTGTTGCATACAGCAATGTTGTGTTATGAACATCAATCTCCTTTATTTTCCAACACACCAAGGATCACTAGATCACTATGTCACTAGATCTTATCATTTATGATTATTTAACTTTATTATTAGCTTAATTAGTTTTTGAACCTTTACCTAACTAACCTAACCTACCTACTATTGCTTGAGTAATCGTAGGTAAACTATACATTTAATAATAAATCTGAAGGTGGGTCATGTCTGTACATTAAATATATTTAAGTAAAAAAATCAAAATGGGGAGTCTATAAAGGCCATAGAATCTAAGGCCATTTTCCGCAGAACATACAATCTGTCTGTATGTCCGTCGGTCCCCTTGTGAGTGTTTGGTCACACATCACGCTGAAACTTCTGCATGGAAAAAAAAATTTGACAGACAAAGAATCTGAAGGGTAAAATAGAATATGAATTTCCCGAAAACCGAAAGGGTTCCTGTGGGATCTTCTAAGAACAGTAGCTACCTATTTGACGGTATTCCGGGCAAACAATTCAACATATACATTGCAACATGAAAAAACTAACAGGAAATCAAACAATATTTTTATTTTGTTGAAATATAAAACACCGGCAAAATAGTCTATTTTGGCTAATAATAGAACTTCTAGACATATGTTTCACTTACTTACTCAAAATATAACTTTACAAAGGAGGGAATCCGATAAGCCGGACGGCAAATCTTTATATACGCCTCGGATAAAACATTGTAATGCGTATGATCTGACTAAGCCAGAAGCTGGATACTCATATGATTATTACTATACCATACCTAAACCATACTGCAGCTGTAGAGTTATTTGGTAAAGAAGTTATTGCCACTTATGCTATTCCACGCGGTCGAAGCCGCGGGCAAAAGCTAGTAGACTAATAAAGTTATTTGATTATTGTAGAGATTCTCAAGTGCTAGATGTGTAGAGAACCTCTTTAGAAGTTTCTTAAGAGTCTTCGAAGTAGTAGCACGAGCACGAGCGAATTAGCAACTTTTGCACTTCCACCTGTAACTTGCTTAGCTATATTAAATAACTAAGCTAGTTACAGGTGTTGTAGGAGTTACAGGAATTGGTTACGTTTCTCACATTAGGAGATTTAAATAATAATTAGGTTCTTAACAGCTGACTAGGTTGTATAATCTTTATATCTATTTTCGGCACATATAGAGGTTGAGTAGAAGCGTAATAGTTAAAAAAAAGTTGCATTCATTAAAATAATGCGATATTTTATTAAATATTTGACCGTCACATACCTATCAAAATTAGCGACTATTTTATTTTATCTTCAAAATGACATTGACCAGCTTGTAATAAAATTATATTGACGCAATTTGTTTGAGTAAATAACCTTATCCATCTATAGGTGTTAATTATAAACAAGTTTTTGTCTCTACTTTAGCAACGACGGTTTATTTCTAAATGTAGTTCTTAATTTCCAACTTCTATGAATAATAAAGTATCTTCAAAATAAAGAATATACAAATCTTCAATTAAAACATAATGGATAGCAACAATCGGTAGCAAGTAATCACGTAATTATAAACGGACATTGCAACCACCAACCTAGACTCTATTGGTGCATCGTTGCATCTTCCTATTAAATGCCAATTAAATGTGGAAATATTTTTTGCAACCGTAACAAAAGGTAGCGAACATTACGCGAAGTAAAAATTAAGAATTTTCGAAATAATTTATTTTGTTAAAATATAAGTTTAGCAATTAACTGATTGACTGTAACTGAACAGTTCCTACCTATATAGGCTGTAATATTAATGAGTGATATAACTTTAGGATGTGTATGGGTCCCGTAGATATATAGAGTTTACTGTAAAAGTACCACCGTCGAAAGAGCTACTTTTTTTTAATTATTGTATGGAAAAATGTATCATGTTGAGGCATTTCTCATTTTACAAACATGAAAATCAAAAGTAAGTCTTTCAGCGCTGGGACATTCACACTATACTTTACATATGAGGCACATACACACCCTAAAGTATTATCACTCACTTATTTTACACCTCGTATATTATAATAATATACCTATAATACCTATTACCTACTCATAGCACTCTCAATCCATTTTCATAATTTAGGTAGGTACTTAATTTTCTCTGTAATGGATACGGAGGATATGGATTTTTAAACTATTTTGTAGTTTAAATAGCATTTTTATGTTGTGTATATGTTGGTGCTGATGAATTCATGGGGTTTTATTTTTTACAGGATGAGAAAAACCAGCTACTCATTACTAACATCTGGCTTAAACTAGTAAGTTTTAAATTTTTTTTAATTTTCGTTACTCCAAATCCAGGTTTAGTTTCTTTTGAAATGCAGTGATTATATTCTCTAAAGCTTTACA
Source organism: Celastrina argiolus (assembly GCA_905187575.2). Classification (NCBI taxonomy): domain Eukaryota; kingdom Metazoa; phylum Arthropoda; class Insecta; order Lepidoptera; family Lycaenidae; genus Celastrina; species Celastrina argiolus. Next base: position 9,861,512 of record LR994585.1, read on the forward strand.
AAACTTTAAGTTTTTTTTTATGAAAATATAGCCTTTCTCACACCTAATGTAGTTTTCTAGCTTCTTAGAAGAATAATGGGACATTTTTTGTAGGAATGGAATGATATGAACTTGAGATGGAACACATCGGACTTTGGCGGCGTGAAAGATCTAAGGGTGCCGCCACACAGACTATGGAAACCAGATGTATTGATGTACAACAGGTAACTAACTCGTAACCTTAATTGATTTTCAAGTTTTTGTTTTAATTAACAGAAACTAGTAGTAATTTATAAAATTAACTCTAAATAACAAGCTTTCTAAGGATATTAAGAATGAAAATGAAAACATAGTTCCTAAAAGAAAATTTCTAATGAAACTTTGCTTCCTATAAAGTTTTATAGCGTAGACAGAAGTCATTTCATTCCAAGACGTACAAAATACATAATATTAATATTTGTCTACTACATATTATGCTATGAAACTCTGTGGATCTATCGCATAACTTAGTACTGAAGACATTTAATATTTAGTATTGCTAAAATCGACAATATCTGTGACTAAGTGGATAGAGCTTTGACGCTCAAGCTGAATCATAAGCCCGCTGAAAGACGTATAGTTTCAAATTTTCCTTGCCTCCTGATGGTGTGTTAAGTCCTGTGCTAAGTATCCATGCGGGCCAGGTGAACGTAGGTGTGAAGTGTCCTCTCTCCTCACTTCGTTCTCCTCATGGTCGTGATTCCCTTTGCACGGTGCTTTTGTACGGTGAGCGTCATAAAGTAAAGTGGCCATAGCCCCTGAAATATTATTTGTTGCACAGCGCGGACGAAGGCTTCGACAGCACGTACCCCACGAACGTGGTGGTGCGCAACAACGGCTCGTGCCTGTACGTCCCGCCCGGCATCTTCAAGAGCACCTGCAAGATCGACATCACGTGGTTCCCCTTCGACGACCAGCGCTGCGAGATGAAGTTCGGCAGCTGGACTTACGACGGTTATCAGGTAAACCTTCCTTAATTACAAAATAGACATAAAATTTTCGCCAAAGGCGCTAGCAAAGAAAAAATAGATTTGGACTTATCAGACTTATATTTACGAATAACTTTTTATCCAAATACATAATATAATGTTATATTATAAGAGAAAATAATAGCCTAGATCCTACGCAGAAAATTTGAGACAAAAAAAATAATTAAATAGTAAATACAACGAACCGGTTGAATATGTTTTTCAATATCTTATTATGATTCTATTTTAGTTGGATCTACAGCTACAGGACGAGGCAGGAGGAGACATAAGCAGTTTTGTAACTAATGGAGAATGGGAACTTATAGGTAAATAGATTTTAATATAAAATTACATCGACGCCATTCCATTTGGATAAGTTCCAAGATTAAGATCTTCACCACTAAAATATTTGAGTTTTTTTCCATTATTAATTACAACGAAAATAGGCAACCAACACTAGACGTTGTGGTCTATGGTCTATAACTACAGTAGAGTGAGAATTTTGACAATTAGAGTCATATCGGTTTCAAAGGGTCTTCACCTACCTAAAATATATAGGCTAGGGCTTCTCTCTGAATAAGATGTGTTCGCCATTGGTCTACCTTCTGGTCATTGGTCCTTTAGATGAATATGATGATTTGATCCTATATATCATTAAAATGATGTTTGTTGTTGCTAGGTGTGCCAGGCAAGCGAAACGAGATCTACTACAACTGCTGCCCAGAACCGTACATCGACATCACGTTCGCGGTGGTCATCCGCCGGAAAACACTCTACTACTTCTTCAATCTAATCGTACCGTGCGTGCTTATTGCATCCATGGCACTTCTCGGCTTTACTTTGCCGCCGGATTCAGGAGAGAAACTATCGTTAGGTATGTAAATTTTGAAATTGGTTAAAAATTCACAAAACAACGGTCTTACGGCGTCATGCAGGAATAGCTATATATAGGAATAGCATAATACACGCAGTCCATCAGTCCTTAAGGGTTGGTTTCTCAATGTGATATTATAGCGACGTATCCCTTATTGAGCGTTATGATTTTCATCATGCTTGAGAGGTCAACATTAGACATTCCAAAACTTCATGGTCTCCATTTTATAACTCATACATATATACTATTCTCATTCTCATCTACAACTCAGTTTGTTGTTTAATATATCAAGAATAATCCAGTCGCTGTCACTCTTTCTCAATGCAAATATGTGGCTGTTGTCAGGTTTTTCAATTCTGACACTGGAGTAACACGGTGTAAAAATAATGTATTTGTTGCCAGGCGTCACAATCCTGCTGTCGCTTACGGTGTTTCTCAACATGGTGGCGGAGACGATGCCGGCGACGTCGGACGCGGTGCCGCTGCTGGGCACGTACTTCAACTGCATCATGTTCATGGTGGCGTCCTCGGTCGTGTCCACCATCCTGATCCTCAACTACCACCACCGGCACGCGGACACTCATGAAATGAGCGATTGGGTTTGTATAAGTTCTCATTGCAAGTGTGGTTTGTAATAGTCGACCGCTCTTTCTACTACTGTTAAATTTATTAACGTCAATCGAGTAATACACATATTTTTAAAGTAGCATGTACCCGTTGCTGTTTTCAAAATTGACGGTAATTTAGGATTAATTTTTAAGGGAGTGGTCCAATAAAGGCACAAAAACTATGGCCAATGGAGTCAAATAATACTATTATGTAATTATAGATCCGCTGCGTGTTCTTGTACTGGCTGCCGTGGGTCCTGCGCATGTCGCGGCCGGGCTCGGCGGCGACGCCCCCGCCCGCACGGGCGCCTCCACCACCTGACCTTGAGCTGCGCGAGCGGTCCTCTAAGTCGCTGCTGGCCAACGTCCTCGACATCGACGACGACTTCCGACACGCGCATGCGCAGCAGCCCCCCTGCTGCCGATACTACAGGTCCCTCGATGATCTACACGAACACTACTCGCCGTAAATAGAACGGATATTAACCTCTCGCCTCGAACGATCCGCAGTTACCTGGACCAAACAGCTTTAATCATACCATTTATCACGTCAGTGTATCATGGGTCTAGTGTCTTCATGTTGGCATATCGGCCTAACTCCCGTAGTACCCTACGTTCCTCGGCCCACCCGTAGATTAGTTTGCACGGCTCGACGAAGTACTACATGAGCGCCGTTTGTTATAGGGGTGGAGAAGAAAATGGCGCGGGTCTGGCGGCTCACAGCTGCTTTGGTGTAGACTACGAGCTCTCGCTCATATTGAAAGAGCTACGAGTCATCACAGATCAGGTTCGCATACATAATAGAATAAAAATATATATATTGTATAATAATCGTTATTGTGTAAATTACTATTATTAATAAAGCTGATGCACATTCGTAGATGCTACTTGGAGAGAGTAGAGGCTACAAATGTAATGAGAGGAATTTGTTGCAGATGCGCAAAGATGACGAGGACGCGGACATTTCACGCGACTGGAAGTTCGCCGCCATGGTCGTGGACAGACTGTGCCTTATTATCTTTACCCTGTTCACAATCATCGCCACGCTAGCCGTGCTGCTGTCCGCGCCGCACATCATGGTGTCGTAGCGCTCCGCCCGCCTGCGGCTGCGCTTGTGTAACGTTCTGTGATACCGCGATATAAATTAAGTTGTGATGTGTGAAGGTGCGGGTGTCGACGCCGCGGCGCCGGAGTTGCCGCCGCACGCCTCGCCGCCCGCGCCTCCCTATAGACATAAGTTACCGCTGACTGCCATCCCTACGCATTAACGAGTACTGCCTATCCAGTATCCTGTCCTTTTATCTTTGACGCCTCTTTTCCAGCGACCGATTCTTCGCTCCCCGATAAATCGAACCGAGCGATCTTCTATCCCGATTCTCGAGCGAGATTTGACGCTTGCTAATCACGCTTCTCACAGACAAATAAGAATATCACTCCTCCGATCTTATTTGACAGACTGATAAATGGCAAACGTGGCAGGTATCGACATATCTGGCAATGTGCTCCGACGCCAGGCTTTTAGTGATCCACGCTAGAATAGTCGCCAGGACGGATCACAATCTGTGACTGTGGTCTGTTACAAAGATATAGCACAAAAATGTCTTCCTTCTTACCATAAAACGACCTGTCGCATTAAAATTTAAACTTTGTTAGAACTTTCTCAATTCTTAAAGTCTATAATATGTACAGTTTAGGGTTCGGGCGACGCGTCGCCCCTCGTTTTCTTCTTGTTCGATTCCGTGAATCGTGGTTATCCCTTATTTTGTTTCGGATATATTACGTCAGTAGCTAGTATAGACTTTACAAACAATGTTGATTCAATTGGTACAGGTTGTGATATGCCTCGTTGTGAACGGGTCGATATTGTTATAAATGGTAAAATATCCAAGCTATAGCTTAAATAAAACGTTCGTTAAAAGTTGTAGTTTATTAAACAATTATTTTATTAAAGTCATACTCGTGTCTTTCGGAACGACTTACGTTATATACAACAATCATTACACGGTTATATCACGTTTGTACCTTGTACTCGCGTCGAAATGAGGGCATAATGTTAACTTTTTTATCGTTCCCCATTTATAAAATATCAGTCTGAGAGAACATACGTTTAAATTATACAATCGACATATTATAGTTATTTATAATCATCGCGTACGGTTTTTATATGGTTTTTGATAGTTATACATCGCATCACATTTACAAGAAAATCAGGAAGGTGATGTCCCTAATGCATACAGATAGACTGTTTAATGTCGTTAACCACCGGCGATTCATAGACTCCATAGGAATTACTTATCTATTAATTATCCTTCAGGTTAAATACTAAAAGACGTTCGGTCATTTTTTATCATTACCATTACGGCGAACGTTCATGTTACGATAATTGTTTTTGGGAACATTGTAAACCTTCTAGAAAGAAAACGTAAACGGAGATGCGCGGATACATGTAGGTTCAATTGTACCCTCGCAAGGCTTCAATACTATGTTTTCTTTGTTCGAGGTGATGTGCTATTCGATAAGCGTGTTCGTTTCTTTGGAAGTTGCGAAACGGGCACGGTTAGGAGGCAATGTTTCTCGTTTAACTTATTTATTGTTATAATGGGCGCTCCCGAACACGATTTGGGAGGGCTCTGAGAAAGCCGCATGTTATTGATACCTTAAAATTGATTACAGAATAATGTGTCGCGTTTGTGTCGGCGTTGGGACGATTTGTCCCCGTAATTTGTTCAATTGTTAGGGTTAAAACTCTGAATTGCACTTTGTTTATTAAATATAAACGAATAAAACAAACGTGCTCTTTTATTTATTGCCCCTTATTGTTAAGATACGTCGCTTCGAAGTTTGCTGGTTGGAGTTTGGTCGTTTTAAACCCGTGACCTACATTTCCCGAATATGTGTTCGGGAACCGGCTGAGTGGCTGAAGACAATCGATGGTAGCCTGAGGGATAACTGCACATGCGCAGGGCTGGGTGCCGGCCCGAGTGACACGTTAATTTGCTGTAACGGTATAAAGCAATTATTACTAACCAGCTGACACTAGTAGCATTGCTACTAAGATATCATATGTGTAGGAAAAGTCAATAATTAACTTAGTGACAATTTTACTTTTTACAAGGGATTTATTTATTATCAATAACACAAAAAACTCCTTAAAAATAACATATATAAATTAAAACTATTTTATTATTTTACTTTTTACAAGTAGTTATTTTAATATTAAATGTTTAATAATTAAAATTATTATGATGATAATCTATCTATCTTCCCTTTCGATCGTGTATATAACAAAAGTGTTCTATTCGAAAGCAATTTTATCATGAATTGTAACTTACTACTAAAGTCCCTTACGGATTTATTTTATTATTAACATAAAGTAATTATTATTAAGGTAGATATCTACATAACACAAACATAAACGTTTCACAAATAACACTAGACGCAAAAATAATGTAATGACGAAGCAATGATAAATATTAATATTTCACTTCCTAACGAAATCACAACTGTATATTTTTATTACAAAACAAACCTGATTACCTTTATATCATAATAGAGATGAAAATATACTCGCTACCTATCAAAATTTATCATTCTTATACCTTTAACGGCGAACACATCAGCTGTTATGCTCCCTTTGTTATATTTTCTTCATAACAAAGTGATTTTTAGGCAGACTTAATCTATAAAATGCCTTTAAATAAAGATTAAAAAAAAAAAATAAGTGATTTTAATGAATGCCTCATTAATTTTTGATAAAGCCTATGTAATTTACTTTAGATATAAATGAAATAACATTTTCCTATGTTCGTATTCTAAATAAGGAATGCACGTTTTTCATTTTACTGTAGGTATGAGTTTATATATAGGTATATATATATATATATAGAAATGGCAATGTACCACATAAAAGTGTTTCATAAAAGCACTTAACGATCGTATCTAAACTCTTGATCACACCTTTCCTTTTTGTGGAAGAGCTCTTAACAGACCCACTTCAGCTGTGCTCGAAATTGATACGTGCCTGAACACGCCATTAAAATATTAATATCTCGATTACTTAGTACATAATATTATGTAGTTACCGAAAAAGATATTTTCGTAGTGCAGATAAAAGCTACTGTACAAAAAATGTCTTTCTAAACACGAATAAGGTTTTTTTCATTCATAAAATATATTTTTTGCTATATTTAATATACTATATTTTAATAACAGTATGGAATAATAATTAAAAATACAGTAATTTTCAGCGGCTCTATAGTAGAGAGGCTGTGTGTAGCGTCAAGCGCGTGGGGCGGACTTGGGCGGTGCGCGACGCACGGCAGTAGCCGAGGTCATGAAGGCTCGCTCGCGCGTACCTCTCCTCGCTGTAGCGCTGCTTGCCGTTGTATATTCAGGTATTTATGTATAATATACACTGACAAATATAAATATCATCATATTTGTATTTTCATAATCAAATTTTTTTTATTACAAATACAAAAATATAGTTTGCTAATATTATTTTGGGTTTTATACAAATAAGATGAAATTGGCACCTAATATTTATATAGGCTTACGTAGACCGAGTACGGTAGAGTTTATCTCGTAAATTAGTACTTATCGATCGGCTATGCAGCATCAGAGCGAGAAGCGCGGTGATCCGAGGCTTGCACAGGCGGATTCAATCTAACGCTTTATAGTACGAACTTGTGCTGGGAATTCATACGAAAACTAATTATAATGCGACATAAGTGCCCTGTAGGTACCGGTAATACTTGTGATAATAATAATCCTTATTTTTCTACTTTATCTTTTCTAGCGTCCTTATAATATAAAAGCGTTATGTTATAAACGTTTTCAAATATTAAAAAATAAATCAAAAGCGGAAAATAAGTTTAGTTAATAATTATTATCATACGTATGTACTTTATTACTTTTTAATTTAATAACATAAGTAATTGTCATAAGAAAAAAAAACGAAAACATAAGTACCTACTTAATTAGTTACTAATGTTTAGTTAGATACAGTTTTAGGAAGGATATGTAATCAGGACTCCAGTCTCCACTGAATGCCACATAAACCAGTGCAGTAGGTGCAGGAGGTAACTCCTCCTGAATATCACGCCCTGAAGTATTTCAAAATGCAAACATTAGTACCTAAAACATAATGTTATAATCTATACACGTGACAAAATATACGTGAGTATTGTTAGCAGTGATCCGAAAACTCTTTTATTCAAATGTATCAATCACTTTAATTATGTAAATAATAGTTAAAAAAAACACTATTAATTACTTTAACGCACGATTTCATTGCACTTTGCACGATTAATTCTCATTGGTCCTTGATACTTAAGTATTCAAAATTTCAGACTCAGACTCCTGAAAACTATTGAAAATGGTGCTCAAAGATTCCACTACATAGATAGATACATACGAGTACAACTCAAGGTTACAAAATCGTGTTAAAATATTTACACAAATCGGAACTTATACAATGTTGCTGTCGTTGTTTGATGCGTTAAAAAGTTATTTGATAGACAAAGACAGCAACGTCGCATCAGTTTCCGATGTGTAATAATAATATTAAGAGGGTTAATATAATATATCTCGGCGTTTCGGAGGTTCGATTCCGATTCCTAGCATTTAGAATTAGAAATATCTATTGATTTAGCATCCTCAGTTCCGATAAATTTTAATCAAAATTTATATTGGATATCGCTGCGCATGACGTGAGGTCAAAATTCAAATGGGGAGATGCGCGGTTCTAATAGTGAATATGTGTAATTGTAGACCTGCCCTCAACACAACACTCATTCTGCCCCGCTCTCGGTTCCAACAAAATCCTCACATCCCGGATGTCTACAAAACAAACAATACAAATAAATTACTTTTATAAAAGCGACCTTAATACAATTATATCAAGACAACATTTAAAGAGGAAACACCACGGGCTATAAATGCAAAATAGGTATTTGAGAAGTCTATTGCTGTCGCAACTGCCCGATCAGCCGATACAGACAACTGCAGCTTGAATTGAAATTACGTATTAAAAGTACGAGAAATCGACTATTAGGAGACTGATATCTGCTGTAATCTATCTACCTCAGCCTCGAATTTTGCGGGCAGCGGGGCGTGAGCGGCGGCTCCGCGGGATCGGCAGGATATTTTGCGTATAATCAAATGGACCGGTTCTCGAAAACAGCGGCGCGGGAGCGGGTAACATAAATTACCGCACCCGGGCCGCCGCCCCTCCGCCCCGCTGCCCGCAAAATTCGAGACCGAGGCCTAACACTTAACCGATTTACATATTTTTTTCATTATAAACTAAACAAGCTTGAGCTATGTTTTGATAAATGCTTAAACACAGCCAAAAATCTGGCTACATTTTTTAGGTTTTTGAACGTCCATATCCCTTTTAATAATTTATGAAAAAAGGTTAAAAATACTTTTTACTCCTGTGGCATTATCGACAGAGGAAATAAGGGTCGCGTAGACCCCTATTTCCTGCCTGAAAACCGGCCGTTGTGTTTCCTCTTAATATTCGGCCTCACTGAGTACGCCACTTCGCTTGGTCGAAGACCTTTGGGGCTTTCACTATCCTCACAAGGCGATATGCTTGTTAACATCTGTTGTACACTTCAAGATGGTGTTAAAATCTCAGAAACACAGATGTTACTAATGTCCTCAATCGGCGGTAATGGTTATCAATCGATTCATTTGACTTTTAGACTATTCGTTAACATATGTTGTGTACTTCAGGATGGTGTTCGGAGGACGAGGAACGGCTGGTCCGGGACCTGTTCCGCGGATACAACAAGCTCATCCGCCCCGTGCAGAACATGACGCAGAAGGTGGATGTGCGCTTCGGACTCGCCTTCGTACAGCTTATTAATGTTGTAAGTATTTCGTAGTCCTACTATTATAAATGGTTTGGTATGTATGGTATGGATGGTTTTTTACTCCTTCACGCAAAAGCTATGTGTCGGATTGTAATGAAATTTTATATGGTAATAGTTAAGGGTAGTAGGAGGTACGCTAAGCCGACAAACACTCTATTGCTTCCCGACGCCGGTCTCGACGTAGGTGTGGCAATGTGTACCAGCGTCTCATCTGGATTACAACAGGCATTTTATACCTCCCTCTATAAATGGACTATCCAACAAAAAAATAATTATTCAAAACGAACCAGTAGTTCCTGAGATTAGCGCGTTTAAACAAACAAACTAAGCCTTCCGCTTTATAATATAGATTTACAAGAGACGACTTTACTATCTCTACATAAGTACCTAATATTAGTAATACAAAGTACTACCAACCTAAGAAGCAACTGGCTTTATGTTGTCAAATACTCAATTACAGAACGAGAAGAACCAGATCATGAAGTCGAACGTGTGGCTGCGGCTGGTGTGGATGGACTACCAGCTGATGTGGGACGAGGCGGACTACGGCGGCATCGGGGTGCTGCGCCTGCCGCCCGACAAGGTGTGGAAGCCCGACATCGTGCTCTTCAATAAGTAAGTTGGAAAAGTCTGGAAGAAACTGCTGTAAGCAGTAACACGACCTTTTTGCACGCTTCCCTTTATTAAAAGCTTTTATTTATTATTGTTGTGACTGTTCAAATAAAGAATTTTCCATTCTAATCTAAAATTATGTAACTTTTTCTTTCTCACGAAGTTCACTCTTATCTTGAAATATGGAACGGGTAGATATAACTGGGAGATAGGGTTGATAGGTTTACGACTATTTTGAATTAATTGTTAAATCTGTTAGGATTATCCACCAATGAAAATATTAATACCAACTAATTGGGTACTTTTAGTAGAGCAATCGAAAATTCAGCACCAGCTACTCTACTTCTTTTTGACGTTTATAATTCGTCCGAACAATGAAGTTTTTCCAGAATCCAGGGTTATTATAATCATTTCCTGTTATTAAATTATAATATTAATTAATTTCAAATTCCACGTAAGCAAAGTCGAGCAAAACTGATACGGGAAAGATAAACTATCATAGGACGGCAAGAAATAAACGAGCTTTGATAGCAAATGCATTTGCATGTGAATTTCATTTAGGAATTAACATTTGCAGCGCCGACGGTAACTACGAGGTGCGATACAAATCTAACGTCCTCATTTATCCGAACGGCGAGGTTCTGTGGGTGCCTCCAGCTATTTATCAGGTAACATCTAGTGTTTTCCTTGTAAATTACTGACTTCCGAAATAGTTTGTGCCTGTTTTAGGTTAAGTACAATACTAACTCAACCTCTTCTAAATTACTGGTTTTTTACATTTCGTTAATAAAATATGTAATATTGTACAGTGTACACAACTAGTTACTTCAACAAAATGAAAAGGTTGAATGAATTGAATATAACTTTAAATTTATATAGGTACTTGTGAGAGCTCTGCCAAGATTAATTTAAGTAATTTGTGGTCATTTAAGTAACACGAGCTCTATTGGGCCAATTACAAATAATACTTACACAATACACTTGCATCTACTATAAGGTGACTCAGCGCTATATTTGTGCATTATTTATTTCAGAGTTCCTGCACAATCGACGTAACCTATTTCCCGTTCGATCAGCAAACGTGTATTATGAAATTTGGTTCCTGGACTTTCAACGGCGATCAAGTATCGCTTGCGCTTTACAACAACAAGAACTTTGTCGATCTCTCCGATTACTGGAAATCCGGAACCTGGGATATCATTGAAGTGCCGGCTTACTTGAATATTTATGAAGGCAATCATCCAACGGAGACTGACATCACGTTTTACATCATCATACGACGCAAGACTTTGTTCTACACTGTGAATTTGATCCTACCGACTGTGCTAATTTCCTTCCTTTGCGTACTGGTGTTTTACCTCCCTGCAGAGGCCGGTGAAAAGGTAAGATTAGCCTTGCCTAAACTGACAATATTAAAAGTACGAAAGTAGATAATAATAATATATTGCGGGAATATAAATATGGATTACCTCGAAATATGAATTAGTAATTATAATCACAAAAAATTTCAGGTCACTCTCGGCATTAGCATTCTGCTGTCACTGGTTGTGTTCCTTCTACTCGTGTCAAAGATTCTTCCGCCTACCTCTCTCGTGCTGCCACTTATTGCTAAGTACCTGCTCTTCACATTCATCATGAACACCGTCAGTATTCTGGTCACTGTCATAATCATCAACTGGAACTTCAGAGGCCCTCGGACTCACAGGTAAATAAATAATAAGTAATTAATTGAGAGTTAATAAATTAAAGGTTTTAAAATTATTTAAAATTATGTTTACAATCTAGAGGACATACAGAATAGAGTGTAAGTAAATCAGGACACCTACTTACATTTTAAAACATTTTTCAGAATGCCGTTATGGATTCGTAGTGTATTCCTACATTATTTGCCAACGTTCCTCTTGATGCGTCGTCCCCGCAAGACGCGTTTGCGCTGGATGATGGAAATGCCGGGTATGGGGGCACCGCCTCACGCAGCAGCCGCTCATGACCTTCCCAAACACATCAGGTATATTAAGTATACCTACTTTATATCTAAAGGCCCGACAAAGTACAAAGGCTATTGAATATAAGCGTTGTTAGCTTTTTATTAGCATTTGCATTAATAAATTATTGTTATTAGCATTTTATAAGCTTCTAACCTAACCTTGCACTTAACATAGAAGATACACTCCATCTCCCACGCTAGATCCGACTGTCTTTATCCATGTATAATGAAAATTAACTATTTTTGTCCCTTATAGTGCAATTGGCGCAAAACAAAACAAGATGGAATCAATGGAATTATCAGATCTGCATCATCCTAATTGTAAGATAAGCCGTGCGGCTGGTGGAGGAGGGGAGGTGGGGGCCCTAGGTGGTCTCGGAGCCCTAGGAGGACTAGGTCTTGGGGAACGAAGAGAGTCGGAAAGCTCGGACTCTCTACTCTTATCTCCAGAAGCGGCCAAAGCCACAGAGGCTGTCGAATTTATTGCCGAGCATCTGCGAAACGAAGATCTTTACATTCAGGTAGGTATATTTTATTACATTCTTTAATAACAACAAGGCGAACCCTAGTTGGTTACTCAGAATATATAGATTCTGTCTTCTGACGCCCTTGATTACTATTCTAAACGAAACGCTTTGCGATTCTACCATATTGTTATTAGTACTTAAGTAAGGTATTTATAGATATTCATTAAATACTCTATCCGTTTTGAAACATTAAAATTATAATAAAAATATTTACGTTACAGATTCTCAAATCCATAATTTTAGTTTCTGTCTGGATTAAAGTGGTGTAAATATTGTAGTGTGCGTATCACCTCCGTATATATTGTATTGATACAATTTAAAGGGAGGTGGGCTAGGTTAGTAATATAAGTTAGTTAATAAACGACAGTCGGGAACAAAACAACTCTTTAATTAGTCTCCCCAAGCCTGCACATTGCATGGCGACCCTGCCAGTGCTGCCTCGTGGCAACGCTGCGCACATGGAATAGGAAAAGTTAAAATAAAAGTGAATAAAAATTGGACAAAAAAAAACGTATGTGTTATAAAAGTGAGTGAAAAAAAATTTAACAATTATAAAACGAAGAAAATGAACTATTATTTTTTTACCGGTGTTAGTAGCTTTTAAATAAATAATTAATAAGTAATATTAAAATAAATATATATTTAGAGGATAAGACAATACAAATCTGTTATAAAAAAAGAACAATAAATACAAGTGAGAAAAAATGAACTGAAAAAAAAATCCTATAAATTGCAAGAATGCTGTTATATTGTGAAAGAGAAAAAATTATTGGAGTGGTGATGATGAGCAGGCACCCGGGAGATGTAGGAGTCAGATGAGTGGATATGGAGAGCAGGCAGCTGGGAGATGTAGGAGTCAGATGAGTGGAAATGTAGAGCAGGCAGCCGGGAGATGCTCGAGTCGGAAGTGGATGCAGCCGGGAGATCAGCGACCAGAGGACAGAAAAAGACGTTTCGTAACATAAAATTTTCATAAATTGTATTATTTTTTCTGTCTATATTTTTTTTTAATTATTTATAGCATGTGTAATTAATAATTTCTCTTGCTATTTAATCCTGTTTGTAATCTGTGTGTAATATTTTTATTTCGTGCTAAGAGATTTTAGTTTATCTTTTGTAATAAAATGGCTAAGGCCAAGGTAATTTTTATAACGAAAATGTACCATGTGAATATTTAAATTAAAGAAAATTAATTAAATTCTATTTAGAAAACTTACTTCTATTTTTTTTTTTTTTCAAAAATACAGGGGAGGTGAGTAGTGTGCGTATCACCTCCCTATATATTGTATCAATGTTAGTAATATAAGTTAGTAAATAAACGACAGTCGGGAACAAAACATCTCTCCCCAAAATTAGTCTCCCCAAGCCTGCACATTGCAATATTTATTAATAATATGTCGGTAGAAATACTTTTTACCTTAATAAGTATTTCCGTTTTTCAGACGCGAGAAGATTGGAAGTACGTCGCTATGGTTATTGACAGACTGCAACTCTACATTTTCTTCTTGGTGACGACAGCTGGTACGGTTGGAATTTTGATGGACGCCCCGCATATATTCGAATATGTAGACCAAGATCGTATTATAGAGATATATAGAGGAAAATAAGAGCTTTCAGTAATATATTAGTATGCTTCTACGTCGAATTATTTTAACCGAAAATCTTTTCTACAATAAAACTACTTTGTAGATAAGTTTCGCACTGAAAAAATAAACTAAAACTGCTAACAGCCATAATATTATATTGATACATAGCCGATGTCTTTTGTTCAGAATAATATTATTGTCTAACATAACGTGAAATAGAGAAAAAAGTTCGTGGAAAATAATGAATATTATGTAGTGAATTCGTGGGGTACAATATAAAATGTATTTGTACGTTAGGTAAAGGTCGTGGAACTCTGGAAATTAGGTAGATTATTGTTTCTAGTTAAGTAATAGACCATATATCTTCCTGATTCCTATTGAGAAAATCAAGTCTAGGAGAAACGAACGGTACACAGATCGAAAATTTTCTAAGATAGTTAATAAAGTAAGTAAAATCAATGCAAAACTAACTAAACGCTACGACCGATTTTAATGACATATATCTATGTGTAGCTAAAAGTTAAAAACACTTACCTGTGACAGGTCTGTGTGCAATAGATATGTCATTAAAACTGACTGTTATTTCAGGTCATTGCTATACATTATGTAACTACCAACTGGCTACTTGTAACGCTCAGTTAGAACTTTAATTTGCTTATAAAATTAGGGGATAATTACTTTACAGTATACAATAAATCATGTATAATAAATAATAATCATGTATTACAATCTACGTATGAATAAAATACATACAATTAGTTTTAAGATACGGATAGAATTAGGTATATAAAATGGCTGTGTTCGAATTAAAAATGGCACAATAGTATCGGATTGTTAATTTTTATGTAATTTTGTATGAATATTACAAACTAATCAAAGTATTAGATGTAAAGTGTTAGGTCCTAATTAGCATCTTATTATGATTAAGTAAATCAATTTTGTTAATGTTTTCATTATTATAATAAATGTATAAAATAACTGCAACTAAATTAAAATAAAATATTTAAAAAATCCATGTTTTGTTGAAATCCTCCCGTGATAGTTGTTAATAACCACTAAATTGTGTATAAACTTCAAACTTACGTGCTTATCTATATCTATACTAATATTATAAAGAGGTAATGTTTGATTGTTTGTTTGTTTGTTTGAATGGAATAGGCTCTGAAACCATTGAACCAATATGAAAAATTCTTTCACCGTTGGAAAGCTACATTTCTAGCGCTGAACATAGGCTATATTATATGTTTAAAAAAAGTAGGGTTCCTTACTAAACCCCAAAAACCCCAAAAATGTAGCCCAAAGTGTAAAAAAACGACCTCCAAAATTTCTTACGTCGTGTGCGCTTCGACAACGGCTTGACCAATTTCGCAATTTTTTTTACGGTATGTTCGTTATTGTCACGAAAAGGTTATTATGAAAGAAAATGTTGAAAAAAATAAGCAGAAAATTAGAAAAAAGAAGAAAATACGTGATGGTCACGCGGGGTTTGAACCTGGGCTCAATCGATTCACGTCGTTGCCAGTTTATATGACACTGGTGTCATGGTAACGACATTGTTTACAAATGGAAAATAAAAATTATGAAATGCTATAAATAACGTATTAACATAAACTTAAACTATTTGGATTCATTAAACTATTTGTCCACCACTAATAAATAGTCGGGTCATTTTAATAGGTAACATTTGACAGTTTATCAAAAATGAGCGACGTAACGTTGTAACGACGACATAATAAAATAAATATTTTCTTTTTGTTAAAACTGCAGAATTTACTAAACTTTATTTAATAATTATTAGATATTTATTGTCAACATAACCAATATGAGTTTTTTTACGATTTGCTTTCACTGATAAACGATCTTAAATATAATATACAAATTATGATTTAATGAAATAAACGTCGTGATAATGTTACGTCAGTTAACACTTTTTCTTATTAAACACTAGAGACTTACTCAAAAAATCGATTAATCTTTTAACAACTATAAATATACCTATTTAAAAAAAGTACTTAAGTTATAAGTTGTAATAAGAATATATTATAAATGTTAATTTAAAAATCAGATCGAAGGAGTTAGATCCATGGTCATAATTCACGAACAATAAAAAAAAATCGAAAACGTCATGTTATGACACCATTATGTCTTTTTTTTTTTTTCTCTAATGGCATGCACTTTGTGCATAGCCAATGACAAACGGAGGAAACTTTATTTAAAGAACTTAGGATTTACGGAAACGATAGAATTTGGATTAAGGAATTCAGGACAAGTAGGTAAAAATACATAAACTTAATTATTATACACAATATAATTTAGGAAAATGGTACTATATCTCAATGTTATTTTGTAAAATAAAAACAGAAATAATTTTATATATAGCATATGTTTTAATATACAATAAACAAAATATAGATGTAGGAAAAGGAATTTTATTTTCTACTAATGAATCCAGGAAACGGGAACGGTTATAATTTGGACAGGAGAAAAACAAATGATTGGCATCTGCCGTTTCACTACCACATAGGTATACACGAGGGACTAACAATGATATTTAGTCTTGCAAGATGGACTGGCAAACAAGTATGACCCAGCCTTAATCTTGTTATAATGCTTGAACACTTTTTGTTAAAGTTCATGCTAAAAAACCAAGGCTTTGCAACAATTTCAGATTGTAATTTATAAAAATGCCCCCCTTTTGTTTACTATTATTATCCCAGGACAATTTCCAGGACTCCTCCAGATACGTTTTTGGTAGAGTCATTAAAATATCTGGATAATAAATTTTATACGGAACTAGGTCACCACAAATAGACGCATTCCTTGCCAATGAATCCGCCTTAACATTTCCGTCTATTCCACAATGGCTCGGTATCCAAGCAATCACTACAATGTAGTCGTTTTGAAAGTCAGATAAAAATTGTCTAATATCAAAAATAATAGGATGCTGTTGTTTCATTTTAAAAGGGTTCTTGTTAAGCGCCTGAATTGAACTTAATGAATCAGTGAACACTATTGATTTTTTAAGTTTAGCTAACTTAATATACTGTAAAGCTTTTAAAATACCTAAACACTCCCCAGTGAAAACAGAACATTCAGGGGGAAGTTTATTTTTCTGTACTATGTTATATTGAGAGTGAAAGGTACCTACACCGACATTACCATTCATTTCAAGTTTTGAGGCATCTGTAAAAATATAATGAAAATCACTAAAGTTTCTTTCAACAATACTTTTAAATTTTGCATTAGCTCTCAAAGCATCTGTTTTGTCTATCCCAATGTTAACAACATTTGGAGTAAAAGTGAGGGTATTGAAAGGACTAGAAAATATAGGTAAATTACTACATTGATGTATAGGAGCAGAAAGAGATTTAAATTTAAAAAAACTTTCAACTAAACACGGATTTCGTTTATGCATCCAATACGAGTCATTTGACACAAAGTAAGCAAGTTGGTGAAGCTTAGCAATAATGGGATGATCAGTAGTTTGAAGGCATCTAAAGAGATATTTATCTGATAAGTATTGACGTCGTAAATGCAAAGGAGGATCACAGCATTCAACCTGCAGGGCATTTATCGGACTAGATTTCATGGCCCCACATATAAGTCTAAGACATTTACTTTGAATTTTATCTAGAGCTTTAAATCCTGACGCATGCCCAGGTTCTAGGAGGAAAGTGCCATATTCTAAGATGCTCCGAATTAATGCATTATAAATCAATTTTAGATAAAAAGGATGGGCACCCCACCATATACCGGATAGGCATCTAATAATATTAATATTTTTTTCACATTTATTTACAACAAAATTACAATGTAGAACTCCAGAAAGTTTCTCGTCTAAGATAACACCTAAAAATTTGTGATGACTATTTTGTGGAATAATGGTATTGTCAAAAAGTACTTGGACTTGAGGGGTCCTACGCATTCGATGAAAAAGAACTGAGGAGCTTTTTGATGGTGATAAATCTAGGCCATGATCATCAAGCCATTTCTTAAGAAAGAACAGGGATTCTGTTAATTTTATCTTTGCAAGATCAATATTATTTCCTTTAACAAACAAAAGTAAGTCATCTGCATATTGGAGTACACCAATATCATCAGCAATGGACAACTCTAAATCATAAGAATATAAATCATACAACAAAGGGCTCAAAACTGAGCCCTGTGGTAATCCTTTAGTTAGGATTCTTAAATACTTTAGGCCATTATTGTAGAAGAAAATAGACCTATCAGTAAGCATATTTATAATAAATGTCATAATTTTCTTAGGAACTTTTAGGGAAATTAATTTTTGTTTAAGTATTAATATGATGACATTATCATACGCATTCGACAGATCGAGAAAGACAGATAGGACGAATTTGTTAACACTAAAAGCTAATCTAATATCTGTCGTAAAAATACTTAAGTTATCATAAGTGCTTTTATTTCGCCGAAAACCGTATTGGGATGAAGAAAGAAGACAATTAGTTTCAACAAACCACTCAAGGCGGTTTTTTACCAAACGTTCAATAACTTTTAAAAGAACTGATGAGAGAGCGATAGGTCGGTACGAAGATGGATGGGAAGCATCCATATTTGGCTTTAGAATGGGTATAATAAGTTGACATTTCCAATCTGATGGAATATTGCCAGACTCAAAAATAAAGTTTATTATTTTAAGATAAATTGCTAAACTGTCATATTTTAAGTGAGAAATGAATGAATATTATACACCATCAGGCCCAGGGGAAGAATCGGATACATTAGCCAATACATTTTTTAACTCTGCTAGGGAGAAAGGAGAATTTAATTCCGAAGATTCATCACTTTCGTCCATTGTACTATTATTGTCTAATAGGTTAGTTTTAAAATTAACTGATGGAGGAGCAAGCTTGTCTAAAAAGTCATTTGCTATATTATTGGGTAGAGATACAGAATGAGAAGTATTGTACGCAGATTTGAACCTTCTGATACTTTTCCACACATCTGTTGGAGGAGTATTAGGGGATAATGCTGAGTAGAATTTCTGCCAACTTTCACGTTTCTTCTTTTTGAAAAGTAATTTAGTACTATTTACAATATTTTTTAATGCCCAATAATTTTCTAAAGACATATCGTTGCTATACAATTTTTCAGCCCGTTTTCTCTTTTTTATGGTTTCAGTACACTCTTTATCCCACCATGGCGGGCTTGGAATTGAAGATGTTTCATTTTTTACTGGAAATACTTCATTAGCACTTGCAATCAAGAGATCCGTAAAAACAAGAGCATCAACGTCATTGCCATTAGACAACTCTTGGGACAGTTTTGCATCAACAATATTACTAAATTGTTTCCAAGATTCTTCAGAAACATTATTCAAATTAAATCTAGGAATCAATCTATTACTCTGCTTAGGAAAGTTTATACAGTTAGAAGGAAAATAATTAACTATAGGAAAATGATCGCTTCCATAAGTGGAAGATAAAACAAAAGATGTTAAATGGGAAACAAACAGTGGAGAACAAATAGTCAGGTCAACAGCACTTCTTAAACCATCATAAGGACTAGTGCGCCTAGTAGGTTCACCAGAACTTATCACACACAAATTGTTTTGATCCAGAATAGTTAAAAGCTTATTACCATAATTATTGGTGATTGAACTACCCCATAACTGATGATGACAGTTAAAATCACCTGTGATAATTAAAGGTTTTGGAAGGGATGTTAAAATGTTACTTATTTCATTTAAAATGTTAATAGAAATGCGGGAAATATATACAGAAACAAAACATACATTATTTACACTTATAGCTAAAATAGAAAGTTCAGGACTATGTACAGGAATATTAATTAAACTAAAAGGGTAACTTTTCTCAAGTAGAAAAGCTACACCACCATAACCATCTAATCTATCTTCTCTGATGGTATTGTAATTTTTAAACCTAAAAGTATTGCTTGGCTTAAGCCAAGTTTCAGAAAAAGAAAATAAAAAAGGTTGGTAATTATTTAATAAATAAATTATGTCATTTTTTTTATTGATAACGCTTCTAGCGTTCCACTGAATTATTACTTGGCAAGTGGCCATTTTGAAGGATATTTATGATTAACTGGATTAAAGGGGCAACGATGGACGGTAAAGTATTATTTTGTGTACATGTTTGTAACAATGAAATCACATCAGTGATCTTAGAAAAATCATTTTTAGAATAAATATTATTATCTACATTTATTGGAGTTGTGTTTTTTTCGAATTGGTCAAAAGAAAATTCTTTAACTATGTTATTGTGGCCAATTTTGTCATAACCTTTACTGGGCTTATAAGGTGCACGTGGTTTCAATGTTACTGTTTTTTTATATGATCTATTGAGAGTGGGACTATCTTCTTTTGTAGGCAAATTTGTAAGGGGTGAAGATACTATTTCTGAATAAGATTTATATGGTATTGGGATTTCTTTATTAGCCTCTGCATATGATACACATTTTTCAGCCATATGTATTTTTATTAACCTTTGTCTGTTAAACTCTGGACATACTTTGTTATTGGCCATTTGGTGACCAGAACACAAGCAACAGAAATAGTCAATCT
The DNA here is from genome assembly GCA_905187575.2 of Celastrina argiolus. Classification (NCBI taxonomy): domain Eukaryota; kingdom Metazoa; phylum Arthropoda; class Insecta; order Lepidoptera; family Lycaenidae; genus Celastrina; species Celastrina argiolus. The sequence continues at coordinate 9,882,123 of LR994585.1, forward strand.
CATTAATACTACAAGAGTCCGAAGTGTGTTCTTGGCCACACTTGAGACACATTGGTTTTGACCTACATTGTAATTTGGTATGTCCATACCTACAACAGTGGAAACATTGTATAGTTGGAAAGATATAGAGCTCAACTGGTAAAGCATTATAACATAGAAACACTTTCTTTGGCAAAACTCTGCCATCAAAGTAAACTACTAATGATTGTGTTGGTTTCCAAACAGGAGAACCTTCTACTATAGTTTTGAAATTTAACCTCCTAATATTGACAACTTTCCCAAACCCAATAGGGGTAGAAATATTTTCCATTATCATTTCTGGTGACCACTCTACAGCCCCCCCTGACTATACCAATCCTGACCACATTAAATGATGGAATAAATGCATGATAATTGTTATCAGCAAGTAAATTATTATTTAAAAATGTATTAGCATCTTTGAAATTGCAGAAAGCCACTGATATTCTATTACGCCCTATCTTTTTTAAACTACCGTTAATGATATTATAAATATTATTTTTGATCAGAAAATCACCGAAAGTAATTGGGTGAAGAAAGGTACCATCGTTGTCACTTTTGGTAATTTTCTGTACATGAACAACATAATTATGGAGAAACATCATTTTCGTTGTAGGTATTTCTGCCAATAGATTTTTTTGAAACGCTTTCGGGCTCTTTGTGGGGCAGTGAAACAGAGACGACTTCATCTTTATTTTCATCCGATTTATCAGAAAGAATACAACATTGGCAACCAGTTTTTTGGTTTCCCGCGTTTTTTCGAACTTTTTTGTTGCATTGTTTACATATTTTATGCAGTCGGGTACGTTTTAAAGACCTTTTTACGGATTGGTCAGTGTCCATACTTGACTCATCATAATCGATAGTTATGAAACTACTTGGTTGCGGCACTGAACATGAAGGTTTTTCATTCCCGCCTCCCGGGTCGGGTGGCCGATTCATAATTATAAGACTAAAAAATTAAAGAACTTACCAACTATTGAAGAAAGAACAAAACTAAACTAAATAAACTACTAATTATCTAAATATATACAGTATCACCCTGCTCTGAAATACCAATAAATTAATTAAAATATTAGGCTCGAAAAAACACAACCGCACGCGATCAAATTTCCCGCCGTTTTTTTCCATTATGTCTTTTGTCGCTATTTGTCTTTGTGCGAAGTTAACGTCTGTCTGTTCTGTCTTTTTTTTTTCTTGCTACTGAAAACGAAAATGCAATTAAAAAAAAAATGTCTGTCTGTCTGTTAGCGTGTCTCTTTGCTCCGGCTAATCTCTGGAACGGCTGGACCGATTTTAACGAGACTTTCACTGGTAGATAGCTAAAGTTATAAGGATTAATTTAGGCTTCTTTTCATCATCATCATCGTTATCTAACTAATGATCACCGAATCGGCTGAACCGACTGTGACGGGAGCATTCACCGGGCGTTAGCTTATGTTAGTTTCATCTTTACATCAGCTTTTTGTATTAAAGTAAGTCGTGTTAGTTAAATGAATTATTTATAACTCGAGAACGGCTTTATCGATATGGTTGAAAATTGGTGAGGAAGTAACTTAGAGCCAGTAGACGGACATAGGATACTATTTATTCCATTTGACAGCGCAGAACCAGCAACGTTCACGGAAGGGTTTGGCGTTGTGCGTTCCGCGTTGCGGGTTCCGGGTTCCGGGTTCCGCGTCGCGGGTTCAGGGTTCCCGTGTTGCAAGTTGCGGGTTCCGCGTTCCCGCGTTGCGGGTTCCGGGTTCCCGCGTTGCGGGTTCCGGGTTCCCGCGTTGCGGGTTCCGGGTTCCCGCGTCGCGGGTTCCGGGTTCCCGCGTTGCGGGTTCCGGGTTCCCGCGTTGCGGGTTCCGGGTTCCCGTGTTGCGGGTTCCGGGTTCCCGCGTTGCGGGTTTTGGGTTCCCATGCTGCGGGTTCCGCGTTCCCGCGTTGCGGGTTGCGGGTTTCGGGTTCCCATGCTGCGGGTTCCGGGTTCCCGCGTTGCGGGTTCCGCGTTCCCGAGTTAGGGGTTGTTTTTTTTAGTTGAATTTCATCATAAATTGTTTTTATGCTCAACGAAGTGGGCAAGGGTCAGCTAGTTACGGGATAAACGACTCCAAAAAAAACAGTTGTGACTTAAATACATTTATTTTTAAATTCACACTTACTGACGAAACGTTCTCAGTCATAACTAATTAGTGCGTTATATATATCTTACAGCTAAAGAAAACAATCACGGTCAACAAGATTACAACAGCTGACCATGATATTACAACAATTTAAAACTAAATATTTTTTTTTTCATATCACTTTTACAATTTTATCAAAACATCTCAATTACCACCAAAATCAAATGAATTACAAAAATATTACTTATAGTAATGTAAATTTTAGTTTTCAATTTTTTTGGTTTCTTACAATTTCTATTTCTCTTCTATTAACATATTTAGAAAATGTATGAGAATACAGAGAAAAAGTTATGTTTATCTTCCTTTTCTCTTATAAAAGCAAAATTGCCCCTTTATAAATTAAATGCTTATAATATTACAGTCACGTACATTAAATATTTTTTTTCTATTTTTGGATAGCTTTTAATAACAATTTTAATGTCAATAATAATATGAATTATTATAGGTACTATTTGTTTAATCGTCACCATCCTCGTATGTGGGAGAGTAATTGGGAGATGTTGGAGAGTACGGAGTCGGTCCGCCGGAGGAGGGCGAGAAGGCAGGGGAAGTGGGCGAATAGTTGGGTGAAGTGGGTGTGTACGTCGCCGGGGAATATTGTGTCGACGACGGGGAGTATCGAGGAGATGAAGGTGAATAATTAAGAGACGAGGGAGAGTAATTCTTCGAAGGCGAATAACGATTACTTCCCGGGTGCTGGGGTGAAGACGGAGAGTAAGCAGAGCTCGAGGGTGAATATTGCGGACTCGTGGGCGAATACTGCGGATTAGTCGGCGACATCGGACTTCCCGAGAGGGATGGGGATGTAGGAGAGTAATTGGGTGATGTCGGAGAATATTTAGGAGATGGCGAGTAGCTGGGCGACGTAGGTGAATAAGCAGGGGAGGCGGGCGATGCGGGAGAGTACGACGGACTCGTTGGCGAGTATGCCCTTGTGGTTGGTGTATAATTTGGTGACGATGGCGAATAGTTGTGTGATGTTGGGCTGTAGCCGCCGGCCCCCGGAGCGGCTGGGGAATAGCTGGGCGATGACGGAGAATACGAGAGCGATGTCGGCGAATACGCAGAGCTCGTCGGCGAGTACGACGGACTCGTGGGGGAATAAGTTGGACTTGTGGACGAGTAAGTCGGGGACGCCGTTGGGTAGCTGGGCGACGTCGGGGAGTACGCGGGACTAGTTGGCGAATAGCTCGGCGATGTCGGGGAGTAGGTGGGTGAAGTAGGTGTAAAGGTGGGTGACGTAGGAGAATACCCTGGCGAGGTCGGAGAGTAACTTGGGGATGATGGCGAGTAAATGGGTGAAGTGGGCGAGTAATTGGGTGAATAAGATGGGCTTGTTGGCGAGTAGTGGGGCGAAGTTGGCGTTATGCTCGGCGACGCAGAGTACACGGGGCTCGTGGGTGAATAGGACGGCGAAGCTCCGGCTGGAGAGGCATATGGAGACAGTGGCGCGCCCGGAGACCCCGGAGATCCGGGCTGGGGCGACCAAGCGCTGCTGTAAGCTGGAGACATTCCTGACGCGTCCGAGGCCCCAGATGGTGAGAACGATGGTCCCGGAGTCATACTGCTTCCAACTGAAACAATACATATAATATATTAATAACTTACATCTCTATTATTCGGTGGACATTCTTACATTTCCTATTCAAAATACCTTCTAAACTTTAGCTGTGTGTTCTCTAAAGGCGTTATAATTAAGTCTATTTTTAGACAACTATGCCAAAGCCAAAAGGAATTGTAATATTTATCCCACCATAGTGCTTAGGTCCAATATAATAAAATAGTTTTAATAAAAAGAGGTGAGTAGCACAGGTAACATTAGGGTACATAATTTACGTTAGTTTCATATAAAAAAAATATTAAAGCTACAATATTTACCTTGTCCAGGTGACCAAACACTACTTCCATATCCGGGAGTGTTCTGAATCGACCATGGTGTCATTTGTGGTGTCATAGAAGGAGTGCCAACTCCAAAGTACATTCCACCGGCTACACCCATTCCAACACCAAGGCCTCCCATTTCCATACCATGTTTACATTTCTCAGCATCCAGCAATAAATCGAAACAACCTGTAATTTGTAATTTAACATTAATAAAATATATTATGTTCATCATGGTTATGCAGAACATTTTTAAATATGAAAATTGACATTAGTTACCTGTTCCCATTCTAGGTAGTTGTCCCATAATAATATTCTCTGACACTCCTCTCATCGGATCGACTTCCGCGTGACTCGCAGCATCAAGTAACACGTCTACTGTTTCTTCGAAAGAACACCTCATAAGGGCTCCAGTGTCTTGTCTGTTGATACCGTGACGAGTGATAGCCATAAGATGACCTTTAGCAGTCATGACGTCACAAAGCAACGCAAGATGTCGGTAGTTCACGTACAGGCCGTAGAACTGCAATACAGCGTTCATTTCCTTTTCGACTGACTTACGTACGGCTTCAATACCAAGTACTTGGAATATTTCACAAATGTCGTTACTGAATGTTCGCACTGGATCTACATCGCGTTCGGAAAGTACTTTCATCAGAGAAGTACCGTCCGTTTCGAGTAGCCACTCCGCAATAGCTTTAAATTCTCCTTGCTCTGTTATGGTTATACGTTTCTTGGCTTCCGTTTGGGGCAAGTGCATGTACACTTTGGCGATAGCTTCAATACCCTGTAGGGTCATGTCCGAGAGCATATTTGCCTCAATACATCTGAGGAACATATCATCCTCCATTTTGTCTACTGTCTCTTCATCGTTATCTTGGAATTTGCTCTCTTCATTATTCATTATCCTAATACGTAAGACTAGCTTCTCAGCGTTGTCGTCGTTGAAAATGCAATTCAAATCATCTCCGAAACCGGCGTTAATCTTTTCTGCGATCTGTTCCATAGTTAGTTTTTTGTCAGTCATTCTCTTACGATCTAATTCGATACGCAGGAGCCAAGGCGAAATCTTAGTAGGGTCAAAGTCAGGCATTTCGTAGTAAACATTGACGAATTCTTGATCCTCTGCGATGACAGTGTTTTGCGGGTCCGGATCGTAATAAATTGCAGTGTTAGCGGTAACTTTACGTAATGTTGTGTGTTCCAGTCTACACAGCACGTTCTTAGCTTTTTCCGCGTCTCTCGCAGCACCACCAGTGAGGAAAACTGTTAGCGACGGCGCTTTGGGTTTCTTGGATATGTTAATAATTTCTTTAAGTCTAGGTACACCGAGGGTTACGTTTTTGGACGATACACCAGCAAAGTGGAAAGTGTTCAGTGTCATCTGAGTAGCTGGTTCTCCCAGAGATTGCGCAGCCAAAGCACCTACCATCTCGCCGGGATTTACTTGAGCTTGTTGGAATCGCGTTTCGATTTCTCCTATCAACCACTCGAACGCTTCAGTTGATAGTCTGTAGTCTTCTGATACAAACTTAGTACAGAGCGTAGATCTTACTAAGCATTGGAAAAGCAGGGTAGCATTTTCGTTGGCCTGCTTAGATAAACGATCTTCGCCGGCTACGATAACGCACTTCTTTAGAAGGTCTTTTACACCTTGAATAACTTTAATTGGACTCAAATCAGTGGGTAACCTTTTATTGATATGGAAAATCTTTTGTACATTCCATATCATCCTCTTGAAGTTACAGGGCAATACAACTTTAGATTCACCACTTGGGAAAATTTGACGAAGAACATCTCGATCTTTGGAAAGCTGTTCCCATTCACTTTCCAAATCGGCGATCACGTAGCCTGATTCAGTTAGCTCCTTTATAATGTCCTCGTTAAATATTCTCTTGAGGTATCTTTCATTTGTCGGATCAAATTTGAATTTCTTTTCAAATGCTTTATTAGATAATTTGACGGTTGGCATGTTCTGGAACTCTACAGTTTCTCCTGCTAGACCATCTTCACCATACCTCAGCTGAATGAGCTGACCTACTGAATTCCTCACTGTACCATCATAGTGAACCATAACAGACTCCATAGCCTTTATGAGACGACGTTGAATATATCCAGTTTCTGCAGTTTTTACGGCGGTATCGATAAGACCTTCTCTTCCACCCATGGCGTGGAAATAAAACTCTGAGGGTGTCAGACCGGCGAGATACGAATTTTCTACGAAACCTCTCGACTCGGGACCATAATCGTCTTTGATGAAGTGTGGTAATGTTCTTTTACGGAAACCAAATGGAATACGTTTACCTTCGACGTTCTGTTGCCCTACACAAGCAATGACCTGAGAAATGTTAATATTTGAACCTTTCGAACCGGCTACCACCATAGCTTTCAAGTTGTTGTATTCAGTAAGAGATTTTTTAGCTGAGCCACCAGTTTTGTCACGAGCGTCGTTCAAAATACGATTTACTTGATTTTCGAAGGTCTGCCTGAGAGTATTACCAGGTGTAGGTTCCAATTCCATGTTGTGGGCCTTCTGAATAACTTCTATGACATCATCTTTGGCCTTAACAATGGCTCTTTGAATTTCCTGATAAGTCTGAGGATCAGCAATTGTGTCACCAATACCAATAGAGTGACCCTCCAACAAAAGCCAGTTATTGATCACAGTCTGAATGTTACCATAAAATCTTCCGGCAGTTTCGTGACCCAGTTCCAACATACAAATATGCAGCAAGGACCCCGCTGAGGCACCAAGAGACTTTTTACACAAAATTCCCATGAGGAGTTCACCATGCTCTACTACTACTTTGGTATCACCAGGAGATATCCATCTGTATGGTCCATCGTCTTCCTCGTCAGGATGAGTGGAATGAGTTCTGACCATGTTCACGTTACCAGGAATGATCAAAGTAAATATCTGTTTTCCGGTCCACAATGGCTGTGGTTTTAGAATACAAGGTTGTGGTATTTTTCCATCCCATGTTGGCAAGAACATGAGAAGGTTCATGACTTGTTCTTTGGTCAGAAAAACATCTCGTTTTGTCATTTTTCTCACTGCTGTCAGAGTATCTTGCACAATACCCATAACAGGTTTATTTGCTTGTGGTGTAATAATTTGCCTTGGTGTGATATGTATGTTTTCTACTTCTGCACGGGTTTCCATAGATTGCGGTACATGCAAATTCATTTCATCGCCGTCAAAATCAGCATTGTAAGGAGATGTGCAACTCAAGTTCATACGGAATGTAGACCACGGAAGAACTTTAACTCTGTGGCCCATCATACTCATTTTGTGAAGTGTGGGCTGTCTGTTAAATATAACTAAATCATCATCTCTTAAATGCCTCTCTACCTTGTATCCAAACTGTAAATGTAAATCTGATGGTTTTGGGTGAAATCTCAAGTCAATTCTTTCTCCATTGTCACGGACAATATATTTGGCACCTGGGTATTGCGCATTACCACGTCTGACTAGTTCTTGCATTCTGTCAATATTAAATGGAGTGACAAGTTCAGGGAATGTTAAATTTTGAGCAATTGATCTAGGTACTCCTACTTGATCAATTCGTAAATTGGGATCAGGTGTAATGACAGTCCTAGCTGAGAAATCCACACGCTTTCCCATAAGATTTCCTCTAATCCTACCTTCCTTGCCTTTTAATCGGGCTTTAATAGCTTTGAGAGGTTTTCCAGACTTTTGCATGGCTCTGTGTAAGAAAAAAGAAAAGAGTTATAAACATGCTGTCATTTAATTATTAATTAGGTTATCTAAACAATTTAATAAGCTTTATAAAAAGGGTATACAAGATATACTTTATTTGATAGTTATAAGACTTAGGAGAAAAAGACACAAATATTACTTTTTACTTACTTTGGCATACCAGGCATGTCATTGTCCACAAATGTGGCAACATGGAATTGTAGCATTCTTATGTTTTCTGTCAGGACATGTGCCGCAGCTCCAGACTGCTCATTCCTCATCAAGTCATTATTAGATTTAATGATATCAGCAAGTTTGTGAGTTAAATCATCTTGATTCTTTGCTGATCCAAACATCACTACTGCCGGCCGCACAGCCAATGGTGGTACAGGAAGTACAGTGACAATCATCCAGTCAGGTCTAGCAAACTTTGGATCCATACCCAAGATAAATGATTCTTCATCTACAAACAAAATAACAATACATTGGATAAAGTCAACATTAGATAGCACTACAAAACTTATTTATCAATAACTGATTAAGCATATGAGTCATTTTCTACAACATTGATAATTAAATATAACATTTTAATGAAATAGCCTAAATTTAAATAAATTTAATAAACTTTTTTGTGTGAAAAATATTACATAAATTACATGCAGTTAGATGAATAATTTACCTGTGATATGTTTTAATATTTCCCAAACTCTTTCTGCTGTTATAATTATTTTCTTATCCTGAGTGTCTTCATTTGGATGTTTCCATTCAGCAGTCAAATCTAGACCCTGACGTCTGATAGATGGTTGATAATGACCACAACCACCATGGCCAGAACCTTTCTTGCCCTCTTCACCTTCTTTGCCTATATCCATATCTTCTCCACCCTCACATATATTTTTGCCTTTACATAGATCATAAACAAATGTCAGTCTTTTACGAGGCTGACCTTTTGACTTCATGATTACTTCTTTTATTTTTGGATTTGTCTAAAATTTATAAATAACATTAGATAAACTAATTAATATTGAAACACTAGAATGGTTTATTATGTTACAATATTCAATTACCGGGCTAACTAGCAGCTTAGAACAATAGAAGCAAACACATCTCAAAATTTTGATTGTCTTGGTTATAAATCCTATGTGAAACACGGGTTTGGCCAAATCAATGTGTCCGAAGTGTCCCGGACATTCAGTCATATTTCCAGCGCAAGTCTGGCATCTGGAAGTTCTGTCTATCACCCCTTGTCGAGGATCCATAAGACCCCCGAGTTTCGGTCTTCCGCCTTCCATGGTTTCCGGGAAGCGTATGCCCCCTTCTGTGACTGACATTCGACGCTATAAAATGAACACATTTTTAATTTTTATGTAAAAGACACCACACAGTACAATTAATGATCCATTCATTTATTTCATTTACAGTTATAACGCAAAGGTGACAAAGATAATAGTTAGCATTATTAAATGAATTAATAATAAACATTGTCTTCAAATTTTAACAATCACAACAAATAATTGTAACGAAAGTCAATCCGAAAACACGACGCACTTGGTGACAGGATCAAGTTGAACAATGTTACACCATTATTAGATTCAAAACCTAAATATTAATACTCATTTATAAGCGAAATCTTATTATATTCAATTAAACAACTTACAATTTCATCTGGAGATAATATACCAAACTGTACTCTTTTAACTTGGCGCAAGGGCGCCTTCGAATCACTCGTGGTCGCCATTTTGGACGACCAATGTTGCGTTTGAGAGCTCGCATTTCTATTTTCTACTGACGAGGGAAAAACCAAAAATCATAGAAAGAATATGTCAAATACAAATACGATTTCACAGATTATATCTACTTGTACCATAGACTATCACTGAAGGATATCGATATTCGACGTCCAACTGTAAATAAAAAGGACCAGTAATTATTTTTTTGCTGGAAAGCAAAAAAATATTTACTGGTCCATACTTAAATCGTATAGTTTATAAATCTAAGAGTATATATTATGAAATTTATTTAGTCGTTTAACGTATACGAAGTACCTTTATGTTGTGGTATTTGTTTAAGGGTAGGTAATAAATGAGACAATAAATTCTGAAGAGCGTTTTCACCAAGTTTTCCCATTACGCGATAAACGTTCCTGTTGTCGTTATCTAGATTATGTCTGTCCTTTCTTGGTCTAAGCCATTCTTAGAACAAGAAAGGAAAGACACTTACAGCTTACTCATATTAAGATCTAAGGTCTACTTTATGGTTTATGGTGGTATAGGTTCTTTAACTGGTAAGTAGTTCTGTCTGGTAAGCTGTTATTTTAGTTTATTATATTAACAGTTTCATAAGTTTTACTAGAAATTAAAGGTTACATGAAATGAAACACAATTTTATTGCCATTATTATCTATTTTATTGCAAAGTTACGTTAATAAATATACTTTGGCAAAAGAAAAATCTAACTTATCTCTTACATCATTCTTAAACGAGCTCATTATTGTAATTAATACATAATATAATAATATTATAATTAAAAAGTTAATTGCATATTAATTATTTATACTTTGCTACTTGACGCATTACTTATATGGAACTCCAAGAAATCTTTGAGCAATGTGGTGCGACGCTTTTCTGCAATATCCATTTGGTTCTCTAAGTCTCCTCTATCGGTAGTTTCTGCTCTTTCAACCTTCCAAGACAAGTTTTCTATTTCAGCTTCCAACTGGGCCTAAAAAATATGACATATTTAAATTTTTGTCAGAGTACAAAGACCCCTTGGGGACTGCGAGTATTAAGGGTTTTTTATTTTATTTATTGAATAATGTGTTGTACACAAGAAACATTTACAATAGTATAATTTACAAAGAAAGACGACACAAAGGCAGGACTTTATTTCTTAAAGAAATTTCTTCCAGCAGCCCTACAGAGAGATATGGAATAAAATATAACCAGACTAAAATCAGAACATATACATTAACAAAATAATAAATATAAATTTATTGACATACATAGTTAACAAAATAAAATATAAATAAAAGTATACAAATATATATATAATATATTATATACTGTATTTATGACAAGGTTTCAGATTTAAGGTAGTGCTTCTTCAAACGTCTTTTAAATATTCCAATGGTGGGATTAAAGTTTACCTGTTGATATTCAAATAATTCTTTACGAGGTCCAACTTCCATGTAATAAGCAAAAGGGTAGGTATACTGTAATGTATATCTGCATCTCTTGAGAAGCTTTGCTGCATCCCAAAGGTATTGCCAATCAATCCATGTACCTTCTCCAGCCATAACCTTAAAATAAAATAACTCTGCATAAAACCTTGGTTTGGTAAAAAGATATGTATGTTTAAGTAATATTAATTAATGATATTGTAATAAATGAAAAATAATGTATACCTTTTGATTAATACGGCTTTTGAGACTGGCTAGTGTTTGTTCTTCCAATTTCAAAGACCTTGCATGATTTTCCCATCGTTCATAGTAATGCAAGTATTTCTTTAGAGCTTCTCTTGCCTGAAAAAATACACATCAAATTTTACGCAACCAAGCTTATCTATGAAAAAATTTAAATAACCCTTTGTTTTATGTTATGGCAAAAAAAAGAAGTTACTATTTTATCTTGTTATATCCTTACCTGAGCATGTTGACTGTCATTAGCTAAATTCGGGTCCTCCTTGTATCTGCTGCATTCATAATATTCAGAGCCATGACACTTCCAATCTCCAAGACATACCCAGCAAAAATCATGTCTACATGCCCCACATTGCATATGGTTACAACCTCCATTTTTCTCAATACATATTTGACATTTTGGGCAATCCTATAACATTAAAATTAAAGAACTTTTATGCAAATATTAAAGATTTTAGTTATAAAATAAAATAATGTGAAATATTTTATGTTTTAGTGTATATACTGTTTTGGGTCACATACTAATTAACATTATTTCTGCATAAGGTTAAACCCTTTATATTGGGTTAACATTTATGTACATTATAGTAAGGAAAGAAAGGTATATTATGTCAGGTTACTGCTGGTCAGTAGCCTCAATGAAAATATGAATAGCAATGTATGAAGTTTATATTATTTCAAAGCTTGCCTAATAATATATGATGTGGTCTTTAAAGAAAAAAAGGAATAGTTGAATGAAAGCATAGGATTTTTTAAACCAACCTTAGTATGTGCGCTTATATAGTTAGCAGTTTCAGAGTCATCAGCACATTTGGTGAGCCAACGTCTTATTGTGGGACAATCAGTTGGAGCATGATGTGGAGCCCCACATGAGAAGCAAGTTAGTAATTCACAACCTCGACATTCCACACGACGTGCACCCTCTCTTGTATTGGCTTGATAAATCCACTGTAAATAATTACAAATATAAGTAATACTCAAAAAAGATTTTATTTTAGTGCTAGTTGGCCTGAATCAGACATTTTTTTCCAATTTCTGACCATTTAAACATTAGTTACTGTTTAGAAAAATTTCCACATTTCAAGATCATAATTAGCCAGATCAATCCTGCCATTCCTTTAGCAAGAAACTACAACCTATTTATCCTATTTCTATAATACAAAGTTATAGTCATGTAAAAGAATATCAAAGTACCTGACAATTGCGACCAGGACAAAATCTAAGTTGAGGATGAGTCTTCACATGATCCTTAAACATAAATTGCTGGTAGCGTTCCCTCAGTGACAGCTTAGCTACGTGGGAGAGCACAAAGTCTTCAGGAGCTATCACCTCACATTCTTGTGCCATACATTGAATTGTATTTGATACTCCTAAAATGTGTCATATATATATGCAAAAATTATAAATATAACAAGCAAATTTATAGACATCTTTTAATTTAGAACACATATTGTATTTTTTTTTTGGATTTTCTACATTTTTGTTGCCTTTTATAATAATTTAAACAAATTACACATTAATCTTAATTTCATACCTTGCATTATTTGTACTTCAAAGTGCATAGCCCAACACTCATTACAGAAATAATGTCCACAAGCTAGAGCACTATATTTCTGTAAAGGTGGAGTACTCGCACATACAGCACACACCAACCGACTGGTGTTGCCTTGACTTCCTGGTAATCTAGGCTTAACATGGCTGTAGACTAAAACTTCGTTGGAGTTTTCTTTGTATTTCTTAATAATCTCTTGGGCATTCCATTTATAAGCATGTAACAAAACCTTAAATATAATAAATAATAATGTAGTATAAAATAAAAATATTTACGATAACTACGTTAGAATTTCGGGGAATTTCCTTGTAAATACAAACCTTGGCCAGCGAGGGCGTAATCTGGAGGCTATCACTCAGAAGCTCGATCGATTCATTTAACAATTTTTCAACTTCTTCTACTTTCAGACAAGAAAATTGAAAATATTCAGGATCATCTTTGCTACGATCTACTGCTTCCATGTCGCAGTCATCCTGTTCGCCGTAGTAATCATAATCATCTCCATCATTATCGGAATACTCCATATCCGAATCCGCAGACATTTTGAGGACGACTTATGGACTAGCAAGTTGAAAGCAGAAAATGTTGTAATGTTAGTCGTAATTTATGAAAATCAACAACAAAAGGAAAAAGTGTTCGTTATTTTACTATACATTATTCTAAATTACAACTAAAAATAAGCGTTTTAATATATAAAAAGTCTTGAAGATTTTAAATAATACAATAACACAAAATAAAGCAATGAAATGTCACCACTCAGCAAGCAAAAGTGATTTATGTCAAATTTGACACTACTATCATAGATATTTTTATTATTGTTGTTTCTTATGATCTCTCTAGGCCAAGGTCAATGGTCAAAATGGTTCGTAAGTCCATGGCACTTACGAACTGGATTTTTATTTATTGGATTAATTATATCCATTTCATTTACATTTTATTACTGTGGCAGTGCAAAGTCCAAAAAGGAAAAATATATCACTCCGGAATGGAGTAGTCACGAAAGACGTCTTTCTTGATACCCTAAGAAATGAACACGAAAAAGTAATTGCATTTTTATATTGTTGTTAAAAGTTGTTAATTTACAACAAAGTTAATAAAAATAACTAACGATTCTTTACATACTCCCGACACTTTGGGCCACTCTCGTTTTTTTTTTAATTGTTTACATTCTATAGTCTATTCTATGAGTTATGTCAATGACATATTTTGATTTTGACAAATAAAAAGTGACATCTGAATTCTGAAGTTAAAGGTCACCTTGAATTTCACCTTCTGCGGCATTCAATTATTGTTTTTTCGGAGTTTAAATGTTTTCATAATATTTATATTTACTCAATAAATACAGTTTATAACATTGGTGTTGCAGGTGAGTTGCAACATATAGTTCAAAAATATATATTCTTTGACTCATACAATAATAACATAATTTATTAAAACATTTTTTTCAGTTGTTTCAGATCGAGATAGAAATTAAATTGAAAACAGGGAATAACGCAAAAATGGAGGTAGCAACAACGCAAAAATTTATCGAAATGGGATGCCATAAAGGCAAAGGCCTGGCAGTATTCACTAGTGGAGGAGATTCCCAAGGGATGAATGCAGCCGTCCGTTCTGTAGTCCGGATGGGAATATACTTGGGTTGTAAGGTCTACTTCATCAGAGAGGGGTATCAGGGTATGGTGGATGGAGGAGATAATATCGAGGAAGCTAACTGGTCTTCTGTTAGCTCCATCATCCATAAAGGCGGCACTGTTATTGGCTCTGCAAGATGCATGGATTTTATGTAAGTTTAGATCAATTGAGTATTAATAAAATGAACTTATATTACTATTGTCTGGTCTGGACAATACATCAAAATTAGGTATATTAGGCTAAAATAATAAACAGTTTTTTACTATAAGAATAAATATAATTTTAAATTAATATGCAACACACATCTGAAACACATTTAATATTTAACTTGTCGCATTTTTATATCAAAAAAATGTTTGGTTTGTTTTACACACATTTAATCTAATTAAGCCAACATATTTTGTCATCTCACTTGTAGCAACAACAAAACTAGAAAAATTTAATACTGTTCCTATGACCTTATCAATATGGCTTATTGGACTAATTAGCTGACAATATGCTTTTTGGTCATGTACCTCACAATTTGAAAAGAGTATTAGTAATAATGATTTGAACTTTATTTTCATATTTCTAGCCAACGTGAAGGTCGTCTTAAAGCAGCTTACAACTTAGTTTCAAGAGGTATAACCAATCTTGTGGTGATTGGGGGCGATGGTTCATTGACTGGAGCCAATCTCTTCCGTTTAGAATGGTCAAGCTTGCTGGATGAATTGTTGAAAGACAATAAAATCACCAAAGATCAAAGAGACAAGTTCAAGCATTTGCACATAGCTGGCATGGTAATTCTATTTTTTTATTTTATTTTATGTCTAAATTTTTTTTATGTACAGCTTTAAAAAATACTAATACTTCTTTTGCAGGTTGGTTCTATTGACAATGATTTCTGTGGCACAGATATGACAATAGGTACTGATTCAGCTCTGCACCGTATCATTGAGGCTATAGATGCAATTGTTAGCACCGCATACTCTCATCAGAGAACCTTCATTATGGAAGTCATGGGCAGACATTGTGGGTATGTTGTTATTTAATTATAAGAATAACTTATTTTTTAAATAATTTATTTCTAGTAAGTATTCAATAAGTATTCAATTCAAAAAATTATTGGATATTTCTGTTTACTATATAAATTTAAGAGAAAAGTATTTAAAAT